>PYHX02000495.1:74203602-74833602 GCA_004302925.2 Cochliomyia hominivorax | reverse complement strand
TTTCTCTCCAAAAGTGTTATGAAACGTCTAAACATTTTTAAATTACGGAAAAATTTGCAAATACAGTGTCGAACAAAACTATTGGCACAGTAGAATTTCCTTTACCAATGTAGTAAATAAATAAAGTAGGATTTTTTTCATAAATAATTATAAAATCATACTATCTCGATTTTGCCAAACAAAAGTATTGGTACTCCTAATAAACAAATGTACACTATATTAATATATTTTTCATTACTTAGTGAACAAGCCTTTTTGCGTGATAATCGGTAATGGGCTTTCTAAACACTGTAATTCGGTTATCATTACGAAATTGATTAAATTTGCTTTCATCGGAGAAAGGTATCTGATTATAAAATGTAATGGGTTTATTTTTAAACTCTTGTAAATACTCTAAACGCTAAATTTAGTTTATTGAAGATATTAGTCGTTTACGCGTAGCAACTCGATTATTGTAATCAGCTTCATGCATCACTCTACGAACAATAATGGTGTAAATATTTTTGTTATATTCCTCTTAAACTTCAGCAGCAATTACGGTAGATGTTTTTTAGGATTGTGTTTAATTTTCCGGACAATTTGGGTACTTTCAGGGCTTGTTCTATTCGAATTTTGAAAACTTGACAATCCTTTAAAACGATTCACTACGCTTCTAACAGTTAAACGAGTTCGTTTCATTATTTGACCCATCTCGGTATATAACTTGTCTTGGTTATGCAGGCGAAGTATTATTTTTCATTCAGATTCGCTAGTTTCTTTTTATTTTGGACTTATTATTGGTTTTACTGAGTTTCCTTTAAATTTATATCAATTTAACCGATTAGAACCGGTATATAATGATTTATTGTATCCAAAAAAATATAATATTTCATGGTTGCTAGATTCCTGAAAAATCAAATATTATGAACATTCAGGACTGAGTGTGCCAATACTTTTTTTCGGCAATTTAATGACTTTTTAACAAATTATTATATTTAAACTCGATTTGAGTCAAATCACTTATGGTTATATTCAGTATTTCAGATTTTTATTCTAAAATTTTATTATAATGACAGAAAATATAAGATGAACCATAAATTGCTTCATGTGCCAATTATTTTGTTTCAAGTGTTATAATGGAAAATGCCCCAAAGTCATGGTACAATACTTAAGAACGTCAGATGTTTGCATTAGTCAAGAGAGATCTACGAAAGGCCATCTAAATGTTATTATGAACAATTGGGACCCTTTTTTACAACTTACACTGTGCTCCCTATAATGGAAAAAAAACTAATTTATTCACCATTCACGTGTACACTCTTAAATGAGTTTGCTGTTGTCTCAAAATTTAAGTTTTACTATCGGGAATTTATTTGATAAATAGAAGAGTTATGGTCTTATTAAATATTTTGAATTAGTTGTTAGGATCTGAGATCGCTTTTTTCGATATTAGTCAGCTTACCTTTGGTCCTCAATAGATATTTATTTCTGTTGAAACTGACAATTGAATGCGCCTCCACATATGTTGTCAAAAGTTTAAGGTATTTCATTAGCTTTACGTAATCGAATGACTCTATGTTTCTCTTTCGTATTATGTTTCACTTTTCTGGTGACATCCAAGAGTTCATTGTACTTACAATTCAAAATGTTGTTCCTCTCAATTAGTTAATTTTCTTAGTAGGATCTTATGTCCTCAGTTTTACCCTTATTGTCGGCATTACGAGTTTGCATTATTTAATGTTCTTTAGGAAGCTGATTGACCTTTTGTATTCTATTTCTTTTATTATTATTATTGAGCACTATATTCCCATTTCGTCACACAAGAGGTGAAAAACTCTCTCAAAGGTCATTAGAGATAAACTCCATTCTCATAGCAGGAGTACCTAATATGCAATGTCCGGTTAATATCGAAATCAATAATATGACTTGTACTTTGAAGAAACCACAATACTGATTGGTCCTGGGGACGTTATATGAGGGATAATTATTACGAGCTGTTCGCCATGTGACCTTATTAATCTATCTCTGCGCTATTCCACACCAAAAACAATATTTCTTTTAAAATGAGTCAAAGTCGATCCAACCAAAGGGTCGACAAACTCATTGTCTAGAACTAGACGCAATATCATACCCAGCACAGCTTTTTCCCAAGAATTAACTAACCCTAAAAAGCCTTACCCTAATATCTTGTAGACATCTGCTATGTTCCTTATCTGCTTTCGATGTCTGAACTACAGACATCTCTAGATATCTGGTAATTGTTTCAATAGTTGACCCTCCTTTTATGGCTGAATTCTCCGCCTCAGTCTGCTTGAAGTCACTAAACCTAAAGGAGTCCATACTCTGCTTCTACGTTTGCAACCAGTCGAGTGTCACATCAAGAAGAAATTATTCATTATGTATATATATTTTTAAATGAAATCAAAATCTGAATCGGTTTATCTATCGCGTGTTAGTGTGTCTGCATGTAATTGACACGCTCACTAATCTATTAATGGTCTTAGCTAATCGAATTAAGCCAACAACATCGGTTTGGCAGAATAAATGAATTATAGATCAACATTTGAGATACGAGTATGAAGCTTGTCATTCTTTGGTTCGTAAAGATCCAAAACGCTTCAGAGTTTAGGAACAATTTAACAAATTATAGCAATTGTTATAGGTTTTTTGAACTCACTCTTCTTGTGTTTTATGGAGCTGCTTAATGTTGTTATAGGGTGTCTGAGTACAAACTGCAACTGGTTACTTTATAAACAACTTTTTTTCTTATAAGAGTAATAATTAACAACAACAGCAACAAAACGTCATTATATACAAGTATTAACTACCAACAATAACAACAACTGAATTAACAAACAATCACGAGAGAAATTTATATCGAACGAGCCCCTTTTACCCTTGTTATTTGTTAGTTGTTTCTTTTTATTTACTAAAAGTGACACATGACTACTCTCTGCGAAAATTAAAAAAAAAAACGTTTTTCGCTTTGTAAATATTCTCCTAAGTGAGACATGATGTGCTTAGATGAGGAGTGACATTTTTTTGCTCTTTACCAAATGATTTTATGCTCCCAGAGACAATTGTTTTCATCATTATCATTATCATCGTCATCTTCAGTAGCAGCAAATGAAGTATTTCGTCGTCGAGCTTTTCGGTTTTCATTTAATGTGTTTGTTGTTGTTGTTATTTTAGCATTAAATTTTTTTGGTTAAGAGGTAAATGCGGCGATTTGCTTCCTTAGTTGGTTTAGTAACGTTCTAGTTGTCAGTTGTCGTTCAGCGTTGAACGGACGACGTGTACTTTAAACATTCAATTCTTCCTTCTCTCGTTGTGTGTTTGTGTGAAAAAATACATATACTAACTAACAAAATATTGGTGTGAAAAAAAATTATAAAAAAAGAAAAATTATTAAATTAAAAAATAAACAGAAGAATAAAAACTGTTTAAAAGGTATATTTTGTTTCTTCTGATTTATTACTGATTTCGTTGTTGTTGTTGATTTCGAAGATTTTCACTGCGAAACCCATTCAGATTTATTTCATACATAATTATGTTTTCAATATAATTATGTATGTATGTACATAGTTATACATATTTTCATGTGTGTATATGTATAAAAAACCTATAAAAAATTATAAAAATTGAAAAAAAAATTGCAAATTTAGGCAAAAAATTGAATAGAAAAGAAATTCAGAATATCGAAAAGAAAATTTTGTATCTGAATTTGTTTGATAATTAAAAAGTGAATTTAATTTCTTTTTCATTTTATTAAGTGTGAGTTTTTTAAATAGAGAAAATGAAAATTTGTGAAAAAAAACTCACACACATTTTGCAACATTTTGTTTTCAATAAATTTTTTTATTTTGATTTTTTTTCACTGAAATTACAAAAAACACATAATGTCAGTAGTCAAGAGTGTGGCTGTCTGTGATGTTTCTATAAGAAATTTTCAGTTGTGGATTGTGAACAAAATCAATTTATAGTGTGTGCCTCGAGTGAACGAACACAGCCACATTTATTAGCAAAAAAACAACAATTAAAAAAAGAACAACAACAAAAAACTTTCTAAAAATATACCTACAAAAATTTTGTTAGCATCACTTTAATTTTCCATTTTTCTTTTAAATGCAAAAAGTTCTAAAAAAGTATATAAAATAAATAATGAAACTTAAAAATTATAAAAAATGAAAATAATTTATTTTTAACAAAAAAACGTATCTGAAATTTTATTCTGAAAAATCTTTAAAACTTAAAAAAAGAAGGACCTGAAAAAAATAACAATAAATTTAAAAAAAGTTATATAATCTGTGAAAAAAAAGTTCGGAAAAAATAGCAGCAGCGAAAGCGTGACGATAACGACGACAGAAGTTATAGAAAAAAAAAACACAAAAAAATAGAACAACAAAAATATTGAAAAAAATCCGGCATAAAATCCATTGAAACAGTTTATATCATATACAACCACACATTCGCTAAAATTATTTCTTGTACATTCATATAAACAGACAAACATAACTATATCATACATGTTTGATAGTTAGTGTTTGATGGAATATATACAGGGTGTTTTTCTTTGATTCTTTCCCCAATTTAACGATCTTTACTTTAAATTCCTTCCTCCCTTAAATTCTTGACATGGTAGGTGAGAGACCTAATGGTCTCATGTCTTCTTTAAGAAAAGGCAAACTTGGTAAAGTATTCATCAGGAAATTGTTGGGAACATTTGGGTTGCCATAGCTATTGTTCCAAGGTTTCGGTATCTCCCGTACATGCATTACACTCGATATCAAAGATGACATTTATTCGTTTAAACAGTCTCCGTAGAGTAAAGTGTCCATTATAGACCTTCAAAATAGATTTATTATCGGTCACCCCATTATATACTTGTAATTCTACCACCCGTAAAAGTGTTCCAAATATTTCTGTGTGACTTTGTTGCCCATGTTCGTAGATTGGATTTCAACGCAATTAAAGCCATTGGATTTTTCAAGCTTAAAATCTGCAAAAATCTAGTATTGTTAACTAATTTGCCTCCATCTACATTTCTGATCACTCCTAAAAGGTGATGTGTATTTTGCACTTACGGAGAAATCGCTAATAGACTCCTTAAAATCTAAATCGGTCCATTAACTCGTATCTTTGGATTCTAACGCTCGGATTGCCCTTCGGCAGTCGGTACAGATAAAAGTATATAAACCAAGTTCTTCTAGGTACTAGGCTTAGAAGAACACTAATTTCACGCATCCACTCTTGCATGACCGTGTTATGATCTGTAAGAAACGGAAATATTCTGGTTCTACAAAGAGTCCAGGTCCTGTTTTATCATTCTGTTTTGAGCCATTCGTAAAGTAATGAGTTTCTACGGACATATGTAGCACGAAAACGTTTGACCTGAATGAACATCTGGTATCTTAGTCATGCAATTGGTTTCAAAACATTTGTACGATATTTTTGCACAATTTTAAGGATTAACCTCTTTTGATATAAAAAATTGATAGTTTTCTTCAATTTTCCCTACCCAGAAGCCCAATATTTCTTTACTAGTTTAAGATCCATGCAATTTGGTTTACTACTCAAACCTTTGTTATAAAAACTGAACTATTGATTTGGCACCATTCCAGAGCTTTCCTAAAGTATTTAAATTATGTTATATCGAGTCAAAGTAATACTATTTCACCCATTAAAGGAAGAAAATGTTATAAAAATTATATTTCAAGTATAGAAACCAGAAATTTTGTATGTTTTGTTCCAAAATGTATCTCCATAATTTGCTCATATTGAAATCTTGAGTTTTTAGAATTTTCGTAGTGCTTTTCTCTTTTTCCAACTAAAACTCATTACGGCTTTTGAGTCATTTGACCTTTATACAAAATTCCCAGTAATAATGTTAAAATCGAGACGTTACATAGTTCCAAGGGCAGTGTCCTACATAGATCACACTCGGGTCCATATATATTTGGTCCCGTTATGTTACCCTAAAGGACTGTTCCTCAGCTATCTGCATTATAACTTCTCCAAACCAGTCAGTACATAAAAGGGGAGAAGGTAGCGACCTCAGATTTAATTTCTTTAGGATCCAAACACGGTATTCAAAGTACTAGATAGTGACACATTAAGTGTAAAGCTGTCTCTTCTTATAGTTCGTCATTACAACCACACATGAGGGCTCCTAGAGCACAGTGACCGGTTATAAAAGCTTTTTATTAAGGAGGATCCTAAAGAAATACAGAGGCCGTCCAAACAGCTGGTCGATGCAATCATCATCAAATCGAGGTAATTACTGTGAGCAAGAATCCAAATTAGCCTAACCACTGAGAGCTTTCCTATCTGGTTTGAAGATTCAATTAATATCAATGTTATATGAACATCTGCTGAAGATCTGTTAGCCGGGTATCTCTCAATATTCGATCATACATGAGCCTCCTACAGAAGTAGTCATCCATAAAGGATACCTTAACAAAGAGCATCTCTGCCATGCTATTGCGAACTACATTAATGATTATACTTACACTTTTCCTCAGTTTGTGAACACTGGTTGAGAGCATTTTTTGAACCCTTCTTTTAAGTCTACAAAAACTTTACTTTAACAAATAGTTATGACTCTGAACTAAGTACTAGTTATCTAGCAGCTGTGTTATGTGCTGTTTTCAATGTTCTTAGCCCTTCCAATACTTGTAGTTCCTAATTCAAGGATTTCTACCAAGTATATTTTTCTAGGGCCGATTTTGAAAATGTCGCCCATATTTATGAAAATTAAAAAACAAATCAATATGGTATCCCAATTAATCGCTGTGGGAAAAGTGGGCGTCATATTTGTTATGGAAAATATTGCAAAAATATATTTAGAAATCTATTTCTTCAAAGTTTTATAAAATATAACTTTTGTATACATTTAAAGTGGGCATTAACAAATGTTTGGAAAATATATTTAAATAATAATTTGCTATTATTTTGTGTTAATTTAATTAAAAATAGAAATTTTCACGAGTTTTCATAAAAAAAATACAAAATTTTTGTTAATTAATCATTTGATTACTGGCCAATTAGCACAGTTCTTTTTTAGTCATGAGGCCAAAGTATAAAAACATATATGTATTTTATATAAATTATATTGTTTACCAACACTCTAAAACATGGGCAACATTTTTTTTGGGAATATTCTTGTTTTTAGTACCAAATTGTTTTTATTATAATAATAATTGATTTAACTGTCAAGATTAAAAATAAGCATTTAATTATTTCTCAATCGAAAAAAATATTAATTAAAATTCCGAATAACTTTTTAAGTTGCTTAACAAGTTATTCGTTGAGTGAGTGAATGACAATTAAATGCGCATTTTTAGAACTTTAGCGATTTATATTAAATTCGCCGCAATACAAAAAAAATTATCCTGGCAAATAAGGGAGTTTATTAAATTTGCTTTATGTGTGTATGTATATGTACAAGGAAGAGAAATTGTCTTAACCATAAAATGGTTGTATGTCTGTATGAGTGTTTCCATATAAAAAAGTACCATAATTTCTTTTTATTTTCTTTAAATTTAGTTGAAAACAGAATTTGTGCGTTAAGTGTGAAAGAATTTTGAAAATTAAAAGAAAAACAAAAATTATTTGTTTCTTTTACTTTAAAACAAGTAAAACCAAATAATACAAGAATTAAAAAATAAAAACAAATTAAAAAAATCTTTTAAAACTCAAATTTATTAAAAAATTAAATACAAAAAATCTTAGTGCGCGTGTGTAATGGCGTTTTTGCGTTCCATCTGTGCTCAACGTACAAATTTAGTTTATAGTTATAGTGGCAGTAGTTCCAGCTGTTTTGGTGCTGGCAAACTTCAATATATTGCTGGCTCAAAAGTAACAACATCAACAAGTTGGTCGTCGTCCCATATTCGACAATTAAGTCATGACGCGAAGGATAATGCAAGTGAATTGAATAATCAACAACATTCATCACGTCACTATTCCTCTCATCTACAACATCAACATCGTAGACAACAATTATTAGCGAATGCACTTTTTGCATCCAATTTCAATCAACATCATAAATGCCTCCATAGCAATGCTAGCAATTCTCAAACTGTAACCGCCACACAAAATATTGTGGATGAGGATAAATTTTCATCTGTTCCAAGAAATTCTCATCATCGTAAGCAACCGCCAACACCAAATGTACCCGAAAATCCCCAACGTGATCCATTGGATGTTAGTTTCAATGATCCTATTGCGGCATTCAAGAGCAAAACAACATGGGAGCTAATACGCGCCTATCTTGTCTATGTTATATGTTCCAGTGAAAAGCTCGTTGAGCATAATATGAAGGTAAGTTTTAAAGGTTTTTTCAATTGTCTATTATTTTTTGGTGATAGAAGAAGTGATAGAAACATTTTAGCTGAAATTCAGAATTAAATTATATTATCGATATTTGGATAGATTTATTCAAAAGTCTGGATTTTAAAACAGATGTAGTTGGGCACAGTTTCTAGATTTTCCTTTACATTTTTAGGAATTCAAGGAAATTTTTCAAGGAATTAATCTGGAAAATTCAATTAAAACTCAGAACTATGATCTGTTTTTTCAGAATTTCTCCAATATTTTTAGGAAAATTTTAACATTAACCTTTGTGTCCTGGAAACTGAAGGTATAAACTTTAAAATAAAATGAGGTTTTAATCATCTGATCATGGCTATTCCAAAACTCCAATTAAAATGGACTCTATAGACCAAAATCCATACAATTTAAATTTTTTAATTTTCTTATGTATTTTTTGCAATGATAAAATCCACATTTCCTGAAAATTTTATCTGGGCACCATTAGTGATAAGTAACTCCATAACATATTTTGATTAGTTCTAAACATCTGAATTTTCAAATATTTTTCATTCCAAATGTATAGAAACTAAACTGTTTTTGTTTTGGGACTTATAAACTATTGAATCGATTTTGTTGAATTTTCACAGAATAATCCCAAGAGAGAGTAACTCCCCATACAAAGAAATTAATAATTGCCAAATAACTAAAGAACTATAACAGCTAAAGTATAAAAATTTTGGTCTCAAATTACTTTTTCAATGAACAGTTTTACTGGACAAAATGTGAAATGGATAGGATCAGGGAGAGTGACAGCCCCATACAAAGCTAATATTAAATATTATTAACATTTCATTCCAGTATTTTTCAAGGAAATGTTATACTGAACAAAAATGTAGTTTTTATTTTAATTTTAGTTTCAAATAAATCTTAAAGCAAATCTATTTCACACAATTTACAAATTGATCCAAGTCAATATCTTTCAAATATCGATATTTTGATTCTGAATTTTTCGTTATTGTTTCTAATTACATATTGGAGACAATATTAAATATATTTTTTATATGTATTTTTTATTTTAATTTTGTATGGTATAATTTTTAATTTTATTTTATAATAATTTTATAACAATTATAGTTATTGTTTGCCGCTTTCGTTTGGAATCGATTTTCATACACGATTTGAAAGTCTTATAAGATTTTATATTGGAAAATGTGTTTTTTATTCGTAAAATTTTGAAATGAATTTTTATGGTAGAAAAAAGTCTATAATCTAATTCTTCAAAATATTTCTCTTTATTTCTAACACCCTGTATTATTATTATTGCTTATTTTCATTGCTGATCTTAATAGCGAGATTATTAGACAAATATTTTACTGAATACTCAATTTTATAGACAGTAACTAATGTACTAAAATAAGGTTTAAAATTAAAAACAGTAATTAAATACAATTGCTGCAAAAAAAAAACCTTGCTACCTTTTGCACAGTGTGGATAAAAATTGTTTTAAATAATTTATAGATAATTATGAGATACATAGAGATTCTTTATTTCGGTTCTAATAAAATCGAGTCCCGTTTTAAAACAACTTATAAAAGCTATACCTTTTCACAATGATATTAATACCTGCAGTCAGATTTAAGGTCTTATTAAATTATTACTCTGTTAAAAAAATTGAAAACTTGACGCAAAATAATAAAGAATTTAAAATAATAAAATATTTTCCAAAATAACCATTATGACATTCATAATAAACTTTATTACTTTGGCAATTTTTGTGCCAGACTGTATGTCATTCTGGTAATATAACACATGTTTGTTTGTGACTTCATATTGCACATATACTAGTGCAATATTTACCGGCATTTATTTATGTATATTTTTATTTATTTACTAATAAATATTTACATGTATTATATAGCAGCTAAACCAAAATGAGTAAATAAATTGGCGAATAAAAGTACATAAAACAAAAACAAAAAATGCTTACAATTCAAATGAAAAATTAGTAAAGCGTAAAATGAGAAAAATTTAAAATTAAACATCAACTGAGAAGACGTAAAGCTAAAATCAGTGTTGCCAGAATTCAAAGAATAAGTTTCCTGAAAACATTGATTTTTTATGCATTATGACGACATTGCAGTAAATGATCGATGATTGTACATACATTCGTTTCATTAACATAACAATTATGAATTAATTGTTATTCATTTTAAATATTAAATCAAAAATAAGGTTGTTTTCTCTTTAACGTGGGAATACCTAGTTAAATGTTCCTCATATTAGTAGTGAAATTGTAAACCGCGTCTGTTCTATGTCTAGATATTGCAGGACAGCTAAAATGATTTTGCAGTTTTTAAATGTACACTGGGAGAAATTGACATATTAATAGGTAATAGTTCTGTCATGGGTGGATCAAGTGCATTTACTCATGATAATTTAAAACTAATAAGATCACAAATAGCCCAAATGATTAATGTGAGGTACTGAAGTCAGTTCACCAATCAGCCTTAAGTGAATTTGCTTCTTTATTAAATCTCCATGAATAGTATTTCAACGTTGTTCTTATTTTATAAATGAAACGGATCCACCCTCTTGAGATATGTATACATGTCCCGTTATAATTTTAAGAAGTTCTAAAAATTTTGATAATGGAACCGGTAGATTTTTTTCGGAATAAAACGTCAAGAAACCCTAAAAAATATAGCAAATTCATGAAAAAGTGACAAGTAAATGATAAACAAGTACCAGTTATTGGATCTGTTATTAAAATAAATTTGGCCTGTTCATTTTCAAATCGGGAGTCTTTCTGAAAGTTTCGCCTTAAGAAAAGTTGTTCAAATTCTATAGATTATTCCGAAATACAAACTGGCATTGTAGTGATTCAATTTTATAGTGGTCAATTGATCCCCAAAAATTATAAACTTTTGTGATAGTGTTAGGTAATTTTATTGATTACCGATAATTCAAGTACCATATCAAGTCCAAGATTTTCGAGAGCCTTTTACTTCGTAAGTTTTGTATCTGCCATATTTCCTTTAATTTAATTCTTCTAAAAGTTCTGAAACTCTTTATATCTCTCAATGTCATGGATCACTCGTTATGATCCTAAGAAATTTTGAACGAATTCTCTAAGTGTAAAACTTCTTAATCCGTAGTTTTTGACAGTCTATAAATTATTAGGAGAGGTTGGTGGTCTATATAACAAAGTTATGAAAATACATTTCTACAAAGTTCTAAAAATCTTGAAAATCCTAAGAATTGTCTCGATATTAAATAAGTCACCTTTTCTAAAGAATACCCAGGTATATGTATGCCATTATCTGAACTTATATTATAAACAGTAACATAAGTACAGGCAGAACATTACTTGAAAACTTTTTTATTTGTGGACATTCACAAAGTTAGAAAGTTGGATTCTATATTCAAGAACTGTACTCTTTCAAACATCTGCTTTTTAGTGCAGAAATTTGCAGGGATTCTAAGGTTTTAGATTCAAGGATCATATTGATTATTGTGACCATAATTACCACTTTATGCAGATTTTTTATTATGAATCCCTTTCGTTATTTTTTTAAATTGGTTCAAAAACTGAACTCAAATGTAAGCTATTCAAGTTTCAGCACTTTTCAACGAGCTTCCACAGGATTTCCTTAAAGCTCTTTGTGCTTCTAACGGCGGCTTTAAAACTTCGTATGTGTCTATCTTTAGTTTGATTTTAAGGCGAAATGATATTACTCGGGAACCACATAATCTCAGATGAATTCCTTTTGCTCTATTACACTCTTTAAATGTAACTACAAAATTTAGTACAAAAAACACATATAACTTTGTTATAGAAATTTTAAGAAAATCGATCTTAAGCGAAGTACCTAACTTTGTAAAGCTACTTTTAGACGATGGAATAATAGAACTGTTTTTTATTGTTTAAAAATCCATACAATTTTTGAAAAAGTGCAGCTTCCAAAAAGTGCAATTAACGCAATTTTAAAGCAATTTTGGCAACACTGGCTAAACCAAGAAGAAACCAAATAAACCATGAAAAAGAATAAGGAAAAAACGAAAACTCAGAGTAATAAACAATAAGTGGAACAACTAGACACAAAATTTTTTCTTAATACTAGACTGAATAATACTGAATTGGTGGATTTGCACTGGTGGGGAAAACGTTTAAACCGGTAGAGAATCTAAATGTGCATGTGTTATTTTAACTACAACATTAAAAACGTTCTCACGTGATGATTATAAAATTAAAAAAATTGAAAAAATATATATATAAATTATATTTGTACCCCGTACAAATACGAGTATTATGT
This sequence comes from Cochliomyia hominivorax, assembly GCA_004302925.2. Lineage (NCBI taxonomy): Eukaryota > Metazoa > Arthropoda > Insecta > Diptera > Calliphoridae > Cochliomyia > Cochliomyia hominivorax. Next base: position 74,820,997 of record PYHX02000495.1, on the reverse strand, counting down.
ATGATTTACGTCAGTAAAGATGATGGTGTAAAATAAAATAGTGAAATTAAAATGAATATTATTGTCAAAATAGGTAAATTGATTCAGAAAATATGTTTTTCAACCTTGATATATCGATCTAATTCGCTAATAATATATTTAAACAATAGTTATATATTGGACTCTAAACGGGTTTCATCTTTTTTATTTATCTGTGAAATAAATAAGTGATCGGAGTATTTGTAGATTTTATTATTAAATCACTATTCGAATCATTATCAATGTTAACCAAAATAATTTTAATGACTAAACTCAGAGTATAAAAAATTAAGTTTTTTTTCGGCCTAAGAAGTGAAGCCGAAAAGATCGCAAAAAAGAAACAGTTTGAAATTGTTGTAATTGAAAATGTAATTGAGATGTTACAGATCACAATAATATGGCATAGTGAATTATGAACAAGTGAAATCTTATAGGGATCCCATTCACCAGAGTTTTATAGTTACTTCCTTCTGATCTTGCTACGTATTTTAAGATACTTTGTTTCAGCTCATTAGATTTATAGGCTAAATTGTTGGCTTCCTCATTAAATGCTCCACTAATGAAGTAATTGTTTATTGCAATAATGCAATTTAATACATTATCGGTGATCAATGGACACCAACGTCAATTCATATATATATAATGCCTTTGTGTAGATGTTGGTAACGTAAAAAATTTGCTACCCTACAATGAGATATACCATTGTACTTAGAACCACTTCCTGAACCCTGAACAATCGCTCACAGTTTTGAGCTCTTATATTTGACTTATTTTTAGTAAAATTGGAAAGTTTTAAGGTCTTAAAGCTCATACCTATAACAATATTTATATACATTTCAGAAGATCAGTACACAAAAGATCGTAGATCCTATCAGGGCCCATGTGTGTCAAACCCCTCATTGACACACATTTCTCATAAAAGTCAGTATTATAATGTTTTTTAATTTATTTATTTATTTATTTTTGCATTTATATTGATTTGTTTTTGGGAAATCCCTCGGGTTTAACGATAAAATTATTTATTTTACCTAAACAAAACATTACAATCGACCAAAGTTTAATGCTCCCATTTACATTTACTACGTAATTTTCCATTGAAAATTGCGTAACGTTATAAATATTTTGACATTTTTTTTATTTCATTTTTTATGTAGAAATAGTAATTCTATGAAAACTTAACGATGTAGATAAAAGTATTGTAGTAAAAACACAAAGAGAGTTAATTCTGTGATGGCGTAGGCTTCTAATGGAGTTTAGCTATTTTGCTTGGAAACTAAAAGCGCTAGATTAAGTTTTAAAAACCCTTAAATGATTTGTGCTCCCGGAAAGTAATATAACACTAGAAAGTAACACAGTGTCATTATTATATTGTAAAAAATAAATTTCGTTTAAATATCAACTCTAGAACAAGTTTATACCACATTATTCAACCAATTTTAGATTTTTTACAGCAAAAAAACTCTTTCTCTTCTCTTTCAGTCCGAAATATAACAACGAATATAATGTATCTTTAAGAAGCTACAATGTTTAATGTTAATTTTCCCCCCATTCATATTTACAACAACAACAACAACTTTGAAACAAATTCAAGGAAAAAATAGACAAGCCCCCAAAAATGAACCAACTGCTAAATCGCAATTGTATAATAAACTAACAAATACATATGAATAAAAATGTATCTTAAAGATTTAAACATATACGCATACAAATATTTAAATGGTCAAATACATATCTACACACATATGTACATATACACATACGTAGTATACATATCTTGATGAAGAAAATTATTCTATAAAAAATTTAAGATTTTTGGTGAAAAATGTTTTTCTTTATTATTTTCTATAATATTTCTCTATGTCAATGTGATTTTTGAACAAGACATGGTATTGTATATATCAGCCAAAGAAATATAATGATATATTATTTGTATTTTTTCCTTGATATAACTTTTTGTTTTTCTTCTATTATTCTATTATATATTTTATATTTCTTGGCGTAAGTGAAAAATCTTCTAATGAATCTTATGAATAAATTTTCGTTGTACACTTAAGTACGCAGATACACATTTGAATTATTATTCCAAAAGTATGATATAACATTGGTACTATACAAAGATTGTCGTTAAGGACATACAATTTTCCTTGACTTTTCTTATACAATTAAAATATTTGTGCCAAAGTTTCCTTTAAAGTGGATACTTATCATTATTCATTATTGATTTATAGATTGTAAAAAGTTTCTAGGTTTATAGAAACATACGAGAACAGAGGTGTTCGTAATTTATATTTCTTGATTCACTTGTACGCTATAAGTGACTGTTCATGGTATAAAATCTAGAATTCGAGATTTGTACCCGAAATATGTTTCAAAATTAAATTTCTGAGATTTTGAGGAAATTGTGCTAAAAGCAAGCACATTTGAAAATTATTGGATAATATGGCATAATGTTTAAAGTCATGAATCGCCATACTATCACTACACATTGAACAACGAAATTTTGAGAGCCACGTATGCTAATTTAGGTCGAGTCCAATAAAAGTGTTATAATATTATTATAATAAAAAAAAAACTGGAAAATTTTTCCAAAAACTCGGGAATTTATAATTGTTCGACTCTGATTAATTGTATAATCTGCAAATCTTAAAATTTCAACTGTTATCATTATTTTCAAAGAGCATAAATCATTTAAGTTTCCAATAAAAATTGCAGTAAAACATAAAAGACCTATTATCACAACAATAAAACTTAATCTTATAATGCGATCATATTTTATTCCCTTCCATTCTACAGTGGTGGTAAATTGTTTACCACACTCCGCACCAATTCGAACCAATTCGAATACCCCTGTGTTTACAGTTCTTTAGTATTGGCGTACTTAATCCTACCCGTCCTATATTTTGATCAGAAAAACAAATTATTGAAAAATGATTGGGAGCGAATTTGAGAACTATTGGTGTTATAGTTCTTTAGATAATTCGATAATTAACATTTTCTTTGTATTGGAGACACCACTCACCATTATTTTACCCCCCCCTTTTTTTGTTCAGTTTAACAGTTCCTTGAACAAATAATTGGGACCAAATTTGAAAATTTCTCGCTATTATAATTTTTTTAGATATTCGATGATCTAAATTTCCTTTTTCGGGGGCCTCCACATTTTGTCTTGTAAAATAGTTCATTGAAAAAGTTATTGGGACCAATTGAAACTCTTGATGAAGTGGTTCTTTAGATATTCGATCTACCCCTGACCCTATCCATCCTACATTTTGTCCAGTAAAATAGTTTCGTCACCTTTATTTAGAGTTGTATCACATTTTTGAAACCTTAATAGATACGTATAGACTTAAGATAATCCCTATTATTCTAAAAATTAAAAATCCAAAAAAAAAAACATCAATGCTTACGACTAGCGTATTCAAAAAACCGCCATTTTCAAAAAACTGTTTTTCGAATTTTTCGAAAAATAGTTTTTTGTTTTTTCAAAAAAAAAAAAAACTGCTTCGAATACGGTTTTATGGTAAAAAATATTTAACTACCTCTTTATCTGTTTCTGTATAAAACAGACGATGCAGAATATAATGTCTAAGAACACAAACAATACTTTGCTCGTGTAACGCACGGAATGAAAAATTTTTTATATTTACTCAGTCATGAAGCTGAATATAAGAGTGAAAAATTTAAAAGTGACTTCCATTTCCAAAAATAGGAATTATTCGAAACCGGTCGGCTTTCTGAATTGAAAAACCCGGTTAAGCGGTTTCCGGTTTTTGAATACACTAGTTACGCAAAATGTTATTTTTTTTTGATTTGTCGAATTTTGTGCAAAATTGTGTCCATTGTGAACTTTGATTTTTTCGATAACCGTTTAATCCAAGCATAAGAATATACGATTATATATAAAAATATCTAATTAAATCTATTAAGATATTTCAGAAATGATAATCTTAAATTATTATACATTAAAATCTTTCTTTATTATATAAATAACGATTATATATAATTGATGACAAATTAAATTTAAACTTGATTTTTAGAATGATTTTTATATTATTTTCTTCTGACACATGAAAATTGTATTGTTTTTTTTTTTTTTTGTGCAATTTCATCACAGCTGATAATCCGTCATTTGTTTAAAATTTATAGCATTTTAAAATTTGTGGGGGTATGTATAATAAGTGCTATTATTAGGAATACATTTAGTAAAATACACAGAAAAAAATATTCTACAAAAATTTTCCGTTAACCTAATAAATAATTTTAAAATGAATTATTTGTATTATTGAGTTAATAAAATATTTAATTGTTATGATTTCTATTTTACAAAAACTGACAAGTTTAGAAAAAAGAACATTTGAAAAATATTTCAAAAATTTAGAAAAAATGTCAGAAAAATATTTTGAATATAAAAACGATTTTTGCTGGCGAACTTTAAATTTAGTGACGAAAATGTTTAATGAACAGTTTGGTAAGTATATGTTACAATCATTTGTGGAGACTCCGTTGAATATTTATGAAGATTGTTTTCCATATTTTAAGAACATTCCTCGTGTTTAGGAAAATAATAAAAACAATTTAAAACAGTAGTTCAAACCATTTTGAAACTTAATTGAAATAATTATGAAAATTAATTGAAACAATTACGAAAATTATTATAAATTAATTAATATAATCACTTTGGTGATAGCAGCAAAATCAAACAAAAAATTAATTAAAATAAGCAATTTCGTAATTAAACTTGATTTTAATCTTTTTCTGTGTATGACAATACTAAAACTTAAATCATTATAACTTATTATGATTTCATAAAAAAATCTATAAATAGAATACGGTTACTACAGTATTACATATCGTAAATTATAAAGTATTAAAACTAATTGAGTTAAGCAAGTACATATAAATGTAAATATAAAGTTACTTATACATATAATCCGCAGAATATATACCCTACACCGCTGTATGTAATTTTCTTATAAAAGGTTTTTAAGGGGAAAATGCAGAATCATACTGGTTATACTAGTAGGACCAAGCATGCATACTACTTAAAAGAAATAAATATTACAGCATCAATTAGTGTATTCAAAAGCCGAAAACCGGTTAACCGGAAACAGTTTATTCGAATAATTCGATATGCCGGTTTTTCAGTCAGTTAATGGAATTTAATGTTTAAGGAGTAAGAAAGTGTTCCTTATAAAATTAATATTTTTGTGACCACTATGGTTGAACCACCATAAGAATTATTAGTTAAAAACTTGTTTTTAATTTCGACAAAGTCAAGAGGACTTGCTCTAAAGTTTGCCTTTCCAATATGATCCAATTGGGAATATTGAGATGAGAGTGTGTTGCCACACCAATTAATTATTTGACTGCTTCCGATTAATAGTTGAAAGTTTTTCCTTAATTCAAATTTCTAGATGCTTAATTTTAAACTTATTTTTAACGTTTCTTTTACCATTTTATATTATTCTCTTAAACTGAATCTTAGAAAATTTACTCAGCACAAAAAAATAATTCACGTAATTGATAATTTATTCGATTACATAATCGCTTTTAAAAATGTACGAAATTTAAACACGTGTTTATTTTTAAACGTTTTATATGAATTTTGCAAACAGTAAACATTTTTATTTTTTCTGTAATTTATTCCATGAAATTGCCAAAATAAAGTGGAATGGCGAAAAACACACGATTATGTAACAATACGATTTTACAGCAATAGAACAATTGATGTACAAAAAGTAACGAACAAACAAAATAATAAAAAAATAAAAGAAAATTGTGACCGTAAAGTAGGTGGCAGACCAAATGTCGGCAAAATAAATCGATAATCAAGTTTTGTTTGGCGGATAAATCATTGTCTACTTTGATTTAAAAAATATGTCACTAAACATACAAATTTCAATAACATTTTATAATATTTTTTATATTAATATAAATAAAGTAAAAAGTTCTAATAACATACATGCATGTTGTTAGTACGTATGTAACGTGTAGACTCTAAAAAGGCTGGGTCAATTTTGATAAAATTTTCACAGAATGATCCCAACATGCTCGAAAGTAACATACGCTATGAAAAATTCTGATAGTACTAGGATGAGAGGAACCCCGATACAAAGCAAATATTGATTATCGAATATCTAAAGAAATAAAACAATTTTGTTTCAATCTCTTCTTTAAGGAACTATTTTCTTAACAAAATGTAGGACGGCTAGGATCAGGGGTAAAGGTAACCCCCATACAAAGAAAATATTAATTATCGAATATCTAAAGAAACACCTCATCGAGAATTATCAAATTTGGTCCCAATCACTTTTTCAAGGAGCTATTTAACAAGACAAAATGTAGTGGCGGAATGATTCAGGGGGAGTGATAACCCCTATACAAAACAAAATTTGGTCATCGATCATTGATCATGAAGAAATTTGTTCGTATCCACTTTTTCAAGGAACTGTTTTACTAGACAATATAAAAGACGGATAGGAACAGGGGAGAGCGGTGTCCCCCATACAACGAAATTGTTAATTATCGAATATCTAAAGAACAAAGCAAAAGTTCTCAAATTCAACCCCAAACACTTTCTCAAGAATTTGTTTAAGGTAGCTCCCATGCAATGCAAATATTAAATAAAGTTTTAGAACGAACAGGGCCAGGGGCATTTGCAAAATGTCTATTGTATACATTTTTTTAATACACGTCTTTTGCAAAATCTCTTTCGGGATCTTGGACTAAGGAGAATGTTTGTTCAGCAAAGCGCAACGGGTGAAAGCTAATTTAATATAAAACTCTCTGCGAATTTATTTTAAATAACTTAAAATTGAGTTGAAAAGAGCAAAGCATTTTTAAATTAGCATAATTGTAGTCTTCCGTCCAAAAGCATTAATTCAAAGACGGTTATTTTTACCCTTGCGGTCTTATCTCTAAACCACCAGTCATCGTTGCGAACATTGCGCTATTTGTCTATTTATAAAGCCGAGTTGAGTAGTACCTCAACTCAGCTTTATAGTATCACTAAGAACCTAATTTCATGGGGCCAAGCTGTTCAGAGTGTTAGGAAACTGCCACTTTTTGGAGTAAGAACTGCAGAACCAAAGTTTTATTTTTTGCAAATGATCCTATGGCTCTCCTACATTTGGCCAAAATGCTTTGAATGCTCTATCAACTAGATCTTAACATCATTTCAGTTTCTGATCACTGATAACCTCCAAATATTTTAATGAATTAAAGTGAAAATTTTGGATATAAACACTATTCGAATCAAGTAGGTTTTAGAAAGTAAATTCTTTTAATGTACCAAAGTTTATTCTTGGAGTCGTCAGAAGGCCTCATATGTTAACTTCAATTCAGTTTTCGATCACTGATGGCATCCAAATATTTTACATAAATATAGAAAGCTTCACTTGTATATTTGGATATAAATACCTTTAACATGATCATCATCTTACTAAAGCCACTCCTATTCAAATTCAATGTTTTATTCTAATTTGTATGTCTTCATAATATTCGAGCAGTTCTGACAACTGCTACGTTGTGATGCTTACATTCTTGAAGTTTGATCATCAAATAACTAAAAGTCGATAGTTTTTCTTAACTTATGCACTGGAGTTCACGGCACCCATAAGTCCCAAATGAAAAACCACATCAATAAAATGTAGGAGAACACAATAAAGAATATGATATAAGTCCCAGTTAGAAGTGGAGAACAGAATTCTTTTGGTTAAATGGTTTTGAACTAACTGGCATTCTCTTCTGTGGTAATAAAGAAGTCGGCTTCACTTAAATAAGTCTTTCAGGCTACAAAAATGAAATGTCGCTAAACTTACATTTGATTTAATAAGTTTAGCAAAGCCGACTTTTTGATTACAACAGAGGTGAAAGGACCTTAGTCCGGACAAAGACCATTTGTACAATAATTCTCAAGAAAATTAAATAACTTTTGATACCTTATTTCTATTAATATTTGCCCTGTATTGTATCGTCTTAACTTTAAATACACATCTGTTCCTTTCCATCCAATATTATTGAGATGAATTTTATTTAAAATTATGATTATGAAATTTATGGGTTAAAAACTATGTTCGATAAGGCTAGAAAATAAATATCAGATTTTTCTTATGTATCCCTATTGAAAAAATATAGAAGTCTGTTAACTTCACCCCCAAATTAATTTTATAGAAAAATGACAGTTTACATTTCATTCATAAGGGAAAATATTGCAATTTTATAGCGTGGGAATTTGTGGGAATCATGGGTATCATAAAATGGTATTACTGAAGAAAATTAACAGCAAATAGGTCTTAGGGAATGACATATATTTATTATTTTATAATGTTATTGTTTATGAAAATTTCGAATCCGATATTTATTGACAACTGCTCTTTTATTGCAAAATCATTTTCGTATAAAATCCTATAAGACTTTTCAAAAAAATGTTTGAAATTATTTAATTTTTATTTAATTTGAATTATTTTCTATTACATTATGACATGAATGGCTGAATTTTTAATTTAATAATTTTTTATTGGCTTCATTTAATTTGTTGAATCTGTTGATTAAAATTAACCTAAAAAATAAAATTAATTATTTTTAAATTTTCCAAATTTTTTTTTTTAAATTTAAAAAAAAAAAAAAACTCAAAACAAAATAACAACAACAAAAATTTTTAGCTAATGAAAGTGGCAAATACTATACTGGGAGAAAAATTGTTTACAGCACTTATGAAGGCAACATTCTATGGACACTTTGTTGCTGGCGAAGATCAAATAAAAATTATACCAACACTTGAAAGGTAATTTTTTAAAAATTATAAAATTTTCTAATGCTTTTTTCTTTTCTTTTTGTTCTATTTTTTTCTTTTTGTATTTTTATTATTTTTGGATTTGAATGGAAAAATAAAATATATGAACCTGCTTATTATTTGCCCTACATTATATAATAAATATGCTCAAAATCGTCTCAACTTTATTTTAAATTTGCTGAAAAAATACGCACTCCTTGTTCCTTTAAACCAACAAATCTCATTTATTTTTACACCATTTCTTGAGTTGAATTTTATTTAAAATTATGATTTTTGTTGCGGTTCTTCACTGAAATGTTTCTCAGTTAATGAAATTCGCCAGAACCGTTTTGGGTGGCACACTTTTTGAAATTTTAATGAAATCAACTTTCTATGGACATTTTGTAGCTGGCGAGAATCGTCATACGATTATACCAACACTTGAGAGGTTTTCATTATTTCTTTAATTTTTTTTATTACATATAAATATATATTATTTACAAAATATTAATTACATATTTTATATACTCGATTTGTTATTTGTAAAAATCACATTTATCTCTGTGTATCTCTGTGTCCAAAATCGATCGTTAGCATGGCATGTTTCTCTATTTGTCGCAAAATTCTATTGTGATTGATTACAAAATTTTCAGTGTCGTCTTTACATCATAAGATCAAGAAACATATAAATAAAAAAATAACAACAATAACAACAAAATGATTCAATTTAAATTATACACTGGAATATATACCTATAAACGCTCATATATTTTTTCACCTTTAATTTAAATACCCTTCCTTTTATCTGACAAAAGTTTGTCATTCCGTTTGTAATTTTCATATACGCCCTTTTTATTTGTACGATATTGCGTCAGTTGAAATTAAGTTTATGAAATCGACAAATACCTAACAAATACGATATGTATATCAAACGATTTGTTATTAAAATTGACTTATAAATATCGGAGATATTAGCGAAAACTGGAGGTATCTCATTTTTTCCTTTTTTAATTTCTTTTAGGGTTCTAAGAGTAATTTTTCACAATTAAATTTCAAATATCTTAGTGGACTTATGAGCTGAAGATATGAATGAACTGGCCCATTAGTTCATGAGTTATTGGCAGAAACGCATTTAACTTTATTTAACTAACTAATCGTAACTAATCTATAACAAAGTCCATAGGTCACATCAGTAACTTTTTTATAGAGCCGATTAGCTACACATCGAATTTTAATTTTTTTAAATCCGTTCATAAACTACCAATATAGCCAATTGTTTCTTTCACTGGTGGATCAGAATAGTTTTGTGTCCATTAGTTTCGTAGACATAAGCGAAAACTTATTCTGATGCCACTGTAACAGCAACGGACTTAGCCGTTTAAGGATTACTGTGGGACAAGTTTAATTACGATTACCACATCCATATTATGGTTGTGGACGATGATGTAAATAATTACCTATCCATATGGGTCTTAACTGTGGATATATTTATTCAGAGGTTCATGAAGTCATGGAATTGTGCAGACAGTTAAAAGAATACAAGGTTCGGCATAGTAGAACTGTAACTTGTTAGTTATTGTTTTGCTCGTTGAGATAATTCGATAATCTTAATTTTTTTTAATTGACAAACTTTGGATGGGGCCTGTGGGCAGATCTTTGTATCTTGCTCCTGGGAAACCATATACAAATTGTAATGTTTGGTACAGAAAACAATTGTATCAGCGAATAAATATTTCCAACGTCTGCTCTAATCGTGTTAAGTTTCGTTAAAATATAAACGGTTTGGAGTTAGTTCGAAATTTGTTTTGGAACCACTGTGAAACGGTTTCAAAGTTACAGAAAATAAAAAATATGCAATTACTGTGATTCATCGAACGTTCCTTTTTCAAATGAGACTTCGTAACCTAATGATGGATAACGTAACTGGAAGCATTCCCGTTATACTCCTCTATTTTTGTAAAATTGTTGACTTATACTGACCTATTGAAAAGCTGCGTATTCTGGAATAGTAAGACTAATCAAACAAATTAAACAGCTATTATATGTATATGTACCAGTGTAAAAAAATAGAATAATAACTGCTTCTCAATTTAAATAATTCACAATAGATTCAAATGATTTCTAGTAAATTCGACACTGTTCAAAATAATAAAATTGATTTCCCAAAAAAAAACATCCATCATTCATAAAATTGAACTTGTTGTTTGACTTTCTTTATAAAATAAATTAAATAAATTGAAAGAAATTTGAATTGGTAAACTATATTTTCTCTCTTCCACTTTTTTCTTACTTTCAAATTAATTTTGATCAAAATTTTCTGTACCCCCTAAACGTAACGTTTGTTTCCGTTCCTCTCATGGACGGAAACTACACCATAAATTATTATTTAACATCATTATGGTTTATTTTCAGGTTCATTATAACAATTTAATAATATTTATAACAATAATAATTTTGTTTTTGTATGTGCCACACATGTGATTGTTCATATAACACACACACACTCACATATCCACATAAACTCTTATTCACCACTCTCACAGTTTGCTAACATTTTGTGCCAGATGAGATGATTTAAAATAAAACTAAACAACTAAATATTAATAATAAATATGATTAAAATTTAATAAAGATGAATGAAACAAAACTTAAGTTTAAAATTTGTTTTTACAAATAAAATTTCAAAACCAAATTATTTTATTGGCGCGTGCATGATTTGATTTTACACTCGAAAATTTATCCATAATTTACTAATTTAATTAGCGGAAAATATTTATAAATATATTTTCATTTTTATTATAATTTTGAAGATTTCTTCAAAAAGTATTGAAAAATATTTGGTTATTTGAACTAAATTATATTATTTATATAAACAAAATTTCAAAGTGTAAACATTATTATTTATTTCTTTAATATTTATTCGAATCCGTTACTCATGATCCCCGACTTCTTGAATATAAAATTTGATTTTCTTCAAAATTTGAAACATTATTTTGGTTTGGATTTTATGCGGTCCAAAGATAAACTTTTTGTAATTAATCGATTAAAACATTTCGAGCATGATCTAATTGTCCCAAGATAGACTCCAGTGTCAATCCGGTTCGAAAATTTGGAGGAGATTTTAAAAAACTAAAAGGGCTCAAGCTCGCTGCTATACATCTAAGCCAAAACTTATTTACTCTATTTTCCATCATTCCTCTTTGAAGTATATTTGCGCCTTCAAATGTAAGATTGCATTGGTTAAAAAATTTTGGATAAAAATAAAAAATCATCGCTATGTATCGGTTCAAACTTTGTGTTCTTTCTGATTTTAAAAAAGAGGGAACAGTTCAATCATCTTATCATTAAAAACATAAAGTTTACAATGATTAATTCTGGTTTAGAAATTTTACTATAATTCAAAACTTAATCGATTAAATTCGGGTAGTTCCAGTGCAGTCGTGGTAAACTGTCTGATTTCTCTTCAACACAAATAAGATGACTGATAGGGTCGTGATTAAGTTTGCATATAGTAAAATATCCGACCACAAAGCTTGCTCTCGAGTTTTTTGATCACAATTAATTAGATAATGCAAAAAGAAGTGTTGTTTGTAAACAACACAAACTTTCAGTCACGGACACATCACAATTGTTACTCCTTATGAAGTTGTGAATGCCATCAATGCATCTGAATCATCGGAAACAATTGCCCCGACAAATATATCGGGGAAATGATATATTTGTCGGGGCAAATGCCCCCATTCGTGTCCTTCTTAGGGCATTCTTACAGTCCATTTCCCAAATTATCTACTGTTAGGAAACTCGTTTTTACTCAAATCGCACATGAATCAGTAAGGTCTCTGCAAACGTACGATTACTGCACTTGATCTGTCTAAAACCTTTGACACATTCAGCAAAAAAGTTCTCTTTCTTCTCTTGCAGTCCAAAACATGAAACAACTTAACTAACAAATTTGTTCTTCCAATGTGACGGTAAATTCAAAATTATTTTTGTATATTTTTTCATAGGAGATACTCAACTTGAGGTTCTTGAAGTTCGCGCCCCTGTTTGTCTGTAACATTCAAACCAAAATGTTAAGTTTTCTAGTCTTCTAAAATTGAAAACAAACCGATTTTATTTCATTTCATACTTAAGAAATTAATTAAAACTTTGAGGTTAAATTATCCTTTAGTAATATTTTACATCATACGATAAATGTCCTTCATATATATTGTTTATTTACCAGAAATTTCTAGAACTTTAAAAACTGGAAAAAAATATTAAATAAAAACGTTTCCCATATTTTTCAAGTGTAATTATTGGGTTATGCACGCAGCACTAAAATCGTTTAAATGTAATTTCCGCATTTGCATGCAAAAGGAACTAATTTTAACAAAATATTATTTTTTCATTTTTATATTTTAATAAAAATTGGAAATCAAATAATTTTCCAGATTACGTTCGTTTGGTGTGAAACCAATTCTGGATTATTCCGTTGAAGAGGATCTTTCACAAGAGGAAGCGGAAAAGCGTGAAGTGGAGTAAGTGATTTATAAAAAAAAATAATAAATTTAGCAATAATTTATTTAAAAAATATATATTTTAATTTGTTACTAAATTGTCATTTCCATTTCCTCATAGATCTTCAGTTTCTAGTGCTGGTGATGTAGTCGAAGATGAATCTTTGCCTCAATATCATGTCGATAAATCATTTGCCGATCGTCGTTATAAAGTCAATAGTGCTAGAACTTATTTCTATCTTAATGAGGCCACTTGCGAACGCAACATGGAAACTTTTATCAAATGTTTAGAAGCTGTTTCAGGTAATTAATTGTTTTTTCTATTAATTCGTAAAATATTGAAGTTTTTTAAAAAATATTTATTTATTATAAAATTTATTATATTATTTTAGTTAAAGCATGCAAACGAATTTCTTTCTATAAGTTTAATTATATTTAAAATCATTTCCGGTAACGGAAATAAAAGGTGTAGTTATTTTAAAGGTTTCATTATGTAGATTTTTTAAATTAATTTAATAATTATTTAAATTTTGCCTTTTTTTTACACAGTTTTAAATTTAAAACGTCTGATATTAAGCCAAATTCACAAAAATTAGTATAAATTTATTTGATTTCATAAGTATTGAAAAATATTTTTCAATCGAATGGCGTTTCCTTAGTCATCATTCATTAAAAAATGTTTTAAATAATTCAGCGATTTTTGCTTGTAAAATATTTTTTTTCGCTCAAATGATGTTTTTTTTAATTAAATTTTTAACAGGTGTTTTTTTAAAGAATTCCCTAAAAAACAAGTTTTTTCTTATGTTCTAATTAATTAAAGACAGATGTTAATCTGTATTAACAATTAAAGGAAATATTTTGTAAATAAAAAAATATCTGTTTTATATAATTTTGCAAGAGAGTGTTGCCAAAAGATTTTTTTAAATAAAAATGATTACAAATTTCCTTTTTACTTAAAAGATTAAAGTTATTATATTTTTAAAATATAATAACTTAGACCGAAAAATTATTATACGATTACTCCTAGATTTTTAACTTAAAAATATGTCTTTCAGATTTTTCCTTTAAATGTATACGAATTTTTCGATACACCAGCAGCTCATTATCTAGTTTAAGCTTTCATCAAATTAGAGCAATGAGTACTCATAGTTCAAAAACTATATGCATTAATGCTTTGATATCGCTTCAAAGCTTGTTTTTAGAACAGTAATATTCAAATTTTCCTTCAAAATGTTGGTATTAGTTTAGAAAAGGTATGATGCACACTGCGTTATTCTTTTGGACCAGTTTGGTCACGCCTGTTTATTATTATTAAATTTAAGGATATATATTCCAATTTATTCAAAATAATGGTGCAAATTTTCAAGATATCTTAATAGAATATGGCATATTGAAGCCTATTCAAATTGAGAATGAATTCAATCCCATTGGAATTTTAGCCGCATTTTTAGCCCAAAAAAACTGTGCCAAAAATCGAGCCTTTTACATTTTTGACAAATTTAAACGAATTGATAATTTTATGTTAAAAAAATAATTTTATGTTTTATGAGCATAAATACCGATTCCGTGATTCCATAAAATGTAACGCGCCAAAGCTTTTTTCCAAATTTTATTTAAAAATTCCATATTCAAGAATTTTATATCCAATCCAAATTTATTAAAATCTTTAGGAGTTTTATTAGTTTAAATTGCATTTTGTTGGAAGGGGCGTCTTTATATTAAGGCTATAAAAATCTATAAAAATATTTTCTATGTTAATAACAAGTACAAAAGTAATTATGCCGTTCAGAATAAGTGAATAATTAAGAGTTTTATAAACGGATACTAAAAAATGTGTAGCCGAATTTAATTTAAATACTTTAGCTTATAATCCTATTCTAGGAAAGGGCTTATAAAGCCTGATTGTCTGCCAATCGGAAACATATAAATATTGAAGAATTTTATAAGTTTAAATCACGACAAGTGGGTTTATATGGAACTTAGGTTAAATATGGATCTCAGCATACTATAATTTCATGTATCTATATTATATATATACTATATCTATATTCAAATTTTTTAGTATTATTTTTAAAATTGTGGCATAAATTCCTCCGTATATTTTGGGAGTATCAAAATCTCTATCTACTTGGCCGATGATTTTGCTGCAATAATGAAGTACATACAACTATTTGCTATATTTAAATTTGGTATAAAATCTATAATTTTTTATTGATAAAATTTAGAAACGTTTTTCGTCTGATTTTAAGGTTGTCTTACACATCAGTCCATAATATTCGGTCTGAAACTGTTTATGACAATAATCAAATTTCATTTAATTATATAACATAAGAACTATAAGAGATAATTTTTTCAAAACCTTAAAAAATAAAAAGGAAATTTTAAAGTTGGATAAAAAGAACAAAGTTGGATCAGTAATAGAACAATGGAAAATTAGGCCCCTGAAGCCGATAATTTTATTAATACATTAAAGTAATCCCAAGCAACCAAAATATAAAAAATCCAGGAAATACTCTGAACTTGTTTCGAACAGAAGGGTGTTAAACATTATTAACATTGGAAGTTTAAGCTCCTCCGAATACTATTTGTTTTCACTTATACGAAAGGCACATACAAGAATATGCTTCCTACGCAGGGTTGATTGATTCTTTATATTAGACCAAATTTTATGCGACTAATACATGTGCTTCCACAAATATGGGAAAAGTGTTGTAGTGACTTTTAAAGCCAAAACATTGCCATTATTAATGTTTATACCCGATAAACTCATTCATTATACCGGGGCCATTACATATCTTTGAAGAAGACAAATTATAATTGTAAATAAAACAAATGTGTGATAATCAATTTTTTTGTAAAAAAATATAAATAAAAATTAAAATATTATTAAACTAATAAATGTTGTCAACACTGTCTACACAATTTCTGGGTGAAATTTTTCAATAAACGGGCCACATGGCACAAACTAAAAATTTCACCATTAAAATTGCAACAATGTTGATTTGACATTGAGTCATCAAATCTTTAAAAAATGCATATTTTTTTTAGGAAATTACAACCATTTTTAGATTTTTTTTAGTTAGAAAATGATTTTATGTGTTTAAAATAAAAAAAGAATTAATTATTTTTACGAAAACAAATACATATGTATGTCTGTCTGTCTGCCAGTCTGCGCAATTTACATTGAAATAATCAGCCGATATGAAAAATCGTGTGACAAAAAGCATCTGCTTTACTTTTTTTAATTCTATATATATTAGGATATATATTTTCATTCTTAATTTATTTTCATTTCTATTTTATCTTATACAATATAAATTTCGTAAGAAAATTTTTTAACGATAAATACAAATGAATTTTTAAATCATATAGAAAGAAGAAAAAAAAATAAGTACGATATTGTTAAAATATTTTTAAATATATTTAAATACAAATAAACATACATACAAACAAACATTCACATGTGTGTTTGTAGGTAAATTGATTTCTGTTTTCTTAATTTTTGGCACTGTTTCTACACGTTTTTATTTGTTTTTGCTTTTTTTGTTATAATTTTTAAAAAGATTTTTAACTAAATTTCGTTGTACTTTAAAATAAATATTTGAAAAATCCACATAATTCAGTCTGTTAAAAATTCATCTATTTTAATTTAAATGGTACATAAAATAAATACACTGAGAAAAAATTTGAAAAAAGGAAAATAAAAAAATTTTACAAGTAAGAATGTAATGCCGAATCTTCAATACCCTCCACCATAAATTTGTGTGAAGTTCATACGTTGGGTTCCGTAGATATACATATTCACACACACATACACTCACAAACGTATACATTATATAAACATAGAAACACTTAATGAATCATAAAATTAATTATATTTTTTGGCTATAACTTTTTTCTACTGAACCGATTTTGATAACTTTTGGAATAGTAAAGTTCGCATAACTTAATATTATTGCAAAATATAATATAATAAAAATTTTACGGAAGTTTATCACTTGAACTTAAAGGTTGCTTCAGATATCGGTCTACATTTTTAATATACTGAACCGATTTAACTGGCTTTAAATAGAAAACTTCTCAGGACTGTGGATATGAGCGTGCCAACAACACACAGACTGACATACGTAAATCGACTCAGATTTTGATTTCATGCAAGAATATATATATACATTATGGGGCCGGGATGATTCCTTCTTAGCGTTACACATGGAATGACAAAATTAATATATCCCTATCACCACTTGTGATGGTGGAGGGATTAAACAAATTTTAAATAAATTGTAAACATTTTGTTAAGGGTAAAATTTTTGTTAATCATGTAAATCGAAAATGTATAATAATAGATTTTTCAATTAACAATATGTCATGGAACTAAAATCGTATATATACAAAATTTTATATAATAACCGGTCGAGCCTGACTAGACCACATTGTCGGTTAAAAATGATAGTTACGAAAAATTAATGAACGACCCTCGATTTTATAATATAATATATGATTTTATAATATATTTTTGAGTGTGTAGTACATTATTGTGACACTATGATATATGTTTTAAATTTATGTGTATTCAAATTAATTTTTGAAATCAAATTTTATATGGGCGCTACAAGAAATTGTGAACCGACCCTTGTATAACTTAGCACAACTATTTGACCAATAATTATCACAATGTAAACGTATATGTAAGATTAACCTATGAGAAATAATGGACCGAACCTCACATATTTTGGCACATCATTTTAGAATATTATAAAACTTACTTGAGCCAAATTTCGCTTTGTATTTAGGTCTTTTATGAACTTAAAACCCCATTCTGGGAAGAACATTCGTGTGGAACATGCGACCACATTTTCTAAATGGATAGACATATGGAAGGACAACGTTAAATCGACTCAGAAAGTGATTCTGAGTCGAACGATATACTTAAAGGTGGATGTAGCATCATTTTTTTTCTGCATGTTAAAAACATCAACACAAACGCATAATAACCCAAACACCTTTGGTGTGGTGTATATAAAAAAATATATATATAAAAATATATAATAAAATAACTTCTCGATTATTCTCAAGATGAACTAAAAACACAAAATTTATTTATTATATATTATGTATAATCCAGCAAATCATCAATATTCTAAAAATGATATCAATATTTTTTTTTTAAAAATAGATTTGCATATTTGTTGAAGGCAATAAAATTTTATAAATCTAAACTAATGTGATCAAAAATAACTCGTCTAATTAAAAGAGAAACTCTTTCCATTGTATAAGTTTTGAAAACCACAAACACAAGTGGTGGAGAGGGTATATTAAGTATGTCGTTCCGTGTGTAACGCTCCCTGTTTTTATTATCCGATTATTTCGGTTAAATCGGTTTCGGTTTTTCTGAAAAGCTCACATTTCGAATATCGAAGAAAACCGGTTTTTCTCTCGAATAGCCGTTATTTCTAAAAATGTCTTTTTATGGATTTAAAAGTTATTTTCTTTTAAAGCTTTAAGTACTTTAATAATATAAAATTTTCATAATATACTTAAGGATCTGATTTTAACAGTGATGAACATAAATAAAATAATTATATTCAAAATCAAAAAATCATATAACAAATATTATTTTAGAATCGATTCGACGTTAACTATATGTCCTATAAATACACAGAGTTAAAGATAATTTTCAATATCAAGTAATGTAAAAATTAAGAAATCATGTCAGAGTGCTTTGCTCTGTTCTTGTTGTTTAAACAGCTCGGTTATATCCAATAACTCTTTGATATAGCTGTCGATGAGTTGATAATCTTTGGCCGAGTGTTACTCGGGTCGTTCCGGAACGGAGATCCAATTGTTGTGGGAAAATTTTTATATGTATGAAGTTTCAAGAACATTAAGGTAGACACATACACTCGAACGCACCTTACAGAATAACACACTAACACCAATAAATTTTCATATATAAGGAGTAATTTTATATGTGCGTTAAACATTTATATATTTTTGACTATAGCTCTTGAATGAATGATTTTTGGAATGGAATGTATTTATCCTTAAATCACAGTTAAATTTTATTTTAATCTGATAATTAGTTCTTGTAAAAATTGACAAACTTTTTTTATCTTAAATTGGAGGTTAAATCAGATATTGGACTAGAACTTATTTGTTAGTAGACCGATTTGGCTGGTTTTAAACTGCTTAGGAGAATAACAAACAATTTGGCTATGTGACCGTGAGAATGTTTTCATGGCTAAATCGACTCAGATTATGATATAATTCAAGAATATATATACTTTATGGGTTTTAGATTATACCTTCCTAGCGTTAATATACCCACTGTTACCACTTGTGGTGGTAAAACATTTAAACAGCGTTCTTTCTCTAAGATTCGTTTTAATATTTTGCTAAAAAAACCGGTTACCGGTTTTAATTAGGAAACCAAAACGGTTTATTTTATAACATATTTACAAGTATTTGTGGACGAGAGTATTACTTCTTAAATATAACGAAATTTAAATTTAATATTTCATTGACAGATATAAACATTATAGGATATAAAAAACTATAGGCACATCTTGCCTTAATATTTTGCAGTCTTCATTTAAATTACCAATTTTGTTTTAAAATTTCCCCAATTTTTTCGGTCTTCCAGTAGTGCTTTTCCTTTGTACCTTATATATTCACACTCCTGGATCCAACTATTCTCTCAAGTACTCGCTGGGATTTAGGTCTGGAGACTAGAGATTGTGAAAAGACATATTTCGTACTATATGCAAGCCACATCTTCATATGGTGAGCTGAATATGTCGGATATGCTTTCTGTATACTACAGAATGTGCTCGTGCTTATTTCCAAATTGCTTTGTATAGCACATTTTCTTCTTCCGATTAATAGCAGATATCAATGGTTTTCTTCTAGCTATTCTTGAATTTTAACCAGCACTGTGTATTAATATCCGAACAGTTTTAGTATGAATTTGCCTACCTAAATCTTCCTATAGCTAAAATTATCTGTGTGGATGTTATTTTGATTAAACTTTACCTTTTGTGTTATTTTAGCACGTTCTCTTTCAGTTAATTTCCGCAGACGCTCTCGAAGTACTTCTAAGATGAGTTTCTTCTTTAAAATGATTTATGATCGTTCGGATGGTAAAATGGTAACGATTCACTATTTCTCCAAAAATTTAATTTGGATCTCATTGCAATCAAATAATCAATAAAACATTTTTTTTCAAGAAATTAGCATTTAATGATAATTTTAATTTTGTGCTTTTAATTATCTCCATGACTGTATATTACCAACATTTTTGAATATCATATGCAGATCTTGATGGATTTTTTTAGTAAATAGTCTAAAAAAATTTATTGGGTATTTATAGGCAGTGTTAACTTTGACCATTTTATTAACTTTACGTGTTAAAATCCCAAAGTCTAAATGAAAAAAATAACGCATCAACAATTTTAAAAGGTTTCGGCCTTGAGTTAATTCTATCATGATGACATTAAAATTGTGTTCTGTATTCTTAAAATCATTTGTAGCTCTTTACAAGCCGAAATTATTCAAAGACATATCGATTTCAAATCCCATTTAAATTTCTTTTCTTTTGAAGCTCTAACCTTTTGTTTTATTGGACATTATATCCCTATTAGATTGGACGTTTGAAGGAAACGTTAGACTCGTTCAATGACTGTTGTAAATTCTTATCCATAAAAGTAATTTTTAAGAACTTGAAGAAATTAATGCAAATTTAGTCTAATTTCAAGGAATAAGAAAGGTACATACATATAAAACATTTCACTTCTGCTTCATTTGTCGGGAAGAGAGTAAGCGTTTGCCTTTTATAACACGTTTTTTTAAATTCCTTGAGAACCTAAAAGAAGGTCTTAAAGGTATTAAAGACTGGCACTTTAGACCTTAAATTTCTTACTGGACTTACTGTGGGACAGTTTGTCTTAATTTTTTGTATAGTACTGTAACTTTGGAATCGTTAGATATATCCTACTGAAATTTAATATAGTTAAAGAATTATTTCTAAAAAATCGTTTTGGTCATACTGTGCAACATATATCACAGCAAAAATACCTATAATACTTATAACACCTTCATTCAGCTTCCCGAGGAAAAACCTGCATTTCAAACTCATTCTGAGTTTACACTACATATAATTGGAGTCAAGTGCTTACTCTCTCCCTTGTCACAAATATCTGTGACTTTGAAGCAATGACTATAAATGCTATGAGTTTTAAGGCCGTTAATAAACATTGTAGTGAAAACCACAATTTTTATGAATAGCAATATATCAGACGTTAACAAGTTTCTGAAGATATATATTTTTTATAATTTCTAGTTATGAACTTGTAAATGTATTTAAATGTGTTTAAATTAACTTTTATTTATAATATATTTGGGGAATCCCAGTAATAATTATATAAAATATATTTTTAAATATATTAATTTTATTTTTATGTAACAATTAATTTTTTAATTGATTTAATACTAATTATATACTTTTATTATTTTTCATTTAATTAATCATCCTCATCGAAATAACAAAAACCAAAAAAAATGCATCTCTTTTTTAAATCAAACGTACTAATTAATCGTTTTAATTATAATTTGGCATTTTATGAATTAAAATTGAATCATCATTGAAACCCAACAATTTCAAAAATCAATTTAATCGGTTTTAATGTTTATGTTTGATATGTGTGTGTGTGGGTGTGTGGGTGATTATGTCTGAGGTGTACTGGCGGTGGGTGTGTGTAACGTCTCTTTCCTCTATTGGCACTATATGAATGATTCTCAACAATAAAATGCAATTAAAAAATTTATTTGATCGACGTCATCAAAATGTGAATCAAAAAAATGAAAAAAATATCCAACCAAACCTTCTCAATTACATTAACTAATTTATTATTTTTTATATACAATATTTATTTTTAAATTTAATATTTATAATTTATATTTTATTACAAATACTAAAACTAACTATCACTCAACTAACCAACCAACCAATCACTCACTCACTCCTGTTTTATATAACTCGTTACATTAAATGTGTGAATATGTTGAAACAAAAAGTCGATGATGAAAAGTATTTCCCTCGACGCATTGCAGAGGGTAAGCTAACAAACTAAACTAAACTAAATAACTAACTAACTAACCAAGCAACTAACAATCCATTTTTAATCCATTTTAATTTCTATTACTAAATGTTATTTTCTTATGTTTATTTGTTTTGTTTTCTAAAATACAGAGATTTAAAAGAATTGCACTATTAAAGAAAATAATTTGAACGTTTGTAGTCCATTTGTTGTAACATCGTCATAACTCAAAAAACTCAAGTTTTGACTTAATACATGAATTGTGTAGAAAAGAAGCTGTTTTATTAACTTATTCACATATCAGAGAGGATCACTGGCAAAATCTATTATGAAAATTAAATAATTAATTTACTGAATTGGGAACTAACACGTTATTCTAGCTGCGCATCGGATGATCTGTGGTTAATAGTACAGTTTTCCTATAAAGGTTCTAAATATTAATAAAACGAATTTCGAAAAAAATACTTTTTTTGAGTTATGACTGTCTAACAGCGAATGATCGTTTATATTTCTGATTTTTTTTTTATATATTTCTTTTAAATATCTGTCCATAATTGTTGTGTTTTATTGTAGTTCTAGTTTTTCATTTATATATTTGTATTTGTAAAATTGTAGTAAATAATGTAAGTTTGAATGTAAATTAGTATGACCTAAATATGTATTATATATAGAAATTGTATTTAGTTCTGCATAGAATTAGCTTAATGGGTTAAACCTTTTTTACATAAATATATTTCCTGATTTTTTTAAAGTCTTTAAAATAAACTGCGATAGAGAAGATTTTAAGAAACTCTGGAAATTTTTTAAATTAAATCGGCGCAAGATCTAAAGTCTATTGAACTACTATGAAGTATACTTCAGTTCTTGTGACAATTGAAGCGGGTAAATTCAAAACATAAAAATTGGTTCATTTTTAAAACTTTTGGGATCAGAACATTTTATTTTTTTAAATTAAATCGGAACAAGATCTGAAGTCAATTAAACTACAATGATGTCAGCTCTTAAGACAATTGAACCTTGAAAATGTTTAAATTCATGAGTGTTCAGCATAACTATGTTTTTCTCAGAATGTCGATCATGCATTCTACAAATCCGATTTCCTCAAATTTGGTTGCAATTCTCCCGATTATAAAAACATTGTTCCATTATTTTTAACAAAAATTTTGACTTCTTTTAATCCAAATAAAGTAAAAATTTTAATTTTCCTCTTAAGTAGGAAGTGAGATCGAAAAAATCTTAAATTAATTGAAATTTAATAAATTGGAATCCTCTATTGCGCCACTAACACAAATTATTTAATTTCAGGGTCCCTTTTTATCTTCAATTACTTCTCCACTCCGGATTTTTTTTGTTCCTTATGTAACATATAGTCAAACCGGATCGAGAAAAGTTTAAGTTTTTCTGTATATAATGTTATTAATAGAGTCCATTGCTACAAATGGTTTATGTCGCAACTGCATAATGCTTTCAAAAGAAATCTTGTTCCACTTGTCTTGTCCGCGACTCATAAAACTCTAGCAGCAATTGTTCTTTACATAATCGATAATTAATATTGTCTTTTATATGGAGAGAATTTCTTCCCGTTCCTTCGGAGAGTAATTTGGACTAAATTTTAAAGCTCTTGCTGCAATAGTTCTATAAATAATAGATAAAACATGTTTAATTTACACGACGAGTATCTATTCCCTTTGTCATAATGATTTCGGTTGTGCCGAATATTAAATATCCATTCCTTTAGATTATGCAAACATTTGGATGAGTTTTACCTTCTTTAATTCGGAAATTTATTCATATTCTTAAAATTCTCGATTCATAGATTTTAATGGTCGGTTTTATAATTAAATATATTAAGTGTTAAAGAAAGAAATTTAATTAATTCCATTTATTTTTTCGGGAAGGGGCCTTAAATGGATGCCATAAAAATAATTGTATGGATTTTCATATAAAGAAGAAGGAAGAAGTCTTATACTGAAGCTATAGAAAAATCTAGACCGATTTTGCTCAAATTAATAACATATATTTGAGATGATTGTAGAAATAATTGACCTGAATTGAATTAGCCTTTAAGAGTTTTATAAGTTCAAAACTTTATTCCGGAAAGAAGCATTTATGGGACCTGCTCCGATTTTCAATGTTTTTTGCTAAAATATTGAAATAATGTTGGAGCTGTAGGTTATAGTAAAATTTTGTTGACAAATTTAGAAAAGTTTTTCTTTACTATTTTAAGTTTGTCTCAGATTTCGGTCTACAATTCGGTCTAATAGGAAACCACTTAGGATCACAATAAACAGTTTAGACAAATCTAATGGATTTCGAACCAATTAGACATGATGTTTCAAGAGTAAAAGTATAACAACAACTCATTCGTAAATTGTAGCCAAAAAGTATGCAACGATTTTTTTAATTGTAAAGGAATAATTAATAGGCAACACGTGTATTAAGATTATTTTCGATCTCACTTAATTGAAAGTTCTGAAAATCGAACAGAATTAATATTTTCACCTATTTTTTTGTTACACAATATATATTTAGCTATCGAATAAATCGATTTATTTCAATTTTATTAAATATGTCTATGTGTATGTGATGTAAAAAATTCTAAGAAAGAAAATACGCAAATAAGTATCTAAAAAAATAATTAAAAAATCTTTAAGAGATTATTGAGATCTATCCATCCACAATGTGCAATATTCTTAATGGCTTAACGTCAAGAAAAATTATTGGACCTTGACTTACGTTCATATATACATACAGCTGAGGTGAAAATAATAGCACCACATAATAAATTAATAAGTCATAAAAGGCATTTTATTGAAAAGTTTAACAAAATCCAAAATAAGTCATCAAAATAGTGAAGAAGAAACAAAAACATTTTTACTTAATATCTTTCCTTAAAGAAATTTTTCTAAAAAAAATGATAAAACTTGGTGTTAAAATAATAGCACCGCCCGGTTTCAACTATAATAAAAAGCCAAAAATAAATGTTATTTAATTTTTTAGTGATTTTTTATTAAATTGAGCTTACAGCCGAACATTTCTTCAAATGCATGCGGTAGCATTACTTCGTCTAATATTATGACACATCCATTATAATTTTAATACGGTAAATAGGTTCAACATCGCAGCAAGAAAAGCACATCCATATCATAACACTAGAACCGTCGTGTTTGAATGTTTTTTGTTTGAAATTTTTGATTATATTCCTTGTTAGGAGGTCTTCTTAAAAATAAAATTATTTTAGACTCATCGGTCCACAGAATACTTCTCCTCTTTTTCAATATGCCAAACCAAGTAAGTTTTAGCAAACTTTAATCTATTTGAGACATGCGGAGTAGTTAAGAAGGGGACCTTTTATGGTCTATGGACTTACAAGTTATATTCTATAATCCTTCTGTTCAGTACTTATTGAAAGATTTAATTCTTTTGTTAAACCCCGCAAATTAGATAAATGTCGCCTCCTTTATTTGTCGTAATATAAAATGAATTATTAAAGGTGTCGCCACAGTTTTTCGTCCACGACTACCCAGCTTTATATTTAGGTTATGGCATTTTTAATCATTTATTTGATTATCTAATAAAATTTCTTATTTCGGCATAGGTTTGTTCATCAGAACCATGATCTGTAATAAGTTCTCTCTTTTCTGAAGTACAGCCATTAGGCAAACCCATTATTAAAATTATAATACGTATCTTGAAAGCTTTCAGAAGCAACTATACACTCTTTTACACTAAATGTTATAACAATTTTCAAAGTATAATAGAAATGGTGCTATTATTTTGAGGGGTCCCAATCTGATACTTTGTCTTCTCAATCAAATTTATTTTCATTTAAAAGAAATCAATTAATTTTCTTAAAGAATATTCTTTTAATAATGGAACTACGAAATTGTGGATAATTCATGAACAATAAAACACAAATAAGCAACGAAAATGTGACATGTGAGTGTTGCTATTATTTTGTCCGCAGCTGTTCGAACAAACAATACATTCATGTATTTTTTAAATCTTGTAGGCTTTTTTACATAATTAATGCTTTAAAGTCTCATTATTTTTCCATTATTTGTTAAAAAAATTAAATTAAATATTATTAAAAGTAGAGATTATTTTTAAAATTTATGATAAATTTCTGTATGTAAAATGTTATGTAATTTTTAATTTCAATTTAAGGCGTTGTTTATTATGTTTATTTATATGTTTAATAACATTTACTTTTACTTTATTCTATTTTAGGTGCCACCTTTGGTACTGGTATTACTGCTATTAAATTAACCGCCCTGGGTCGTCCTCAACTTTTGGTATGTTATAAGTGTTATATACATATTTTATATGTATAATTTATTTTTACACTCAAAGAAATTTTTAGCATGTTATAGAGATGAAACAGTGGCAGTCGTTTATAGTGTACTTGTTAAGAAAGCTGAATTTGTGGTCAAATTTTGCGAGTCAGAAAATTTATATATTGGGCACCTCTGCTCTAGACCTATGTATTCTAAGATTTTTAAAGTATCGGTAACATTGTATGTAGTGTAATTTGTTATGTCTTAAGTTTTGGGTCTTTCTGTTACCGGATTTATAAGGGATTTAATAATTAGTATTAGTTAACTCTTAATTTTTTCGCAAATCAAGAGTTAAATAGTTCAAACTAAATCAACTGTTTCATATTCTTTAATAAAGACTTTGTATCTCTATTTAAACTATTTTCAATATAACACATATTGCAAAAAAACTAAGTGTACGAATATTTATTTTGCATACTGTATGTGTTTTTGAGACGCTTAATATTAATATCTTTCTGTCCTTGTCTAATTTTGGCCTGATCATTCCGGTCTGCAAGAACACTGATTAATTTTTAAAACTTTTTGTATTATATCGTGCAGCGCTTTGCTTCAACATAAAAACAAAACTGATCAAATATCACGATCTTCGCTCTACATCATTACACAGACACATGTATGTGGGGAAAATCAGTTCCAATGCACTGTTGGAGTAGAATAACTTTGAGAACTTCAGTTAAAGTTATACTTTTCATTTCAAATAACTTCTGCGTAATAGCAGATTCCAGTTAATTGTGTTTTTTTAACTAAATCAAAAGAAATTAATGTATAAATCTGCCTTCCACACTCTCCTACTAACTCTGTGTTAAATTTTAAACATTAAAAACTATCCACCGCCAATGCTTCAGTTTTTAAAGAATTTAACTTAAGTTTAAAATAATTTACGTGTAATCTTCGTGAGTTATATAGAGTTATCCCTTTTTAGTAGTTAATTCATGTTAAGAATTGTATCAAAACTATAAACCTCTGTGGCTTCACTTCCTTAAATATTTGAATTTTACGTGTAAATTCAAATTTCTATTTAAAATAAACTGTGGATGACAAATAGGTTCTATAGAAATCAATTAATGATTGCAAAAAAATATTCCTTGATCCTATATTTAGATCTATCTTTTAAACAAGGATTAAATCATTAATGCCAAAATATGAAATTCTACAGCTCTTTAGTAAATTGAACTTCTATTAAAATTGACTTGGCTTTTCTGTCTTGGACATTTTGACGAATTTCCAAATAATTTAACCGGGTTTGCTTTATAAATTCAATAGATAGCTGCCATAGCTTTAAACGTTCAAGCTGTAGTATTTGGTTTTCAAACCAAACTCACATGGATTGGGGTCATATATAGTTTGAGTAACTTTAAATCTGATATTTAATTTATTACTTAATATTAATCTTCCCACAAAATTACTTTTGACAAAACATTTTCTGAAGGGTCAACTTCTATATTATTCGATTAGAATGGTCCTGAAGTATAAAGGGCACATTTCAGTTGTATATTCTATATATATTAGGACCAATTTTATATATTTCATTATGTAATTGTTTATCCTTAAATTCTTTAAGTGTAAAACACTTTTCTCTTTTAATTAAAAAATACGTTATTAAAATATATCTTTGTATGTGTGTGTGTATTATTACAATTACAGTTACAACTATCTGAAGTTATTATGCGCACACGTAAATATATGGAAGATATGGTTGGTGGCCAAGGCAATGTTTTAACTCATCATAAAACTATTAAGGATTTGGAAAAATATTATGCCAGTTTGGGAGACAATAAAAATGTAAAAGAATTTCTTAAAAATGTTACTTCCGATAAAGAAGGGTAAACAAGGAATCTGATATTAATAGTTGAAGATTTCCTTAATTGTTTTTTGTTTCTTTTTAGTATTTTGCATTTGTTCCCCTGGTCAGGCATTGTTGATGAAGATTCACAATTAAGTGATACATTTAGAGTACCCGATCCAAAAACTGGTCAAATGCGTCGTTTGATCTCACAAATTCCGCCCAAAGAGGAAGAAATGTTTAGAAATATGATACGTCGTCTAAATACTATTGTTAAGGTAAGTTAGATATTAAACGATTAAAGACGAAATCAGTATTATGATCAATTAATCGTGATCAAATAAATTCTATTTTTATTTTTTTATTTGATTAACTGTGAAGACTGCTGAAGAATTGGATGTCCGCATTATGATTGATGCTGAACAGACATATTTCCAACCTGCTATCTCACGCATAACACTTGAAATGATGCGTAAATACAATAAGGAAAAAGCCATTGTATTTAACACATACCAATGCTATTTGCGCGAAGCCTATCGAGAAGTAAGTTGATGCTTCTTATTATATTCCTATTTTGCAAAAAATCTTAAATAATTAACTTTTGATTACAAAAAAAACAATTAGGTCAACACCGATTTGGAACAAGCTAAACGTCAAAACTTCTATTTCGGTGCTAAATTGGTACGCGGCGCATATATGGAACAAGAACGTGCTAGAGCTAGTGCTCTAGGTTATCCTGATCCTGTTAATCCAAGCTATGAGGCTACAACTGAAATGTATCATAAGACTTTAACTGAATGTTTGAGAAGAATTAAGGTATTAATTTTTATTTAAATGACTTTAATTAGGGAAATAAAACTTTTAATTAATAATTTTAGATACTCAAAGATAATGGTGATGATGCTAAGAAGATTGGTATTATGGTAGCATCCCACAATGAAGACACTGTACGTTATGCCATTGAAAAAATGAAGGAAATTGGTATTTCACCCGAAGACAAAGTTATTTGTTTCGGACAATTGTTGGGCATGTGTGATTATATTACTTTCCCATTAGGTAAGTGTGTGATGAAAGAAAAGGAGTAAGAAAAAGGGAAAAATTTTAGCACAGATTTTAGCTCTTTTAAAAGGAATATTTAAGTTTGTTAATGATCTGAAGTTAAGTTCAAACAAAATGCACAAACATTTTGTAGAGTGTGAGGGACAAAATATTGGTCAAATACTTGTCATCCTTTAGTTTTTGAATTTAATTTGGTTTATCGATGAAAACAAATATTTTCATAGAAAAAAGTCCAACGATGTAAATCATCGAACTGATTACCAATTTATGAAATAAGACAGTTATTAAGCTTCTCGCAAAGAACTAACATTTCTGGCCACAAACCAAATATTTTGCAAATTAAGAACTCTTGAAATTTTTAGTATTTATATCTTTATTCAAATTCACTGGGAGGTTCGTAGTATTTTTAATTGTTGATATGGATATTAACAATTAAAAATACTCGTTCCCGCAGAACGAATTGGTCGGTCATTAAAGGATATTTTAATTTTTCATACACGAAAATTTTTTGCATAATAAAGAAGTGCACGAAATGCATTTATCAACATCATCAGTCAACAGTCTTAAAGTGCTGATTTAATAATTTTCAAGGAACACTCATCGCATATTATGCAGGCGGATTTTTTCAGCATTCTCGAATGTGGAAGGTAACTTTAGAACTCCCAAAGATTTAAGTTTGTACCGTTATGTGAGAACCATGAGGAAACCTTGTCCCAAATTGTAAAATATATTAAAATCCTGAAACAAGGAACAAATCTCTAATGGCGGATTTTTTTACCAAAAAAGAGGTGCAATATATTACAATTATGGTTAGAATTACAAAATATATATTTCTCAACGAGTTGTATATAATACTGATGATATCGGCTACCGTCTCAAACCTATGAAGTTCTGAATGTAGCAGTACTATCCTTCCTCTCTCAGTCCTTAAGATTTATGGACTAAGCACAAAAAAATAGCAACCGTGAACAGAACACGTTACCTGAACCCACAGGAGACTTATTTATGAATCCAGGTGGGGAGCAAAAAGTTGATACGAATACGAAAAAAGCGTGCTACTCCGGCAAGAAAAGAGAAGCCTCCTTTGAGTCTGAAGGTCTTATGCTAAAGTTGCTAGATTTGCATTTTATTAGTGTTAAGACTTTTTCGCACTCACTCTTAAATAATTCTTAATTTAAAAAATAATTTATTATTTTCTTTATTAAATTTTATTTGTTCTATATTACAGGTCAAGCTGGTTACTCGGCCTATAAGTATATACCATATGGTCCAGTTCAAGAAGTGTTGCCATATCTCTCACGTAGAGCACAAGAAAATAAGGGTGTCCTTAAGAAAATTCAAAAAGAAAAACGTCTTTTATCTGCCGAAATACGCCGACGACTGTTGCGTGGTCAATTGTTCTACAAACCCAAGGGAAATTATGTACCCATATAAATTATTCCCTCTCCACCACCCATTGGCCACTGTAATACAGACACAACTAACTATATGAAAACACAACTCATAACAACAAATTTACAAAACACATTTACATACCTACAGGCGCTACATTTTCAACACAAAAAACACAAACAGATATTTTCTTCAAAAAAATCTTTTAACTTTTAATTATACAATATTTAAATGTATTTTACGTAACTAGACATAAATTTCACACAAAAATCGAATTAAAAATAATTTAGCAACAAAAACTGATATAAAAAGAAAGAAAAACGTTCATAAAATTATGGATTATAAAGAATTCTCCTCGAATACCACTGGTTACAGTTGGAAAAAAATTTGAAGACTTTTTTAAAAAATGTTTGTATGTAGATGTGTTTTGTTTTGGAAAAGAACAAAACAGAAGAAGAATTAAATTGTATCTATCGAATCTAGCATTTTCATTACTCATTAACATAAATTAATTAGAAATTTTGTAAATTATATGTCATGTCCTTTAGTTTTAAAGAAAGACTAAGAAAAAGTGTTTCGAAATGTTGCAGTTAAATGGAAAAAACATATTTTTTTGTAATTATAACAAATAATTGAATGTGTTTTAATGTATTTGTTTAAATTTAAAATGTTGTTTTGTTGTCCTTAAACAACAGTCATTGTGTATTGTAAAAATGTCTACGTTTATGTTAATATAAAATTTTAAACTTTCACTTCCGTTTCCTTAAGGATGTAAAAAAAAATAATAGGGATTATTTTGAATACAAACTAAATAGTGTTTTATTTAGGTTTTCTCTATTAAACAAAATTTTTTAAATTATTTTTTGAACAAAAGAAAATTATAGAATTTTTTGTTTAAATTTTCGTTTTGGTTGTTTTTCAAAATTTTCAGTTTGTATTTTTTATATTTCTTCGTTGATTTAGAAAGAGAAAAAAACAAAAATAATTTTACATTTTACAAATGAATGAAAAATATTTTTTCTATTTTATAATTTATTTTTTAATTGTTTATATTTTTTGTGAAATAAATAAATTTTATTTAATTTTTGTTTTACTGTGTAAAATTGTTTTTGATCCCCTTTTGTTTGTTTCATGTACCCCTTTGTAGCCGTTTCCACTTTTTTCTATGTTTGTAAAATCTTATTATTTTAAAATTAAATTTTAAAATAAATTAAGCATTATTATTTTTCATTATTTCTCTTGGAAATGAAAACAAGAATTGTTAAGAATTACATTTGTTGCTTTTATTTTTGTATTAATTATTCTGTAATTTACTATTTTATTAATTTTGTGTTTTATTTTATTTATATATTATTTTATGTAGTATTAAATTATTATACTTTTTATTTTTTTAATTTTATTTTATTTACAAATTATGTACGTTAAACAGTAAAAAGAATTAAATAAATTTCTGAAAATATCGTAAAAATTAAATTCATAAATTTTATTTCTTAAAAAAATCAAATTTCAAAGGGTTTTGAGCTGCCGTATAGAAATTGTATGTTGGGATATAAATTTCTAATTTTATAGCATACTTTTTGGCATCGTCATTTTTGGGAAAACATCCTCATTTCGAATAAATATGAAATATTTTCTTCAATTACTTCAATATTTCTCTTCATATTTCTGAGAAATCTAAGAAAATAATGTCAATTATACAAAGTTAAAAGATTCTCAAAAAAATCCTCAATATGCTAGATTTTTGCTCATAACAGATTTAGAGACGAGATATTTTGTTCTTGTCTCAGGCTTGCAGAACAGCAATTAAATCTGAATAGATTTTTCTTTGGAAATTGTGTTTAAATAATTAAAGGTTAAAAATTAAAAAAAGAATTAATAATAATTATTATAATTAATAATGTTAACTAAATAAAAATGACAATAATAATTAACATGTTAAAAAATAATAAACGATGAAAAAACAAACAAATTATAGAAAAAAATACTAAAATCTTTAAAAAATGAAATTGCAAAAAGAAAATAATAATAATAATAATAACGAAAATTAAGAAAAAAATCATGAATATATGTTATGATCATTTATTTATTATATAATTATAAATTTAATACTTCTATTAATGTTTTATAATATCTAAACAAACCCAGACATAAATACATTACATCCATATAATAAAAGCTTTTAGTTTAAGCTGATTTTTAATTAAAACTCAAATTAAAATCCTAATTTTTTTCATTTTTTCCCATTCGTCCAGGATCCTCAAAATGTATGTAGTTCCTTTATTTTAAAGCATAGAGAAATTTTTCTATAAATTTATTTAAAAAAGTATTGTTTTAAATAATTTAATTTTTATAATTTTTTATATAATTTGTATCAATAAGCTTTTATAGAAATATGAACTTAAATTATAAAATAGTCAAAAAATTTAGTTTTGTTTTATAAATAAAAATAAGTTTTTGCATATTTATTGATGAATAAATTTCTAGCATTCTCATTTATAATTATATTAATCGAATAATCGAACGAAAACTAACATCAGAGAAAAAAAAAAACAAAAAACAACAAATATTTATTGAAATCGTTCTTATGTAATGTGTATTTTCAAGTTTTATTGTACTCATGAAATAATTAAATGAAATAATTAAAACTAAAAAAGTGAAAATTAATTAAATAAATATTTCAGTGTTAAACAAATAATCGCTAACAAAAGTGTTTTATTCGTAAAGAAGTCAGACTTACGCAGGCATAGAAGATTAAATACCGACCCTCGTTGAATAAAATTTTATTATTCGTGATTGTACAAAAACACTTAATTAAAATATATATCTTTTAAAAGGTACTGAAACTGCATCAGAAGACTTAAAGAATATAATTTAAAAACCCAAAGACCATGAAAAGTCCCCCTTTTAACTGCTCCGCATATCTTAAATAGAAAAAGAGTTTGATAAAACTTGGTTTGGCCTATTGAAAAAGGGGAGTAGTATTCTGTGGACTTGGATGAGTCTAATATATTTTTTATTTTTAATGGAGACCCCTTAGCAATTTAAAATTTACAACAAACATTTTCAAACACAACGGTTCCAGTGTTATGGTATGGAGCTGTTTTTCGTACTAAAGTGTTGGACTTATTAACTATATTAAAACTATTATGTATGTGTCAGAATATATGAAAATATTAGAAGTAATGTTGCCGTGTGCATCTGAGGAAATGCAACTGATTTTAGCCATGCAACCAGACAACGCCCCGAAATATACCGTAAATATATTGTAATTTAATGCCTCTCCAGTCTCCCGATTTAAATTCAATCGATAATTTGTTTAAATATGTATAAAAGAAGGGGTCGGTAATTAAATCAACCAATAATATTGATATGTCAACCATTATAGAGCAGGCATTGAACTCTATTATACTGGAAAGGTTAAAGAATGTAAAAAATTCAATGGGTAGGCGAGGTTCGGGTGTTATTACAAAGAAATACTACAAAATGCTTTAAATAATTTTATTTATTATTGGTTTTCTTGTTATAGTTGAAACCGGGTTGTGCTATTATTTTGACGTCAGGTTTAATCAATCAAAAGAATTTTATCTAAAACAATTGAAAAACACCTTAATATTATCGAAATTATATGTTTTTGGAGAATTTTTTATTAAGTCATACAAGGCAAAATTAACTTCTATCAGAATAATTGATAAACATTGGAGTCAAAATAATATCACCATCTGGTTCCAACTATAAGAAAAAGCCAAAAATAAATAATTCTTGTTAAATTTTTTCTTAATATTTTATCGAATTAAGTTAACTATTTTTTCTTAGCATTTTGTAGTACTCTTTTTTGGTAATAACAGTCGAATATCGCCCTCTTGTTGAATTTACTGCATTCTGGCACCTTTACAGGATAATAGAGTTCCATGCCTGCTCTATAGTGGTCCAAAGATTGCTATTATTGGTCGGTTTAAATACCGATCCCTTGCTTTATGATTATGTACACAAATTATCAAGTGGATTTACAGTGGACAGGATATTTCATTACAGTGACTCTATTATCCCTTTTTCAATATGCTAAACCAAGTTACAGCAAACTTTAATCTATTTGAGACTTGCGGAGCAGTTAAGGTGGATACTCTTCATGGTCAATGGGCTTTTAAATTATATCTCCTAAATAACCTGATACAGTTTCAGTACTTATTGACAGATTAAATTGTTTTATTAGTCTCTACAGATGTAATATATATGTAACCTTCTTTAATAAATGTGATATATGATGAACCATTAAAGGTGTCGCCACAGTTTTTCCCCCACGACTCCCTATTTTTAAATTGTAGGTTTTGGTATTTCTAATCATTTGGTATATTAATCTCTATTTAAGAAGGTGAAGAAAGATCGAGAACTTAAAATGTAGGATCTGCAAGATTTAAGTGATTATTTTCTAAGATCGTAAATCATTTAAGCGTTTTCATTTAGCGCTTTTTGTTTCAATGAAAACGGCTGTAGCGCATTAAGTACCTATAACACAATAGTACTCTGAAATAAAAATATTTAAAAAAAGTATCTTCACATTTCCTTGTCGAAAAACTTTATGGAAATAATTTTTATAATTCTACAGACAAAGTAAACTTTTTTTAAATATGTTTCATCTAATATGACAAATAAAATTTTAGAAGGTCTGAAACTTGGTGGAAAAACTCACACACGGTGACAGTATAACCTCAGCTGATTATTTTGTGCCCTCTCTCTTTTATACCCTACATCAACATAGGTGGTTAGGGTATTATGCGTACATAAGTATAAGTATACCGTTCAACTCAGGATATCTTTCTGAGTCGATTTAACGATGTCTTAATAAAATTTGGCATGACTTTTTATTTAGCCGATTATTTTAGGCCGATGCCTATTGAATTTGGTTTAATAAAAATGTTCCTACAGAAATGGGGATTTAAGGCCTCAAAAGCCCTAAAAATTTAACAAAAATTAGTTTTATAATATTCAAAGACGACGCGCCAAATTATAGGAGGATCGGTCCATTATTTCTCATAGATTCAAATTCCCCTTCAAGATATCTCCTTGAAGGACTTAAATCTTATATATACGTTGGTATTGCAATAGGAATTGGTCAAAGTAAAATAAACATAACAAAAATTAATGTGTGAAATTTTACGATATAATTAGTTCCGGCTTCCATATAACGTCCACATAAAAAACCTTATAGAATACCCTAATCCCACGTGAACTTTGGTACCATTATATGATACTGCACTCTTAAGTATAAATTAAAAACATCTTTATACGAAGATGGTTCATTAACTTTCGGTAACTAAAGCTTATAACCAACAATGTGGTGTAGAATATTAAATAGTTACGTTTGATCGACCATAACTATTTATTTGTTTGTTATTGATTTCCTTTTTATTATATTGTTTCGTAAAAACTTTTTGACGATTATAACACAAATCCGAAAAACAAAATTGTCTGTTGTTTTTGTAATGTTGTATTTGTTGTAGTTATACGGTCACCATTTAAGTTTTTCCACCATGATTCGAAATTTATAAATCTTTACGATTGTTTTGTTGTTGTATAATAGATTATAATTTGTATATATAATAATTTAATGGATCGTATAAAAGAGGAGAAACTTTCTTTTTAAAAAAATGCGAAAATTGAATAAAATCAAATAAAATTCACTTTTCATACATTTTCTTTTCAATCGGGTCAAACACACGACATGAATATCAAGATTCAGTCAGTAAAACAAAAAATACCGAACATAGATTCATACTTAACAAATAGTGTATTCAAAACCCGGTTTTTTTGCATTTCAGAAAACTGACCGTTTTCGAATAATTTCTATTTTCGAATTATTCGACATGCCGACATATTAGTTTTAATATGATACTGAGAAACATTAACAAAATACATTAATATTCCACTCATTAAGGTGATTATACAGTGTAAGGATTATTTGATGAAGTTTGTTACAAATTGTTATTTTGACAAGGAACCATTATTACTACTTCATTCCATAAAAAGGTCATTCGGCTTTTTAACATAAAAACGTATTCGAAACTGTTTTTTTTGAAAATCATATATTTCGAATAACACGTAAACCGGGTTTCTCAAAATGCCAGTTTTTTGAAAAATGAATATGAAGATGACCAATATAAATTACCATAATACTACAAATGCATTATTACCATATTCATAATATTTTTTTTTTAAATAAAATTCATATAATAACATTTAGGCGAATCATAGATTAATTTAAAATAATTAATTTATTTAGGATAAAATAAACATGGATCCGTTAGATTTTAAGTTATAAACTGAAGCGGAAACAGTTGATAAACTATTCCATTTCAGATCGAAATGTTAGTCTTGACGTCAGATTGCCAGTTAATGGCAAATGGCCAAAGATATATCGATTCAGGTTTTTATTAAAACGTATAAAATAAGTTTTGCTATATAAATTCATGAATTTTTTAGTCCCAAATTATATCAAAATCTAATAAAAATTTTAGATTTTATACAGAGAAGAAAGATAAACAGCTGTTCCAAACAATTTATTTGAAAATTTTGCTTGTTTTTATAGGTTTTTATTATAAAGATCGTCTGATTGAAAATACTTCTTGGCCTTACGTGTGTGACTATATAATAAAATATTTTAAAAATGATCCAAACTTTGCGATTTAAGAATTTAAACAATTATGATTTTTTAATTAGCGCCAACTTTGGGTAATGGTTGTTAGCAGATCTTTACCTTAACTTAAAGATTTTCCTATAAAAAATAAAAAAGGGTTTTGTGTGAATAAATATTGCCATTTTTTGAAAGATCCTAAAAATTATATTTTCCAAAGTGTTCACTTTAGATTATTATACTGAGAAGAGGAGACCCTTTAAGGTCTTATGGTTAAGGTCTTATCTATTATTATTATGGTTATACACCTATGCGTTGATTTGTTGTGCATTCATCGTTTCAGAAACAGATACCAACCTCCATTCAATGTTAAGACATATACGGTAATGTATCCTTAGTGAAATTTTGGGATTTGAGTTGCGAAAGCATGGCAGTGACATTACTAATATTCCAACGCTTTGTTACCTTTCTACATGCATTACATTTAGTGTTAATGATAACACCTAGTCGATAAAGATGTGCCGTAGAGTGGTGAGCCAAGTAAGTATACCCATCATCCTGCTAAGCTTACTTTTCATCAAGTTTAGAATATCCATGTCCTTTCTCTCTTCCCCCTGACAGTCTTTAAATTCTATCAACTATTTCTGTGTTCCACAGGTACTTAGGTGATATGAACCGTTAAACATGCTGGGAAGTCGACTATAGTAATCCAAGACGATCCGAGAAATTATGGATTCTAACGCCTTAATTGACATTTGTTAATGGTGGTAACGAGACTGTGAAATGTGAGAAAAAGAATGCCTTCCTGTATTTTACCGCAATAAATCTATCTATTCCTCGACATATGGTCGATATAGTTGATCATTGCTGAAGAATTTAATTATTGTATCTGTCGAAACATTGTTAAAGGAGAATTTTGAAATACATACCTTTTCGTCCATAGTGCTGTTAAAACGCCTACCAGTTTATCAATAATTGCAAGGATTTCTCTATTGTATATATATTTTTATCTTTTCATCCATCAGCGTTTCAGCCTGTATGTGAGTTTTAGATAGACACCTTTGAATTTTCGCCTCGCGTAATATTTCAACCCATTGGTCATCAAATTCATATATAGTTGTTACAGCTTAAAAAAATAAAGATAAAGTAGGGTAAAAATAGGTTAACAAATTATTCGACTTCAATATTTTAGAAACTACAAGAGGTCACCTACACATGTAAGCGTCATTTTATAGGGATTTAAAAGAACTGTACTCCTAACAGTTCAAAAGTTACAGAACTATATGAAAACCGTTTCAAAACCACTGTACGTCATCTAACTAACAAAAGACAAATAGTCAGAATGTATGGGAACTTTAACGAATTTTTTTATCAACATACTGTGAAAATCCTAAATGTTTTGCATGAATTACATCTTGTAGTTTAAATAATTATTCATTTGATTTTATTAATTTCATTTTCTTTTTAACATTAACTTTCCTTAGAAAAATTTTATCATTTATTTTGATCCACTTTTTTTGTAAAGAAAATTATTTATTGTTTTGTAGTCATTAAATTACTTTCATAATGAACAAATGTGTTTCATTAAAATCTGTTGTTTTAAAAAGTGTAACATTGTTGTTATTGTTGATCGATAGGCAGATCATTGTGGCAAATGGCGCCGTTATAACAAGTGTTAATTATGCCTTTGAAACTTTTAGTCCCTACGCATTAATACGTTTTTTTGAATTCAGTGACAAAGAATGGAACATAACAGAGACCTGTTTTAGGGACATGTATGTCTATGTCGATGGTTTAAGAAATGGTGAATATTGGGCAGTCAAATGTAAGAATTAATAATTAAATTTTTTATTCTTAAAAATTATATTTAATTTTATTGTTTATCTTCTTTATAAGTGTACGACGCCAGTAGTTATTATGGTGGCGCCGCTTTTTCTGGAACTTCCATCCGTATGCATAATCCGAATATTTGTAGACTTTTGTCAAAACAATTTAATGAAAATAATAAAATTCATCTTAATCCATCAGAGAGAAAGCTTTTCATTTTACCCTTTGATGTGCATTTAATATCAGCTCATTTTCTTATGGAAATTGCCCACGATAATTTCTTCCGGGTAAGTTGAATGCAAAATTTTGTGATGTTTTATTTTAAACTGTCATTTTTGTTTAACGGTGAATTGTAATTTCTGAAGACAAGCAACTCAACTCGGATGGCTCTACTTTATCCATCAATTGACATAATCTCTGAACAGCGTTATATAGTCCGAAAGGCTTCACTTTAAATTGATATTGTAGCCTCCCTGGAACTTTGAACGATGACTTGGATTTTTCATCCTGGTTACCTATATTTTGAATAATCTGTAAATTTTTCGGTGATCTTGGCGTAGGTTTGGTACTAAATTAAGAACTCTTCGACCGTTTTGTCTTAGTATCTTACAATACACTTCACTTTCACTATAAAATTTTGTTTTTCATGTTAGACTTAGAACTCCAGACTGTATTTTCCCAGACAACTTATGAATTCTCCAATATCTAAAAGGTGTTGCAATTGCAATATTTTAATATAAATTATCACATATGGACGAATGTCATTTTCTTTCTCTATAATCTTTATATTCTTTCCGAATATCTTCTGCGTGTATTTTCGATTTTCCTACTAATGATAGGCCCGTGGTTTCCAAAAATGTCTTTATAGTTTTGTTATATATTTTAAGGCGCTCGGAGTGTAAAGGTTAGAGTTTGGGTCACTACACCACACAACACATTCAATAAAGGAATTTCTATGAATCTTAAAGTTCCATTAAACCATTTGTGTTGTGGGCAATTTCTTCCTTTGCAGAGTTTTAACTCGACGGGTCAAATCATTTTCAACTTCTACATCTATTTTATATAAACGGCAAATTGCTGTTATTAGAACTTGATGGTCAGTTCTTTTTTATACTCCTCTAACAAGTGGTCAACATTTTCCAGGCTATTGAACTTAACTACTCATTTTTTCAAGCTGATTTGGAGTTAGAGGATTTATTAATATTTATTTGTCTGGCACGATAATGTATACAAAATGTGTTACAAAATGGACAGCATATTAGAGTCAAGCTTTCAAGAAACTACCAAAGACGATGTATTAGACACTTCCATCTTGATAGCAACGGAGTCAGAGCTTTAAACCGATTTATATTCGATTAAAACCTCAGCGCCTAGAATCGATAAGTTTGGGTTGCTGTTGAATTCGAAACTAGCAAACCTTATGGAAAGCCTTCTTATCGAATTGTTTTAGTTTTACAGTCGACCAGTTATGGATTTCTTAAATGACCTCCTGCGACACCAGTAAAATTCAAACTGTCCTGACCTAATGTTACCATCAGCCTAGAATTAGAATTTCAGTAACATTCTAATGACCACGCACTGTCGTCTCCAATTTGGGAATAGGGAGCCTTAGAAATTATTCCTTTTTTAACTGACGCTGACAACCATTCGCCTAATGTCGTGAATTCGGACGGACGATGTACTCAGGGTTCGAAGGACCACATGAGGCCCTCTATTTCAATGAAAAAAATGCGCATAGAATGTGGTCTGATAGTGGTCCCACAGGAAAAACAAACGCTATTAGAAGAGGGGGAGATGTGTTCAAGATTTACTTAGGATCCTGTCATGTTGGCCTATGCTTTAAGCCTTGTGTGAACAATTTGCTAACCAAAATATTGGAACTATCTAATTTCCTGTCATACTTTTGATGACTTCTGATGTAATGCAACAGCACTTTGGAAGAAAGTTTGGAAACCACATATTAAGGGAAACTGGTTCCCGTGTTACCAGAATTTAGTCTCTTGTGAAACTTTGAAAGTTATCTCCAAGTTTGTGCATCACCTATCTGTACCTCAACAATTAGACAACAATAGAAATAGGATTCTTGCTGTTGTTCAAGGAAGGGCTTATCTCCAATAAAATCAAACCACGGCGGCAGAAGAGGGAAAGTAGGACTTATTTTGTGCTGCTATTGTACACATTTGGCATGATCATAATTTTTTTGTAGATTTATTTCTAAAGCATTGATTCTGCTCCATTGTGCTTTTTTAATTTTCCCAATTGTTATTTTTTCTTCCGCTAGTTCGAAAAAATACAACAAATGATCTGTTTCCCGAAATCATGCACCAATGCGGATATGGAAAGCATTCTAGATGTTTATCTTTTTCAAACAACGATCTTCATAAGAAATGTTACATTTTTAAGACACCGAATTATAAACGATAAATATAAAATTCATGAAGACTTTAATTTTTACATCATGATGTAAGTTATGAATTCACATTTTTTAAATAAAAATTTAATTTTGCTTCATATTACAGAATAATACTTTGTGGATCAATACTTATACATTTGACTGTTTACATAGCAAAACATTATATAACGGAATTAAATCGTTCCACTTTAAATAAACCAGAACTTGAATCACAATCGAATCGTGATGATTCGATTAAAATGAGTACTTTATTTAATATAAAAGATTGGAAAAGTACATTGGAAAGTGTGGATATGAAACAATTTTCAATGAATCCTTTTAAAACAAAAGAAAAAGGTGAGATATAATTATAGTTGCTGTTAAAACGTCATAACACAAAAACGATGCTTAACACTACAAAATCCCTATAAGCGTGTGAAAAAATATCCTCATATAAGACTTTTTATTCAGGATTTCCAAAAAATAATATCCAGATTTATGACTTTTTTGCAGCTAATGAGCGAAATTAGAAATGAAAATGCGATTTTTTAAAATTATTTTCTTTTTCTTCGTTTAGAAAATTTACCCAAAACTCTTTCCAGACAACATTCGTTTTGTTTTGAACATCTCTTGGAATCTGTATCTCTACCCAATGTATTATATAATTTATTACAATCATCAACACCCTTAAGCGGAATGATGTTTATATTTTCATTTATGTTTATATGGTTACATTTGGTATCAGAAAATCGTTTTATGGCCAATAACATGGATTTGGATTTAACTAACAATAAAGTGAAACAACGTGATTTAATACTTAAGAGATCAGCTTATATTATGGACATCTATTTTTTGATTAAGTATTATATTGAAATAATGAAATTTTAATTGATAATTAATTAGTTTAATTAATTTTGTTTCAGTGGTGCAAATTTAGCATACGACTTCCTCAAATCACTGCCAAAGGATAAATTAAATGTGTTCGAACAATTAAAACATGTTTTAAAAGTTATAATACAAAAAATATTCAGGTAAATATTTTTTACATTTTGTTTATTTGTTTATATAAACAAATGGCATAACAACATTGTTTATAAACATTATAGAGAACATAAACAAAACAATTACTTGACAGCCTTAAGTTATGCATTGATTTTTGACAAAACAGTACCAAGTTTATAAAAATTAATTCAAATTCAAATTCAATTTTAATCACAGAAACAGAGCAAATTCGGAAATAAATAATATGGTTACCTTTTTCCATTTGAAGACTCGATTCTGACGCTTCTGGGGAAGCTGCGCACCTAGTTGCAACGCAGATTACTAATTTTTCCCTCGAATTCATTTCTTTTTTTTAATTTTCAATTGGTTCGTAAGCAAAGGTGAAGAGTATAGAAAATTCGGCACGGCCGAATTAAACACTTTAATTTGTTTTTTATTAAATTTTGTAAATCTTTTAAACCTTTACGAGGCTTTTAAATAAGAAGCTTACATAGTTTTTTATTTTGATGATTTGGATTTGAATTGTTAACTTCAAAAATTTTCAAGATCATGAGTCAGTTTTTTAATATATTTAAAAGTAATACCCCGATCTCATTTAAATCTTTTTACTTAGTTTATTATATTTTATTTCATATATTATTAAGGTCAATATTTTCTTCTTTTGTATTGAAAAGTCCTATAGGGCTGAGCCCAAACCCTCTTTTAATAAAAATTTTTAATTTAATCTCTATATTCTAAAATTCCAAAGCCTGAATTTTAAAATAAAATTCTGTTTTGGAAATCTCAAAGTGTATTTCATCATTCGGTAATGTTTTTCCAGACGTCGAATA
The DNA here is from genome assembly GCA_004302925.2 of Cochliomyia hominivorax. Lineage (NCBI taxonomy): Eukaryota > Metazoa > Arthropoda > Insecta > Diptera > Calliphoridae > Cochliomyia > Cochliomyia hominivorax. Next base: position 74,777,362 of record PYHX02000495.1, on the reverse strand, counting down.
AATGAGAACTCTACAGCTGAAAATCCCAAAAATTTTAATTTCGGGATTTTGAGAATTTCCAGAGCTTTTATTTAAATAATGTCAACATTTCCTGAAATTTTCAGAAGAATATATTTATTAATGAATATTTTATTGCATTTATAAAAAGTATAAAAGTATATAACATCCTTGAGAATGTTATTGAGATTAAATCTTATAGTATAATATTTATGTTGATATTCGATAACTGTTATTTGCTTTGTGGTCCAGATCCTATCCGTCTTATATTTCTCAAGTAAAATTATTCCATGGGTAAATGATTGAGACTACATTTAAGAAATCTCGCTATAATAGATCTTTAGACATTTGTTAAATAAATTTAATTATTAATTAATATTATTTTCGAATATATTGAGATCATACACTAAAAATTCCAACAAAATCGGTTCAGTAGTAGTCTCAAACAAATACAGATTTATATATTTTCAAGTAAGTTTTAGAAGTTGGTCTTGATAAGAGTTATGCTCCTTTGAAATGGATGGATTTTTTAATATTAAATTTATTTGTACTAAATTCAATTAGAATTTTTTCATATCTTTTGTTGGCTTAAGATCAAAAATTTTACACTGATCATTACCAATTTTAATGGTACTTTGCCTGCAACAATTTTCATAGATCCATTTCTAATTGCGTCCCATAAAGTGACACATATTATATTTATTCCAAAATCTGAATTTTTAGTTTAACCCCTTCGTATACATTTGTGTTGTATGCAGCCCAATTGTTGGACAAATATTTCCATTATAACAAGATATTGGAAATACCCTCCAGAGACTATAGAAACTGTCCTCAAAATATGTTTAGTAACATCTTCTATATGGACACATATTTTCCACCAACAGAAAGGGTGAGTTTACATATAAACAGAATCATTTTTATTTCAAGATGTTTTAAAGTGTATTCAAACTTTTATTTCACTAAAGTGTATGCCCTGGACTTGGTTTATATCGCTACAAATACAATTTTATGTGACCTCCTGTTTATTAATGCTCCTAGCAGCTATACATTTGCGCTTCTTCATTATAATCAGTACCACAATATTCTGTATCTCAATAGCTGCTGCCACTTTATGGTCTCTGGGACCAATTTATGAATATGGTTATACGTAAGTTATAAATGATTTAAATAGGAATAAACTACTATTTAATATTTCATTTTATTTCAGCACGACTTTATTATACGAATTAGTTAATTTCAATTTGATTTTGGACAATATTTGTTTATTTATTATTCCCCATCTACTGGGTATTTTCTTGGGTCAAATTATTTACAAAATGAATCATAATTTTAATATAAATATATTTTTCTTAATTGCAGGTAAATTTTTGAATTTCTTAAATACACGTTTCGACTATAACTCTGGATATTTATTTCTAGGTTGGTTATTTTCCATAACTCTGATCATATTTTATATCTTCGGTCTTAATATGATTTTAATGCATGTCAGTAAATTGACGAAGGCATTTTTAATAGTTACCACTCACATTATTTGGAGCTGTATATTATTTTGGACAATTCTATCGGCCATGTCTCAATATGGAGGTATGTTGAATATTTAATATTAATGAATATATAGTCCATATGTTGTAGTAGTATTTAACATCATACATATTGATATTCTTCATGAGAATTTATCTCCATGTCCATCATCTATCGAATAATTATAAAGAATTAAAGTATAAATGTTTCTGAGATTCTTAGTTAGTATTTATCAAAAAAATTTAGCCTCCGCCATATGATCCTTCTTTGAACTTAAAATTCCATTCTAGAATTTCTTGTAGATCGCTGTAGATTGAAGTTACCCTAAGAATTTCTTCCTAAGGTAATTTGAAAAAGTAGAATTTGTGGCATCTATGTGAATGTTGTTCATATATTCGAAGCTCTTTTCTGACATGCCTCGGGGAAAACTCCAAATGACATCCAAGAAGGAACTGTTATCCTCAGGCAACAGTTTCATTTTCTTATTATTCATTTTATTATTATTTTTATTTATCAGTTTTATATGGATTTAGATTATGTGTTCCATTATTTCCATTATTAACATTTGTACCCATTTTTCTTCACAGATTTGTTTTACAAAATTTTAAGTTTCAAATATGCTCATGTTTTCGATAAACTAACACCAATTAATTTACTCATCACCCCCATTATAATACGGTTATTGATATTTACGGCCGATGTCCCTATATATTGGTCAACGGGACAAACTGTGAGTATAAAATTTAAATATAAATAAATTTCTTATTTTATTTCATATATATTTTTTTAGTTTTCCATGTTTATCGGTTGCTTGGTGTTAATACACGTGTGTTCTTTTGTAATCTACATATTACTCGATGGACCTCTAATCGCTGCTCTTGAAAATTTATTGGGTAATAATTTATAGGAAGTAGATAACAATTAAGTAAATAATATTAAGTAATTTTTATTTTAAAATTTAATGATATTTTTTATATGAAATTGTTTGGGGGATTTAATGTTTTGAAAAATAACAAAAAATAATTTTAATTATTTTTAATTAGTTTAATCAAAAATTAAATGTTACTTGTGTTTGTATGAGTGTATGTGTGTGTTTATTTACGTGTAACAAATAACAGTAAAATATTGGTCAATTTTAATTACTCCTTATTTCTTAATGTTTTGCTCTCTCTCTCTCTCTCTCTCTCTCTCTCACTCTTTCAATCACCATCTGAAACTCTCAATACGTAACTGTTATTTTACTTGATAATGTCTTTCAATAACAACATCCTCACTCACTCTCACATCATTATCATTAACAACAACAATAACAATATAACAATTGCAATAAAATTAAAAGAAGAAAATAAACTACAACAAAATGTTATAATAAAATAAAAGTCTTAAATAAAAAACCGCGCAAATTAGCGTGACGAAATAAAAGTATTTTAGTTTTTAAATTTAATTTATACTTTTTTACCCTACACCACCACAAGTGGTCGGCGGGTATTATGCGTTTGAGCTTGTGTACCGCCACTTTAAAGTAAACCGTTCGACACAGAATCACTTCCTGAGTTGAAGATATCTTCATTAATTTGACTTTTAGTATTATTTTTGGCCCAAGGACGATGTCTATTGAAATTGGTTATTATTTTGTATAAGCCTCATACAAATGTCCCTCTGGAATGGGATTTTTAGCCCATAAAATTTGTAAATATAAAACAAAATTTGGTACAGATTATTTTTGTAATAATCTTAAACAACGTGTCAAATTTTATAATGATCGGTCCATTATTTCCCATACAACCTCACTTTGATGTGCATAAATCTCATATACAGATGCACTGCTAATGTATTCGCATTTGATTAAAATAATATAAATATGAACATGAAACGATATTCGAAATTTTACAAAGGTCGGCCTATATGGCTCCCATATAACACCCCTCAAAACAATTTTAAAACGCATAATTTCACGCTAATATTAATATAAATATGATTTATGGTTCATTAGCAGAAATCAGAAAAATAAAATATACGAAGGTCGTTTCATAATTTTGATAGGTACTGTTAATAACCAAAAATGTAGTGTAGGGTATTTCATAGTTGGACTTGACCGACTATAACTCTCTTACTTGTTTATTTTGTTTATATTTTATTTATTTGTCTATGGGTTCATTATTTTATTCATCCATTCATTCATTCATTTATTCATTTAAAATTTAATATAAAATTGTTGTACAGATTACAAAATTTTTTATTTTTCTTTCCTTAAACATAAATATTTTATTAAAGAAATTACAAAAACAATAAAGTTATTTAATACAAAAGTGTTTTTTTCTCACTATTTTTCTTTAGTTTAATTAATGTTTTATTTGGTTTTTATTGTAGTAATATTTTTTTATTATTGTTGTATTATGCGGTGATTTTTGTTTTATTTGTTGTATTTTTTCTACTTTCAGGTGAAATATTATGAAATTTACTAAAAATCGTAATCGTTGCAATAATTATAAATAAAATTAATGTAACGTAATATAAACCTAATTTCATATATTAACAAATTTTAGATAAAACTATTTTTATTTCAATTAAATTTCTCTAAGAACTTGTAAATCTTTGCAAAGCACAATAAGAATCAAACCGATTCGCCAAATATTCTCAAAGTTAATAGATTTTATACAAATTCATATTTATTTATTCCGAAATTCCAGAAATTCCGATTCGGGAAGTAAACTGGTCAAACTTTTATTATGACAGTTTTGAAAAAACTAGGGTGAATGGCCCGGTTTTTAATACCGTTATAACCGGTATCGGTTGCGGTTTTTATAAGCTCACAATCGGAATATTGAAGAAACTGGGTTTTTCTCCTCGAATAGCCGGTTTTTCTAAAATTGCGTTTTTATAAATTTTAGTGTATTCAAAACTTTAAAAAATATTTCCTTTCAAAGTTTTAAAAACTTTCATAATATACTTAAGTACTGGAAATAGAGCACAACAACCCAACAAACCAAGCCATTAACAAAATGTAAATATATCCTGAAATAAACTTATCATAAAGAATTTTCGACAACATTTCATTAGCATACTTATTAAAGGTTTATTTTCATAAATTAATTATTAATTTTTATTTTAATAAATTAATTATAATTTTAAAAATGCTTTATAAATATTTTCAATAGCAACAGTATTTGTAATAATACTTGCTATACACTTGTTGAAATAACAATATTTACAAATGTGATTGTAAAAGATTAATGCTCACAATGGTTTGGTAATTTAAGTTATTAAAAAATAGAACTTTAAAATCTGTGTTTAAAAAATGGCAATTAAAATTAAATACATGGTCCGTAAGTTACAAAATTAGTGATGCAAATTTGGATGCAAGTGAAAACGGATTCTGACAAAACTTTTTGTTTTTTTGTTATTCCTCTAGTATGTTCATTTATTTTGTATTCACAGGTAAACAAAATGATAGAAATAAATTGTAAAAATTCAAAAATTTATAAAAAAATAAAAAAGTTATTATTTCAATTGAGCTTCTAAGCTTATAAAAGTATTACGAAAATAAGTTTACTTCAATCATTTTTCAAAAACCTTTTCATTTGTAAGCTTATTTTATAATTGCACTTCTAAACATTTTGTATACTTTAACTAAAAATATTACTGAAAGGTTATAAAATCTAATATTTTGTTCTTCTTCTTAAGATTTTTATATACAGCATATATCATCCTCAGCAATGCATATTGACGGTAATTGAAGTATGTAGTGAATAAGCTTTAACTCATGACTCAAAATTTCGTATATGACAAAATTATAAACAATATTAAAATTATGTATAAAATATAACGGAAATAATTCTATTACTTTGGAACAATTGACGCTTTTTTAACGAAATTCACATGGACTTTTTTAAGATGTTCTGAAATTGAAGAACAGATTTCTAAGGGGACCTGGGATCGGGAATTAGATCTCCACAGTTAGACACCTTAGTTATGACGCTTATTTAAAAAATCGTACAAATTTTATTTATGGTTGGATTGAAAATATATTTTACATACATATAGTCCTTACAATTCCCGACAAATAAAACACACTTACACGTGTATAAGAGATACTAAAGAGATATTTACACCAAAGTAAAATTTTGATCCATTTTTTATCAGGTTTTTTATTTACTTTTTTGAAATTTAGATATAGAAATTTGGATATAATATGAACAAAGTTGTCCTTAATGTAGGGCTGCTACAAATATTCCCACTTTTTCATGTCAAAATACCCAAAATTCCAATCCGAGTAATGCTACCATTTTTTTTTAACTCGGAAAAATCTCATTCTTTCTAATGTCTATTTCGAAATAATATAACTTTTATTAAATCGGCATAGATATATGAATATTGCACAAAAATTATTTAAGTTTTTTTATAATATTTAAGAAATATTTTTGGACCCGAATATAACCCATAAAAAAACTGGTTCGAAAATTGGTAAAAATTTTACTTTTTACATTATGAGTGCTATATGTATGTAAATTTTTTCTCAATCCAATCATTTGGCAATATTTTATCATTCTCGAGGTGACTAAATTTGGAGATCCACTTTCTGACACCTGGACTCTTAAGAAATATGGCCTTCTCTAAATCAATTTTTAAATGGCTCAAGAATGAAATTGTTAAAAAGTATTTAATAATTCCAAAGTTACAATATGATTTCCAAAAATTAAACTTTTGGAATCACTGTGCGCTCTTTTCAATTATTAAACTCCCTACAGGATGTAATTTACAATTGACATCACATATTTTGATTGAATTTTCGATTGAAGTTGGTATTAAAAGTATTGTTAATATATCATATACATTTCTTTGTAATACATGTCAAACATCTGCATATGTATGCCGTTTAAGTCCAGACATTAAGAGTTTTTGAAAACTATTTTCATCTGATTTCATTATTCACTTATTTAAGTACTTAAATAAAAAAGTAAACAACAAAAGAAGTAATAAAAAAGAAAATATAAAACAATTATTTACAAAGATTTCATCATACCAGAAAATTTATTTAAATTATATTTTTTCTTTTTAATATTTCTCTTGCATTTAAATTTCTTAAACTTTAATTATAAATTGCACAAATATATTTCATTGTTATTTTCGATGAAAAATAAATTACTCAAAATTTTTAAGTCTTTACAATTCAAATAACATAATAAATTTAATTAACGTGCATTTTTGAAACAATGAACGAAATTACATTATATTTTCCTTTCTCCAATTTTGAAAAATTTCGCTGTTTCTATATTTTCTATATTTTTCTATAATTAACTAAAATATTTTTCTAATAATAATTTGGTATTTACTTACGAACAATATATAAACTGAAAATATAATAAATTTATTGTACATCAATAAACATCCATTTAAATGTCCACTTGGAATAGAGTGTTAGATCTCTTGCTCAAAATAAAACTGTTTTCTGGATGCCGAGTGTCCAAAAATTTACAATAAACTTATTCCGATTATTATGGATAAACTGTTTAAAAAAGGTTTGACATCTGTCGCCTGTAGAACGTTTTCCTTTCGTTTATGGTCCATAACAAAATCTAATGATAACTAAAGAATAAATTTTAATCTGGACGTTTTAAAAACGATTTATGTAATGTAATCTCAGTGATCTTTACTCTTTTGAGGAAGTTGTGGTAATGAGGTATAACAGAAAACGATTTCCATTTAAAGGCCAAAACATTTTTCCACAATCAAACAAAGCGAAGTGAATATTGTTTCACCTGCAGTAATTGGAGATATGAATATAGTTTTCGGCTCTCAAAGAAAACAGCAAAGACAAGTTTTCCAATAAAAGACAAAAATGGATGAGTTCTAACTATTTCGGCCGACCATTTACTCTTAGACAATAATACAACCGAAAATTTCTTCCTCTATTTACGGAAATCTGAAATTGGAGAAAATATTGCTGAAGGGAAGTCCTAATAGTACGAATACTAAAAAACAAGATTAGAGGGAATGTTGCAACTGGTGCAGTATAGAATCTTTTACAAAACCTCACTCAACCGATTTTTCAGCTCTATAGATCAGTAACTTATGAAAAAACCGGATTTCATGATACCAGATCAGACTGAATATAGGTTGTACTGAGAATAAACTCGATTGTTGCACATCATATTTATTGGTTCTGAGAAAGCTTTGGATGCGATACCAGTCCAATAGATTAGCTACGGGTGAGAGAGTAGAAAGAATTTCATCAAAACATATCAGACTTGTTATACGACTGTAAGTGAAAAAAAATCATCAATAGACATCTATTGATTTTGAGAAGACTTTTGACGCGATGCCTTAAAGTCATACAAATATTTAGAGTTGAAATTAAACGAAATTGACAAATAACCAACATCTCCAACATTACACCATCATCTTCTCTCATAAAAAAGATTACATGTAAGACAAATGCAACGAACTTGGAATAAGGATGTGTTCGTGTTTTATATATATAATATATATAATATCTGAAGCTTGAATAAACTCTCACCAACCATCAGAATACTCATATATAAAGTATCGGTGTTGCTGAACGGCTTTTGTCACTTGATGCATAGCATTAAATGAAATATGCTATGCAAAACTTGAGAAGACCAAAAAGTTCCTGGATACAAACTTCAATCACTGACAATTTACAGATATCAAAGACATCTGTGTAACCAGTCTTTGTTCCTTATGGAACAGAGCGATGCATACAAAATATATTTTAAATTTTAGGAAATTCTATTTTTGGTATTTGAAAATATTTGTAAAACTAAATATGCGGTTCGATAGTCCACAAAATCCGTTGGATTCATTTTTTGGCCTAACTTCACTGTCAAAAAGCCCAGTCTTTAATTACGAAATCACTTTTATAAATTTAGTTAGATTTTCAGACGTTTTACTACAAAGTGCATCAGCGGAAATGGAAGAGTAGAAGTAACTGTAGATTGTCGAGATCGCTGTGGCCGAGGATTGACTCTGCACTAACGAAACTCCTATTGGGCGCTGATAGACAGTAGCAGTGGAAAGCCATAAGTTTTTTAACTATCGCATTGGTGCGCTGGCCGTGAAATGGGACTCAGGCAATTCGGCTATTTGTAGGATGTTCTCGACTCCAGCTGACTAGGATGAAGTGCTAGGCCGGCAAATTCTGGATAGGCTAGAGGACCTGGAGGTTATATTTGATTAAGATATGTTGGGCGACTATATTTGACACTTTTCTTCTTCTGTCCCATTCTCTTATTTTCTTCTTTTTCTTATTTGATAAATCAGTTCCCACATAATTTTTCCTTTTCTCTCTTTCTTCCCTCTCTTTCCATCTTGAAATATATTTCTCTCTACAGGATTCCAATCCTGTCTTCAAGTTGGATGAAAGGATCACAATGGATCATTAGGTCACCGAGTGAAGGTGTGCATTTTTTGATGTGAAGATAATACACACCACCCTTCCCTACCTACCTACTACAAGGTGCGACGTTGGCAATTTATCATTTTTATTAATCACTATGACAGAATACTTTAATATGAGACCTCAGAATTTCTTTTTGGAGCCCTTAATATTACAAAAATTTGATTGATGGATTTGAACTTCCAATTTCAATAAAAGTTTCAATAATCAATCATTCTGACAAACACTGAAGCAAAGTTGTTTTGCCAAAACAACTTGATGTTACACTGAGACTCACAAGTAACATCGTGCGTTATGGTTCAAGGTTACAACATTAAAAACGAAACAGAGCCAGTGTGCGAAAAAGGGATTATAAAAGTTTATGTTACAAATTGTACTTGGATCAGAAGTCATTTGACTGTTGTTATGTTTTATTATTTTTGCGTAATAATTCAAAAAAATATATATATAAAATATTATTATATCTTTTAAACCGTTACTATTGACATTGACATAAATAAAATTACACGCAGACAAAATCGAATTTTATATAGACATTTTAATAAAAAATAATAAAAATAATAAACATACATTATTTCAATTGTTGTTTTTTTATAAAATTTTGTTGATGACATTTGGACAATACAATTATATTATTTTATATATCAATAATTAAATAAAAAATTACTTAATTGACATTTGACAAGCGTTAAACATAAAATAATTTACAAAATTAATTGTTAAAATACAGAAATAATAAGCAAAAGTTATACGTTTTTTTATAAGAGATTTTTTTGTGAATGATGTATAATATGTTTTCTCAAGTCTTGATTTATTAATTGTAATTTATATGCTTCCTAATTGAAGAGGTCAGGAAGTAGGGATAAAAATTCTCCAGAAAGAAATTTTATAAATTTTATAAAAACAAGTTAAAGTGTTAATTCGACAACAATCACAAGGAAAATAAAGAATTGTTAATATCTCAGCTATTTATGAACCGATTTCAAAAATCAAAATTCGGAAAAAATTAGTAATCAATCAGTGCTATGACTAAGTCCCTAGGTCTCATAGGGGGTTTAAAATACAGGAAAATATGTTTTTGCCTCTAACTCAGGTACTAATGCTCCGATTCATTTCATGTCTTCAACGCATAAATAAATTCATTAATTAATTGAATTCTCTAAATCTTGTAGATTCTTCAAAAAATAGAAAAAAATCCGAAAAATATACTTGATTTCAACACGGACGGACAGACGGAAATTGTGGAAATTACGAACGGAATGACAAACTTATATATACCCTTCTGAGCTGATCAGATGAAGGGTAAAAACACTGTATTACAAATCTGGTAGTAAAATAATGATTTTACTCTAAACTGAAACGTAAAATGATGCCGAAGTGAGAAAAAAAATTACACAAATGTATGTGAAGTTACATATACTTTCATACGTATATACATAAACATACCAACAAAAGTTGTTGGACATTTTTACACAAAAACTTATATCGTCAATATTTTCAAATGAATGGAAAAAGTGAAAGTGTCAAAATGAATCGTTTACAACTGTTTACTCATATTATGCACATCACCAACAACAACTATAACAAATAAAAACTATCTGTTCAGTTATTTTGTCTGGTTGGTACCGCCTGCTGTACAAACATACATACACATGTCAAACAATTATAGTATTTTTTACTACACATACAAACACACATCGAACTTCAACATTCATACATTGATACATCGCCCAAGTTTTATTCACATTTAAATGTGAGTCTATTGATCGATCAGTTAGTTTGCTTATTTTTTTTATCGATTTTTAATATATAATAAAATTTTTATTTATTTCAGTTCAATAATACATAGAAATGGTAGTAATTGTGTGACATATAATAAATATTTGATTATCATCACAATTTCCACATCAAAATATTTTGTTACGAATTAGTGTGTGATTTACAAAGAAAACATAAATAGGAGAAGATAGAGAGAGAGAGAGAATGATAAATATGAAGATAATAAAATTAACGAATTAAATGTCACTTTATTTAAACTACAGTTATTTCCACATGGAAATCATATTGGCACATTTAAATAATTATTTACCAATCTGATGACAGCTGATTGTGACAGCAGCCATCCGTCAAAGATTGATTTGAAAATTCATAAGTGTTGCCCACACATAAGTTTTACAAAACAAGTTTATACGCACGTTACGCATTTAATTAGGGGCATATAGGATGCCAATAATTAGAAAGGGTTGAACAATTTTTTATTATGTGGGTATACTTTCATTTTTATCGACAAATCTAACGAGATTTTAGTAATATGTACTTTGTTGTTAGGAGTTCTTGTATTGAGATCTATGAAGTCTAGTTTCCATATAATGTTTGCAGTTTATTTGGATTATCTGCTTTCTATTTTACACCGTGTTTCTCTTTACTGTTATGTGTTCTACTCCATAATTCTATAACGTATTTAGTTTATTATAATGCCCATCATAAACATTTTGGTAGATTTGAACACGCAACGTTAGATCGTAATTCTACTTCGTGATTCGATGTGTTTACTCCATAAAGCTAATAATATTTAGGAAGCATCTATTATATATTGCCCCAATCTTAAATAAATTATTAGATTTTAACACTGTCAACGTGTAAGATTCGTAATTGCCGAAGCTATTAAAGTCATATTATAATAGAATCTATTGAAGGACTTCTCGAAATTTATTAAGAATTGGTACTTGTGTTGAACATCACTTTAAAATTAAAACTTAATTTCATATAAACATTGAGAGTTTGATAAAATTGATGAAAGCTCCTTTATAACATTCCTTATAAGTAGCAGGCTGAGGTGTACAATAACGAATCCAATACTCAAATTTCAGAAGTTAGAACCAGTGGATGTACAGTGGTCACAAAACGCCCTTTTTTAATATTCATAACTTTAAAACTAATGGAATATTTTTGAGCGAAAAGGGACGGATAGGATCAGGGTAAGAGGTAACTCCCATACAAAGAAAATATTGATCATCGAATATCTAAAAGAAACCAATTTTTCGAGGAATTTTCAAATTTGGTCAAAATTTTGGTTATAGTCCTTTAGATATTTGGTTTCACACATTTTTCTGAACTAAAATGTTAGGACGCAATGCAATGCAAATTTTAGAAGACGGACAGGGCCAGGGGCATTTGAAAAACTGTCCATTGCATAAAATTTTTTAATGCACGTTATGATGAAATGCCTTTTTCCGAATTTTTCTAAAAGAAGTACCATTTTTTCTTTTTAAAATCAACTTATATATTTTTTGATGAGCAAAAACATTTCAAAAATCCATGTTTACACAGTTACATTTATTAGCCTTTTATTACGGCAGGGTGAAGAGCAATTAACTGAAAAATATAATTTTTTAAACAGGTTAAAAATTAACTGAAACTTGGACTCCTTCCCAGAAATTTGCATATTTTCTATGTTAATGTGTGCTGCAGTATTTTATGAAATTTCATGATGTATTTAAATAATGTTGCATAATTTTATAACCGTTAAAATGGAGTTTAGTTTACATGTGAACACAGAGGTCTTTGTTCTCTTGCCACGAAAGAAATATTTATAACAAAGTTATAGGGTGTGTGCATGGTTATCTATGACTGGGAATTTTCCTGGATTAAAATGTGTTACAGTAAATTTTTGGGAAAAAAACAACATTGGAATCCGTGCCAATTTGGTTTCATTTTGAATTTCAATACTAATAGTGGATCATCGATATATTTACCAACATTAAATAAGAAGTTAGCATGGGTGGATTGATTGATGATTTAAAATCAGTACTAATTTAGTAAAATTTTAAGTTTTAAAATAAATATATATCGTGAATCTGTTTTTTTAACTATATACACGATTTAAGACCCCATCAACATCTCCAGTAATGGAGGTTATAATGTGACCTTGAATGTAACTATTTCTTATTTTTATGCGTTAATTAAATAATATATATTTCAATAAATTGTATATATTTCAGATATAAAAAAGACATAATAATTAAACATTTTCCGTTGGATTTTGCATACTTCCAGTTAGTTAAAATAACATTCCCATTAAAACCAAAAGGTAATAATATGATAATAATAAAAGAAATAAAAGATCAAAATGTTGCAATAAAATAAAAACAAAAAAACATAAAAATGATCTTAAAAGAGGGCATGACTTGTCGGATTGCAAACCAGGTTTGTTAGTTTTTTTATTTATTCCATTTTGCCAAAAAATTGGCACATATTATGTAAAACATTAACCAAAATATAAAAGTTATAAGAAATACAACAATAAAATCAATGTAAAAGGCAACAAAAATTTTTTTGAAAATAAAAATAATAAAAAAAGAAATAAAAACATAAATATCACAGAAATACCAACAAAGTCCCCTAAAAATACGACGAGAGTAAAGTTAACATAACGAAACTTAAAGCTCATTTAAACAGATTTTAAATCCAATTGTATCTATATAAGTTTGAGAGTAAATCTGGGTATTATTTTTTCAATATAATGTACAGTAGAACAAAAATTTAAAATTATATAAAAATTATACATATAAAAATTTGAGTTGCTGTGTGTAAACTAACAGATGCTCCTTGATGAAAGTTTGTAAAGCAGGGTATTATATATGCATGAAAGTAATACTGTGTTTATATTCAAAAGTTAAATAATCGGAATACTCCCAATCTAAATATCTAACATGGAGAAAAAAATTAATTTTGTATTCTCGATATCATTATACTAGTAAACCACAAGTATTAAGATTGATAAAAAATTCCCCATCATGTATTTATAACTAAAACTACATTATGAGTAGGGATGCTAATCGGGACTAACTTTTGAAAATGACGGGTTCGGGATTTTTGAAACAATCCCAGAATTCCGATTTCGGGATCCCAGGATTTTCAGGATTTATATAAATCCCGAAACAAATAAATAAATTATCGCACTTTTTTAATAAAACAACGTTAAAACTTTTTAATTTTTTGGATTGGTATTAGAGTACATGTAACTTAATATTATTGACAATTTTGCAAAAGTTTGTCGCTTGAACTTAAAGGTAGCCTCAATTATCGGTCTATACTTTTAAAATACGGTGAGCGTGCCAATAACAGACAGACAGGCATAGCCAAATCAATAAGAATTTTCATTTGATGCAAGATTATACATATATACATTATAGGGTCGAGATAATTCTTATTTAGCGTTATACAGGGAATGAGAAAGTTAATATAAATAAATAAATAAATAAATAAATAAATAAATAAATAAATAAATATAGAAGTATTTACTTATAAGAGTAACAATATTGATGTTTTCACGTTTTTAAACCGGGTTCATTATATATGTATTACAATGGAGTCCAAAAAAATACATATGAATAAATGGATAACAATTTGAATCCCGAAAAAATCCCAAGATTTAAAATCCCTATTTTCGGGACTTGCGAATTACGAATGTCTCGATATCGGGATTTTGAACTTGGCATCGCTACTTATGACGTTTCATGATCTATGAAATCCCATGTTTTTTATATAAAACATTCTTCAAAATAATAGACTTCTCCTCCGATTATCTAAGATTTTGGATTTCCTTGAATGTAGCAGTGACAGTTTGGAGAAGCAAGCCCAACTGAAAATGATTTTCAAAAATAGTCGTTGCTTTTGCTAGAAACTTGTTAATATATGTACACAAGTTTCATATTAAATAAATATTGTTGTGTCTTGCCAAAGTAACGTAGACATTTTTTATACTATCAACTTCCAAAAGTGATGAAACACCTTTGACATTCTCTGAGTAACATGAAGAAGAAAGATTCGACCTGGTTGATCAGATTATCTATTATTACCTTAAGCAGTGTCCTGCTCAAAATGGTTTAATAACAACAAAGCTTTAGTCTTTTATCTGTGACATCCTTAAAAAATGTAATTATTTCATAAAAATGTTTATCAAAAATGTAATAATTAAACAATTTAACCATAAAATACAGGTAAATCATATCAAAATCGTTTAGGTATAAAAAACTTATAAGTAAATATATGCAGAATTTCGATACCCTCAAAAGTTAAGGCTCACATGCTGGGATCATTATATTCTAGTTCATATATAAACGCCCTTTCCAGATTAAGGTTAAAAACTCTTATATATGTCCCTTCTCGGAATAGCCATTATAAAAAATTTTTTGTATTAATTAAAGTTAATTACAATTCTTTTTGCAATTGCATCTAATATATGAAATAAATTGCACGAATCTGGGACCACATTAGAAAAAAGTTCCCGTATAAAACCCCTTTCCGGAAAAGTTTATAGCTTAAAAAACTCTTAAGTATGGACCAATTTTATTAATTTTCTAATGTATGTAAATTCATATTAGACTTTAGCTCCCGTATAAGGCCCTTTACCAAAATAGGTATTAAAATTTATTTGTTCTGCTTTAAAATTTGGTATTCCAATTAATTTACAATTTGGCTCAAAGAGTCTAAAATACCCTTAAGTTGTTGGATGAACCTAATCCCCAGATCTCAACAGCCGGTAAACACTTCTCGGAATAATGAACAACTTTTTCTAAAAAAATTTAATAATATACATAATATAGCAGAATTAATTTATATACATGGAATTAAATACAAATAAAAATTAACCAAATTTCCAATGGTACTTCTTGAATACTTTGTAATAAATTATAGTACTTGGACCTACAATTGGATACAAAATTGTACTTTTTGGAACTTCTAAATTTTCTACTTTTTCAAACGTTCGCTCCACTGTATAACTTTAACAGTGACTATAGTTAATGATGTGAGTTGTTGGTTTTTTGTATCTTTTTAAGACTATAGGAGTCTGCTAGATTGCCGATATTTTACACACTCATACATTCATACATATAAAAAACATTTTAGTAGTAAAAATATTATGCAATTTCCAGTGACCTTTCTTTTTTTATTGTTCATGTTGTTATTGTTTTTGTTTTGTGATTTTTTTTTGTAAATTTTGTATTTTTTGTTATAACATTTCATTTCCCTTACTCTCTTCATCAGATGTGTAAGTGTGTGTGTGTGTGTGTATGTGTATGCGGTTTAGTTAATTTATGTTTGTAAATATTTTTCACTAAATTAATTTATTTTATTAATGAATAATTAAGTAGAAAAAAGTGGTATACAAGTGGTGAAGAGGGTATATTAACTTTGTCACTCCGTGTGTTATGCTAAGAATGGATCATAATGTATATATATTCTTGCATAACATTAAAATCTGAGTCGATTTAGCTGTCTGTCTGCCTGTGTATTGTTGGCACGTTCACATCCGCAATAACTGACAGAGCTCAATGAAATTTGTTCTGAGTATTAACTATAGTTCTGAGAAGTTTCCTATTTAAAACCAGCAAAATGAGTTTAGTATGTTAAGAGACATAGACCCATATGTTAGACAATCTCTAAATTAATGCGAAGAACTAAATAAAATAAATAAATAAAAAGAACTAATATTAAAATTAATAAAATAAATTACCAAAATATCAAAAAATATGTACCTAAATCATGAAAATCGGTTCAGTTATAGCCAACAAAATATAACTAATTTTATGACTTATTAAGGTTTCTTTGTTATATATATGAAATACATTCGGATATTGTATGCGTTTGTGAGTGTAAATGTGAGTTTATATGTGAAATAATGTAGGAAACATAATTTATTTATTTCTTAGGCATTTGTGGAGGGTATTGAAGTTTTTATTTGTTTTATCGGTTACTTATTCAATCATTACTTTATACCAGCAGACCCGCAAACTTCGATTTGCCATAAAAAAATAGGGCGTTGCTGGCCTTAAGCAAACATTACTGTTTTATTGTCACAAAATTTAAATAGAATACTAGTAACTGAAATTTGCTTTGTATGGGGAGTTGGGGGTAACTCTCCCCTGGTTTTATCCGTCCCACATTTTGTCCAGTAAAACGTTCGCTGTTATAGTTCTATAGATATTCTATAATCAAAATTAGCTTTGTATGGGCGATACCCCTCCTCCTGGTCCAATCGGAATTTTTTATAGCCTATGTTACTTTCTGATATATTGAGATCATTTTCCGAAAAATTCATCAAAATTGGCACACACACATACTTAAATACATACAAACATCCTTATATATAATATATCGTTATAATATATATCGTTATAATATATATCGTTATATGTTATCTTCTTAAATTAGTAGTTACTATTTTGATCAAATAAAAGTTTGAATTATTAAATGGAGCAATATTGAATTAAATTATATAAGAGATGGGAATTTATTGAATTTAGTAATATGTGTATATGTATGTACTTAAAAAAACCACTCTTATTTTTATATATGGATTTTACAATTGTATTTGTGTAAAATCGAAAATATATATAAATGGAACCCGTTAATAACTTTGGCATACTTTACCATGAAGAGAACAAATAATGTTTTTTATTTACCCTAGAGAAAGAGAGCGAGAAACACTGTCACGTTACTTTTAGCATCTTGTATCGCAAGATTTTATTTTTAAAGAATTATTGCACGAAAGATGAGACTCACATTTTCTAAAGAAACATTTAGTGGAATTTTAAGTGATGTGAAAAATTATGAATATATATCGCACAGATAAGAAGCAATTGGTTATTATAAATTTAATTTAAGCAAAAAGTTTCCCATAAGCTAAAGGGGAGATTGTTTTACCATTAAATTTTAAAATGAAGTTTATAATTCTAATGTTGCCATATTTTCTGTAAAATATGACATTTTAATTTGTTTCCATAAAAATATATTTTGATTTTTTATTTTAGTTTTTAACATTATTAATTATTACAAACAATTTATTCCCACAAAAATTTAACAATTATTCTTTGTTTATTTTTTGTAAACAAATAAATGTCGTTTCATTATGCACAAATTATTTGTCAAAAGTAATCGGAATTTTTTAAGGTATTGCCATATGTTCGATAAAATTAATCTTATTTTACAAGGAAGTTGTAATAATAACGAAACAAATTTTAAGTTCACTTTAATTCGACCAATAAAGGCAAGTTGTTATAATGGTCCTTAGAGTTTTTTTATTTAATATTAAAAGTTTAATAAAATTATTTCAAATTTCTATCATGATATTTACGAAATTTTCCCTGAATCATTTAATTTTGTCAATTGGAAATATCCAAAATCCCAATACGTGTAAGACATATTTAAAATTTTTACTTTTTACAGGATCACATTATAAGGAACATATTTAGCGATATATTAAAGATAATTAATAAATAATTAAGATGATTCCAACTTAGCAAGATGAGAACTAAACGAAAAAAAATGTTATTTTTGATTGACCAAATTTTTATAAGACTTGTGGACACATCTTTCTTTACAAAACGGGAAAAAATATAAAGTTCAGAACAAAAAAGTGGTTTTATCGGTGAATAAATGTTTGCTACGTTTTTGGAAAAAAGCAAAAAAACGACGTTTTCCATTTATTTCAACAGCACAATATTTCTAAAATATTCATAACAGATAAAATACTCAAAATGTGGCAATATCGCATGTTATGATTCCTAAGCAATTGCATTAAAAAGTAAATATAATCCATTTATGTCTAGATCTCAATAAAATATTTTAAAGACGAACAAAAATTAGGAATCATGATTAAGGTGCAAATCGAACACATGAAAAAATAGTGAGATTGATATGTAAAAGTTCAGACAGTTAAAAAAAATAAGTTTCCAAAATATTGTTTTCCTGAATACTGAAAGAGGACAGGAACAGGAACAGGAAAATGTGTGTTAAGAGCTTGAATTATTTTTTTGTTGATAAACCATTTTATTTAAACACTTCTTTGAGTCTTCCTGGCATGAAATATATGAACTTTGTTGTGAAATCTACGCAAATTTTTCTTCATATTTTAGTAATACTACTTTCAAATCAATTTTACTTTCAAGTTCTCGATGGGGTTTAGGTTTGGTGACTGCGGATAATGTCTCTGTTATTTAATTGTAACGAGCATTGTGTAGTTTTCTCAGAACAGCGAACCTTTCCTTATCTTGTTTTACAGCAGCAAATGAATATGTTCTAGTTCAGTTCATTAACGTGGACGTCCGCTTCGTTTCGCACTTTTAACATTAGTTTCGCCTTTGAAACGATTCCAATCTCTGCAAAAGATTTAACTCTTTTGTTAAGCACAAAGGCGAGATGGGGTAGTCAGCTATTTTACAACACAATTACCAATACTGTTTCCGCTAAACGAAGAAATCCGAAGCAGACAAGTTGGAAACCTTTTTTGCAGTGAGAGAAAGATATTATATAGTATTGGTACCAGTGAAAAGATGTAAAGCTGTTAGGAAGGAGAATTAATAAACCTAAGTGGACTCTCAAAATAGAAAAAAATAAATAAAGTTAGACAATCCACACTAAATAGTCAGTGAATCAAAAATAAATCTTTTCATACATCATTTCCATGAAACATCAATGACTCATAAAGATAACAAATGTTAACGTATTTTATTAACAAATTTCAAGGATTTTTATTCTTCATCTAAATAAAAATGCTAATATTTTGGGATTTTCCCTTCAAAAATTTGTCTTTCAAATTTGTCAAAATAATTTTGTTGAATAAAGCTTTCGATTCAAATAAGTTATTGAGCCCAAATCATTTAGTAATTTTTTATAATAAATTCTTGAAATATTTTTTTGCAAAAATATTATTCTTCCCTAAAAAAAAACTTAAAAATTCAGAAAATTGTCACTTTTAAAGTTATGTAGGACATGAGTATTTTTAATTTTAACAGAAAAACAAGAATTTGATTTTTTTAGTTCAAGAAATCATTTATTAAACTCAAATTTATTCAGAAAAAAATTTAATGAAATAAAAAGTTTTCTAGTTCCATTACTTTTACAACAGTAGATAATGTAAAATTGAGTTTCTCAAAGGTAGATGATCCAATTATAAATCTAGATTTTACTTTATTCTTCAGTTATACTAAAGTTACAATTAACAATTTCTTGAAAAAAGGAAAATGGAAAATAAAAAATATACAAAATTATTATAAAATCTTTTTGGAGTTGCGAAATTTCATTTAGAGTCCATTAACAGGGTTTTCTATTGCTTGAATTTTTTATACAAATAAAAATTTATTTATTTTTTGAAATTAAAAAAATTGTTAAGTATACATAAAAAATAAAAAGTACTACCAAATTTATATGAATGTATGAAAATATCGTTCAGAAATCTCTATAATTTGCACACCACAAACAAACTCTAAATATATAAATTATCAAATTGTTAAACTCCGACCAAGTTAATTCGGATGCGTTGAAATTTCTCCATCGTTTAAATGATTATGTTGTATATCATTAGTAATGTCAAATATTCTATAAAAAATTAATTCATATAAATGTTGTACAAATACAGTTACGGGCAAAAGAATTGACACTAAATAAAATTGACATAAAGCTCAAATTTTTCATGTCCTGCTAAATTTTTTATTGACCAATAACAACAATAACTTAAACTGGAACGCCAAAAAAATCGATTTATCTAAAGGTATAAAACAATAAAGAAATCCAAAAAATATCAGTTTATCGGTGGAACAAAACTAGGTTTTTCACATATTTAATATAATATTAAAATAATATTAAAAACAATTTGCGTCGACTCGATTTGCTTCGCTTTTTAAGATTCGGTGTTGAAAATGTAAAATTCCGTCATGCGAAATCTGACAAACCTAAAAAAGGTGCAGGTACAATATGAAAGCTGGTGCTTACTATGTGAGGGATAACATAATTTCCAGGGCATACTTAGGTGGTAATAATCTGTTAGAGGAGTCATTAGGTCAAACATATTCCGGGGAATTTGACTACTATGTAGCCTCATGTCTGAGTTTGGTCGAGGATGGTCCTAGTGACGGAGGAACTATATGTTTATTCTTTGGAGAGATTGGAAAAAGGGTAACAAAGGACTTGTAACCAGGGCTAAACCTATAGGAGCATATAAAAGTCCTTTAGGCGCACAATGCATATTTGGAATAGGGATATCCCCGACTGCTGCGGATTATGTGTAGAAGCAAAGGAGACATTTGGCTAAATATTGTGCTACTTTCTTTAGTCTGCTGGCCCAGGTCGGTACTTTGATGAACTAGCGGATCTTACTGGCTAAATGTTTTAGGATCGAAAATGGTTCGTCAACAGCATTGAATTAATGGAACCTCCACTTATTGGCGAATTTTTTTTCTATATCAGATCCGCTTTTTATCTTCCCATACTTTCTTTCAAGACTTAAACTTCTCTACTACTTTCTCCTTTTCCTCTTAATGTCGTCTTAATTTTTTCTTTCCTCAACTGCCACAGATTTTAATGTCTACCCTACCTAACCTAATTATTTCGGATCACTGTTCTTTACCTTAATAAAAACATTATATTACTTTAATTATTTTCTTTAAATTATTGATAAAAGAATAATAATAAACAATAAATAAAAATTCATATCTTTAAATTAAAGGTATCGTATTTAATAAACTATTTTTGTCAGCTTAAAGTTTATTTAATATTTATTTTATCGGTGTTCTATAACGACCATATATATAGTCTATTATTCTCGCATTTAATAATCACTTTATTGTAACAGTAAACGTTTCGTTAACTGAATTTTTAACTAAAGATTAAAATTTACTTTAGTTTGATTTCCTGTTTAACAAGAGTTTGAATTCGAATGAAAATTTTATTCGAACGTGAGATTTGAAGAAATTTTAATATTGAATTATCTGGTTTGTACTATTTAAACTATGGCACACTAAGAGATGAAATACCTAAATGTATCTGAATCCCAATTATGATATTTAGAGTTTAAATTTAAATCACAAAATATTTTTTTTTTCAAAATTTGAGATAAGAAAAACTTATATAAACCATAATCCACAGCATTTTGGTTATGCGTTAACAAATCTGTGCAGTAATAAAATAAAATTTATAATTGTTATATAAGTATAAAGATATTTTTGTTGCTATTTTTTTGGGACAATAAACGAAACTTTTGCATCATACTTTTGGCCACAAATCGTTAAAATCTAGAAAATACAAGCAACCACCAATAGTTATCCATTGGATATAATGTGTTAAAGATAGAAATAATATCTAACAAATATTACCACATACATTCACATAGATATACTAACTAAATATATATTATAATCAATAAACAAATATTACACTATTTCCATAAATAAAAACAAAAGATATATTACTTTTATTAACCATCATCCAAGAGGATCAGATATATCATTTTTTATTGTAAATTATTCAAATTACATAATGATTTTGGAAAATGTCAAATATTAATTTTCATAAAGAGAGTAATGTTACCGACTGACTTACTGATCACGATCCCACAACCTAAATAGATAAAGCTTAAAACACGAAATTTTAACTGTGACTTACTCTCTCCCCAAATAGATCCACCAAAACACGATTTTTGGAAATTCGAATAGTAAAAACGGTTAAAAACATGGAAAATCAGTAAGTCAATATCTCTTAAACAGTAATTGGAATTAATCAATCTCATTACGTTTTTCTATTTACTTTGGAACTCGATAGTCTTATATCTCACAGAAATTGGTATTACTTAAATTCGTTAAGCATCGTTTTTCTTTTCCTTTTTTAAATTCTTATACATTCGAAAATTTAGCAGACTCGGTAAACTTCGTTTTGCCAAAAAAATTAATTAAGGTCGTTGTTGGCCTTAAGCAAACATTACTGTTTTATTATCATACAATTTTAATAGGATATTAGTAATTCAAATATGCTTTGTATGGGGGTAACTCTCCCACTGGTCTTATCCGTTCTACGTTTTGCCCGGTAAAATATTTCCTTACAAAAGTAGCTAGAACTAAACTTGAGAACTCACGCTATTATAGTTCTTGAAATATTCGATTATCAATATTTGCTTTATACTTGTCCTATCGTTCCTACGTTTTGTCAAGTAAAACAGTTTAGTAGGTATTGAATTTGAACTTAGTTATAGTTCTTTAGATATTAGATCATCAATATTTGCTTTACATTGGCGGTACTTCTTCCCCTGGTCTTATTCGTCCTAGTTTTTGTACAGTAAAACAGTTACTTTAGAAAGTTGTTGGGATGAAATTTGAGAACTTTCTTTTATATAAATTTTTAGATAATCAACATTTACTTTGTATGGGCGATACCCCCAGGTCCTATCGGAATTATTATATAATAGAATATGTTACTTTCAGGTATATTGGAATCATTCTGTGAAAATTTTATCAAAATTGGTTACAAACATAAATACATACATACATACATACATACATACATACATACATACATACATACATACATACACACACACATACACACACACATCTTATTTTACATAGGGATAGAAATATAATTTGGATACCAGTGTTTGGAGGGTTTAGAATTTACCTCTAATTTGGTACTGTTTCCGTAAATTTGTTGGACGAAAATGATTCAAAAAGTACAAATTTTAAGAAGCAAAAAAATGCTATTGCATTGCATTTCTGCAATTTTTAAACAAGTAAATTAATTAGCTCATAACTAGAAAATTATGAAATAACTTGCCAATATGTATTTTGATCTAAGGAAGCAAGCAATTGAAAGAGGTAAGCATTTTTATAAGAGGCAAGCACTATTTATATTAATTTCTACTCTGTTTTTCATAAAAAATCGAACTTAAATAATTTTCATTATATGTAGGATTGAGTTATACCAAAGGTGTATCGTTACCCCTAAATTTCTTTACTCTTAAGATAAATTTTGCACTTTTTTCATTAATTTACACTAAAAAGTAAAAAATTTTATAATAAAGTTTGGAATAAATTGTGGATCATTTGAAAAGTTATCATAGATTGAAAAAATGGTAAAAAAGGTGAGACAAATTATAACTGTTATTTTAAAACAGACGCCATTAAAGATGATAATGTCCTGAGTTCCATTTTTTGTGTTCAGTACTCTACATTAAATTATAGATATGTTTTTTTTCGGAATAACCAAAGTGGATTTTATGGTACTATGTGAAATTTGCAATCGAACGTTTTTAATTCTAACCTAAAACCTGATACATTAACCTAAACTGATACAAATCATAACTTTAAATGGATACAAATAATTGGAAGGTATTATAAAACATTGAGGGTATTTTAGATCTTCTGAAAGTACTATTTTACCTTTCAAAATGATGAATAGAAATAGTATTTCTTTACATTTAAATATAACGGTAACTACGTAGAGGGTAAAATTTGTCTTGGGATATCTTTTTTATAATCCTTAAATTCTTATTGACCAATCTCCATTGGTTTTAGATCGGGACTATATGTGAGGGCTTTCTGATGATATAGACGATCCATTACTATGCCCCGAGTTTTAATCGTATTATGGACTTCTATTTTTATAGAATATTTTTTATATTCTGAGGTAGTTGCAGATGAAATCCTATAGATTTCAATACCGTACATCAGAGCTTATTTTGCACCTACGTTAAATAGTTTCTTTATATTGTCCGCAAAAGCGCTCTCACTTAAATTGATCCTGTTATTTACATCTATATATACACCGTTATTTGTATTCACAGAAACTATCTATGTACATTAGAGATGAGCGATATTTTCACAGCTGTGATTTAATCACTGTGATTAGTAAATCACTGATAACAACAGTGACTGAAATTATGAAATAACAGTTACTTATAATGTCGCTCTTTCTTATTTGTTGCATACTCAAATGTATTTGTTTTAATATAGAGTCATCAAACTCATCTAAAATGAAAATTATCCGTTTCTTAGGGTGTACAGTCTGAACTCTATAGAAAGATATTCAGTTCAATTATTAAAATCTTTTGTTTTTCTGTGAGTTATATTTTTTTGATAAAATATTTTAGTTTTCTTTTGAAATACTGCTGTCACTGGGAACGACGTTATTCAAAAACCACGGTATCGCTCATCTCTAATATACATTGTAGCAAGATGTTGTTTTTACTTACTTTGCTGATTCTCATGGCTTTAGTTATCTTGATATTTATCTCAAGTCCAACATTGGACCAAAACTTTGTAAGTCTTTTAATTTAGCTTGAAAGTCTAATATCTTAAGATTGTTTAAGCTTCTTACGAATGTTGTCAGTGTAAACGAACAAATGTGTACACAATTGGGAGAATTCAAAAATTGAATCAGTACGAAATGTCAAAATAGTTATTTCATTCTACAAGAAAAAACATTAAGCTTTTCCTTAGCGACTGAAGTGCTGAAGCCTACAGACCACTGCAAGAGTTGACAATACATCAATTAGTTGGTTAAACAGTGGTAAACCTTAGAAATAAATTTATATTTAATAAACTTCATTGAGCCAGAAACCTTGATTTTTCTACAAAGCCAGATCGTGTTATTTTTATTTGTTTGGCGATATTAATTGGCCGTCATGATCTTGTGAATCGTATGATTCACAAGAAATATCAAATGCAATTAAATTTCAATTATTACTCGGATTCATTGAAAATACGTATCATGACAAAAATTTAGAATAATGTCTACTTTTTTTGTTTCAGAGTATTCGTCCAAAAGTATCGGAAGAATTATTAAAAAAACCGGATCAATAGAAAATGTCAAAATACTTTGTTTATTTTACCGAAATCGTTGATGTTGATCGTGGAAGAAAACCGATTAGTGGAAAAGCTAACAGATCACTTCAAATTTAAATTTTACTTTAATGTATTTGCGAAATTTTTAATAAGTCCAAAATGTTTACCTTATTTATTTTATGGACAGAGTTTATGAAAAGTAATTCCAAATGGAGATCCGAAAAGGATCTCCATTAAAAAATTATTAAGACTTCAGAACAGATTTTCAAACTAAATATAAATGATGTCTGGGAAATGGTGTTGACAATTCGTCAAAAATTTTGGGCTGCTGCTATTAAGTACTTAAAAATAATATGCAGCATATTTAGGTAAACAAATGGATATTTTAATAAAGTGAACAACTGAATGAATGCATGACTGACTGTATGGCTTACTGACTGGAGAATTGACTGACATAACGAATGAATGAACGAACAGATTGAAATTGTGAATGTGTTACGATATGCAAGTCATACAAACGATACCTGCAGCAATACCAATACACAAACAATAAAAAATAACTGAAAATTTTTAAACCTTAAAAAAGTACTGAAACACAACAAATTCCAGCTTGAACTTTTCGCCAACGAAAGAAGAAAACAAACGGCTTTTCAGTTCACTTTCGTTTGTCGAACCATTTAGACGCACAACCAAAAGCCCAGCAAGATCAGTTGTTGTAGCAACCAATTTATTTATTTCAATGGATTATAATTTTTTAATAATTAAAGGTCTTATTAACAAAACGCTTTGACGCTATTTTTGGGAGCCCAACCATCAGCCAAAAACAAAATTAAAAAAAAAAAAAATAAAAGAAACAACAATAAAAATATCACTCGTATTTTCTTAATTTGTTTTTCGTTTATGACAAAAAAAATACTTAAAATTTTATTTATTTATCTTGAAATTATTTAATTTTATCTGTGTGTGTGTGTGAATGAATTGAATGTGGATGGATGTTTAAAAAAACTTCACTTCACAACTCGTAACTAAAATTGTATCTGAAAGATTTGTATTGTATTGTCTGAATTGATGGTGTATTGAGATTTAAATTGAATCTGAAGCTGAAGCCGAAACTGTGAGTGAGTTGTGTGGTGCGTATTGAAATGTTTAGCATATTTTTATAAACGTTGAAGACGCGCAGACGCAATTCATAATCGTGCGATCGGACAAGTTGGTCGTTCAATAATAAAACGCGCTTGTTTTTCTATTATTATCAACAAATAAACGGAAAGTAAAAGTTTTCAAAAAAATATTGAAATAAAGAAAATTAAAAAGAGGGAAAACGAATTGAAAGAAAATACGTTACAAAGATATTAAAAAATATTAATAATAAAGAAGAAAAATTCTTTAATAATAAATTTATAATAATTTATTTAAAAAAAAATTATTAAAAAAATTTAAACGAAAAATTATTGAAAATTACATACGAAATTTTAAAGAGAAAAAAAAAACAAAAATAAATAGAAATAATTATTATTAAACAAATAATTAAAATAAATGGTGTAAAGAAATATTTACTTTAAAACCAAAGTGAAAGTGAAATTTTGTCCAAAATTATTAATAATTTTAAATCTTTAAATCAAAATTATTATTTTTATATTAAATTGAAAATTTGTAAAATATAAAAAAAATCATAAAACTTCCAACAAAAACAAGGAAATAAAATGCATGTGTTTTATTTAAGCCTATGGGCTGCTTTTCTAGTCCATATATCTGGGACTCAAGCAGCCATTCAAGAGAATAATAATGAAAGTGAAATGACAAAATTAACAAATCTTACGCAAATGCATAGTGATCAAATGACACCGATTAATTTACGTTTACATGATGTAAATATTGCAACGAATCACGAAACTTCAACAGCAATGACTAATATTGATTTAACGAATACATTACGGCTCAAGGATATGCTTAATGTATTCGATTTAAATTTAATCGCTTCTCAGTGGATTAATATACGAAGCGAATTTTCCGCCAATTGCTCAAAGGATATTTATAAATATTTACAAGGATTAAGTAACTCCACATTGTGGTCTGTAAAAAGTAAGTTTTCGTTTACATATATTTTTTATAATTTAAATTTATCGTTTAGTGGAATATTTATGAAGGTCATCGAGGAAAAAAAAAGCGAAAAATATAAACACCTTGAAATAATAAACGAATTGTTCCCCAAATTATTTATATGAAATAAACAAGAGATTTTATTTAATATATTTATTAATGATTTTGTTTATATCTTTTAAATTTATTTTGGAAATGAGATCTTAAAATGTTTAACTTACAAAAAAAAAATAATTAATTAAACAATTTTTGGATTTTTTATCAAATTGATTCATTCAAATCCTAAAGTAATTGTGTCAACAATATTTTTTTTCAAATAGATGTGTTTGGAATTCTTTTGATCCATACAATGTTTTTTTCGTTATTGTCTTGATTATCTATCAAACCGAGTTCCCAAAAAATGTTTTTTTTTTTTTTTTTTTTTTTTTTTTTTTTTTTTTATATAATTCTGTAATTTTAGAATTATGACCTGGATTCTTATACAATTTTTAATAATCAAAAATAGGCATATCATAAATTTGTTAATTGATCTTTATTTTGAGGATTAGTTTGATTATGTATCTACATTATTGATATATACTCTAACGAACGAACAGAGTAATGAGTTTAGTAAAAAGAACATTTTTGAAATGAAATTTCTAAGTAAATTTCGAGGGAATCTGTTTGTGGATTTGCATTAAGGGCAGTTATGACAGAGTGACCAATTTACTGAAAAAAATAATTTTTGTAACAATCTTTCCCTGAATTGAATTTCCGATATTTTGGACTCAAATAGCGGAAATATGCTTTAGTATTGTATTTAGGATAGTTAAGCCTATTTTAAATTCAAGTTGGATGCTAAATACTATTATTTAAAAAGATTTTATATAAAATCTAAATCATTAATGACATTTTGTTTTTGTAATTTATTACAAATATTTTATTATTTTACAGGTAAATAACGTTCCAACGATATCAAATACTCAAAAAGACATTTTAAAAAATTAATTCAAAATTTAATGAAACTTGGTCCCCTTTAGAAAAAATGTTCTCCTTTTGTTCTTATTTCTAAGATAAATTACGGATTCATCGTTCTGAGATTTAAATAAATTTAACTGTTAAATCTAATTCGATGAAATTTGACATAATTAAGAATTTTGTCATTGATTTAGAGAAGCATAAATTCCTATTTAGACTCATTTTATTTCCAGAAATAAAAAAATGAATTTGTATGTATGACATCTGAAATTGTAGTGAGTTTTAGTTCTTAAGAGATTTGACTTCCAAGCATATAAATTCAAATCGTTATTAAAAATTTGATATTCAATGACATTTTCAATAGTTGTGGTGGGGAAAAAATAGGTCAAAATTTTGTAAATACATTGAGAAATGGACCAAGCCTTTTATCAAAAATATGTTATGTTTGGTTCAAAGATTATTTGATGGACAATTTATTGAAAACACCTTTATTTGTTTAAATGATTAAACTTAGTTTTTCCATTTAACTACTAGTTTAGTTAAAACTACTAACAATTTTATTTTATTATTTAAACACAACAACAAAAATTATTAGTCCAAAAAAATCGTAGTTATGTCAAAATTAAATAATAAACAAGACTTTGGAAAATAATTAACACTTTCAATTTAATTTAATTAAATTAACACAGATTTTGGTGGAAAATAAAAATTAAATATATATTTTAATCTCTTTTTTATTTATTTAATAAACATTTTAATGTGCAACAGTAGTTTTAGTTGTCATAAAAAGTGTACACAAATCAAATTGATGCTGTTAAAGTGGGTTTAAGAAAAAAAGAAGGAAATATAGGTTAAAACTATAATTGTATTTTAATTATTGCTACAAGGTTATTTAACACATATCCAATCTAACAAATCCAACAAATTAGCAATAAAATTAAACAAAAACTATTTTTCTAAGTTTACAATCAAACATTTGCCAAAAATCAAGTTTTAATAAAAATGAAAAAAAAAAAACTCAAATATTTATCAACAATTGCAGGCAGCTAATAAAGATAGACAGACAAACTGACAAACCGAAAGACAGACTGAAAGACAGTTGACTGTATTGTTTGTTAAATATCGTTCATGGAAACAACATTCATGAAGGATCTAGAATTTAAGTTGTAATCAAAATTCTTTCAACATCTTTTCTATTGTTGTTATTTCATTACGTTTTATAATCGATTTAGTTTGTACTTGTTGTTGTTGTAGCTTTTAGACCAGCAAACCATTTAAGTCGTAACAATTAAAAAAAATTCTAATATGATAATAATATTAATACTGAGTATTAATAGAATTAAGAAAAAGAAACAAAAATTGCATACAAATAGTTATTTTTACAATCATATATAAATTGATCTAAGATCCATTAAGTAGTTTTTATATATAGAATTCATCATTTTCTTCATTACAACACTCGATAAGTTTGATTAGTAAAATATGAACTGAAAAGTTAAAACGATATATGTTCTTCTATCAAACAGTGTGTTCAAATCGATTTTATTTGGAAATTATTCTGTGAATTTTGAAATGTTAGAAATATGTTTATAACATTTCTCATAATTGGAAGTGAGGTCAGGATCGTGATCGTGGCCTCTTTAAGTTAGAAGTCTTGCAAATCTTTATAAATTATTATGCTTACAAGTGTAGATTATCTCTTATAATTTCAGAGTTATGTAGGTTAAATGTAAAGCTCATTTCTTTTTTAGTCTTTTTAAGCTTGCGTACTTAATATAGGTTCTAGTGCCAGATTTCTCATAAAATTTTTAAACATACTATATATATTTTAACATATTTTATATATCTATTATTATATATCTATTATTACATATTGCATAACATATTATTTACTGTGTAATTTTTTACATTATTTATTATCGTTAAGTTGATATTTTGATTTATTTACTTTCGTAACCGTTTGAACAGTAATTGTAAAAGAGCCGAATATCACAAAATACACTAGAAAAGACATTTTCGTATCTCTTCTTATCAAACCATCTAACTGGTAACACATAAAAACAATAAAATCTTGAATAATCGTTCAATTCCTAAATATTTGAAAATCCTATACTTTTCCAAATAACTAATAATAACAAAACGTGGCATAAAACAGTTATGTTTGAGACTAAAATTGGTACTAAAATTGGTACGGCGCATTTAACATAAGGTAAAACAATGCGCCAACCAATGCCAACATAGTCGAGTAGACTTAACTATATCAGGGACTCATGTTGGCTGTTCAGGTATAGTAAGGTAAATTAATCTCCAATTACAAGTCCACATTTATTAGAGGTCTGAAAAACGCCATTACCAAACAATTAAAAACATTCTAAGGTTTGCAAAACTACATTCCGTTTTAAAAGTCCGTTTGTTAGGATTTTAGAACAGGTTAAATTAAAAAATTCAAAATGTTGTGGACTTATCCCTATATGGTTTTCAATATAACATTCTGTGTTATGAAACCTTTTAAATTTAATTTTATATATATTTTTTCCAAAAAAATTATTTTAGATGAAAATAAGTAAAGACAATTTTTCGCGGGGGAATTTTTTTAATTTTCTTAAAGAGAATTGATTATTTGTGAACTGGGTGAAAATATTGAACTCAATTTTTTCATTAGATAAATAATTTGTTTTTTAAATAACTGAAAAATTAAAACCAGATCAGGGTAATACTTTTTGAGAGTTTGAGAGTTGAAAATTAAAATGCAAATAACTCGAAAACTATAAGAGATAAATAGCACATGTAAGCATGTTGTATAAAATTCTCATTTAGGGCTAAAACAATATAACTTTCCCAAGGAGCCCCAATGGGTTCCAAAATATCGTCAAGTTTATAAAACAGTTGAATATTTAATTACATTAAAGTTTATGCTAATCCATCCAGACGATCAAAAGCAACAGATTTAATAAAAAAATTGTTTCTGTCCCACTGTACAGTGTCTCCTAATCGATTGTTTGGAAATAATTATTAAACGTTTGAACGCTTAGAGATATTTTAATGAAATTTCTCATAATTAAAGTTGAGTTATTTTAAAGTTGTTCTCAATGAGATTGTCACAGGTATTGGGGTATATCTTTTTAATATTAAAAACTAGTTAAGTAACAATTTCAATGAGCTCTGACAATTATTGAGGATGTTAACGTATCCAAAATGTACAGATAGGCGAACATAAATCCACAATTAGAATACCCTGGTATTCAGAGCTTCTTCAGATATGGTTTCGGAAACTACTATTTTAAATGATACTAAATATAAACATGACCCAAATAATTTTGCAACTATTCACAAAGACCCACTAGTTTAATGAAATAAAAATTAATATTTATAAATAATATTTGAAATGATAAAACATGAATTTTTTAAAAATTTAATGAAAATGAAAATTTGGATTTCTATATTAAGAACTTCAGAAAGATTATTTATATAAAAATTTCCAAAAAATATCTTTCTATTTTTTTAAAGTATGTAAATGTAAATATGTATGTTATATAAAATTTATGACAACCCACAAATAAAGATATTTATTTATAAATATTCAAATTAATTTGAATTTTTTTTTGAAAGTTTAACAGATTTACGTTTGTTAACTCTCAAGTATTTTAGCCAATATCGTTTTTTTTTTTGGGATCTTTGTTATTCACATTTTTTTTTCGTTGAGTGTAAAAATATTTCAAAATATTACGTAACATTTATGATAATTATTAGCAACAGTAATGCATCATTCATCTTTCAAAGAAAACGAAAACAAAAACGACGAACGAAAAAATACCAACAACACAAAACATCATGAAAGCAAAAGTTGTTTCTTTTACTCGTTCATATTTAAGGAGTGAGTAGAGTTAAGGTTTTTTTGGGGGGAATTTTACACTCTTTTGACCAACTTGTAACAGAAAGCAAAATCTAGTTTTGGTTTGTTGCACTTTTAATTAGTCGAGCTTTTATTTAATGACAATAACAATAATAATAATGACAATGATGATGATGATGATGATGTTGTTAAATAAGTAAGTGATCACATTGATCACAACCATGATCATGATCATGTTGTGAATGTTAA
The DNA here is from genome assembly GCA_004302925.2 of Cochliomyia hominivorax. Taxonomy (NCBI): domain Eukaryota; kingdom Metazoa; phylum Arthropoda; class Insecta; order Diptera; family Calliphoridae; genus Cochliomyia; species Cochliomyia hominivorax. Next base: position 74,744,655 of record PYHX02000495.1, on the reverse strand, counting down.
TAATGACGATCATGATGATGAAGATTACGACTTAACCACTACCATAATTATTATTATTTTTTCTTAAATAACTTAAATATGCATCAGTATATTTTTTCAAAAGTGTGTCAACCACTTTGTATAAATAGTCGTTATATCCAATGTCTTTATACCAAACGAAGAAAACAACTTTATACCAAAATCATCCAATCCAGTTTTAATTTTTATTAAAAAAGTTTTCTTATAAAAAAAAAAAAACATTTATTTATAACATAAATTGTTGTTTTTGCTTTATACACATTTCTTGATCAAGATTCAATGTTCAAGATCAATGGCTAAGTAGGCTGTCTGCACTTAAATAAGTTGCAGACCGTAAGATTTAAGAATTATGTAAATTAACATAATTCTTTAGTTTTATAAACATGACGATATTTTACCGTTTTTTATGTAACAAATTAGAGTTTTTTAAAGAAATTATCTGTGCCTCCATTATGGCTATCGGGAAAAGTATATTTTAGAAACCGTTAGACATTTAATACTTTCTTGGACGGTTAAAAATCAAGAAATGTTATTTAAGTCCCCATTAATTATAAGTTTTTTTAACCTTAGTCGAAAAGCTATAAATAATCGAAAAGCTATAAACCATCCTGACAAGCAGAAAGACCTGCTTATTGAGAGCAACCTAGAAACGTAGTTGTGGCTATGATTCAGGAGTTGATTTTTAGGTATCATGTTCTGAGAGTCTTAAGAGCTGCGGAGTTGGCTATAGAATATGTGAATGAAAGGGTGACTGTCAATATCTATGTTGATAGTGCCGCCTGACTATCAACATAGATATTGACAGTCACGCTTTCATCAACATATTCTATAGCCAACTCCGCAGCTCTTAAGACTCTCAGAACATGATACCTAAAAATCAACTCCTGAATCATAATCACAGCTACGTATCTAGGTTGCTCTCAATAAGCAGGTCTTTCTGCTTGTCAGGATGGCATGCAAGGTGAACGTTTAATTGACATTGATGCTACTGTAATCATTTGGAGAAAGTGTTTTAAATGTTGTACTCTATTTGTGAAATCGAAGAAAATGACCTACTTACATATCTTACAGCACTTTGAACTAGTGACTGCCGACAGTCGTACAATAAGTACTTAATTTCTTAGTTTTATAGTCATATCACATCCGATACATTTAGACTCTACTCGAAGATCATTAGCTTTGAACTACCATTGAAACCTAACCTTATCTAATCATCCAAATCAATTCGTAAACACCTCTGCCAAATTCATGTTAAAGAATTATTTAAAACAATTTTTCGGAACCACTATTCTGAATTCAATATTTTCACGATAAGAAAATTCTTCAGAAATTTTATTAAAATATTTTATTTTTAATTTATTGCATTAACACAACATTTAAAGCTTTTTATCTAATAAAGACTTAAATTATTTACATTTTCAGTATTATATAATTAATGTTTATTTTATAATTTTTTTTCCCAAATTATTAGCGAAATATTATTTAAGAAGTAAGAATGTTTCGGCTATGACGAATCTTCAATATCCTCCACCTCAAATGCCTAAGAAAAAATAAATAAATTATGTTTCGTACATGTACATTATACGCACATACAAACTCACATTTACACACACAAACGCATACAGTATATGAATGTATTTCTTATATATGACAAAGAAACCTTCATTAGTCATAAAATTAGTTATATTTTTGGCTATAACTTGTTTTCTTCTGAACCGATTTGATGATTTTTGGAATAGTAATAAGGTACATATTTTGTTGATATTATGTTAATTTATTTTAATTAATTTTATTCTAAACTGTCGATTTATAATTGATAATTTAAAAAAAGTTCTTCGCTTAATTTAGAGGTTGTCTCCGATATCGTTTTATATCCCTTAACATACTGAACAGATTTTGCTGGTTTTAAATATGTAATTCTCAGGCCTATAATAATACTCAAGCTAAATTCATTGAGCTCTGTCAATTATTGCAGATGTGAGACATACGGATATAGCGAAATCTAATCAGATTTTAATGTGATGCAAGAATATATATATATATACATTATAGGGTCATAGAATATTCCTTCTTAGCACTACACACGGAATGCAAAAGTGAATAAACTTTCTTCACCACCTGTGTTGGTGGAGGGTATAAAAACAATGAAATGGACACAAGCGAAAAAAGTTATAAAATCTCGACAATAAAAGTGAAATACGAAAAAAAAATGTAAACAAAGAAAACAAAAGTTTAAATTATAATTTCAGCTCGTAATTTTATGAAAATTTATGAAAGAAATTATGTTGCGTGACGTTTAACAAAAGAAAATTGTGGTTAATTTGTATAAAAATCTTATAATGATTGTCAGTTAAAATGTCCGTCCTTTTGTCGGTCTGTCAGTCAATTTGTCTATGTATTTTTGTAAATAGAGTCTATTAGATAAATAACAATTTTCATAGATTTACAATAAAATTAACCAGAAAAAATGAATAAATAAAATTAAATGAGAAAACAAAACATCCATCATTTGTTATTAAAACTAATTTCGATATTTCAACACAAAAATTTGTTGACTTTTTCATTATTTTTTTGTTATTTTATGCAGATTTTGTCAAAAATAAACTAAAAAGCTTCAATTTACAACTTAAATGTTAAATTCAATTTACATAATAAAACATAAAATATAATTAAATAAAATTGTTTATGTTTTTGTTTTTATTAAAAAGTATGTCAAATTTTATTTTTAAACATTTTGGTGAGAAATTGTAAAAATTCCAGGTTAAAAAAATATAAATTTTCTACACGCAGCGAAACGTCACTTCGCAATATGTTCGTCGCAAACACAAATATATTTATTGTTATCACCAACATGTAAATTGTTGAGTTTGTAATAAAATTATTTTTATTAAATAAAAATATATTGTGGCCGCAATATGTTTGTCTGATCACCATTTTATTGTAATTGATCAGCTCGTTATAAAAAAAACTATTGTTATTAGGACCAAATATTATTATGTTAACACAAATTTTTTAATTTGTGTTAACATTGAAATAATACATATTTGAATTCATTTTCTCATTTCTCATATTTATAAATCAAAAATTTTCAATTAAAATAAACAAAATAATATTTACATTTATATAAATATATATATTTTCCAAAGTTATCTTTATATATAAAATTAGAAATATATTGAAATATTTCAACTTCATTTTCGTATAATTGAATAATTTTTTGTTATTTTACTTGCGAAGAGTTACAACCGTTTTTACTAAATATCTGTTGATATAACATATTTTTCGTTAATTTTTTAACGAAATTTTATTCAATTTAACATCTTTTACTAAATTCTTTTTTATTGATTTTTTTGGTATAATTGAAGAAAGTTCTTCAATTGAAAGAAACATTATGTTAATTAGAATAAAACTCTGTTAATTTAACACCTATTTTTCGTTAAAGTTCTACGAATTTTTGTTATTATTACCTACGACATTTTGTTCAGTGTATCTTTAAATTATCTTTTTGTGTTGTTGTTGTTGTTGTTTTGGCACACTTATCCGCAATAAAACCCGAATTTTAAAATTCTTTTGGCGTAACTGTTTGGAATCACTAATTTCATATTTAGTATTTGAAATATTTTGAATGAATGAATGAATGAATGAATTAATTATCCTGCCATTTTCAAAATCGCTCTTTTCAAGATTTTTCCTACTTTTCTCAAAACCTCAGAAAAGTATATATATTCTGCATCGGTATGTAAAATGAAATTGATTGAGCTATGTTCGTCTGTCCGTCCGTGTGTCGGTTGAAATCAAATTTATGAATCCGACCTATAGTTAACATATATGATATGTATATCAAACGATTGGAAATGCTTTCGAGAATTTTCCTATTGTAATCCAGGAAAATTTGTTTACAAATGGCACAGACATTAGAATCCACAATAGTTAGAGACTTAATTTTTTTCTCAAATAGATTTCAATTAATATATTACCATTAGTTCCTGAGTTATAGGCAAAAACATATTTTTATATATTTTGAACCTATGGTCTTGGTTATAAAACAGATTAATTACAGTTTTTCCCGATTTTTTTCATTTTTGAAAATCGGTTCATAAACGACCGAGATATGGTCATTTCTTTCTTTAAAAATTTATTCCCATGTGGTTTTTGTTTTTGCTTATAAATATAGGAAAACAATTCCAACGTTGAAAATAATGTTTTTGAGATTTTTCAGATTCTATTAATGCTAGAAACCTAATTTTTTACTAATGGGTCAGAAATATTTTTGTGGAATTTTCATTTGAAGACATAAACTCGATTGGGTCATTCGTTTTCGAGATATGGGCGAAAACCGGTTGTTGTTGGATATAGTATTGAAAACAATAACAATGTAAGGCAAAGTAATGCTTTCGACTTTTTGAGCGTTTTATTTAAGTTAGAGACATCATTTTCGGACCTAAATCGTATTAAATTGTAGTCCTCTTTAAAGATTAACTCTATTTAACTATTTTCTAATAATTTTAACACTTAAAATCACATTTTATGTAAATAATTAATGAAATATGGAAATTTTTACTCACATACACTCAACGAAATATAAAAAGAAACTCTTTTTTAGCATTAAAACCACAAAGACCAACAAAATGCGAATAATATTTGCTAATTATGAATAAAATTCATTATATATATTTAAGACTAGATTCAACAGATAAATTATTGTTAAGAGATAAAGTGCGAAAAAAGGTAAATAAACTCGTGTTATTTTTACTCTGAATCAAAATAACTCATATTATTACTTTATTGTAGATTTTAGAACATATGAAACGGATTTAAAATTTGGAGATATTGAATATGGAGTTATTGATTACAAAATGTACCCTATTTAACCCTCAATAACTGATTTGGTAGTCCAGTAGACATTTATCTTCTGAATTCAAAAATATTATTATAAAATGAAGCTCCTACACTGCAAATAGAATCCGTTCAGATTACAAAAAAATAAAATAAAAATCGGGAAAAATTAAAATGTATTCAAAAAGTGATAACAGAAGCGCTGGTGATATTTCACACGTTTTTTAGGTTTCAAATTAACTTTTTATTGAAAATTTTTTTATTCATGAAAATTGAAATTTAAGAAAAATAAGAAAACATTTTGTATTTGTTGAATGAAAATTACAGAATTCAGCGATTGATATGAAAAAATTAATACGTTAATTGGGCGAAAATATATTTTGATTTTAAAAATTAGAAAAGACATCAAGAAAAGACGATAAAGACATCTTGACACTGTCTGCAAATCCCCTTACCCCGAAATTTCCAAAAATGACCTCATAGTGATGTTTTTGAGTCAAGAGGAATCCACAACTCATATTTTATGTTCTAGCATTATCCGTTTAGATTGACAGCCTAATAATAAATAATAAACCGTAGATGGTTGGGGTATTATGCGTTTGTGCTGATGTTTGTAACACGGAGAAAAAAGTGGTGTTAAACCCACTTTTAAGTACACCTTTCGACTCAGAATCATGGTTTTAAGCTATAAAAGTCCTAAATATAAAGCGATTGTAACGAAATTTGGTAAAAATAAGTGCTGTGATATTCATAAACGATGTGACAAGTTAGGGTCGGTTTATTACTTCTCATAGGTCCCATACAAGCTCCCTTCCAGATATCACTGCAATAATAACTCGTCAAATTAAAATAAATAATAGCAAAAATCGATGTGCAAAATTAACTCGGTTCCATTTAAAATAAATCAAAAAATAATATTATACGAGGATCGTTCAGTAATTTTTCGTAACTGCTATTTAAAACCAACATTGTGGTGTAGGGTATTAGATAGTCAGACTTAACCGACTGTAACATTTTTACTGGTTTTCATAAGTTGAATTATTTTTTTCACCTCACTCCTTCTTCTCTTTTTATTTCAATTTATGTACTTTATTCTTTTCAACGGAGACTAAAATGTCTGTGTATTAAGTATTTACCCAACCGAAAAAAAGTTCTTATGTATATAAAACCAAGCCCCTGCACTTGAAAACTATAACTTGTATTCAGACTTAAAATGTTGACATTATCAATAAATATTATTTAACACTATTAACATTAACTATTTAAGTGATATTTATTTAATAATATTATTTATTAATTATCATTATTTAGATTTTAATATTTTTTAGACAAAAATATAAAATGAATAAATTTTAGAATGAGAAAATAAAATTAGTATTCGATATTTATTTGTATAAGAATAATAAATAATAATTATGACTTTGTAATTGTTAAACAATAATAATTTTATTAAATGTTTTTGCAATTTTTTTAAATTTTAGATTAAAACAAGTTGAAGTGTTAAATTCGGCTGTGGCGAATTTTCTATACCCCCCACCTTTGCTTATATGGACTTTTTAAACAACGGACTTAAAATTTAACGTTAAGTCCCTGTTATAAATATCCTTTTATAATATCATCACTTGTAGAAGTAAAAGAAAATGACAGCCATTACTATATCCTTTATTTGAGTCAATATAGATTCTCTAGAGCACTCAATATGCATGAAAAAAAGGAGGTTCAAAATAACAGAAAATGCGTTTTTGCCTATAACTTGGAAGCTAATGGACTGATTACTGTGATGTTTTCAACTCAAAAAATTTCCCAAATATTTGTTTATTTTAGTATATGAAGTTTAATAGTAAATCAAAAATTATATATCTGTATATAAAAGAGAAACTACATTGATTAATAATCATCCCACAGCTTAACGACTAAAATTAGACTGACAAGTGGGTCCAACAAATAGATTTACGAACCATATTTTAATGAAATTTGTGTTATAGAGTAAGTTTGGTACTTTATGGAAATCGAATGCTAAGGGGAAAACAATGTAGATATATTTGGTACTTTTTTGCAAATATTTTTTATAATTATGAACAAAATTATTCAAATATTTTATGTATTTTTAAACATTATTGAGAGAAGTAAATTTGGGTCCGGAAAAAGTATCAAAAAGGGTTAAAAATGGAAAAAAATAAAGCCAAATTTGTTAAAATTATAAAAAAAAATTAATTTGGTACATTTATTTAGTTATAAAATGAGTTAATAAGTTTATTTTTGGTGGGAGTTCAACAAATCATATCATTAAATTGGAGGAAAATGGAGGGAAAATATATTTTTAAAAATTTGAAAAATTCCTTTTGTTTGGATCAGGTCTGCAATATAGACATATAAAGATTCAGAACATTTTAAAAAATGTCAGTACAAAAGTGAATTTTATGCATTTAATAAGTTTAATTATAAAAAGAAGTACGTATTGACAACAAGTAGTTTTAGAGCATTAAATGATACTTTTTAAATCTTCTATATGGAATCATGTACGTATTTTATGTACATTTCGAATTTTCTGATGGTACTTTATGAATTTTTTATATGTATAAAATGTCATTTGAGTGATTATATGGTACTTTTTGAATCTTCTTAAAATACTTTTCGATTTCCCAAAATAATTCATGTAAAAACACGAAATTGAAGGTATATGAAACCATTTGGACGAGAATCGAGAGTAATAAGATGTTGTGGTTATAAGATGTTGTGTTACTTATTGTATTATTAATAAGTAATTTAATACATGAATTAAAAGATTTGAAATAGATAAAAACTAACCAAAGGGGATTTTATGATTCTATATAAGATTTCGAATGGTACTTTTTGAATTCTTTGACATAATTAACATAATAATGAAAATTATTTGAAGGTTTTATGTGTTACTTTTTGGATCTTCTAAAGGTACAATTTTTTTAATAGTCAACAATAATTATACTTTTTACACTCAGATAATGAAGTAGCGGGTATAATGGTTGTTATATATTTGTTTTAGAACTATACAATAAAAATATAGTCATATTAACCTATAGACTGACTTATTTATTTACAATATGTCTATATTTATATATATTGATTAAAATATGTATTTATTTACATCCGAATTAAAGTATAAACATGGACTATGGACGTTAATGTAAAATCAAATTAAAATAAAATAATCATCATTATTTTTGTGATAATTTACGTTTAATGTCTCCTTAAACTTTTATTCAAAAATGTGTCTATTTCTCTTACAAATAATATTTGTTTTATGTAATAAATTATTACGTACATATCGAAAATACTTGGACCATGCGATTAATAATATTTTATTGATTCATTTAGATATTTAATTCATATAAAGAAATTTCGAAAAAAAATATCAATTAATATGTTTATTTTGAAAATTAGCTACTTCATGCTGAGGTGTCATATTTACTTTAATAATGAATTTTATTTAATTTGTTATATAATGTTTTCTCTTCTTCTTCTTTTTTCAAACGAAAAGAAAACGTTAAACGGGTGTGTGAAATAAATATATTTATAAACATTTTATGTAAATATGTACAAAAATATTAAGGAATGAGATCGAAAAAATCTTAACATAAGAACAAAAATTCAATGATTTCGAAGCGCTAAATTGATAATTATTTCCAAGAAAATCTATTTGAAGGCACTGTACAGTAAAACGATTTTATATCGGAAATTTAAAACCTTATATAACATCATAATATTGCTCTACTTATATTAAATCTGTTATATTTGAGAAAATTAAAAAGTCAGATGATTTTTTTTCAATAAATAATTATTTCGATTTAATCGATATGTTTCAATTCACGTACTAAATTTAATCAAAATTAGTTTTAGGCGTTATAGAGGTACTAACTTTAATATAAACAGGGTTTTGATATAAAACGGTTGGCACCGCTACATTTTTTAGAACACTTTTTTCGTAAAAGAATAATTTGTTCTTTATTTAAATGGCATTAAAAATATGTTCTTATTTTTGCATTAATTTTAAGTTAAAAATTGGTGTATATTTCGTTTAAAATCCATAATGAAGCAGCAGATGTATCCTTACAGGTACAAATGTTTACATCAGTTGAAAGAAGCCACTGTTGGATCCTCAATAGTTCTATGAACATAACCAAAAATTTTACTAAAATACAGTACGAAAAATTTTTGGGCTCCATTCGCGGAGTGCAAAAATCAAATACAAATAACTTGAAACCTATAGGAGACAATTTTCACAAAATGATTCTCATGAACCCGAAAGTAACATAGGCTATAAAAAATTTTGATCGGACCAGGGGAAAAGGTACATCCCATACGAAGCAAATGTTGATTATAGAATATCTAAAAAATATAACAGCGAGAATTTTCAAATTTTGTTTCAATCACTTCTTCAAGGAACTGTTTTACTTGACAAAATGTAGAACAGATAGGATCAGGGGTAGAGGTAACTTCCATATAGAGTTGTCAATCGAATATCTAAAAAACTACTGCACCGATAGTTTTCAAATTTGGTCACTATAAATTTTTCAAGTAATTCTTTTACTGGACAGGGTGGATCAAAGGGAGAGGTGTCCCCCATACATAAAAATGTTGATTATCGAATATCTAAAGAACTATAACAGCAAAAATTCTCAAATTCAACCCCAAACACTTTCTCAAGAATTTGTTTAAATGATCAAAATATGGAACGAGTAGGATCAAAGGAAAGGTAATCCTATACGAAGCAAACTAAACTTGGACTGAGGAGAATGTTTGTGCAGCAAAGAGCAACGGTTAAAATATTTTCATTATATAATAAATATTTTTATTCATAAACATTACATTGCAAATTTCTAAAGCGATAACGCATAAATAACAATTATTATTAATTATAGTTTTTTTATTCAGTTTTTTTTTTTTTTTCAATAAATAAGTAAAATTTAACTTGAAAACATGATTTTTAAATTTTAAATTGATTGAATTCGTCGATGGACCAAAGACATAAAACCAACAACAACAAAATTAACAGAACAACTTTAATTACATAAATAAATACAGAAGTGCAAGGTAAAATAACAAAAACAAAAACAAAAAAGACAAGGTCATTGTGACAAATACTTATAAATAAAAACTTATACACATACAAACATTCAACACTTAAATAGCTAAACATAAATGCCCAAAAACAACAACAACAGTAACATTTAATATGAATTAATTTTAAATCCGTAATTTTGTAGCTCTAAAAATTTGTAACCTTTAATTTTTTTGTTTAAATTTTAAATTTTTTTATGTAAAAAATAAATATAAAACAAGATCAGTTTGATATTTACAGTAAAATTCATTTAAAATTTTAAACAAACGAGGGCCATTAAATTATAACAAAAACAAAACAAATACAAGATTAGAAAAAAACATTTTGTTACAAATTAATAATACGCCCCCGCAAACTAACTTATACACAGACACAATCACAGTCACTCATGATCTTTTTTTGGATTTAAAATTTGAAATTCATAGAAGTGATTAGTGAGTCCATTAAAATATGATTATGCTTGAATTAAGCACAGGTGTGCAATAAACGGATTTTTGCTAATAAAATCATGATGTCTTATGATTCACTTCTTTTTTACAATTTTCTGAAAGATAAAATATTTTTTCTAAATCAATTCAATTTATAATTTTAAATTATTATTAAATTAAAAAATAAAAATGCATAACTTAATTTTAATACCCATTATCTGATTAATTCAGAAGGGTATATATAAGTTTGTCATTCCGATCCCCAAAAGTATATATATTCTGGATCGGTATGAAAAAAGAAATTGATTTAGCTATGTTCGTCTGTCGGTTGAAATCAAGTTTATGAAGCCGACCTATAGTTAACATATATGATATATGAATTTTGCTATTGAAATCCAGGGAAATTGGTTCATAAATGGCTCAGATATAAGCAAAAAACTAAAGGTGCCTCGAACTTTTTCGTTTTTTTTTGTTCTATTTTTTGAGGTTATTCAGAAATGAGAGATTTTATTTTTTCACAGGTAGATTTCAATTAATTTAGCAGATTTATGTGTTGAAGACATGAAATGAAACGGACCATTAGTTTTGAACTCCCTATGAGGCCTATGGACTTGGTTATGGCACTGATTGATTACACATTATTTCCCAAATTATTCTTTTTCATTTTTCAAAATCGGTTCATTAACCACCGAGATATTGTTAATTCTTTCTTTAAAATTTTTGAGTAGTCGGTCCATTAGTTTTCCGATATTTTGAACCTCCTATGAGATATATAATGACAAAATTTTGATGCAGAAAAATAGCTATTTTTTTAATTTTGATTTTTTAAATCGAAATCGGTCCATAAAAAGCCGAGTTATTAATTACTCTTTTATATTTATATTAGTATTGTTTTAGTGAAAGCGAAAACTATTCGTGAATAGAATTTTGCATGTATATTAAGAATCTATGTTGACTCATACAAAGGCTATAGTAAGGGCTGCCATTTTCTACTTCTTCTACAAGTGATGATATTATGAAAGGATATTTACAACAGGGACTTAACGTTAAATTTTAAGTACGTTGATTTAAAAAATCTATTTAAGCAAAGATGAAGGGAATAGACAATTCGGAATGGCAGAATTTAGCATTTGTTATTATAAAGTGTTATTATAAAGTGTAATGGAAATAGTTCCAATTTTATTATTTAGGCATAGAAATATAATCTGATACACGATTTATTTGACATAATTTTGTGACTATTTAAAATAGTCTTTATTTATTTTAATTCGGACTTCAAGTCATTCAGTTCAAAAGGGTTCATTAAACAACGATTTATTTTGTTGTGAGACTTGAAGTGCATTATTATACCCTTGTCAAATCTTTGATCCATAAAAATGTGTCTTTCAAATGTAAATGTGATGTCAAATTTCAAAGGATTTTTTATTTGTTTTTGTTTTATCGTGCAAGTTATCAATATCCTTCTCAAATAATCTTTAAGGTAATTGAAAGTTACGAATTCTCTAGTGTTTAAAAAACTGATTTAAATGAGTTTCACTCTTTTGTTTCTATCAAATTCAGAGCATTACCTTTTCCTCAAGGATATAAGTATGAAATTTAGCGCTTAGAGTATCTCTTAACGTCTTTCAAATTTGACTTTTTAGGCATAAAATTCTAAGTTAAAGCAATAAAGAATGATATTGTTTGAAATGACCTGCATTCAGTGAGAACATTGGTCCATAATGATTCCTTTTCTCCCTCTTACCTTCCTATCTTTTTTATTCTCCTGCTCTAACAGACACATAAATTTTTTACGCTCTCGAGTTAGTCACCTTGATGAAGTCCAATAATATCAAAGCAAAACTGGTCTCTTGCCAGGTCTAAACATAAAAATAAGATCCAAGTATTTTAAATCTTCTATTAAATAGACTTTCACATAAAAAATGAAAACTGCCCTCAAAAGCTTTTTCGTACTATCTACAAGCATCATCTTTCAAGATAGGTAATCTTATCATATGTTTGTCAAGTCTCGCAATAACGTTGATTCCTCTTAATTCCAAGAAGAAAATAACCGTACTGAACATAGGTTTTATATTTTTCCATATATACTACAATTGTTAATAATTTCAATCTGTAGACGATAAATACCGAACTTCTTTTCGTAGCTCATAACAGAAAACAATTAAAAAACTTCTATTAAAGCGATCGAAAAAATTACGGCAAAAATTAGGCTTTGACATGTACCGAATACTGTATTTCTTATGTTTACTCTTCAAAATACCAAAAACAAATGTCATATTCGCTGTAAACATTTTTGTACCTTCACAGTGTAACAGTCTGCACACAATTAATAAGGTTTTTTTTCTTGAATAGAAATATTTTTGGATATAACTTTTTTCAACTAAACCGATTTTAAAAATTTGTGGAATTATATATATAGTTAAATGTTACTCCAATATTTTATTTTAATCTGTAAAGTTATAGGCTCAGATATCTTGAAGTTAACATATCTAAATCGACTCAGATTTAGATTTGATACAAAACATATAATTTATCTCAGCATACCCTCTCTCACAATTAATGGTGGAGGAATAGATAATTAGGAAAGTGATATAGAATTTCACCATTAATATCTTTAGGCTTCTTTTGCAGGTAAAATTCAGACTTAAATCGGTTTATATTAAAAAAAAAAATAATTTATTATCTTTTACACTAATGAATTCATACCATTCTGATATGAAATCAGACTATTCTATAATTGGTATTTAAAGTATCTTTTCATATTTACTTTGCAAAACTCTCAACTGTCATTCATTTATGCTATAATTTTGACCGTTATTGTTATATTGTTTAATTTCTAAAATTACTCTGAAGAAACAAAAAACAATAATTTTTCTTCATTATATTTTTTAAAAAGAAATAAAAGTAAAAATTGTCTTGCGTAATAACTGTCAGTCATTTATTTGGATACACCATTCCACTTCTTTTGCAAATGACTTTTAAATGTTTTCATTCATGTAGAAATATTTTTTTGGTTTGAAATCGGTTTCAATTATTCCATTAAATAAAAAATACAATTAAATTAAATGATTTTTTGGTTTAACACTGTTTTGGCCAATAACCCCATACTTGGACTAGAGTATTTGCATTTGCCAAATTACATATAATTTATGTAGGTGTAACAGTGACATTTACCCACTTGGAACACTCTATTGGGAAAAAATTATATATTTTTATTGAGTTTCAATTATCAATTAAATGTTTTAAACATTTGAAATATCAAATTATTATAAACGTAATCTATATCTATATATATGTTAAAATGAGTCTGTGTTTGTATGGGATTTATAGACAGCTAAACTACTAAATCGATTTTGCTGAAATTTTCACAGAATGAACCCCATATACCCGAAAGTAACAAAGGCTATAAAAAATTTCGATAGGATTGGGCAAGAGGTACCCGCCATACAAAGCAATATTAATTACGAATAGGTAAAGAAATATATAACAGCGAGAATTTTAAAATATTATGTCAATCACTTCTTCAAGGAAGTGTTTTACCGGCCAAAATGTAGGATGGATAGGACCAGGGGAGCGATCCCCTCATATAGAGCAAATAATGATTATCAAATACCTAAAGAACTATAAAAGCGATAGTTCTTAAATTTTATTCCAATCACTTTTTCAAGGAACTATTTTAGTGAACAAAATGTAGACTCGATAGGATCAGGTTGAGCGATATCGAATATTTAAACAACAATAACAGCAAAAGTTCTTAAATTTTGTACCAAATAGTTTTACTGGACAAAATGTACGACATTTAATATCAACAGAATAGGAAGCTTCCATGCAATGTAAATAATAAATAAAATTTTAGAACGGACAGGGCCAGAGGCATTTGGTAAAATGGCAATTGCATAATATTTTTTAAATACACATTGTGATTTGAGAAATTTCTTTCGAGATCTTGAACTGTGGAGAATGTTTGTGCAGTTTTTTATAACCTTAAAAAATGCTGACATATTAGATTTAATCAATAATATTTTATATTTTTATTATTTACAGTAAAGAATTAATAAAATAATTAAATACTTAGATCGTTTAGTCTGTGGTCTAGTGTGAGTTGCGATATTAAGTGCGCCAAAAACGTGAATATTTCTATGTGTCTATTTGTACCACAAAATTCATAAAGCCATAACGCATAATTGTAAACTTATTTATGTTATATGTTTAATTGAGCACGTGGAATGAATCAAAAAAAAAAAAAAAAAAAAAAAAAAAAAAACAATTATGAATTCATTACATTAACAAATGCGGAAGTTTACATTTTTTTTCATTTTTGCACTTTAAACAAAAAAATTACCAAAACGAATTGAGAATTGAGTTAAGTTTTTTAATTTTTTTTATTATGGAGCAAAAAATTGTTTAGAAATTTATTTTAACTATTTAGGAAGCAAACAGAAATGTCTAATGTTTATACTGGTGCATATTCTTATAAACACACTTAATTTTCTTTGTCTCTCTTGACAGAGAACAATTTTCTATATGCAATAACTTTCGATATATCATGCTTTTGTCATTAGTTACAATAAATCAAACTGGCGCTATTTTTGGCAGAATATTGCTATAAACACAGACTTGAATTTCAACTGATTTAATTTTCGGTAGTACTAAACCATAGACGCACAAAGATGAAAAAATTAAATATTTTCAACAAAACCCAGTTTGGTCCTACAAAAAGATGGCCAAGCATTCAAAGTTCTGTCGTCAAACTGTTTCTAAAGTTATTAAAGAGTATCTGTAGAGCTTTGTTGATAGAAACTTGGTAGAGAGCTGCAAACACATCCGGTACAAAAACAATCCGGTTAGCTTAGTTCTATGATTATTAAGAAGAAAAGTTAAAACTTAAATAGGTTTAAAAATATAGAGGCCATTGAAGTTAAGTTTTCTAAAAAAATATTCTTGCTCCATAATGCAGGCAGATTTTTCACAACTTTCTGGTCAAAAATTTTAAATTACTAATTCTCGAGGGAATGTTGAAGAAAAATTTAGGATCCAAAAGCAGTCAGAATTTGTATCAAGTGAGCCAAATCCTCCAAACTGAATGCGAAAATTCATGAAGAGAGGGCTGTTGTTAAAAAGGTATTGAAGAACTTAAAAACTATAAAAGTTTAGTTACTAATGAATGCATATTTTAAATTAGCTTTAATATCAAAATTAAAAGTCATGTGGAAGATTTTTATTAAATCATACACGTGTCAAATATTTTCACATATTTGGTAATTTCAAAATTTTAACAAAAATCGATTGTTATTAAACTCTTACTAAATATATTTTATGAAATAATAAAAATAGTTCAGCAAAAACTTGAATTTTACTCCAAATATGGTTATACTAGGACAGTGCATTCATTTTGTATCTTTTTTAATAAAAACGTAAATTCTTCATTAATTTATGGTGAGAAAGTTGTTTAAGTTTTATTTCCGTATTTAAAATTTAAAAATTAAAATCAAATTTTTCTTATAAATTATAAAATAACTCAATGCAAAGAAGTAATCTTTTTATCGATTGTTATGGAATGACCCAATAGTACCATCAGAATATCCAAAATGTACCACAAAGTACCTCCAAATTATATTTTTTCATTTGGAGTTATATAATTTAATAGATATATAATAGATTTTACGTCAATGAATTCAAAATGCTCTTTGGAAATTTCAAATGGTACCTTTAAATCCCTTTAAGTCAATTTTTATATATTTTTTATCACAAATAGAAAGTACTTAAAAATCCAATGTGGTTGATTTTCACAAAATTGACTCCAAATGGCAGCATGAAATAAGTCACAACGCAGAATTCCCAATTGTGGATTTTGTTTTTGTTTCAAAAAATTATCAAAATCGGTTTAGTAGAAACAAGTTGTAGCCAAAAATATAACAAATTTTATGACTCATTAAGTGTTGCGTCATTAACTTTATGTCTGTGATCGTATGTGTGAGTGTATACGAATGAAACATAACGAATTTAATTCATACGTATTTATGGTGGAGGGTATTGGAGATTCGTCATAGCCGAATAGCAGATCCATCACATTAATTTCCACTCTTTTTAAAACATTTGCCTGATAACTTTTATATAATCATTTCATATGTAACCTGAACTTTAAATAAAATAAAATCTAAGAAAAATTTTAAAGCAAAAATACGAAATGTTGATAAGTTATATGATACGACCACAAAGCAGACCCCAAGTATCCAAAAACAGAAACGTTGATAATTCGTATTGATTCAATTAATCGTAAAATCCAAATAAATACAGTTCGCTATAAATAAAAATACTTTGAGTCACGTTTTATATATTTTTCTCTATTATACGATCACATTTATATTTTTATCAAAATAATTACACTTAAAGAAATATTTTTGAATTTGATCCAAAAAAATTATATTTTTTTCCACAATTTTGATAATAATTATAATTGTTTCACTTCAGTAATAAATATGTATATGAAATCATTAAGAAGTTCAAATTAGTTTTTGTACCCTTCACCTGACTAGGTCAGAAGAATATATATATTTTATGCGCTGATGACATAAAATGAATGGGACCATTTGTTACAGAGTTATGGGCAAAAACATATTTTCCTATATTTTTAACCCCCTATGAGATCTATGGATTTGGTTATGGCACTGATTGGTTACAAATTATTCTCGAATTTAATCTTTTCCATTTCTCAAAATCGGTTAATAAACCACCGAGATATGGTCAATTCTTACTTTAAAAATTTAAACCCATGTGGTTGTTGTTTATAATTATAGAAAAACTATAACAAAGTTTAAAATAATATTTTTAAGATTTTGGCCGTTCTAGTGGATCAGAAATATTTTAGTGGATTTTTCATTTGAAGACATAAACTCGATTGGGATATTAGTTTACGAGAAATGGGCGAAAACTTATTATGACACTACTAGAGCATCTAGGGACCTAGTTGCCATGCAGAAAAAATTTAATTTTTTAAAGTTGGCCCATAAATAGTATTGTTTTAATGAAAGCGAATTTCGGCAAGCAAAATTTAACTCTTTAACATGTTTTTTGATAATTTTTATCAATTCCACAATGTCTATTTCGGGATCGATTTCATTCGGCTGTATGAATTCTCAATTCAATAATAATAATAATAATAATAATAATAATAATAATAATAATAATAATAATAATAATAATAATAATAATAATCCGATAATTGAAAATAATTTACAACTTGAAAAGTATCTCGATAGATAGAAAATATTTTTTACCAAGATTTACATAAATATTTATCTGGCATAAAGGGACACAATTATTTAAAAAAAATAATGCCAACAACTTATTTCCATTTCTGCCTAAAATTGATCATTATTTTATAAAATACCAAAAAATGAATCGGACAATTTCAATTACTTTTATGTTTGAAGTGTTGAAATGAATGTGCAAATTATGCAATTTGTATAAAATAAAGAAAATAACAATAAAATAAATATAATTATGTATCATGTTATTCTAGAGCCCGCGGTCAATCAAAAACCATTGCAAAATAACAATCTAAAAATAATAAATTTGACCATAACGAACACGAAATACCCTCCATCACATATCATTCAATTGTTGCAAGTTTTTCACTAAAACAATAATTTTTTTATTTAATTGTCAGAAACATTTTTCTTTTTGAAATTCAAGAGTAAAAACTTTAAATTTGTTTTATTTTTAACGCGGTTATTAAAGAATTATACATCAGTCGATGCGCAATTAACTATACAACATCTTATTCCCATCAATAATAATTTAATTATATAATTGAGTCTTTCACTTAAGTTCATTAACGCTCAACCCGTTATACTACCATGTTGTCTAGTGTGCAGACTGCTATTCAGCGATCTGTGTGACAGCTTCGCCAAGCCAGTCAATACCTGCTAAATAATATGCGTTTCAAAAGCGAGGCTTCTAAGTTCCCAATTACAAGCAGATATCTAATCTAATTGAAAAAGTTGATCATCTCATCTGAGCTAAACAGCAAAAAAGTATATGGAATTAATGCTCACCCTGCTCGTTTATAATATACTTCTACAGTAGATAGAATTTATAGTCTAACCTCATAAGTCAGGAAATCTTTATCACTTATAAATTTAGAAAATTTTAACAAATTGAAGATTTGGATTTAATATTTTTTAGTTTAAATAGTAACACATTTAGAATTGTATAAGCATAAATCCCAATTCCGGGAAATTATGTTAAATTTGGGGTGATTTTTTCGGCACTTATTATTGCAAAATTTCATGGAAATACTTTAATATATCAGAGTTTAATAAGATTAAAACTTCATTTTAGAATTGTTATAGTTAAAAATATAGTTAAAATTATTTTATGGGGTTTTATATGATCCATTCTCGTTATACTACCATGGTCTAGTGTGCAGACTGCTATTCAGCGATCTGTGTGACAGCTTCGCCAAGCCAGTCAATACCTGCTAAATAATATGCGTTTAAAAGCGAGGCTTCCAAGTTCCGCAATTACAAGCAGATATCTAATCTAATTTTGATCATCTCATCTGAGCTAAACAGCAAAAAAGTATATCATTAATGCTCACCCTGCATAATATACTTCTACAGTAGATAGAATTTATAGTCTAACCTCATAAGTCAGGAAATCTTTATCACTTATAAATTTAGAAAATTTTAACAAATTGAAGATTTGGATTTAATATTTTTTAGTTTAAATAGTAACACATTTAGAATTGTATAAGCATAAATCCCAATTCCGGGAAATTATGTTAAATTTGGGGTGATTTTTTCGGCACTTATTATTGCAAAATTTCATTCGGTACAGGCGGAATGACAAACTTAATATACCCTCTTTGCCACATACGTAAAACTCATAGTTTTATACCCACCCACCGCAAGTGGTGATATGGGTAGATTAACTTTGTCATTCCGTGTGTAACACCAAGAAGAATCATCTCAGACCCCATAAAGTATATTCTTACATCACCACATATACAATTTTAGTACTTAAAAGTAACTTTAAAATTTTATCATTGTATAATTTTATTAATGATAAAACAAACTATTCAATCTTAAATCAACTATGTTCAACGTTTATTTAAATTCATGCTTTTTCTTTCTGTGTGTTTGGTTGTTAAATATTTTAGTTAACAACTTTTTAAAAATTAAATAATGGAGTGTAATAAGTTCTTTTTATTATACTGAACCTTAAATTATTTTGCTTCAATTTTAAAAATACATAATGATATGTAAGTATTTTAAACTTCAAAGTCAACATTAACTAACTAAACTTTAAATGAGAAACATTATTTGAGATAATCAAGTCAACTAGTGGTCACATGTCAATTTATTGTTTCATTGAACTTATAAATAGCAAAAACATTAGACTGGCATTAAGTAATACTGTATATGAAAATTGTTTTATGCAAATTATTTTCAAGAAATATGTTTTTCTGAAAAAGATTTAAAAAAAATTGTTGTTTGTGTTATTATTATCTTACAGCAGAGAATGTTCACAATTTTCCCTTAATAAATACTTGCAGAGATCATCAACGTCTACTATTAATATGTTAACCATCTTTAAAAAATTTTATAATGAAGGAAACAACATTGTATAAATGCTTTAACAATTTTTCAACTAATAAAATGTTAAGACCCATTGCACTTGCGTGACTTTTCTTTTTAGCCCTGTACACACTCAATTACAATCTCTTATTTCTGTTGATATATGCATATATATACATTATTTTAAATTGTTTAAATGTATTCGCAAGTTACTCTTTTAAAATTATTCATTCGCATTAATTTTTCACTTATTTAAGAGATAATTTCGTTTTCGTTTTTTTTCTTTTCAAAATCAAATGTCATATTTTTGACATTGAACTTGTATGTACTTCAATGATATTTGTTTTTAATAACTTTGACATTAACTGAATTAGAAAATTAGTTAGTTACAAACAAAAAAATTTTAGTTAGATGACATTTTATAAAGATTTAAATATCATAATATGATGATAATTAAAATGTTAATTGAAGTAAAGATTCTTGAAAATTTGGGTCATTATCTATTATGAAATAATAATTTAATGTTTTTATATAAATTTATAAATGGGTATTGTTCTGAATAAAGCTTATTTTATCTTAGATTTAGTGATTTAATTAAAAAAATAGTATAGTTATATCCATCTATAAAAAATGAAGATCATACTGATCACTTAAAAATTAGTACAATAAAAGAATGAAAACAATTAGATAATTGTCTTAATTTATGAACCCTTTAAGTCTATAACCCTTTTCCGAAAAAATCCTTTTCTGGAAGAAATATAGCCGTGCATGACCCAATAATTGTATCAGATTTCAAATAAAATTGGTTAAAATTTAAAAGTTTTATTAGCTTTTTGTGAAAGGATGCATCGATGACCTTACGTCCCTAATGAATTCAGCTCATGAACATTCAAAAGTAATCAAGGAAAACATGAATATTTTAAATTCGGATGTTGCAAAGCTTCTTCATGAGAAAATAACCTCAGAAGAGAATGACAACAAACGAGATTGCCAGTTGCAAAACTGAAGGTTGAGTACTGCTGTGGAAGACAACATTCTGAACAGAAAATATTTTGAGTTTGACAAAAAACAAACTTACAAAATTTTCCATTTAGAGATCAGCGAAGAATATTAAAACACCTATTGAGGCACAAAATTCATTACAGAATGCTGGTGGTACCAGCATGTGGTGGTTATTGTTAACCCATAGGATATTGTTTAGATAATAAAAAAAATATGGATTTGAGAAAGTATCCTGGATATGATTCGATTACACCATCAAAGATCAAAAATCTAAATAAAGTCATCCTGTATAATACCGTATTGAAACCAGTATGAACGTATGATATCCACGATGGTATATCAAAAATGAGAACATCCACTGAGATTTAAAAATGGTTAGAGAAGAATTTAAAAAAATACAATGAAAAATTTTATTGAGACTGCATGTTCATCCAAATCCACTTGCAAGACTTATTTCTGAAAACCAAATTAGTTTAAAGCTTTGTAGATCCAATCTTCCACTGCGCTTTTTGTAGGACTTGCATGCAAGAGGAAATGCTCTCTTTATATCTATATATATAAAATAGGATGTGTGTATGTATGTATTATGTATGTATGAATGTATGTACACATGTTTTATAAGCTAAAATCCGTTATCCTTGTAGGTGCATTATATGGAAGCTAACATAATAACATATTATCAACACGAAAAAGTAATGGTGTCGCATTGGCAGGATTTTTCTAAATTTAAGAGTTTTTTAATTAATTCCGAAAAGGTGCTTCATATGGGTAAAATAATTGTCCCAACATAATAATTTTTTTATTTGGTTTATTAAATGGCTTTTTATCAATATAAACCCCTTATTTTTTACTGATCCGATCTGAATGATAGACAAACAGCTCTACGATGCAGTGCGCCCGAATCCTATACGACTAGAAGTCTTGCAATGAAATCTGTAGATATCTACGCCGATTATCGCGCTACTGGTCATTCCCCATAGTGGAATGCTATATGTCCAGTTTGGCACTAGTAGGGTATTATTAGGATGACTTTATTGTCAAGGCTAAGTTTGGTATGGATGTAAATCACCCCGTGAAGGTTAAACGATTTCAACTTCATTTAAAGTTTCTTGGCTTCAGTGTGACGACGCCATTCATTTAATGTCTCTTGGCTTCAGTGTGACGACGCCAATACCAGATTTGTTTATTTCTGATTTATGACACCTTCTTGGTGTCATAAACGCAAGGACAAAGTGGTGGTAAAGGATATAAAAACGTCCTTAGCATATTATGATTTGAATTTCAGAAGTAGATTAGATAAAATATGGCTTCCAATAAGTTAAGATTTTATCAATTTCACTCCATAGAGAAAATTTGAAAACTTTTAAATTAAATACATCAAAATGAAAATGTTCAAAACATAATAATGAAATATTAAATTATATATTTTATTTCTTATTTATCCATTAAATATTGTGCTGCAATTTTATTCATAATCGACCACTAGATTCTTACAATTCAAAAAAAATCTTTCAAAATTCTAAAACTTTAAAAATGTATTCATTCACTTTTAATGCACTTCACCTTGATCAAGGTCTGGGCTAAAATGAAAACGTTCAAAATGAATTAAAAAAAATAATAAATAGAATACGGTATCTCAACTTTATTCGATTCAAACCAAAAAAGTTAAAAAATATATAAATTATTTTTTTCTATTCCGGTTCGACGTGTTATTATTTACATGAAATTTGAACGTAATAGAAAAAAAACGCCAAAAACGAAACTGAATTAAAGAAAATTAAAATACAACAAAACCATGTTGCATGCTATACATACAACCTTTGCAACAACATTGGGTTTGCCACAAATATTATTATTGTTATTGCTATAGTTGTTGTTTTGAAATGTGTGCAAACAACTTTTGTGGCTGATTAACTAGAGGAAAAAATATAGTTTTACGCTTATATAACACAAAGCTGAAACTACATTGAAAAAAAAAACTTAATAAACCTAATACTATTTTGACGAGGTGACTATAACGAATCTTTAATACCCTCTACCACAAATTTTGAGATAATTAACACAAAAACAAAACTGCATGTTTAGGGTGGCAATGGATGCTAAAAATGTAATAAAATTGTCCAGTCCCTTGTCAGATGACCAACTACTACACTAAATTTAGGATATAAGTGGAGTCGCTTTTAGAATACACCAAAGTGTCAATAATAATTCAAATCATTTCTTATAGAACTAATTTATAAAATTCGCTTTTTATCAAATATAAAAATCCGTTAAATTTATTCTCGGTGTAAATGCTCATTGTGTTTCAAAAAATATAAGACCAAAACAGTTTTGACTGCATAAATATTTTAAGACACTTTGCGTTCAAGTCTAGTCTTGGTTACAACAACGTCAGTTAATACAAAATTATGTTAACTATTTCTTTTAGTAATTCTTGTTATTGTTGTTGCTGCCGTTAATGCATTAACCATTAACATTTACTTGCAGCAATTATGTAACAATAAGTCAATGTTTTATTATTACGTTAAAAAAATATAATGCTGGTTTGCCATTTTCTTTTCTGTTTTTGCTTTTGAAATTGTATTTGCTTTTCAATTAAAATTTTAAAAAACTACACATGCATACATACTTACTTTATGTTTATACAAATATTCATAACGAATTGTAATTTTCCATAAATATTAGTTCATGTTAAATAATAAAATAAATTAGTGTAAAATAATTTATTTTATATTTATAACATACTTTTACTAATAACCCATTTTCTTTCTTTTATCATTTTCTTTTAGTGGATGATGCTTCCGGTCACTATGCTTCTGGTTTCTTTTATGGCAATAATTATTGGATGGGTTCAATGTCACTCTGTAAAGCAATTTATCATGATGAGGATGAAGAGGATCGGATACGAAAGGAGGGTGCTAAAAATTCAGGTTTACCATTTGCAAAGGCCCACTTACAGGCTTACACTTCTGTGTACAATGAGAATCCTCCATTCATTCCCGGATTTTATATTATAAAGATGTTGTTAAATGAAACTTATCCCACAAGTGTTGTAAGTAGATAAAACATCGCATCACTTTTTTGCAAAATACTAAAAGTTCAGTGTTGCCAATTTAGTCATTAAATTATATCTCATTTACCCACTTCAATGTAATTCATCTAATCTTCTATATTTACATTTAGCCATTAGAACCATTTTAACTAACAACCATTTTAATTAACAACAATCAAATCTTCTGCGATTATTACTCCAATTATTGGAAATTTACATTAAAAAATATATGATCCGTTCATTAGATATTAGCAATATACATAGTGGGCGAGAAATCATCCATAACTTTTGATCATTTAGATAGATTTGCATGAAATTAGACACAATGAAAGCAGAAGAGTGTTAATTTTAACCCCGTATCTAATATGCGGAGTTATAAGGGTGCATAGTGGTGTACCTCGGACAATAAATTTTCACAATTTTTTAGTCAATGACAAGAACTAACACGCGCTTGCTTGTGTTAATTATCTCTTACAGCATTTTAAGTCGTTTTTATACACAAAAATATTACCCCAATCTTGTTAATTTTTAAACCCTCCACCAACACAAATGGTGAAGAACGTATATTAACATTCTCATTCACTGTGTTACGCTAAGAAGGGACCATCTAAGAGCACACAAAGTATATATATTCTTGCAACAAATCATCCACAATAATTGACAGATCCCTATGAAATTTGGCTGAGTATTTGTTATTATCCTAGTAAAAATCAGCAAAATCGGTTAAGTATATTAAAAGATTTCTTTCGTAGAATTTTTAACTATTAATCGACCAACATTTTGCATTAAAATTAAGTTTTGTGTACTCCATTTCCATACCAAAAATTTACGAAATCCAGCAAAAAAATATATAGCCAAATATATTACATATTTTACAACTCAGGTTTCTTTATAATATTTAAGAAAAACTTTCAAATATTTCACTTCATACGGATTTGTTGTGGATCGTATAGAAGATTAAGCACAGCCGAATATATCTTTCTTACCGAAATTGGATACATATAAAGTCAAAAAATATCCAGGCAGTGATGCTATAAAAAATTAAAATATAAAGAATGGACCGACAGCATTTAAAATAAAATATCATGTAAACATATTTATGTTGTTGATGAACATCAAAATATTTACATACAAATTAATGCTGACAGATACGGGTTTTTATAATACTAAGTTTGGATCCAAAAGCGGACAATACAACCAGTGTGCTGAGTATGTCTTTTGTTACAGTAGACTCACAAAGTATTAAAACATAACTTTTTTGGAAATATATATATTTTAGGTACATGTTATATCATCCCGCCAATAAATATGAAATCTATTAAATGATATCATATAATATATAAACTTCGTTTTTATATATAAACTTAGTTTTTCCATCAAGAGGGACTAATCCTACAAAACATACGGAGTTGAAACTAGTGTGCTTTTATGAAAATAAACGATAAAATCCAAAATGACCAAAAATTTTGATTTAAAAAAAAAGCTGGGAAATTTTCCGACATAAAATCGCTGAAATAAGCGATAAATATTAATTGCTATATAAAATAATAACAGGAATTGCCTAACGGAATAAGAGCATGTAATTAGGCAATTTAAATTGACTCACTGAATGAAACGTTTTCCTATCGCTCAAGCGGTCTAAAAAACTCTACAAATGATTTAAATTAAACTAAAAATTTAAAAAGTCTTATTTTATATTAATTAACAAATATAATGTTTCCTTTTTAGATCAGAACAGTTTATATTGGTGTATGTTTACCATCATCTTGCTCTAGCTCAGATATTAAAGAACTAGCAAAACATGGACATCATTCATTGGAATCGCGTGATATTAATATATTAGATGTGCGTGTACCTACTGATAGGGAATTTAATATATTCGAAGATCGGACATTTTGGATTTTAATGTAAGTTTTTCTTTAGCTATTTACTCTTACTGACCACAATTGCAAAATTTATAAATATTTTGTTCCAGAATCGTCTCAACAATAGTGTTATTGTTAATTATAACCGGCACCCTCTATGAGGTTTTCTTAAGAAGGCGTTTAAGAGAAGCCTTGCGTCGACAAGATAAAGAAATGATGAACAACAGTGAAACATCTTCGGGTATTGGTTGTGCCTCCTCTGACTACAGTGATTCGGTTACGAATGAATCGTTGAAAAAAGAATCGTTAAAAGAATTAAATATTGTATTGAACTTACCACACACAGTAACAAATTGCAATGGTGTTAGTACGAGCAATAGTACATCTGATGAACATTTAGAAGGACATTTACATGAACCGGAAAAACTAAGCATCTATTCAGAACTTCTTTTGTCATTCTCTGCTATAACAAATTTCAATGCAATTTGTGATCGTAATGTGGGCTCTGACACTATACCTTCCATACATGGTTTGAGAGCCTTCTCGATGGCCTGGGTTATTTTGGGTCATACATGTATAGTGATATTTAAATATTCCGATAATTTAGAATTACGTAAAGATGTTGAAAAGAATTTCTTCTTCCAAGCCATTACCAATGGACCATTTAGTGTGGATACATTCTTTTTCATCAGTGGCTGTTTGGTTTCATATCTGTATTTCCGCACAAATGCCAAAGGAAAATTAAATAAATTGGCCAAGGGTACAAATGAATTTACTAGATGTACAGCACACTTTTTCGGATTGGTTATGTACCGCTTTATGAGGTTTGTATAAACAATAGGAACAAATGAAGGAAAACATTAAGACTTTATTATTTTCGGTGTGTTTCAGATTAACTGCTCCTTATTTATTTGTTTTGGGTGTGGTTCAAGTATCCATGAAATATTTAGCTACTTATTCAATTTTTGATCCTCCCACTAATGATCATATTACTTGTCCTGACTACTGGTGGCGTAATATGCTTTATATAAACACTCTATTCCCAGTGGAACAAATGGTAAGAAATATTAATCCTGATTAATAATATTATTAAAATATCTCTTGATTCAATTTTTTATTCTAGTGCATGTTGTGGAGTTGGTATTTGGCTAATGATACCCAATTCTATATAATAGGTGCAATAATTCTCATTGTCTCTGTACGTCACTTCAAATTGTCTGCTTTTACAACATGTCTTTTTCTTGTGTTGTCTTGGATAACTACAGCCATTATTGCTTTTACAAATAATCACCGTCCTGACTCCGATGATCCTTTAGCCCTATTCGATAAAATTTATGATAAACCCTGGACTCGTTTAGGTCCATATTTAATTGGCATGGCTGTGGGCTGGATTCTTTTCCGCACAAGTTGTAAAATACGACTTTCCAAACCAACTGTGATCGCTGCCTGGACTTTGGCTTCCTTAAATCTTTTTGTTTTAGTATTTGGTCTTTATAGAGCCGAACTCTCACAACTCACTGCTGCTTTATACAGTTCCCTAAGTCATTCGGCATGGGCTCTATCCTTAGCCTGGATAACCATTGCCTGTTCAACGGGTTATGGTGGTTTTGTTAATACTTTATTGTCTGCACCATGTCTCTATCCCTTCTCCAGAGTAACATACTGTGCCTATTTGGTTCATCCCATTGTTATACGTTCAATGGCATTGAATACAGATTCACCTTTACATTTAGGTGGCGATACAATGGTAAGATAGTTTCGTTTTTATTCACTTTATAAATCAATTTTGATAAGTAAACAATTTTCTTTAAAATTTATTTCAGGTTGTCATGTTCTTTGGCTTTGTAGTGGCCTCTTACTTGCT
Source organism: Cochliomyia hominivorax (assembly GCA_004302925.2). Lineage (NCBI taxonomy): Eukaryota > Metazoa > Arthropoda > Insecta > Diptera > Calliphoridae > Cochliomyia > Cochliomyia hominivorax. The sequence continues at coordinate 74,716,911 of PYHX02000495.1, read as the reverse complement.
TTCCTTTGTAGTATCAATGTCCTTTGAAGCGCCTGTGGTAACAATGCTCAAAATATTATCTCCTAGTCGAAAAAAGCGTCTCGCTTAATTTATCAATAACACAAAACAAAAACTACGCTTGCTATTGTTTTATATTTAATTATGTACATAAATATTTGTTAAGTTTATTAAGAGACAAACATCGAAACGAACACAATCCTCTATTTATCAACTGACTAAAACACATAAAACTCATCACATATTTTATACATTTTCAAATAAGTTTTCTTATAAATTAACATTATTTGATATGAAATTGAAATACACGATAAAAGATTAATAATATTTTAAGTAAATTAAGAAAAAACTCACAAAACAACGAAAAAATCTTTCTCTATTTTACTTATTATTTAAATTATTCCAAAGGCTTAAGGAAAATAATAAATAATTTAAATTTTCTAACACATTTCACACACACATACATACATGACGCCCTTCATTATAACCTTTTTTAAACAACATTTTAATGAAACATATTATTTGTAATTAGAAATTAATTAGTAAATAATCAGTATGTTTGTAAAACATTCATTTTTAATTATTTTTTTAATTTAAAATCGAAACAAAAATGTGTAAAATTCATTGAATTAATAAAAAAAAAAAATAAAATGTTTAGTCTTAAACCAATTCTTGTGAAACGTTATTTCTATATATATATTTTAATACTAATGAACTATATGTCAAGTCCCCCGTGGTTGGTATTTCTTTTTATATACATTACAGTATTTATAAGCTGTATATAACACATATATAAACAAACACATATATAAACAAAAAATAAACAAACCAGGCATATTAAAAATGAATAATTGATGAATGAAAAAGTATTTTCAAAACTTGTTGAAAATTGTTTTGAAACCGTACATATTTTAATATAATATAATTAAATAATTTTATCCATATAAAAAATTGGAATGCGTTTATTTAAATAAAAAATGTTCTACAATTACTTTAGTTTCTTATCTTCTAAATTAGGAGTAGTACCAGTATCGTCTTCAATCAAATGTTCGGTCAAATCTTCATTATCTAAAGTCTCTTCAATACTAAGACCAGTATCGAGACGTTTCTTGTCGACTGGATATAGCCAACGTTGATACAAATATATAAGGAACACAACATCATCACGTAGGCAAGCAACACGGTGGGCAGTGGGCATGGTTATAATGAAGGCAAAAACATCATCTATAAATGTTATAAATGCTTTATACATAAATGCACGCCAGGGTAAATCGGCCACGGATTTAAGTTTATAATTAACAAATAGTTGGGGTAGCATAAATAAGAAACCAAAGGCATAAACTCCTTTTACCAAAGAATTTAAAGTCCAAGAGTACCAACTACGATGAGGTTGATAAATAAGTGAATAGATAGCTCCTCCTATGCACAATGGATACAAGAGGTAGCTGAGATAACGCATACCTTGTTTATCAAATTCTTCTGTTTTTATTTCAGCTTTTCCTGCGACTTTAGCTTCACCATCATCTTTACGTTTGCGTAAGCCTGTTAGAGTGATTTCCAATTTCAAAATTTTTTTACACTTCCATAATTCTATTAAAACACCAACTCCTGCAGGTATTGAAACTAATAAAGAACTTTTTTCTTCTAACAAATAAAGAAAAATAACGATCTGAGAAAAACAACGCCAAAGAGTAGTACGTGTTGAAAGTCCCTGATAGGATTTTCGATTACGCCAAAATATGACATCGTTTTTGAAGGAGAGGAAATCAAAAAGTGTCTGCAAATAACACATTTATAGGTAACATATTTAAAAATATATGTATATTAGCTTACATGTATACTAGCCAAAAATATAGTGGCCAAAAGGAAATAAAGATTAGTATCGGATAGAACTGATTTTACTTCTTCAACGTCGTTTTTGGTAAAACCCATTTGAAGCATCATCTTCATGGCATGTTCTATCATTAGCATTAGACGTAATTTTCCAATGCTCATTGGACGGAAATGAAATGTTATGGCAAATGTGGACATGTTCCTATTAACTGGAACTAAATTTTTCATGCGCATATTAAAAAAATCAGTCTTTAGAATTGGTAAAATCTGTTGATGACGATTGACATGTATCAATTGTGCCATTTCGGGAGGTACATCTTTGGCAGAAAGTGATATGAGATCAGTAAGTAAGGATACATGTACTTCGGACATAATATGTGTTTTCGATTTTGTTACAGCTGTTGAAGATCTCTTTGATTTTGATTCTTCAAGTTGGTCTTTCTGCAAAATGAAGTTACATATAATTAAGTTTTGTTCTTAAGTCTTTAGTTTACACACATTTTACACACATATTTGCTGTGTCACAAGCTTAGTTCTTACTTACATTATTATCTCCCAACAAATTAAAGGCTTCAGCTTTTGGTACCATATATTCAGTAATACTTAAACTATGTATGACAGTGGGTCCATCTCTTTTTAAAGTCTTCCATTCTAATGGTTCACCTTCTAATGCCAATACCACTTGAAGATGTAAAGTGCCATTACGTCTTGTTTTTGCCGGCACTTGAATTTCATAGTTCTTTTCATAGTTTTCCCAATAATTAAAGTTTTTCACAGAATCCAGCTTTGTTACTTCAGTGGAAATTGGGTTTGCACCGGTCGATGTAAACAGGGCCAACTGCATACGTGGTTTATTTGTCAAAAAGGAAGTGTAACAGGGAATATCACTACATTTAAGAGTAGTAAACAATTGTGCCATCATCCACATTGAGTGGCCGATGTAGCCTAAAAAGGCCACACCCAAAATTGTGGTAATTGATGGAAATGCCATTTTTATTAAAATTATATTTAATAATCTTCCATTAAAATCGGAAAAAATTGAAAACGCCTTGAATAGAAACTGAAATTATGGAACAGCTGATAATGGTGTATATTGACTGACAGTTGACAGCCGGTTAATGTTTTTTTATCTCTTCTTCTTATAAAGTAAACAAAAGATTGAACTGTTAACATAAGAAATGTGTCGAACAAGTAAAAATCCAGATTGACTGCTAAATTGTAATAGAATGAATTAAAACTGAAAATTATTACATTTATAAAAAGTTTTTAAATAAAAATATGTTATAAGAAAATTTTATGAAATTTTAATAAAATTAAATCACACTGTATTTAAAGTTCACAAAAAATTTTATAATCACAGAGATTAATTTTTTATTAATATTATTATATTATTCTTTAAAATTTAAAAATTTGTTGACAATTAAATCAACATTTGGTATTCATACTTACTTATGTAAGTATGTACGTATGAAGTATGTATATTTGTATGTATGTATGTATGTATGTATGTATGTATGTATGTATGTATGTATGTTTGTATGTTTATTAAAGAAAATCAATATTTCAAAAGATTTTTTTGTTTGATTTTATTAAATTAATATAACTCAATTATTCCAAAATTATTTTTTTGATAAAATCTGTAATTTTTGAACGGTTAGATGCATATTAATAAAGTCCCAACTGATCAGAAGGTAATTGTGGGAGGGCCTTCCATAGTTGCTTGACATACAGGAAGGCTGTTAATGTTATTCATGCTGTTAATTAATTTCATTGCTATACGGACATATTACAACAACATAAAAAAAGAAAAAAATTGACTCATTTTTTGGAATTTCTCGGCGAATTTTTTGCAATTTACTTTTATTTTATAAATGGAATATAATTTTTAAGGCAGAAGAAAATATTCCTTGAAAAGTTAATGTATTTGAATTCATTAGTGACCTCATAATAAGATGTAAAAATACGTTACGTCAAATACGTAACATTGTATACACTACGTTGTATACACTTACGTTACGTTAGTGTATACAATACCATATCCCAAGCGAAAAATTAAGAAAAATCCAAATTAAAACGATACACAGACTGGTTGCAGTAAGTAACCGTACGAGCTGAAAGTAATATTATTGAAACTAATGATCGTAAGTACGAAAGGATGATTTCTTCTAGAGAAAAAGGACTTTAGGTTAACTGTTTACAATAAACAAATTAAGCGTATGACAAAATCTCAAATATTTTTCACTAGTGGCTGGGAAAACAAGCTTACATTTATATCCTGATATTGAAAATATTAAATCTGCAAACAAACACAATTTCACTTTAAAAAAATTAATTGTAAATATGCTGTAATTTTTATGAAGAAAAGTTTCAGGAAAAGAACATATATATCAATTCTTACTCCCAAAGTGAACCTTCATTTTTTTCTGAAAAATGTCGTCCCAACATTTCATTGTAAATGAAACATTTTTGGTGACAAAATTTAGTATTTTCTCATTATTATTAAATATTTGCGGTATTGTTTTTCTATATATTATTGGGGAATATTTGAGCTTTTTACAACTTTTTGTAAATTTTGTAAATGATTCGTCATTAGAATTATTACGGCAAAAATGTTGAAATTTGACTAAATTTCCTTTACATAAAATTTTTTAATACACGTCGCGATTTATGATTTTTTTCGGAATCTAGGACTGAGGAGCATTTTTGAGCAATATTGCACACCTGGTTGAAGCTATTAACACATAATTTAAATATCAGTTTACGGTGAAACAAAAATATAGGTACAATTTAAAACTATATTTTTAACTGTTCCACCGAAAATTTTTGTTTTTTTAACATTTATAGTTATTGTTTGGTTTGTCATCATAATGTTTAACATATGACCAAATTACTTCTGACTCTTTATTATAACATCTATTATCTAACTATTCCAAGAAAAATTACAACTGCACCTTTTCAGGTACCACATTGTCTATAAGATTTATTGCAGAGCCATTCCGATATAATCGCCATAGTTATCTTTTAATATCCCTTTAGCGTTTTCTGATTAGTGCATTCAACAGAAATCCAATTGTACTTGTAGGACATGCTTGGCTCTAAGCGTTACAAAGTATTTGCGATATATATTTTATATTCCATTTTATATTTTCATTAATATATAACGAATTCAATTGTCTATATTCAAATTAAACTTATCTCTTTTATACCTTTATTGCACGATTTTTAATTAATATTCTAGACTATAGAAAATATTTGACAGAATCGTCAATAATTTTTGACAACTGCATTTTGTTGTATTCGCTTCAACATTTGTCAGCGATAACAAATTATTTCTTCTTTCAGTATCAGCGTGCAAGAAAGTGTTAAGTAAAATAAATAATTTAAAAAATGTTTATCTTAATTAATTAATATTTATTGTTTGAATTTTTTAATAAATTTATTTTAGAGTTTAAATTTGAAATCAATATTTATACTGAAAATAAATCATTTTTGTAATTTAATTGTTACAATACTAATGTTTAATTTTATTTGTATTTTGCCATTTGACTTATACGACAATAATATTTAAATGAGAAAAAAATTAAAACTAAACCGAAAGTTATGAACATGAAATGCCCTTCTATTAACCGTTCCGTATACCAAGAGCTTGTTCGAGTTCAGCACGTTTCTGATTAACTTTAGTAAAGAAATATCGAGATACTGCCTCATGGGTCCAAGGCTGGTAGTAAAATTCAGCTCGCCGTTCTTCTTCTGGATTACCAGCTACATCGGTCATAGCCTATTTATTAAAGGAAAAATTGAGTAAGAGAAATTCAGAAATATATATTAAACAAAATAAATACCTTCAAATCTCGTGTTTGACTAACAATCCATCTCTGTATGAATGTTTGTGGATCTTTTGCGAAGCTTAGGAAGAATTCTCTGTTAGTTTTCATTTGATTGATTGTGTCTACTGTTTCGTGTATTTTGGCGTCTAGACCTTGTATTTCCTGCGTGTTGGCAGTGCTCATAAGGAAGTTGTTCATTTGGTTTTTAAGCGTATCGTCCACTTCGACATCAATATCATAACAAGCTGTTTGTTTATTCTCTGCTCCACTTTCAATAAAATGATTAATTACAATTGGATCTGGAGGATGTAATAGAGGATTGAGTCTTTGTGGAATTTCAGCAAACTTCATACGTTGGCAACCAAAGATTTGTTCTAAATACTTGTCGCAATTAATGTACTCTCTTTCGTGAGCATCTTGCAGCTTATGTGTTTTAATGTATTGCCATAATGCAGATATAATAACTGGACGAGTTTGTGTGTGAACGCCCAATAGACGTGCTAAACGTGGATCCAGTTTAAATTGTAATGGCTGATAATCCAGCAATAACAAAATTGTGCAACGTACATTTCTATCACCTGGTCTTTTAACTTGGAAACCATCTGTCTCTTGTGTCGTATGAGTCCGATGCCATTCTACCAGGTGATTGTCTGGACCATACAATTCCTTGTCGAGTTCAATGACAAGTGACTTGAAAAATGATGAAAACTTACGTTTTATTTTCGTGTTGGGATCACCCTTACCATCTTCTAGCAAGCGACCCTCAACACGTAATTCCCAAGAGGCTACCGATCCTTCATCACCGTCGTTAGTAGGTTCTTTACTCGGATAAAAAGTATTCGATATAAAAATGCGAAGTTTACGTTTTTGTTTCATGGGTCGTTTCAGTGCTTCTTGTATATCCAAACGTTTCCTCATTATAGTTGCATCCAATTTACGTTCAAACGTCAACAAATCCATGTACGCCTGAGACTCTGGTACCAGATCTCGTACTTTTTGTGGCAAAATCTTGTCAGCCAATTTCTTTTTCTTTTTAGCTGCTGAAAATTCAGTTTTATTTTGTGTACTACTTATAGTTCTTGATTCCGCGGAACGTTTGCTTCCTCCACCGCTACCTGTTCCACGTAAACCACTTTGAAATCCTGGCTGTGAGGCACGCTGGTGTAGTGGAGGCCCACCAGGTGAATTTGTATTTGTCTGCACAGGTTGTGGATTGCTGGGATGCAGAGGAAATCCTCTTTGCTAAAAACATACCATTTGTTATTTTCTTTTTTTCGTGGCGTTTATAATATTTTTATTTTTAATCATTCTACTATCGATCAAAAAGTTGTTCGACATACATACCGGAAAACCTGTTCCTGCTGCATATGGACGCATGCCGGCTGTTTGAGGTGGTGGTGGTTGATAACGAGGCTGTCCAGGCACTGGTGACTGCCCTGGCTGACCAGGAGCAAATCTTTGAGACATTTTATTCTATAAAATTGCAAAAATATTACACGAGAAAATTAAGTACTTTTCTTCAACGACGCAGTTTTGTGGTAAATTGACGCCATTTTGCCAAACAAATGTCAAACGAAACTCACCACTATCATCCGATATAGCCAACATGAAAAAATTATACGGAGAAAAAACTTCACATTTTTTGTTATAAATCTTTTCCATATAAATTTTCAAAATAAAAACTTTTGTAAGAATTATGAAAAATTACAGCTTTAATATTAATTATGATAATTTACAATTAATATTTATAATGATAATTTACAATCATATAAAACACAAATATTTTCATCTTTGTTGCAATTTTCCAGAAGAAAAGTTGCATTTACATGACAAACAAATTCCTTTAAGAACGTTAAGGTCCGTAATATTTAATACAAATTGCAGCCTTCTTAATTTAATACCATCGATACAAAAACTTTACATCTGTCTTAACATGTTCTTTTGTTTTTGTCGTTTGCCAATAATTTGTCGTATTTTATTAAGGAGTGAGTATTGTTAAATTTTTTTAATAAAGATACCTTCGTAAAACATGTCAGTTATTATGTTTAATGTCAGACAAATGAATACATTTATTAATCTGATTAAATTGAATGACTAGAAAAAATGAGTACTAAAGTTATTCAATTCGGCAAAATTATTTGTTACCAAAAGCTCTATAAATACCGAAATATAAAAGCCCTTAAAAGGTACAAGAAGAATAATGTGGTATTTGTACCAAGAGTGACATATTCTCCAAGCGTCATGGAGCTTAGTCTAGCGGAAAAGTATTGGGCTCTTGTAAAAAGCGTGGTAAGTTTTTAACGGAGATAGACTACCTGTTCGAGCAAGGTCACAGAATTCACTATAAAAACGTTAATGGATAGGTTTCCTTAAAAGATTCAAAGCTTTACCACGAGAAATTTTTTTAAAATATTATTAATAATTTTAAATATTTTTAAACCAGAGATGTTAAAGCCAAAAGGACAATAAATCTGTTGTCACTTATAATTTTCATCAAAAGTACAAATTTTATATCGACTATATTGAATTTTTTAATGAAACTAGAGACATCAGGGGAACGGGACAATAATCTGTTTTTACTACATAATATTGAATTTTTATTTCTAATTTTTCTTCCAGTGTTTGTTCCAGAGTCGCATTTAACATATGAATTTTTATTATGGCAACTCTGATCAAAGCTTGGTCATTGCCACACTAGAATTGTAACCAACAACCTATCGATTTGGCAACTCGTTTTAACAACTGTTTACATTTTTATTTTTAAGGTGATTTTGCAAAAAGTTTGCTTGCCGGTGAAATTTGTTTTTTAATTTTTCAAAATTTATTTATTTTGGAAGCAATAATGACTGAAGATTGGTGTTGTGAAAAATTGGAAAGCCTAAAAATAAAAGAAACTCGTTTAACGACTTTAGCAGAAATACGTGGTCGACTTAATGAAACTCCCAATTTAGAAACAAAAGTAACAAACCGTTTATTAAGTTCTGAAGAAATTTATGATTGTTTGGATGATGATCAAGATAGCGAAGCAGAGTCTAGTGTAGAACCTCTAGATTTGGTCAGCGATATATTGTCCATTTGTATGGCAAATTTGACTTTACGACAAAACGATTTACCCCATTTATTGCATAGAGCCTTATTGCACAAACGACCACGTATCCGGGCATTAGCATTAAATACTATACTCAAAGAAGTTCAAAATCAAATTGGTGACGATAATTTAAGCGATGCAATTTCAGATGAACTTTTGCGTTATATTTTAGATGCTCTACAAGAACCAGAAACTCAGCTGGGAAGTCCTGCTTTAGATATTTTATCATTGGTGTTAGAAGGCCGTTTAGAAGATCAATTTGTAAAGGAATCTCTTTTGCAAGGACTTAAAAATAATGAAATTATTAAATGTCGTTTATATGAATTAGCAGTAAATTTAGGAAAACGCTCTGCTGCTACTTTAAATAAAGTGGAGTTTTTGCTCGATCATGCCTTGGTTGAACTGGACAATGATGATATATTGCTGCAGGTTAATGTGTTGGAAATACTTGTTTCTTTAGCCGAACAAAATCACGGCCTTTTGTATTTAGAGAAACGCCAAGTACTTGATGTAATTGGAAAGCGTGTAGAAGAAATGGAGCAAAATCCACTTGATCGCCTGTTGATTCCAGGAATAATGAAATTCTTTGGGAAAATATCTAGTGTACAACCACAAAAGATTATTCTAGGTTATCCACATATGATACGTTGTTTAATTGAATGTTTAAACTCGGGAGATACTTCGATTTTACCAGCCGCTTTTGATACTTTTGGTAAAAATATGCAATTTTTATTCTTTCTATGGTTACAAATTAATAATTTCATAAATTTTAGCAAATTTAACACAAACTCAACAAGGAGTGCTGTTGCTGGAACAGAATTATAGTACTGCCATGAAAGATGTATTTGAAAATTATTCCTCGTATATGCGCAATTTGCCTTCGGATTTGAAAAATCGTGCATTCAGCAGTCTGGAGCACGTTTTTGCATTTAATTCTGAAGTTTCCACCGAAATAAGGTAAAATTAAAAATATTTAAAACTTGTTTTATTTGTTAAAATATTGTTTTAATGTTTTTCAGCTTCATATTGCAACGTTGGTTTAGTTATTTGAATGAGAATTCAAACAATATGCAATTTCTTATGGACTTTTGTCGAAATCCATTCCCAGATATTAAAATATCAACTCTCAATTTAATTGGCTCTTTTTGTTTGTATCCCTGGGGCATTGAAGCACTTAAAAACACTGCTGGATTTTTGGAATATTTACTTGATCGAAAAGTTGAGTTCGATAAAGATGCGAAGTATGCCAAATTCAGTGTCATTAAATTACTGGCTGACAGTAATGCTTTTGATGTCCAAACTAACATCCAACTGCGTACCTATGTTAACGAAGGTCCATATTATGTGCAAAGCATAATGGATGTTGCTGTGGAGGGAAATTCATAATTTTATTATTATACTTATAATAGATTTATATTCATTAATGATTCATACATAAACATTTCGTTTACATACAATACAATAAAGTTGTAGAAACGAATTACGTTGCCTTTGAGAGATATAATTGTTAGCTGATTTGAAAACCTCATATAATGTTTTATCTAATACACGAACCTGTTCTGTTAACAGATAAAAATATTTATTGCCAACTCTTTAGTTTTCTGAACTGTTAGGGTTAAGGTCTCATCTTTTAAACCGAACTGTTTAAAAGTTTAAATTAATTTTGTTTAGAAAATCAATATTTCTCCAGAGATAAGAAAAATTATATCTGAAACAACCTTTAAATATTTTAAATATAAAAAAAACAGATTTTAAAAAATTACAACACCGTACGCACACATGCGTTTGTGCTGATTTTGTAGGTATACCGTTCGACCCAGAATCATTCTATGAGTCCATTTAGCTACGTTCGTTAGTCTGTCTGTCCGTCCAGCTATTGTTGTTGTAACAGCTGGAAAAAATAACTAGATTTATGATTTTGGTTCATATTGTTGTTCAACTCCAGTCCAAGAAATCTGGCAACCTCGATTGGTTGGGACCAAAGATCTTGAGGACAGACCGAGGCAAAATCTGTTCATTGTCTGCAATGTGCGGTGGGCGTCCTCAAGCACGACATTCATACGTTAACTCGAAAACGCGGAATTTGTGACGTCTCTGTGAATGTCGTTCAAAGATGTCATATACGAATTCTGATCCAAAGGATCTTGCTTATATCTTTGCTTTTTCCCTATATACGAATTGTTCTTAAGGCTACATTTTGGCAGCTTTGGATATTTTTCCACTGCGTATCACTTAGCGATGGTGTTCTTCTATCCATACCCCAAGTACTGCCAGGTAATGCCTTGATGACCTTATTTCTTCTTCGAATTTTGTGACTCCAAAAATTTTTGGGTGGTTAACTGTCGGAATTTGTACTCCATCGACCGTGATGCCTTAATTCATATTCACCTCTTTTGTCCAGGTGGTGAAGAATGTTGTAGTTAATTTCTCTAGTGAAAGTTTCAAGTTTCGTGCAGTGAAGAAGTGGATTTTGCTGATAAAACCATTTTCCAAACCACATAAGTTATCAACTCTACGGCCCGTAGCCGTTATCGTACAGTCATCTGCATATGTTATAACATCTACTCCGGGTGGAGACGCAGGGAATTTCGAGAGGTAGAAATTTAACAAGAGTTTGTTTAACTCTACGGTACTGCGTTTTTTTGTATCGATATTCAACAAATGACTGACGTTGCTCAAATAATTCACAATCCATCTCTTCATATTGTTCGACAATGTGGAAGAAGAATCTGGAAGAGAATCGTATGACTTACCGTATCAAATGCTTTTGATAGTTCAAGAGCCACCAGGATTGTACGTTCACAAGGTTTCTGTTGGTTCTAACCATGCGAGATTTGAGTGGTTACGGCTGTAAATGCTGTTGTTGTGCTGTGCATTTTGCGGAATTCATGTTGGTGACGAGCTGTTGTAAGATGATAGTTCAGCTGGGGGAGGAGAAGAGCCTCAAGAGTCTTTGCGACAGAAGACAAGAGGGAGATCAGACTGTAAGATTGACCCTCATTCGCATCTTTCCCAGGTTTTAAAATGGAAATGACTCTTCCCATTTTCCAGGCATCGGGAAATAACAGGCTCGCATTGACAATTTGAAAACCATTGACAAGTAATCAACTCACCGCTCGCTATGGTTCTTTAACATTAGCATTGATATGGTTTAGCCGCGTTGATGGCTTCTGCAACTTCAAGAGGTGTAAATAATGGTGGTGAGTCCATGACTGGAAGGTTGTGAAGTTTGCGAACAACACTTCGTTTCGCCTTATCTCTCTCTGGATGCTCAATGAATTGTCAGCAAAAAGCTCGAGAGCAATTCTTAGGTTTTTTTTGCAATTTTAATCGCAACACTATCGTACTTCTTCTTGGTATTAGAGAGAGATCGGACAGTCGACCACAGTTTATTTACACCAGTATTTAAGTTGCATTTGCTAAGGTGGTCTAACCATTCATTCCGCTGATCCTCATTTACCAACCTGCTGATTTCACTGTGCTGATATCATCACGCTCTGCGATTCTCGCTACTTCGGCAGAGAAGTGTGGATGCTGTACGGATATTCTCCCAGGTGGCATAAAGCGAGCGACTGCTGCGATGAAGGTTGCGCGAAATTTCCTCTCGGCTATTCTAGCATTTGAGGGAGCAGGGAGATCACTAAAGCGGCGTTCGGTAAATTCTCTGAAGCCGCAGCGTTCAGAGATGATGAAATTATTGGGTCGCTTCAAGGGAACGATTATGGGTAAGTGGTTAGATCCCAGAGATACTACAGTTTGCCAGATTGTGCAGTTTATCAAACCACTCGATAAGGATATATATGACGAGCTAGCACAAGTACTTATAATTCGTGTGGGGGCATTGCCATTCAATGTGCAGATGTTGGCTTCGTCTATCTGTTCTGCTATACCTTGAATTTCAAGGTATTGATCTCAGAATGTTAAGTCGAGGGATAGAACTCTATACTGCACCATGTTATGTGTTATGAAGGCGATGTCTTCTCCGTTATTCCTGGGGCGGTCTTGTCGGAGAACGTTGCATCTGTTTCAACTATGCAGATTGGAATTACTCGTCAGTTTCGTCTCCTGAATTGCAGCGACTACGATGTTGTGTTGTTTCATGAACCGGGTTATCTCAGTTAATTTGCAATGGAGACCATTACAGTTAAACTGTGTGTGCTGCTCCGATATTAAAAATGTACTTCACCATTCCATTACTGGCCTTGGCCTAAGAATTTCAGGTCATTCCGGTACGAAGAGTTTTAAATTCTAAATTTAAAATGATTTTAAGGAAATTTTTCAGAATTTAGTTTTGTAATATTTTGAACTCAATTTTCGCAAGGATCAGTCCATTATTTCTTATAGCACCAATTACAAAATACATTTCACTTTAAAGTGCATAGATTTCACACATCCGTTGGTATTATAAATATAATAAATAAGAAAAATATAGAGGTAATCTCCCTCTGGTCCTATCGAAACTTTTTATCGTCTATAAGAATGAAGGGTGTTACTTTCGGGTATATGGGGATCATTCTTAGAAAATTTCAGCAAAAACGGTCCAGTAGTTTAGTTGTCTATAAGTCACAAACAAACTGACAAACAATTATAGATTCATTTTTATACATAGATATAGATTACTGTGCATGCTTTAATCTGTCATATAAAGTGCAAACAAGGGTCATATCATCTGTAATAACGTATTTTCATAATAACCGTGACTAATTTATCTATTTATTCTTTCATCGAAAAGTCAATCAAAAAATTTAATTTTCGGTGCACTTTTGTAAAAAAATGAATATAAGATAAATATAAGAATTAAGATATAATTTTGAAATATATGTATAATATGGAAAAAGATGGAATATAAGAAAAATGTCTACCTTTTCATTCCAATCCGGGAAAACTTTTTTATAAATTCACTTCTTTCAGTAACCCTGCCGTCAGATAATTTTTTCTAAGTTTCTGTTTCAAAATAATATAACTTTTTATCGAATCCACGTAGGTATAAGATTCATAATTCAGAGGATATTTTAGATTTTTGAGATAATTGAGCCCAGCCAAATAAAAAAAAACTGAAAAACTTTTCAAAAATTAGTCAAAACTTTACTTTGGTCTCAATATCTGTAAGAAATATTCCACTAGAAACATGTCCTTCTCCAAAATAATTGAAATAAAAACCTCAAGAATGCCCATGTTTCAATAGTTGAAAATTTTCAGAATTATTTCAAAAAAGCGTTTTGTGACCACTGTACGCAATTATTTTGAAATATACGTTATTAAATTTAATATGCTAAACTACTGGACTGATTTAATTGAAATATTCACGGAATGATCCCAATATAATGAGAGGTACCCCTCCATCAAAGAAAAAATGTCAAAATCAAGTAAAGGGTTTTAAAGTTTGGTCCCAATAAGGGACATAAAGGAATGCAGGTAGCTCCTAAATTAAGCAAATATTAACAAACTGTTGATATGAGAGTTTTAAGATTTTATATAACGAGAGAACTACATCCAAATATGAAAATTGAAAACATATATTAAAGACTGTGAGAAAACGTATTTTGCCAACTATTCCATAAATGAGTTTAACATGGTTAAAGGCTTATTACGAATAAGGTCCTTGTATTGGAGCTTGATTCATTAAAAATAGTATATGTTGGAAAATTCAAGAAATCTTCTTACAAATTGCGATCTATACATACTGATATTCTATTAATCCGTATAAGATGGGTTTTGGTATGATGATATGGTACTACAGAATTAAGTCTCAGATATTATTTTATAACTATTTTTCTATTGAAGCGATATTGCATGTTTTAAATACGAAACTGCTTAGAAAGATAGCAAACAATTTGGCTAAATTTTATTGGAGTCTTAGATTCTTTCTAAAGTTACACTCGAAGGCAATTTTCTTCTTCTCTTAAATTATTTCTCGAAATTTCCCGATAAAATTTTTTCTGTGTCTAAGACGGAGGAATATATTGTGCAGCTAAGTACACCCGGTAAAAGTTTGGACGTTATCATAAAGTAGGTACGGTAATTTAGCGAAAATCGCTACGAAAATTGGTAAAGCGATCACAATAACATATTCTCAAAATTATAATTTCATCACTGGTCGCCCAGTCCTTTAATATAAAGTTAGTAAGGTTTCTTTATACTGCCAACTAGTGCTAGTGACCTTACTCCAGCCTTGCAGTTAATGTGGGATAAATAGGCTCTCAATTATAATTATAATATATTGATATGACTAGCAGTCGAAATTTGTACTCCATGGATTACGATTACTAAAAATGACAAGCGGACACTCAAATAATTCACAAACCATCTCTTCAAGTTGCTTGGTAATGGAACTGGAGAATACTTATCTTTGTGGCTGAAAGTATTACAAGGATCGTCCGATCACGTGGCGATTTAATTGGTGACGGTTGTTAATGATGTGATGACTATTCATCTTCGTCCTCGTTGACAGGTTAAAAATAAGTTTCGAAAAAATTTTTCAATATCAACATATATATTTTTTCATAGACTTAGGTGGTTTGGCAGCGTTGATGGCCTCTGAATCTTCCAGTAGAGTAAATAATGGTGGAAGGTTGTGATGATTGCTACCAACACTTCTGGTTTTACAACTTAATCGCTATCATTTTTGTGACGTTGTAAGCAGATTGCTTCACTGATGGTTTCGCAGGATTTCCTATCGGTAATGCTTACATGTCAGGAAAAGATAGATCACTAAAACGGCTATTGGTTCATATATGTGCGGTATTTAGAGAGTCGCCCCGGTTTGTGTAGTTTGTCAAACCAGAACTCGTTGTGGCCCATAATCTGTGTGGAGACATTTTCAATGCGGATTTGTCTATATTTTCCATTAACAGCGCAACTCTTTTGTCATCGGCGACCCATGTGTATAAATCACTTAATCATTAGCGGCAACTGATGCGTTGGCTCCTTTTGATGCTGTTGTGATTGCGGTGGGAAAGATGGTGATGTTGCTTACGATGATGATCATGCTGAATCACTTTTTTGTTGTTGGCAGCATTCAGCAACAAAATTTTCCGACCATTCACCTTGATGATTTAGCCGGAGCAGTTCCTAAGGAGACACCAGACCATACATGAGTTGCACTTAGATCGACATGTGATGCAATCGGTTCTGGCACACCAAATGAATCTAGAGCAGCAGTGCCGGAAAATGTTGCTCCGGAGTCAAAAACATACTTAACCTAGGTCGTGATCTTTTTTGGTTATTTAGGAGCATCCGAATCCTCCTTTCTTTCCAAATGTATTAAATGATCTATTAAATTAATATTCGTATTTTATTAATTTTTTGCCATTGGCGCTGTTATGGTCGCTTATTGCACAGCTAAAGTTCGGCGAATGAACTAGTTCTTGCTTTAATTTTCGCAGAATATTCTGTTTGTTACAGACAATAGAAACTACGATATTGTTATGACGATGACTCAGACTCAGACTCACCTTGTTGATGTTGAAAGTATGGTGCAACAAAGCTTTCTGACCACTCCCTATGATAATTTAATCCGAAACAGCCCCCGTAGTGACACCATCCCATGCAAAAGTTACACATGTTGTTTGTGCTCCAGACGGATATCGAATTGTAGTGCCTTAAAAACTTGCACGTAAAAAAAGAATCAGCTGCCGTTAGAACTGCCGTTGTTACTGTGATAATGTGGTGCTGCTGCGTACATTGAAAATAATGATGAAGTCGAGAGGAAACATTGTGCAAGAAGTTCCTCGATCACTCCCTATGTTGATTTAATACTGAACATTTCCTGAGGCGACACCTGACATACATAAGTTGCATTTTAATCGTATTGACAAATGATGCTCGTACACTGTGCAGAATTATGGTTCAGGATTTCGATGGAATTTGTTGCCTCGAACTTAAAAACCTTTACTTGGGCAAACGATGTTGGCTAATTCCTATGCATAGATCTGCCTGTCGTCAGAATGTAAAGCAGATTTAACAGTTTGTGAATGTGCTGAAGCAGTAGCGTTGTTTAGGCGAAATCCTTCCTGGACATTATTAGCAGTAATGCTGCTATGCTGCCTAATGATGCTATAATATGACTGTTAAATAAAAGCAAAATGTCTTAGGAATTATTTTAATCTTCAAGAAAAACTAAAGAAAAAAGTATTTTAGATAAATTTATAATGTTGTTATATTTTTACCTCTTTAAAACGTTGGTATATTAACTTTGTCATTCCGTGTGAAACGCTAAGCTATGTCCGTCTGTCTGTTGTTGGCACGTTCACGTCTGCAGTAATTATAAACATAAGAAGTTAATACCACCAAAATCAGTTCTGTATATTAAAAGATGAAAAAGATATAGACCAATATCTGAGACATTCCCTAAGTTCAAGCAAACAAAGACCCATCTCTACCGGGCGAAAAACAGGTTAATATTTAAACACAACCAACCCGCGTCTATGGTGCTCTCTAATGTAACAGATTTTTCTTTGGTCTTCAAAATGTCACACTCCATTAAAATTCGACAGGTTAAAAATGGTTTCCTTTTTTAATTCTTAGAGTGTATGAATTTGTCTGAAATTTAAGTTCATTCATTATATATTTCCGTGAAAAAGGTGTTTTTTAACTACAGGGAAAACTTTCAGGCGTGTTCTTGCAAACGTTTCACGAGGTCGCACACTGATATTGGCTTTTACTGTTTTACCAGTAACTTTATTTTTTAAATAATGTCGATTATTTATTAATGTTCCAATGATTTGATGTATAAATTCCGAATTTAATGTAAGAAAAATCATATTTCAAAATAAAACTTCATCTTTATTTTAAAGACTTATATTGAGGAATCAATTGTAATAAATCATCATATTTTTGTGAAAACTGTTCACAAGAAAAGGTTTACTTCCTTTAAAAAAGTTTGAAGTAGTATTTTTGTTTTTTACATTTTACAAATGCATTTGACCGAGAAATTGATATTTTAATAATAAAAATTCAAAAAGTCAGAACAAGAAGAATGGAATAAGGATACATTAAATTTGTTATTCTATATGTAACACCAAGAAAACAATGCAGTATTGTTCGAAATCTAAGAAACTTTTCTACAGTAAGTACTTCTATTCATATATTATGTCTTTCAATAGATAAATGAAAAATGTCAAAAATTAAATTATATCTCTTGCAATAAGACCAAAAATCGCTGTTCAAAACCTAAGCTACCTCAACAGTGTTTTATTTTTTAAGAAATCAGCAATTGCGCATAAGAGTACAGCTTTTAAGTCAAAAAAAATTACAAAATTTTTAACAAAGACGAATTTCTTAATCAAATCATTTGCATATTATTTATGTTTCAGACAAACTTCAGAACGATCAGAACAAAAAGTTCTCCTTTGAAATATGGGTTTAAGGTCATCAAGGTCGTAAATATAAAGCGATTTTACCAAAATTCAACAAAAACATGTCTTATGATATTATAAATCGATGAGCCAAATTATATGAGGGCCGGTCTATTACTTCTCATAGGTCCACGCAAGTCCCTTTTTAAATATCACTTTGAAGGGCATAAATATTATATATAATTTAGTATTGTATTGGTCAACTTAAGATGTTCGAAATTAAATTCAAGAGTTGGACCATTAATTCTTCTAGCTAAGATAAAACCACCCGGAAAAGAATCCTTTCCTAACACATTTCACATAAATGTTGGTATCCTAATATCGAATTTCTTACTTAATCATAAATCATAAAAGAAAAAGAGAGTATAAAATAATCGGAATAACAGACTACATAATTTTTACTTGTCATACCCTACACCAATGTAGGTGGTTAGGATGTTATGCGTTTGTGCTGATGTTTGTTACATACAGAAAAATTGTGTTACACCCACCTTTAAGTAAACTGTTCGACTCAGAATCATTTTCAGAGTCGATTTAACGATGTCTGTACGTCCTTCTGTCTGACTGTCTGACTGTCTTTCTTCCAGCTTGTTGTCACTTTAAACGTCGTGAAAACTCTTTAGGCCCTATTTTTGAGATATCTCAGAGTCTTAATATCATAAAAGTCCTAAATGAAAAGCGAATTTTACGAAATTTTGGCAAAAATAATTCTTATAATATTCTTAAACGGTGTGCCAAATTATGATATTCTAAATCTCACGTATTTTTTGGTATTACAATAACAACTAGTCAAATTAAAAAAATATTTTCAAAACTCGATGTGCAAAGTTATACGAGGATCGGTTCATAATTTCTTCTGGCTCCAATATAACCCCTTAAAAAATTAACTTTAAAAATTCTCAAATTTCAGTTTCATATTATACCGCATACTTAAAAATAAATCAGAAAATAAAATTATACGAGGGTCGCTAATTAATTTTCCCTAATTACTATTTTTAATCAACATTGTGGTGTAGGGTATTACATAGTCGGGATTGACCCACTATGACATTTCAACTTGTTTTCCATTGATTTATGTGAAACATAAAATGAAATAACGTTTCACTTTTATAACTTTATAATAACTTCGCACAAATAAAAATTAAAAAAAAAAACAATAACATTTCTTTTATATTTTTAGCATAAAATATTCAAAGATATTAAT
Organism: Cochliomyia hominivorax; assembly: GCA_004302925.2. Classification (NCBI taxonomy): domain Eukaryota; kingdom Metazoa; phylum Arthropoda; class Insecta; order Diptera; family Calliphoridae; genus Cochliomyia; species Cochliomyia hominivorax. The sequence continues at coordinate 74,697,606 of PYHX02000495.1, read as the reverse complement.
CCGGGAATATATGGAAATGTAGACATTTGATTATAATGGTTTTGTATGTTAGTGTGCGTTTTTACAATAATAAATTGGTTTTAAATAAGTGATAATGTAATATCATATCATAAGTAGCAGACCCGGCAAACTTTGTTTTACCAAAAAAAAGCTTTGTAAGGCCGATATCTCTCCCCCTGATATTATACTTCCTACGTTCAGTAAGACAGTTCCCTAAGAAAGTTGTTGTGATTAAATTTGAGAACTTTCGATATTATAGATATTCGATAATCAATGTTTGCTTTGCATGGGACAATAATTAAGTACAAAATTGATTAATATACATATAACATATGGGAGCAATAGCAAATTATGAACTTACACTGGCCAAATAAAAAATATGTATTCAGGATACTTAGAAAAGTGATTGTTTCGAGTTTCAATAAAATTTGTCTTATTTATTATTTTTATAAGCTCAAACCCGTTTTTAGGGAAAGGCCCTTATATAGGAGATATAGCAAAATATGGAAGAATCAACTGTGTCAAATTTCAGTAGAATTGCTCCATATTTAAGAGATTTACAAGCTATAAACCATATTCCGGGAAGGGGCGTTATATGGGAAGTAGGCCCATCACAATTTAGTTTTTTCTTAAATTCTACAAAATGTGAAGAAAAATAGCATAAATGAGATTTTTATAGAGTCCACATTTTTTGGTGGTCCGTAAAAATTCATTACTGCTTTGAGGTTTTTTATTTTAGATGAAAAAAGTGAATTTTTGAATTTTCAAATTAAAAATTGATGGAGATATTGATGTCAATCTTTTTCTGATTGATAAATAATTCTGTTCTTTAACAAAATACAACAAGTAAGTAATTATAGTCAAATACTCTAAACCACGTCCTCGGTTAAAAATGGTAGTTACGAAGAATTAATGAACGACCCTCGTATAATTTAATTTTCTGATTTCTTTTTAAGTGTACAGTACATTATTGTGACATTAAGATTGACGTTAAATTTATGCGTTTTAAAATTATTTTACTGAGAGGTTTATATGAGAGCTACAAGAAATTATAAACCGACCCTCATACAATTTTTCATATCGATTTTTAATTATATTTATCTTAATTTGAATAATTACTATTTCAATACCAACGTATATGTACGATTTTTGCCATTAAAAGTGATATTTGGAAGGGGGTTTGTATGGGACCTATGAGAAATAATGGATCGATCCTCGTATATTTTGGCACATCATTTTAGAATATTATAAAAGTGAATATAGTTTAAATCATTTTATATTTAGGATTTTTCCGACCTTAAACCCCAATCCTATACAAATGTGCTCCCCGGATTGGGTACCTGAAATATTTGCCCGAACATAGCTAATTTAATTGTTGTTATTGTTTTCCTATAGATATAAAAAACAACCACATGGGACTAAATTTTTAAAGAATGAATTGACCATATCTCGGTGGTTTATGAAAAGATTTTGAAAAATTAAAAGGATAAAATTCGGAAAAAAATAGTAATCAATCAGTGCTATAACCAAGTCTATAGGGGTCATAAGGGGTTCAATATAAAGGAAAATATGTTTTTGCCTATAACTCAGGGTATAATGGTCCGATTCATTTCATGTTTTCTGCGCCTAAAGCCGCTAAATTAAATGAAATCTATCTGTGAAAGAATTAAGTCTCTAACTCTTGTAAATGAAGATTCAAAAAATAACAAAAATCCGAAGAAAGTTTGAGGTACCTTCAGTTTTTTGATAACATCTGAGCCATTTATAAACCAACATCTCTTAATTTCAATAGCAAAATTTTCAATAGATTTTCCAATCGTTTGATATACATATCATATATGTAAATTATTAGTCGGCTTCATAAACTTGATTTCAACCGATACACGGACAGACGGACAGACGGACGGACATAGCTCAATTAATTTCTTTTTCTTTTTTATATACACTTCTGAAATAGTTTTGATCTAAACTTGTCAGCTGAAGAAATATAAATATATAATTAGTCTTTCTAAGTCTAATTTGGGACCCATAGAGTAAAGTAAAACCTTATACGTCTTCGTTAGGTAGAGACGGTTGAAACTAACTAGTAAATGCATATATTTAGGGCCACAAAGAATAATCTAATATTTCATCATCCAGAGATTGTGATTATTATAATCAAGCATATATGAAAATACTAATATACAGGTTTTGGCAAATATAAAAAATGATATCCGATTTAATAGGGGCAAAATGGTTAAATTTCATCAATATTAACTGGGAATTATAACTTAATAACAGACTTCAATTCAGATCTATTTAACATTCTGTGAATCTTCCGCTTTTACAGTTCTTTAGATATACGTTAATTTATATTTGCTTTGTGTGGGAGTACCTTTCACCTAAATCCAATCTGTTTTTTTTTTCAGTAAAACAAATTCTTGAGAAAGAACTATGCCAGCAATTGAAAGCTATTGCTGTTATTGTTTTTAGATATTCGATAATCAACATTTTCTTTGAATGGGGGACACCTCTCCCCATGATCCCATCCGCCCTTCATTTTGTCTAGTTAATTATTTGCTTTGTATGGGAGTACCTCTCCCCCTGGTCCTATCGAAACTTTTTATAGCCTTTGTTACTTTCAGTATATTTTGTGAAAATTTCAGCAAAATTGGTCTTGTAGTTCAACAGTCTATAAGTCCCAAACAAACATAGATTCATTTTTATATAGATTGATATCATAATAGTTTAGTAAAAAAGGGCTTCAACTCGCCAATTGAACATCTCACGAACATCGCGCTTATGAAGACCAATTGTCATTTCTTCGATACGGCCGTACTAATCCCCATTTACAATCCGTTTTCACAAAAAAGCATACATTTATATACATCGGTTTTTCGTAATTTCACTTGTATGTATGTATGTATGTATGTATGTATGTATGTATGTATGTATGTATGTATGTATGTATGTATTTATGTATGTATAAACAAGTAAGAATGTATAGTAGGTCAAGCCCGACTATCATATACCCTACACCACATCATCAGTTAAAAAAGTGATTACGAAAAATTAATGAACGACCCTCGTATAATTTGATTTTCTGATTTATTCTTATGCAGTACATCATTGTGACACTAATATTTATGTTAAATTTATGCGATTTAAAACGATTTTTTTCTGGGGGATATATGGGGCTACTAGAAATTATGAACCGACTCTCATATCATTTTGCACATCGATTTTTGCTGATATTTATCCTAATTTGAACAATAATTATAAAAGGGTTTTGTATGTGGATCTACGAGAAATAATGAACCAACCCTCACATATTTTGGCATATGGTTTTAAAATGAGACTTATTTGTACCAAATTTCGACCTTATAATTTGTGTGGGAGTTACATGAAATATTGGGCCGAACATGGTTAATTTCATTAGGCTTCGTCTTTAGACCAAAATAATTATATGTACCAAATTTCATTGCGATATTCAAAAAATTGTGACCTGTAAACTATTCACAATGTTTACATGGACAGACAGACGAACAGACATCGTTAAATCGACCTAAAAACTGATTCTGCGTCGAACGGTATACTTAAAAATGGGTGCAACACCATTTTTTCTACATATTCCAAACATCAGCATAAATGCATAATAACCTTCGGTGGTGTAGGGTATAACAAGTTATGAAGAAGCCCTAATATCTTTGATTTAATGTCATCATTCTTGAAATAATATAATTTTCTTTTAATCATTATTTATAGTTAACTTTTGTCATTTATTTATTATTTCTATTTATATTATCGAGTTGTTAACAAGATATTTTTACCTAAAAATTAGCTTAAAGTTCATAAATAATGACCTGGATTTTATATTCTCTAAAAACTATTTTAACATCAACAAATAACGTATTTTTATCGTTGACACGTAAATGTAATCATGGAAAACCATTTAATAAAACACGTCAAGCTCAATGAAGCCTCAAAATATCCGTAATAGAAGACATTTATTTTCATAACACTTTGCAACAAAAAAATAAAAAAATAGAAAAATAGAAAAAAAATTGTGTTAAATTATTATCAAAATCATCCCCAGAAATGTTGCTCTCAAATATGTAGAATATATAATAAACCCACATCCGTCCTATAATGCTTTCAGCCCATACTACTACTTCTGATAGTCGTATTTTTAATCAATATTCGTTGAATCTAATTTATGTTAAAAAGTTTTCTTTACTTTTGGAAATGATGATACGAGCGGAGTGGAGTTACAATAAGAATATTAAAAGATCATATAAATTTTGTTATATAACAAAAATGTATTTAATTCATAAAATGGAACGAACAGTGGATCCAAAATTAGATTTTTATAAAATAATGTTAATAAAAAATATGAAGAATAAATTAATTAAACTTCGAAATTATCACCATATGTTGACCTCCAAAGTTATATTTGGATATCATTTGGAATTTTATAAAGAATCAGACTCAAAATAATGTTGGTACAGATTGAAAATATGCTATACTTTTCTTTGACTAGTATAGCTCTGAAACTATTGAAGATAACCTACACATTTTTAATATACTGTTGGACTATCTGTATACCAAAAGACTTTCTATCTACCTAAAATACCAGACTTCAGTTATCCGGTATATATAGTAGTGCTAAAAATCTTGGGATAATCCTCAATAGCAGATTGACGTGGGGCTTGTACACACTAGCTTATCAAGGCCATGTCAGTTATCTACGTCAGTGGGAGACAGATGGGAGCTTAATCCCAAAAATGTGAAGTGCATTTATGAATCTGAGGTAAGACCGATTCTATTCACTTGAATCCTCTTCGAATCGCTCTAAATTTGATTTAATCTTTTGAAGCATTTAGTTCATATCGATTAGCACTATATTTGCAATTATTAACTGGTTAGCAGCTGACTGGATGACCTGTGAATTCGGTATTCAAACGGAAGTCTGATTTAATGCCGCCATGAACTGGCGGTAAAGGATGATTGGACATGCGAATATCTTGGAAGTGACTAGCGTAATTCCAGAACCCTTTCCCATTCCCGCGTAGGGAAATTGCTAATCACATTGAGGAATCGCCGCCATTACTTTTCTCTAATGAGGATTCTAAAAATAGTATCATAATTGGTTGTATGTCTTCACTAAAAAATTCAAAATTCGGATGTCTTTCAGCAATCTGCATTAATTCAGAATGCTGAAAGGTTGATACAAATAATGATGCTTGTATGCAACGTAAAGAGGATGAAATTTATGTTATAGCACAACACAGATGGAATGATGAACAAACGATGGAATGAGAACCAGGATGATACGTCCTATACTAGACATTATTCAACATTTCAAGAACTCTCTTTATAAACATTGTTGCTGCAGTATCTGAATATTGTCGCTTTGGAATATATGCTGCATAAATTTCGCAGCTGTTAAAGAAATGTGGGAAATGAGGAAACTATTCCTCATCTTTTCTGCCATTGCTATTGACGGATAAGGCGGCTGCTGATATGGGGGATACATATTTTATTTCATAATGTGATTGTTTTTTATTATTCTCACAGTCTCCGTGGTATTGATAGCTCGCCCAATTACGGCACTCATCTATCTATCATTTCTTCTTCGCACTCCTTTAACATCAATCTAGCCAATTACTTTTCTTAAATTCTTAAATCTAAACTTTACATCTCTACTTTCTTCTTTTCTAATTATTCTCTTTAAGGTTACACAAAAGAACGTTCAGGACCCAAGTAAGTCACACATTGATCCTTTTAATCTTGGTGGTAGCCTGATAATCTTATCTAATTTTTTAAAAGTCAACATAACCGTGATGGTCAACTCCATTGACCTTATAGGGTTCTCTAAATCATTCAAATAGTAATATAATTATTACCAAAAATCGTTTTGGAAACACTGTGGGATATCAGAGTACACTTAAAACTTTTAGAGTTCCTTTAAACCAGATTTCAAAAAAATCCTTTTGTAGCTTGGAATAGTTGTTTTAATTTTTGACAAAAAGTGGAGAATAATTTATTAAAAAATTCACATATTAATTTTATGTCAACTGAAAACAAAAAACGTCATTAGCAGGAATATTTGTATTTATTGTATAACTGTAAGGGATGTTAATGGTCATCTTTTATGGAACATATTTCTTTCAAGTGACTTTTGTATTAATTTTATCAGCCATTAACGAAAACCTTTTACCCCTTGTAAATATTTACTAAAGTCGTTAAATATTTATAAAGAGGCGTTAGTTTATGTACCTAAAGACATACTCCTGTATTCAAAGAATATTTTGAGGGGAAACCTTCAAGTAATTACAGCATTGGTCGCAAGCCCTTTAGCTATCTCCGCTCTAGATTAATATTGTTATTTTGTTGTTGTTTTTTTTTTTGTTCTCTTTTAAGAAAATTAAAGTATGCAACATTATTTTCATTTCGGAAATTTCATACAGAAGCCGAAACAAATAAAATAAAAAAGTATTTAAGTAATTATCTCTTTTTTTCTTTCCGTGTGTTTACATTCTGTTGACATCTTAATTCTTTGTGATGGCCTGTCTTAATGAACAACCAACCATTTGTACATTCATTCATTTGTTCATTCCATGCAACCAACCAACCAACCAACCATCCATCCATCCATCCGTCCATCCATTTGTAGTTGAATACAAATGTGATGTTTTTGGAGAGTACCTGAAGTTCTTGACTCGCCTACTGTAGAAGAAGCACGACCCCCAAGGCATTTTTGTTTTATGAAAAATGTTAAATTTAAACTGAAAAAAGCAAATAAATAAATAAATAATAAAGTTAAATAAAATAAAATTGTAGCAAATGAATTCATTCGATCAGATTTACATCTCTTTGGTAAATGAAATTGTATTCACACGAATAGATATTATTACACTGAACGAAAAGTGTGAACAAAATATATATATTTTCTCATTAAAGTAAACAATGTGTCTAAATGTTTGGACCACTGTTCATTATGATAAAGAAAACTGCAAAGAGAAAATTCATATACACCTCATAATAAAGCTTTCCAAGCCTTTCAAAGTCTTAAAAGCATAAATCCAAAGTACAGGGAGGCAAAATCAATTTATTAAAAAGAAAAAAATCAAATAATGTTGGTCACATTATATTATGTAACTAACATTTATGTGGGATTTGGCCGTTTTAAGAGGATTTTTTGGGGATTATACAGGAATTAGAGGATATTATACACCGATTCTTGTAAACTGTTGCAACTCTTTGACCAACACTTATTACAACACCAACGTACATCTATGTGATATTCAAGCCCTTCAAAGTGATAATTGGGAGGGAAGTTGTATAGAAAATAATAGAAATAATGTACCGATCCGATAATAATTTGGCACAGCATTTTAGAATATTGAAATACTTATTTTTACCTAATTTTGTTAAAATGTCTTCATTCTTAGAACTTTTATTACCTTGAACCCAACTCCTGACGGAACATTTAAACGAGGACAAGGTGAAATAATGGACCCTTCAACACTAATTTCAAATAATGACACATGGCAAAATTCATCAAATATCTCTAAATTTGCGACCTGTATTTTGTTCACAAGGTTTACATGGTTTACAGATGGACGAACATCGACAAAGAATCAATTTCTGACGGTATAATTAAAAGTTCCGGTAGTAATATTTTTTCTGCCCTTTATAAACTTCTGCTCAAATGTGGTGTAGGATATAAAAAAGCTCAAGTTAGATATAGTCTGAAATTATGGTAAAAAAGCTGTAATGTGACAAAAAATTACAGAGTCTTCGTAACAATATTTTTTTTATAAGTTTCTGCAGATCCTTCAATAAACATTACTTTCAAGGCTTTCCGAAAGCCCATAAAGCATAGATACAGTGACACACGTTACTCTGCTTACAGCTTCACAGAAACTCATTATGAGATTAATAATAAACTTATGGAGTCTCAATTCAAACTGTTCCTGTCTTAAAGTCGAAATTAGTCTATCGGATATTTTAAATATCTATTACACTTAGCAAAGCAATATCGTTTCATTTATCAGAATATTTCCAGACTGTTTTCTTGCCCTATTCCCCTGCGCTCAAAAGGAGGGCATTATTGATGATTATGAATTTTTTCATAATTCTGTATATATAACTAGATCGATATTTGTCCTCTTTGACTTGTGATATTTATCTTTTCTCCCTCTTACAAGTTTTATCATATTTATTGTCCAGTTCATAAGAGTTTGACTTCAAGTGTTATTCGAACAATGTTAAGGTCAGTCTTTGAGAATTTCCAAATTGTTAAACTCCAAAGTCTTCACCGTCCTTGCGCCAATGAGCAGGTCATACAATATCAGTTTGCACATCACCGCAATTTAAAGATGATGATAACAGAACTTACGTTCAATTGAGATCCTCCAATTAACCGTTTATTGTAACCAGGAATTATTTCTCTATCAGATTGCTCACCGACCTAAATTCTCGGCTCTGAACCAGTTGCGTAATTATTTTCACTATTTTCTCTTCCTAAAATCCTTAACACATCTATCATATTTGGATGCGTCTTTGTTTCCATGTCCGTTATAGGTTTTTGAATTGCAATTTTTGTATTACTATTTAGATGACATGTCACACCGTTGGACATAGGAAGAGTTTTCCAAAATAAAATAACATGAACCTGTCAATGCATCTCGAAGACTTTGTGGTGATAGAAGAAACGTTGCTTATATTCCATAACCAATACATTTCTCTAAATTTTCTATTAAAGATTCTCATGTTATGTAGAATTACTCTCTATTAATTTTCTCAGAAATTGAAATGAAGTCATTAGTAGAGACTATATCGTATAGAGTTATATATTCCTTTGATCCTTAGTATGACATATATTATATAAAAAAAATTAAAACTCTACGATTCTCCGATTCCACTTTTTAATTTTATAAATTTCTTCTAGTCTACGTTTCTCCAAGTGTATTAAATGCATCAAGTATATTTTTTATAACCAAGAAAATTATAAAAAAATATAACGTACGAACATTCGAGTGAACAAATAAAGGTGTCAACAAAAAAATAACTTTAATTTGATTAATTTGCAATTGCGTCCATCCAACCTTAATGATGGGAAAATCGCTTCTGCCAACCGAATCGAATAATATGAAATGTAGTGCACTTGTATTTTTGAATTTAACATTTCTTTCTTGTATTAATGTTAATTTTTCTGTTTTTTGAATGCTCCACATAAACAAATGTACATATTTTTGCTGGGGCATATTAATGTAAATAATTACCAAAGTAATTAGGAGTGTTTTACAGTTGATTTTGTTTGAATTAAATATACTTGCAACAGAAGCTTTATACGGTCATGATTTAAAAGAGGAGGTTAAATATTTTTTTTGAGTGTTAAAGAATACATTAAGACTCGCAAAATGCAGTGGAAATAATTTATGAAAAGTTGTGAAAAAATTAAAGCAATCAAAATATTCCCACAGGACTACAAACATGAGGGAAGAACTATGCCCTAAACCTTTAAACTGCTAATATTTGAGACAGTAAATTTTTGGCAGATAAATCTAGTTGAGATTCATTAATATAATTTGAATATTAAAATCTTTAGGTTTTGGAATTCTTAAAGTCCTTAAAGATAAAACTATAAATTATTTACAAACACCTCTTTCCATGGCATGGATTGCAGATTGCAGACATTGTCATTGCAAAATGATCAGTCCGTAAGAGGAATAATTGTGGTACATATAAAATAGAAAAATCTGGTTTTCTCGATGATGAACTTGAGGGAAAAGTTCAATATGGTTTGAAAACTAACTGTACATCGGAGTAGGAGAGGATTATGCTATAGCTGCTTGTTTTTATTATTTATTATCATTTAATAGATAAGAAGATATTTACCCTTAGAAGCCTTTTGCCTTTCCTACTGATAAATGCTTCATAGAATAACCTCTAAATAAGAATGGAAATAACATAGCTTTATTTCCAAATTCAGAGTAGGAATATTTCACAAATTCATCATCTGAAGAATTCCTAGTGGAAGAATTGTCTAAAGACTAATCAGTTAAGTTAAAAGTATCTACTCCGAAAGGGAAAGAAGTCTAAAACGATGTTAAAATCAAACCATTGACTTTAAAATGGCAGCATTTAATTTCCCCTTAAGCCCGTCAAAAGACTATTTATTGAACCACCGAATCTATTTTTAAATCCTATTGACATTTATATCACCAACCAAAGACCTGCAAAGAAACCCTGGTTGAGATTTCCATTTAGTGTTATATTTAGAGAAAAATTCAATGGACAGATTGCATTTTTTTCGTATCTATAATATTTCGATATAATATTGTTCAAGGATTTTTGCATCTTGGGAATATATTCAATGCTTGGATTACACATAAACCAAATCTACCTTAGAAAACACATTTTATGGAACATTTTGGACATAAACAGTAGAAATCGATGAAATCACTGGGAACGGGGATTTAGGCTGTTGATCAAAATATCTGTAATCGTCATATCGATTTTTGATAACTGTCTTTTTCAGAGACAGTTTTTACCTTGGAATAGAGAAGGGGTAGTGTTTCCAAGTTATCGTCTTCTCTATTAAACATATTTAAATCTAAGAAAACCCAAGCTTAGCTCAAGCGTTCACAATATCCATACCGAAGGCAAAAAACATGTATAAAGTCAAATTAAGGGAATAGTTGAAAACGGCAACCTGAGATATATCAACTTTGGGAACTTGAGAGATTAGGTAGGGAAGTCCTGATCAGTCGAAAAATTTTTAAGATGTGAAATTGCAAGCATTACTCGGCGAAGATTGCTGTCAAATGCGAAAAAATATGTATTACCATTAGGAATCACACCATATGTCGTTTAAACGCGTTAAAAAACAAGTGAACTTTGGTCCTGCGTATATCAAAACGAAGCATAGCGTTTTAAATAACAGAACGCTACGAGGGCAAATAATTTTTGCAATATATTGTAATATTCGGGTTTGACTTAATTTAACGCCAAACCCGAATATTCATAATGTCAATGTAATACTCTGATTTTAATATAATTATAATTTTTTTATATGTCACGAATAGTCGACCAAACCGGTTTACACATTTGAATTCCACAGATGAATAACGCTTCTACTGAACCACTCCTTAGTGCAAAACAGGAAGTTAGGAATTGACTCAATTTCTTCTCTTTCGTAAAATCGGATAATAACAGAAAGGTATTTAAAGTAGTGGTGCAATATTTCGAAAAATAAAGACTTTGATAAGAGTAAAAAAACACAGGGATTAGTGTTTTCACGATAACACAAAGAACTTTAGACTTATAAGTTTTTATTCCAATCTATTGAAGGCAACTTGATGTTCTAATAAGGCAAAGACTAAATGACACTTATCGCTTCTTATATAGATCGATCTACATAAAGTGACGAGGGCTTGATAATATAAACAATATGCATCTCAGGGTGATGTTATATCTCTCCTCTGCTTTGGCTTATTGTTGTTACCTATATTTTTGAATAATAAAGTGATAAAGGTAGTGGCTTACGCGGACGATGTTGTGACTATTGAGACTCTACTTAACAGTTTATGAAGGAACATAAATTAACCTAGTGTTGTTAACATTGCATGCTCGGGGTTTTCGTTTTGCACCTGTTTCGAAGGACACAGTTAAATAACAAGAAAGAATTAGAAACAGCCTGGAGTACTATTCAAAACATTAAGGCGTATTGGAATCAACAATATTAATCTGTAAAACATATTGTTGAAGAAAATATATAAAACAATACAGTCCTGGAAATGGATCGGTTATTATATCAGAAAAGCTATTAATAATATAACAAGGATTGCGCTTAAGTGAAATTCTTAAAGTTCATGAAGTCACGACCGACCAAAAAACTGGAATATAACAAAAATGGACCCACTACTAAACTGGATGATATAACCAAAGAAATTCCTTCTTCCTTATAACCAGAATCATAAGGAAGAGGGAATACATGGAACCTATCATACCTAAATTAAAGTAATGAAAGAAAAAATAATAATTTGACGACTTTACACACATACATTTTATTAAGTTTATGCACACGTGATTTTTTATATACTTATATACGAACATATACATGTGTACTTTCCTAAATACTTTGTTATAAATAAACATGAAAGAAATAAAAATAAACAACTTAAATCCAAACAAATTCATTCACATGCAAGTTCATTTATCTTTTTCTATCACTTCAAATCTCAAAATTAGAATTTTAGTTCATTTTACAAAAACAGAAAAAAACATCATATTTCAGCCGTAAAAAATGAGTAAATTAAATCTTTATATGAGATACGAACAAAAAATATGACTTAATATGAATGAATATGATTTGAAATACGAAAAAGAAGAAGAAGCAGAATATACTTATCAAATCAAATTTTATTATTTATTTAAACTTATCTAAGATCAATGAGCACGCGACCGACCTTCATAAAATCGTAATAAAATAACAACAGCAACAACAACAATAACAATAATAACAAGACGAAAGTAAATAAAAAGCAATTTTCAAATTATTTCCAGCATCCCGATATATGAGTATAAACATTTAAGCCACCAACCAACCACCACTACAAAATGCAATGATTTGTAGATAAATACATATATACACACACATACATAGGTACATACAGTCAGAAACAATAGAAGGAAGGATGACACCAGGATCTATCAAGTAAAACACAAATACAAGAAGTAAAACTTGTTTTGGTTTTATCACAATCAAATGATCTAAATAACAGTAACATTATGTCATACATACACACATACACCTATAAATTTGAACAATAACAAATTTCTACTCTCTGAGAAAAATTGGGTTACACTTGTCCTTGATGTGCGCCTTTTTACAATAACATTAGAAATGTACCGAATAAAAAACAATCTGACAAACATGACATTTAAGTGCAACATTTATACGATCGATTTTCTATTTCGTTTGATTTACACTGGGTTACATAAGTTATTAATAACTTATTGTTATTAATAACTTATTAAAATGATTTTTTTTTAATTCTCAAGAATTTGAAGAAAAATCCCTAAATGGTTTTCGGCCTAAAGAGTACAACGTATGAAAAAAGCCATTATTAATAATTTATAAACACATTCTGTTTTGCGATTTTAAAACATAGAGTTAAATTCAAAGTTTTGATCAAAAGTTATATATTTATATAAATTTTGCCCCACTATGCAAAGTATCAATATCGTGGGGCAAAATCGTTAAGGCTGATGTATTTTTAATTTTACTTGGAGTATTATAAAAGCTTATAGTGTCAGGGGTATATTCGGTGATTTTTTAAACTTTGCAATTTGGTTATGTCGATTTCACTAAAATGAGCTCTATGTTATAGATGGCATAAGCAACAAACACTTTTGCTTAAAAGGGTATGAATAAGATTGGATGGGTCTAGGATATCATTTCTACTCAAAAAACTTCTGGTGCACACAACTGCTGTAGTATATTACTGACCTGCTTTCGAGGACCTATGGCACTTTGGATGTATTACGTTGCAATCTCTGATAGATTCAGCGTTTGCTGCTTTGGGGATATTTGATTATTCTTAGGCTTTTCACGGGTTTCTACGATACAGATTGCTGAGCCAAATACACACTTTCATACCCCCTTCTTAGATTGTCTACTTACATCATCGATTTCTCTTTCTCTTTTCAGGTAAGACACAATTTACCTTCAGGATCTAAGTGAGAACATTTTGCTTTTTTATTCATTTAATTATAATTATTTTGCTAAAAAGAGCCAAAATTTAAAGTTTTAAATCATAGATAATTTAATTCCGTCTAAAACAATCATAAAATTTATATTATCATGTTATGTAGAAAAATCTAGGTGGCGCTGTTTGGTATAAATTGTTTAAGTTTAAAAACATATGAAATTTAATTGACACATTTATACTTTAATAAGTCTGTGTACATACATACGTATTTTAGGTATTATTTCCTCATCTCTTAAATAGATACAATTCAAATGATAATACCGCTGTTAAGCGTGTTATAAGTGTAGAACACCATAAATTTGTGTTAGATTCTGTTTTGTGACACTCACTATTTTAAATAACTCAATGGGATTAAAAATGGAAACAAATCGTTGTGCAACAAAGCCACAACGTGTGTACATTCGGTAAACCAAAAAAGTCTACTAAAAGGTATCTCATTATTAACAAACACACAATCACACCAGAATCACTTTTACTCATTGATGACTATGAAGTGTAGAAGGGGGAGTTATTTTGACACTAAACCATAAAAGAAAACAAAACAACAAACAAATTGTTGTTTTTCGAAAGAAATGAACAAAAATGAACCGGCAAAATAAATAAACAAAGAGACAAAGAAGAAACAAACAAACAAACAAACAAAAGAAATAAAAGAAAACAGCCTCTTTAGGAATTATATATCATTTATTATTGCATTAAAATCAGGATCAAGAGTCATTTGTTCATTTAACCAACCCTCCTTAAATGCTTTTGAAAGCTGATGGAAACATGTTAAGCCGACAAATCGGTTTCGATTGATTAAATTGCACTGAATATACTTTCGTGTTTGTCGGAGGGTTTCGGCCTTTTTTTCACACACGTATTTGCAGCTTAATAAGGAATTTGCGTCAAGTTTATGATGAGTGTATTGTGTGCAGAGATTTTAAAGAATTTAATCTAAAGAAATTATAATGAACAGCAATCTGGCCAATCTTATCGGTATCTTTGGGAAACGGTACCAATTATGAATTGTGTTTGTGGAGCAATTAAAGTTAAAAATTGAGAAACTGCACAATTGTGAAAGATACCTGGGAGGTTGATAATTGATTTTAACAGAAGTTCTGTCAAACGTTTTGATCCGCTAAATAATGATTTTTTTGTGACAACAAGACAGACGATAATTCATTTTCAAATTCAAATCATGATTTAGTTTAGACTCGGAAAATTTGTCAACTCTGTAAGAGCTGAATTAATTTTTTGTAACCATTAATTAAGCATTTTGTAACCGTTGCTTTGGGGCACGAAGTTTCAAATGTTTTGGCCATTAGAGAGAGTCTTCGATAGCTGAACTTTTCTCTAATTTATGCTTTAAAATTGAACTTAAACTTGTCAGTTAATCTTGGATTCCTGAAAAATTTTGTTGTCAAGAAACAGATTTTGCATTTGTAAGAGACCCTTAAAATTTTGATAGCACCTGATATTTTAGAAATCAATGATGAGTTATCAATTTTTATAATATCAACCTCCCGCTTATTGTTTCCCTAAATATATGGTAATACGTAACCTCAGTAGATAAACATGACTTCTACTGTAATTGTCGTTTATTTCCCCTGAAAGTCCTTCTTAACTATTCCCAAAGCAAAACAGATCGCCTGCACATTTAGAGTTCTGAAAAATATGTAAATGATTATACAAATAATATATAAATAATGTCTTTGTTAAAATTCATTCACTCCATTTTTCCATAAATATTTTTTGATGAATTCATTCCTTCAAATATTTCCATTTGAATATGTTTTCAAAACTCGCGAATAGTTTTGGAGCAGAAAAATAGCATTTTTTTCATAGATTGTTTTTGTAAGCATATCAAGGAATTTGAAATCCTTAAATCCCTTCGGTGTGTTAAATTGATGTGAAATCAGTAGTTTCGAATAATTTTCACTTGCTTTTTTTACAATTTACATTATAATTTTGGTGGTTGTTTTTGTTTGGTTCCACATTTTTTTGCGTTAGAATTTCAACAAACATATTTTCCATGGAATTTTTTAACTAAAACAGGCGTAAAATTTGTTGTGTGTGAAATCCTTGACACACTCCTTATTCGATTGCCTTATGCTGATACGAATATTAATAGAAGATGAGAAAGTAGTTGGAATGCACTCTAATACTAAGTCCCAATGGGCTAATCTTAGGGAAAAGTTGTTTGAAAGACGTGAGATTATTTTTTAAAGACAATTTACATTTTAAATATAGATCTTAAACAAAAATAAAATCATACAGTTTTATTTTTCGTAAATTTGGTTAATTTTATATTTCGCATTTATGAAATTTTTATCGGGGACTTTTCCAACTTTTAAATATATTTGTGACTCCAGCAACCTCTTTTGATAGTTTATATTTAATCTGGTTATATTGATCTTCTTATTTTGTGTGATGTAAAAAGTGGTTCATATATAGAAGTTTCCAAATGTGACTCCTCGCATAATTCCAAAACCCGTACAAATAAATCTGCGATATATATCTTTTGGTAAATCTTACTAATCTCAAAATTGTTTCCCTATCACGAATTTTTATCATTAAACGAAATTTGAGTAGATCGATATTAAAAAACAATTTTTATTCTTTAGTTTTGGCATTACAACCCTGTTTGGACCCCATAGAGGCACCATGGGCGGAGTGAAGTAGCTTATCTTGGCTTTCTGCAAATATTTCTGAAATATGTCTGTTATTAACCAAAATTTATTTGAAATAAAAGTATTTACCATTGCAAATGGAATATTCATCACCTGATGAATTTAATCAAAATTTAAAAAGAATTTATTTAGAGTCCTCTGCTATTTATAATTAATATTCAGTAGTTCCAAGGTTACAGAATTATTTACAAAACATCTAATATGAATATGACATCTTGCGAAAAAGTACAATATGACTCGGTATCGATTCTGAGAATCAAGAGGACGATTTGTCCAAGCTAATGGCAGCAACAGTACATTCAGAGCATCATCATTTTTTCCGTGATAAAGTGTCCTAACATACTGACCTGTTGAACCTAGCAAAAAATTCCAGACCTCATTTATTTTGGAATAACTAAAAACATTGAACGGTATTTTGTAGTTCCGAAAAAATAGATTTACAAATATCTAGCTCTGCAATTAAAAAACTACTTCTTGGAAAAAGAAATTGTGGACGAGAATGGCAACAGCTGTAAAACTGAGGCTGTCTATATCAAACCAGAAACTGAGAAAGCTACTTAAATCAGTTATATTGTGTACTTAACTAATTAACAGATTAAGGAACATTATTGTTTTAGAACCTGGTTACGAAGTGTTGAGGATAAGGCCAATTTATTTTCACGTCATTAAGCTACAGCTTTTAAGTCAAATAGTTTTTTCTGGAAGAGACATCACATCAATGACATGATTGTTAGTACACCAGGTGATATTAAAACTGTTATTAAGAAAAATGTTAACGTAAAAAGTCACCTGATTCACCTGATCAATGTTGTCAGTGTTGTTCAATGCAATCTTGAACGAGTAGGAAGTTATACTCGATCAAGCCCGACTATGTAATATCCTACACCACATTGTTGGTTATATGTGGTAGCTACCAAAAATTAATGAACCACCCTCGTATAAAGTATTTTTTCATTTATACTTTAGTGTACAGTATATTAAACTGGTACCAACTTCCATGTTCTAAAAGATTTTTTTCTGTAGGCGTTACGTGGGAGCTAGAAGAAATTATGGATCAACCCTCGTAAAATTTCGCACATTGATTTCTGCTTATATTTGTCTTGATTTGACTAATTCTTATTAAAATACCAACATATTTGAGAGATTTAAAGCCTTCAGAGTGATATTTGAAGAGGTTTATATGTGACCTATGAGAAATAATGGGCCGATGCCCATAATTGGCATATTGCCATATAATTTGGCATATCGTTTTAGAATATAATAAAACTAATTAGTGCCAAATTACATTAAAATTACTTTATATTAGGACTTTTGTGATATTAAATATCCATTCCGGGATGAATATGTTTATGGGGACTATTGAAGTAATGGGCACATCATCACCAATTATAATGGCAACAATTTCATTAAGACATCTTTAAAACTGCAGCTTGCATTTTATTCACGAGATTTACATGAACAGACAGCCTGCCAGCCAGCCTGATTGTCAGCCAGACGGACATCGTTAAATCGACTCAGAAAGTGATTCTGAGTCGAACGGTATACTTAAAGGTGGTGGTAGTATTATTTTTGTCTGTGCGTTACCTATTTTCGTGTAGGGTATAAAAAAGGTGATTTCCCAAAAAATTGTATACCTAAAATAAAGGTATTCTTAAAAGTCTTACACAAGGAAATTATGATCTTTTAAGTGAAATTTTGTCCCAGTGCACCAACATGGATTTCGCGAAAAACATGATACCATTTAACAAGTGAATCGTTAAATGAAGAGAGATAAAAAATCTTATGAACTACGTTTATTTCGAATAAAATATAACAAGTGATTTTGAAATAAATATCCTTGGCCCTACCCTCTTCTCGATACACACTTGCGATTTATCTCGTTGATAAATCTGATTATATCTAGATTTGTGGATAATACGATGATACTTTGAGGACTCATGCAAGGCGTCTAGCTTATCTTCGATGGGAAAAAAATTCAAATTAGTTTCAATGGATTAAAAAATTTTCAGGTAACTTTCACCGTAGGAAGGGAACTCTGCCCCACTGTTCCACTTTATGGTATAAATATAACTCGAACGGGTTACGTAACATGTTAATTTGAAGAGACGACTTATATTAAAGACAAGAGACTTGATATGAAGTTGAAATCGTTTAGAGGATATTACACACTGCGGAAGAATCTATTTTTTGGAAAAAAATTGGTAATTTTTGATAGTCTAGATGTTCATGCGAATTAGGAGCTAAGCCTTAACAATAATGCTGTCCTTAACATAGGCATCCAACTATGAGGAATGAAAAGTAACACGAGTATCGTCATCTTACATAGGGTATTCAATACTCTTGCAAGAGTTCTATTCGTAGAGGATTCGTTGACATGGCTTTGTCCGGACGACATACTATCCTAATAATATGAGGACCAGCCGCCCACTTATTCTCTCCTTAGAGAGAAAATAAATTTAATTTTTTATTTTAAGGTTTAAATACCTATAGTAAGGACTCTATAGGACAGATCAATTACTTGAGGATAACGTTGAAAAATATAATTGAAAATAATTTTCTTAATTCCAACAAGAAGTCTCCATTTACAAGAACAAGAACTTATTTCCTTTCAAAAAATTTAGTGCCATAGAAAAAGTATGAATTCAAAGGAAACAAAAATAATTATGAAAATAACAAGTTTTAATATCTTGTATTATAATCTATTACATTTAATTATTAACACCCTCAAAAAAAAATACACAGAAAAACATAGAAAAACAGTTATTAAAATTAGTTGAAATAAAGATATAAAAATGTTAATGAAGATATCTTATATTTGAATTAATTATAAACCTATTTTTTTTGTATTTCCATTCGTATAATTTGTATTCGAAATTTTTGATAAATTATTAAATTAACACCCTCAAGTTCTTAAATGACAACTTAATTTCCGTTTTGAAATAATTATTTCAAAACGTCGAAAATAACCTAAAAATAAAAAACACCTTGAAATGAAAAATAATACAGTTTTTTTTCATGCGATATTTAATGAATTTCAATATTTTTTGAAAGTGAAACAAATAATTTTCAAGCGCAAAAATTAAACAAAATAATGGCTTTTTTCGCTTGATGTCTTAGAAAAAAACTGGTAAGAAAAATAAATTCAGGAAAACTGCAATCATTAATCAAAATAATGTATCAAGGCGCCTGACTTCATTGCGCTCTTTTCTTTACAGTTTAACATATTTTAGAGGAAAAACAATAACAAAAAACAATCACCTGTGAAAATGGACGAATTAGGTAAAAAAAAGGACAAAGGGTGTTTCTCTTTTTCAAAGTCAGCAGGAGTTTGGTCGTTGAAAATAGAATAACATTTAAGCGCATTTTATGAAAATTAATGAGAATGATGAACAATGAATCTTATAATCTCGTTGATTCCTCTGGTACACTTAGAAAATTAAAATGTGAATTCAGAGTGCGACCATTACAGGTGAGTTTTGTTTAATTAAGTTCTCAAAATCTAGTCCATTTAAAATTACTTCAATTGAAAATCAATCTTTCAAAACCTTTCAAGTATTTGATTTTATTATACACAGAGTTACAAAAGTATACATATGAGTATTAATTAGAGAAGAGAAATAATGTTAACATTTATCAAAACTTTTTTCATATATCTCTTTATCTGTTGCAAGATCGTTATAATTCAAAAAAAAAAAAAAAAAAAAAACGAACGTTTTGACTTGATATCACTAGTGGATCATAAATAAGGTAATTTCACCGATCTAGAAATGTGTTTTTTACAAAAATTAAGAATTTTTTTAAATTATGTCAGCGTTATGTCATTTTTTATTTATATGATGATGAGAGAGAGGGACGGAATCATCTCAAACCCCATAAAGTATATATATTTTTGCATAAAATCAAAATCTGAGTGTGACCGTCAGATGCTGGAAACATTCTTAACACTGGAATAATTGTCCAAGTTCAATTAAATTCGGCTACATTATTTTTTATTGTCCAAAGCAGTTTCCAGTTCGTCAGCAATAAAGTTATAGACTTTTATCTGAGACAATCTCAAAATTCCAAAAAAAAAAACTTTTATAATTTTTCAAGAAAATGTAACTGAGTTTTGTTCTTCACCATTGTGAAAATAAATCTGCAAATAGGATAAATAAAAAAGTTATAGGAAAATATAAGGAAAATGCAAAATTTTGATACACCCCAAAATCTGTGTGTGATATGGGTTGC
Organism: Cochliomyia hominivorax; assembly: GCA_004302925.2. Classification (NCBI taxonomy): domain Eukaryota; kingdom Metazoa; phylum Arthropoda; class Insecta; order Diptera; family Calliphoridae; genus Cochliomyia; species Cochliomyia hominivorax. The sequence goes on along the minus strand of PYHX02000495.1, from coordinate 74,676,944 downwards.
AATTTTTATGATAATTCACTAATATTTGCAATATACATTTATTTTGATACAATAATGGGGTCCTTATTTGACCTCTCATATAATGCCCCTTAACCGAATATGGTTTATAACTTTTAAAACTCTTAAATACGGATTTGAGCTTGTAAAACACTTAAATAAAGACCGATTCCATTGGAAATTGGCATGACTATTATTCCAAATATATTTAATGTATACTATCATTAGTATTAACAATCTTAGTTCACATTTTGCTGTTAATCGCATTCAGGCTCCTTCCCGGGAAAGAGTTTTGAGCTTATTAAACTTGCAAATAAAAACCAATTCTATTGAAATTTAGTATAAATTTTTCTTAATATTTTTAATGTATGTTTATATGAACGATCTCAGTCCATATTTTGCTTATAAAAGTATTATATGAATAAACATTTTTTAAACTGTCTTTAATACATGAAACTAGAATTCCAACGAAATTCATGCAACAAGATAATTGTCATAAATAAAGATTATATTCATATTGCGTTAATTCAGGAACATGATTAATTCAATGGATTAATTCATGATAATTACAAAATTTTCTATACTTATGCAGGGAATCTTCCGAAAACACTTATATTATGTTATACACATTTTTTCTCTTCTCTCCAGAGTTGTCAACAGCGGATGCAACAGTGCTGTTAAAGTGTAAGCAGCACGATCTCTTCATCCATCCAATAGCAACTCGGTTAGATATGAGACTGCACTTACGGTATATCGATTCCATCCAAAGGGAGAATTGTTTCAGAGTATGGAACATCCAACAGGACACTTGCGCTGATTTAAAATTGTGGTTTGGTAGGTGGTTACACATTGGGACTGGGCTTTTATATGTAAGAACCAGAAATCAGAATATGCCAGAACGGAAAACTTTAAGTATACTAGATTTTAATAAATGTGAGCTGAGTAAGTTTATTTTATTGTACACATCGTATTCAGCCGATGCCAGTAAATACAGGGCATGTAGGAAGGACATTGAAACAAAGGACCGCTTCATTTGACATTGCCTTCACGACTCCGAGAAGAAGGAATCTGGATTGAGAAAGGTCATATATAATACGGAATTCCATTGATTTCCTGGTACTGAACGCTTTTCCAGATTGGAAGTGTACAATAATACAAAATATCGGCTTAGGTGTATACCAACGGTCATGAGACCAACTCTTATAGGATTCCTTTCTTCAACCTAACCTATTGATAATACCAATATTAAGGTTGTTTGGGCAAAAACTCTATAAAAAATTGCATCAATGGTGGTTCGACATCTTTTTACTTTCTCTGGATTAATTTCAGATGATCCGGAAATATGTGATAAAATTCCATTTGGCTGATCGTGGAGGATATTCTGAGTTTGAGAATAATATTTTATTCGATAATATTACATCACTAAAAGGTTCCTTTAAGCCAATACGCTATCCTACTCTAAAGACCTCTGCATGTACCTAGGTTAGTCCATCTATTTTTGGCATGTTTAGTTTAGAAGCTGGCTAGCTCATCTGTCTGTTTAATTAACAATAGCGTCCCTAGTGTTGTGTCAGAAGTCCGTGATAAACTTTGCTCGGTATCAGTCAAAGAATAGACATTTATTTCATCCTGGAATACACTGCATTCATCAGGAAGTCGAGCATCTTTCAATATGAGCTGTGCTGCATGTTCAGTTTCAATTATAATTTCGGGTCTAAGATAATACCTAAACCGGGATTTCCGTCAGTTGAATGTATAGCATATTTTTTTGGATTGACTAAAAGGTCACTGTGGTTGCAGAGTTACAGAGTCTGATCACGATGTAACTAATCACATCAAGAAACTGACCAGATACTAATACCACAACAACGTCCGCGTAAGCCATGACTACAGCTAAAGATAACGACACCCCGAGATGAACTTCTTCCTAATAACCTTGACTTCTTACTGTTAAAAAGACTTGCCGTTCCCATTCTTAAATTCAACATAGTTGTAAGTATACTTTTCTAACCCTGTATACTTTTCTCATAAATTTTAAAAATAAATAATAAATGCACTCACTCACTCACTCATTGACTCGTTCTCTATCCTTTTGGTTTAAAACATGTCGGCGTTATTTTATGTGAATAATAATGTACAAATAAAATATTCAGTTTCTTTCAGTTATGGCCCGAATCAAAGTAGTAATGAATTTGTTTTCTCATTTTTTCATCTCTTCCTCATCCTCCACCTCCTCCTCCTCAAATTCTTCTCATTCTACAATTATAATTCATTTTGCATTTGGCCCAAAGACAATTACAGTTTGAGTTTGTATGACTCTCAAAAAAAAAAAAAAAAAAAAAAAATAATAAAACTACATAAGAATACCGCGTGCTTCTTATTAACTGCATTACAAACCCAGCAGGTATTTCACACCTTTTGCACCCCACTGTGACCGTGTCGGAATGAAAAGGCATCACTTAAAATCTTGAGATCTTAATAAAGTTTGTTAAAGAAATTAACTCAAATAAAAATGAAATAAATTTATATTTATTTTTGTAAAAATGTATGTTCAGACACAATATGGATTTACTTAAATACGTATTCATTCATTCGTACGTCGTACTTAGATAGAGAGTGATAATGTTATAATGTTAAATCTGGTCTTATGAAAGCCACAGCACCAAAATTGTTAAGAATACAGAAATTTAAATTGATTAATTGAAAAATGAGAAAAAGAATAAAATTATTAGTGGGGACAACTTTGAAAAATATAATTTTAAAAATCAAAACTTTTATACGAATCATGTGAGATGTCAAAGTTTCTTGTCCGTTTAAAGTCTATTCACTATTTAGAAATAAGCGGAAATTTGACAACTTTTGATGAATTTTGACAATAAAATATTTATTAATATAAAACATTTGAAATATTTTAGAAAATGTGGATCCCAAATTTTAATTAAGATGTAGAGAATAATTTTTGATTTGATAAAAGAATTTTTTTTAATTCCCAAAAATATAGAGTCCACACTTACACATTTAAAGTTGTAACGGCGTAATTAGAAACGCAGTAAAGTTTTCCAAAATGAAATTTTCTATAAATTTAAGGTTTCAGGATTTAGAACATAAATTTTGATCAAATTTGACATAGACCTGTTGGATTTTTGGGTACAAAAACTGAAAAATATAATCTGATGTACGTACCCTAAAGGAGCACTAGAAACGCTCATTAATATTTCATATTCTACAGATGATACCGTATCTAACTTTTCTTCATAAATAGAAATCCTTCAAGAGCTTCCGATCAACTCAAGTTGAAACATGTAAGACTAATAAATTCGGCTCTATACGGCCCTATTTTTAGTCTTCAATTGTCAAAGAAGTGATATTTACTGTTTCGGGGGATAATTCTCTCCTCTTATATTTTCCACTAAAGGCAATATCAGCGTGCCAAATTTCAATAAAATTTAATAAGCTGTTCGCTAGATTTGCACTCGATTGTGTACTCGTAAGTTTTCATATTCTCTCACAAGCCACATAATATATCACACTGTCAACAAGAATCTGTATGGTTTTAGATATGTTTATTGGTGACCTTTTCTAGGGCATACTTGTCTTCCTCACTATAGTTCTAATAGAAATCTCTCTCTTATATTAGTTCTGCTATTACTTGCACTAGTTACGGAAAGGATATTTATTATTTCTTGAATATTTTTCCTTTCGCTCCGTAATTCGCTAGTTTTGTACAATATAAATGATTAATTTTACTTGTAAGTTTCTAAATGCTCTTATTATCCTCATAATTCATCTCGCTGACAACACGAATCAGTGCCGGTGGCCCTTTTTTGGCATACAATTTCCACTGGTAGCAGTATCACGTATGTTGCTTCCGTTCTTACTTGTACTCGTTATGGAAAGGCTTTTTATTATTTCTTGGATGTTTTCCTTAGTTCTTTTCGGGAACCTTCTTTAATCCCAGATTACGAAGTCGGTTTTAAAACCTAATTATCCAACATTGGAAAAAAACAAACTTTAGTCGTGGTATATTTTTTTTCCAATAGAAATATTCACTGGGATCTAAATATTCCCATAGTACGAGATGATTATCTCAAAAATTTCAGGGAAGCCCGGGGGTTTATAATTTTAGAACTTCGTAGACGACAGAAATCAAAGGAAACAATGGATTTGGAAAGTAAAAAAATAAATAATAAAAAAATCCGAGACTTTAACATATTTAAAGATGATTATAGTTTATAAATACGAGTTCAATGCTTCTTCATCAGTTTTTTGTCTGATATTATAAATAAATCACTCCTTTTGTATGTGACCCTCCAAAAGCACTAACCAAGGGTATTTTTGGAAAAGTTGATACATTAAAAGATAAATTTTGAATTCAATATATATTTAGCGATTATTAAAATTAACTGCAGATTTAGGGTTACAACTCCATAACTTCCAAAAGCGAACCAAGTGAAAATCATGGGTATTTTATTTATGCTTTCAGGTTTACCCTCATAATAATTCTTCATTCACAAGAAATGTTTGAAATCTTAATATATAGCTTATTCATTTAATACGACACCTTATGATTTAAGGACATTTTGATGAATCCGTATTTACACGCTTGAAATAAATATAACTAAATTGGAGAAGGCCCTAAAAGCTAATAATATCCCACATTGGAATGATAACCTAAAACAATTAGAACAGCTGTACGTATTTGGAATAACTATACACGAGGAGGTGGTTCAAGAATTCTTTATTTTTGCTAATGTAGAGCAGAAAAACGAATTGATTCTTTGAAACCCTGAACATATTACACCCATATAAATATATAAGATAAGAACTATAAGTATAAAATTAATTGTGGCCTAAGGAACGTTACTTAAAAATTAATTGGGATGTTGTACAACAACAAGAGCATCACACGAAAAGACGCATTCATAGTAACAACAACAAAAAAAAAAAACAAACAAAAATAACAACACAACGGCAACACTAAAGGCTCATTTTGAATGTTTTATTTTATTAAAAAAAAAACAAGTTAAAATAAAAAAAAAAATAAATATTTTAATAGAAATAAATTTCATTTGTTCGCGTTTACATTATTTTTGTTGTTGTTTTGAAATTAATTGCAATTCCATGATATGACGAAAATTACAAATTCAGATTCAGTCAGATGTACAAACTGAGATATAAATGGACACATTTATAATGTAGCTGTAAGATATGTAACACATACACATATGTATGGATAAATTATGATACATATAAAGAAATCTTAAATTGAAATTGAATAGAATACAAATGAAATTGTACCAGTAGTTACCAATGTACACAATTTGGTACTATTTTAAATATAGAATTTAGTACTGATATTCTAAAGTTTAATATTTTTGTATGAGAATTGTACTAAAGAAAACAGGAAACTGGTTTCTGTATCATTTCAATATTTAAAAAAAAAATAAAATGGATTCTTTAAAGTACTATTTGGATTATTTAAAAAAGTACTGTAGTTATAAAAGTACCAAAAGAAAAATCTGCAAAATCATACTATTCAACTGCTCAACTCTATTTTGTAAAGTCATTTATACAAAAATAATAATAATAAAAAATATAAAATAATCATACATATTTGTCGGTTTGTATTACCATGAAATTAAGATCTACAGTTCAAATTAAATCGTAAAGAAGATGATTGAACAAAATTGTATGAAACGAGTGAAGTGAGATCAGAAAATGCATGTCAAATTAGAATAATAAATAATGGAATTTTATTGCTTGTTTAATTAATGTTTTTTTCTTTATCTTTCGCTTTTTATATGAAGATATTGGAATTTTGTTAACTTAAAGCTTTCAAAGAGGAGTACTTAACTCCTTAAGCGAAGATTTCTTTAAGTGGAAAATTGGAAATTTAAAGAGACATTTAAGAGTGCCTACAAGAGATATCATTTAGGGGCACAGGGCCAAAAACGTTCCACAACGTTAACTGGCCAAATACATTGTTAAAGTTCGTCTCAGTCTTTTCTCAGTGTATGAGTCTCAAATGACAACATCTCCACGGTAAGGGGATTTGGTTGAATCATGGGAACAGTGAAGTCGCTGTGAATATAATTATTTTGAATATACCACAGCCATTCGATATTATTCCCAATAGAACAGACTGCTTTCTCAAGGTTGGATATTCCAGATGGTTTATAAACTATTTTATACAAAAGTATTTGTAATCCAAGTGGGATACATGTTAAAAGTGGTTCCAAAACGATGTCAAATACATATCCAATCTAAAATAGGCTTCTTCAAATCAAAGTAAGCAATTCAACTTTGCAGGGTCACCGGCTACGTCCATTATCAGATAAGGGTCTTTAATCCCTTAAATCAACTCCAAAACTCCTCAATCCAAATGTTACAGAATTGTTTACAAAATCGTTTTTAAACCACTGTGTGAAGATCAAGATAAATGACTCAATATCTCACATGGCCCTACTTTTACATGATTTATCTGTATGGTTTATCTCTATGGACAATGCCCCATTAGGTATATATAAAATACGATATGAAGACATCACGTCTTTAGATTCCTAATATACGGCAGAATATTCGAAAATTTCACTGGTCTGGGTGCCTGACACGATACTAATCAGGTTAACTAAGATGCTGATGCCCTGGCGAAAAGAGGGATGAACCTCACAGATAAGGACACTGCTCGTCTGTGTGGTTTACCACTCACCGCCGTTAGGAAACATATATAAGATGAGTGCAAATTAGATGGAATAATGTCTACCAGGATCTTCGTTTCTGAAAAATTTGGAAATTGCCGATTTGAAGAATTTCTGAGGGTTTATTTGCAATTGCGGATAGTTCTGCAGTACTCCACCTATAACTTCTTTCATACCTCTCTACTTAGACTATCAACTACTATTTCTTTTCTTCCTATTCATTCTCCTTACAGTTAATGCAAGAGGGAACTTCAAGACCCAAGTGAGTCGTATCCTACTCCTCGTGGCAGTAAAGTCATTTCGTGGCAGTATGATGTATCTGTATAAATTCGACATTATTAACTTGCGTATCCAATATATAAATCTCATCTAATTGTGTCATTCTCTCTTTTTTCATTTACTTTCATTTAATATTTTACATGACAGAAATAAAATCAATATTAAATTATTATTTTTGTTAAGAAAATTCATTAGTCATCAATTCGAAGAAAAACTTTAATTTTATTATCGAATAATTCGCAAACATTTTTATAGAGAAAAATAATTCGAGTCACAAAGTGTAAATTTCATATTATAAACCATAAAATAGTTGTAAAGTCAATAGAAAACATGAAACATGACAAATGACAATAAAAAAAAGTGACATTAAACACGAAATAAGGACGAAATAAAATTGTAATACAAAATAAAAAACATTTTTTCAGAAATTTATTAGAACTTCTTAATGATAAAGTATTCAGCAGTAGACTTCAAAAGTAGGAATATATATTTTTTATTCGTCTTTAGAGATATCGGGGAGCAACAATGTCTATTTCCATAAAAATCATTGGTTCTCCAAAAGTATGATGGCAGAAAGGTCCTGCTTAGAAAGGGAGTTGTTGTTTCCCATTTTTACTTATTTTTAAGCTTTATTATTTGCAACATTTTGAACCGATATCGGAGGTTAAAAATCTGGAATGCTGGAATACTGATACTGGCTTTTTTTGTTTCCAATCCAACCTGAAACGACAACGAATTCCTTTTCTTCTTGCTCTTGGCATATTATTAATTTGAATTATTCGGTTTTCGAGTCAGATTATACTTGTCTTCCTCACAGCTATTCGCTAGATTTGCACTCGATTTTGTGTACTCGTCAATTTTCATATTCTCTCACAAGCCACATAATGTATCACACTGTCAACAAGAATCTGTATGGTTTTAGATATGTTTATTGGTGACCTTTTCTAGGGCATACTTGTCTTCCTCACTATAGTTCTAATAGAAATCTCTCTCTTATATTAGTTCTGCTATTACTTGCACTAGTTACGGAAAGGATATTTATTATTTCTTGAATATTTTTCCTTTAGCTCCGTAATTCGCTAGTTTTGTACAATATAAATGATTCCTTTTACTTGTAAGTTTCTAAATGCTCTTATTATCCTCATAATTTATCTCGCTGACAACACGAATCAGTGCCGGTGGCCCTTTTTGACATACAATTTCCACTGGTAGCAGTATCACGTATGCTGGTTCCGCTCTTACTTGTACTCGTTATTTATTATTTATTTATTTATTTATAAATTTTTTTATATTATTTCTTGTTTGTTTTCCTTAGTTCTTTTCGGGAACCTTCTCAGACCTCCTCTAGTTGTACATTTGACAAACGTTTTGTTTACTCATAAGTTTTGAGAGGCCATTTGCTGACAATACGAATCAGTATCGTTTGCAATCAGTATTTCATTTTAGGGCTTGTGAACACATTCCGCTATCATTACCGCGTGATATATCATGAAGACATTTTAAAGTGACACACTGTACGAGCACTGAAATGATCAGTAAATTGATGATGATTTTGGAGAAATGTTCCAATGTTGGATACGACTTCGAGCCGAAGTTGTCGCTAATAACATTATTGAGTTTCGCATTGAGGTGATACACAGAAATTTTTCTACATTTCTTATGGACTCGACATGTTAAAAGTTTAACGATTCTAGACTATGATTATGGGGATTGAATTCCTAAATTCTTGACCTCAAAACCAATATACAACAACTCTGGTCACTTTAAATGAGTATCGCTAGTATAGTGGTTTAATTGCCTATTTCCGATCTCTATTAAATGTCAAATACCTTCACGTACACATAAAAAACTTCAGTTGACATTTTATTGGTTTTTGTGGTATGATTTGGTTTTGGGCCTCATTGAGTCACATAAATACAAACTTTCGAAAATACTAAATTGTCAATGTTTGTTTGTTGTGTTAAAAGTGTGTGTGTGTGTATATGTTTAAGATAATTTTGTACGTGTGTGAGAGTGTGAGTTCTTTTCTATAAAACAATATATTTTCTAAACTACCATATCAATGACCCAATATTGCAACATTATGTGGCAGCAAAGTATGGAAATAAAAACGTTTGGAAAAATAACATTTAAAAACGGGGGTTGTATGGGACAATAGTTTTTGGGTCTTTGAGATTGATTTTTGTGCTCAACGTTTGTGTTCATATTAAATTTATATTGTATCCTGGCATTAGATATGAGGGTGGTTGGACTATACATTGGCCCCATTCATTCAAACAACAACAAACAACAAAAAATGGTTTGTTATTTTGTTGTCGTAGACGAATATAAATTGCTTTGTAATTTGTGTCGGTATTCATGCTGTGGAAAGCAGGAGCAGCAGCAGCAACAACATCAAAACTCATTTCTCTTAATTCAACTTTAAGTGGTGACTCTTAAAGTTGAAATATCCTTTTCAGTGATATTTGTTGTTATTGTTATCGTTGTTGTTGCTATTTTGTTTGGTGGTAGTTTGTATTGTATTGTAGCTCCTGTTTTTATACTTTACAGGTCCTTTTCTTTTCATTACTACTAGTATTCTATTTTATTGTTTTTGTTGTTGTGGTGGCTGTTACTGGTTATTTCATTTAGAGTTGATGGTGTGTGAAAAAATGTGAACAGATTGTTATGTAATTGAGTTTTGGGCAACTGTTTTTATGCGAAATATTTTCGACTACACCAATTACTACACTGTCTACTTTATCAGTCTCCAATGTCATCCCAAGATATCTCCCTCTGCCTTTCGTGGCTTAGGTGTAAATTTTTGCCCACTTGATTTTAAATCGTTGTTCTTTTGTTATAACGACTTTTTTCCTTTTGAGTTATTGGCTTAATTTGTAACAATTCTTTATATAAATTTTATAATGTTGCTGTTCGGGTTTCTTCTTCTTTTTTATCCTTTAGAGAATTATTTTCTAAATATTTTCTTTTCAGTTTTCCTTTCCTTTCGCCATCCCATCTTGTGGTTATTTATCCTTTATGGCAATAATATTATTATTCAATTATGTATGGTTGAGTGAGCGAATAAATAAATTTTTACTGTTTGGAATATTTTCGATATTATAGTTAATCAGGGTCAAATCATTTCAAATTGAAAGGATTAACTGTTGGGCAATTTCACAGGATTGAGTCATAATTGGACGTTCTTCTTTTATTTTAATTTATTAAAGTAGATTTCATTTTTAAAAATTTATTTTATTTTAGTTTTGAAATATTGAATGAGAAAATTTAACAATTGCAAATTGTGAATTATTGAAATCATTTTATTTTAATAAGTTAGAGAATTGTGGTACCCGAATAAAGAAAGGATTGGATTTATATAAAACGAGTTTTTATATATCCAATTGGATTTTTTTGATATACTTTTTAATATTGACCATTATAAGTATGTTAGGAAAAAAGTTGCATAGTAAAATAATTTAAACTAATTAAATCGGAGTAAACGCCTTCACTTTTCCCCAGCTCTTGCTCAGCCTCTAACTTCCGACTTAATTTGCCTTCTTCTGGCATACGCTGGGCGGATTCCATTCTGTGAAAATTCTTGTTGACAAACTTCATATTGTGTTGCCAACACTGCGTCATTTTTGCATCTTTACTTGCAATCGCTAGGATTTTTTGTTGTTCTTATCCAGAAGTTTATGCCGGCCAGAACACATACAGGATATTACAAAAGCAACGGTTTAAAAATACTTTCATGTTTTTTTCTAATGTCCCTGTTACAAGTTTCGCACGCATGAAGATTGGAACCTTTGTGGACAAGTGTAAATATGGGGATTTTCAAATTAGATGTACTTTCTGGCCCCGATCCCACAATCTAGATTTTTTTTATTTCCAAGTATTGAATTAGCTGATATCTCCTATTTTAATTGCTCGAATAACAAAAAGATCTTGTGAGGATACACATTTACCAATATTCACAATTCCATTGAATTATTTTCGGAGTTTTATGCTACAGGAATATTTAAGATTTAAACTGAATTCATAAGGCAAATAACTTTTAGAGAAACTTTGCTACATAACAATGTGCCTCAAATCACATTCTGATTGAGTTTACTTAAGGCATTATTGAAAGCTATGATTGTTTGATAGTGGACTTACGAGACATAAATCGAGTCGATGTTACCTTGTGGGATATTTTTCTGCCAATATCTGAAATGTTGGCTACACATAGCAAGGAAGTTGTTGTAGGATTCGTTCATCATCGGTATATTTATTCAAAAAATAAACGGAATGATGGTGGTATAACTTCGGCGCAAGTATGTTGGTCACATTTAAAAATATCGGCAGAGACTATATTATCTGCAGATTTGTTTTCTGAGACTTCTAATCGAGTTCTCTATCTCAAATATACCGTTCACGTTGTTGTTATATCCATTTTAAAAGTTCCCAGCAAAAGTTATTCCTTAAGGAAGTAACTGGGTTCAAATAAAAACTCTTTCCCATTAAGCCAGTAACTCTGTTAAGTTCTTGAGAAAATAGTTGGGACTAAATTTTATAACTAACATTTCAATAATACATAAAGTAACGTTACTAACTGATTGAAATTCCACGCCCTTCACAGAGATCCACTATGGGAGTGAAGTCGGTAACCTTGCATTTTACCACATAATTATAAAGGGTTTCCCGAAAATGAATTTTATAATAATGTTACGGTGTTTTTGAAGTTGTTGTGACATCCGGTAGCTGTTGAAAGTTTTATATTTTAGAATGATATATGGAAAAATACATATATCTGGCCAATGTAAAGATTTAGATTTGCTGACCGATGGTTGATATGCAATTGTTTTTTTATGGATTTTGGAATTATAGCTATTATAGCATATATATTCAAATGAATGGCGATTCAAGCTATAAAATGTTCAAAACTACTTCAACGTCGACATTGTTGGTCAAATTGTACAACTTTCCTAGAAAATTTCATGATAGCACAAATGTATATAAGTATAAGAGTATAAGATTTAACCTTATGTTGTGCGCGATCCTCACAATTGTGATATATGTATTTTATTCAACTAAAAGTCCTACTTGCAGGAAGACACATTAAAACTGAAGCTGAAATTTTAAACTGTCCAACCATCTTTTTTAAAACAAACAAAAAATATTTCTTTCATAAAATTTTTATTAAAAAAGGGCAAATATCACAGTTGATATAGCTGGGTCTGAAGGGGTAATGAAACTTTTTTAAAATTTATTTAGTATTTATACCCTACACCACCATAGGTGGTGGGGATATTATGCTTTTGTGCAAATGTTTGTAACGGGTACAAAAAGTGTCCTACCACCACTTTTAAGTATACCGTTCGATCCAGAATCACTTCCTGAATCGATTTATGCATGTTCGTCCGTCCGGCTGGCTATTCACCTAAAACTTATTCGCAGTTTTGAAGATATCTTGATGAAATTTGACACGCAATATTATTTTTCCCAAGGGCAATACCTATTAAAATTGGTTATGATCGGTATATTATTTTGTATAGGTCCCACACAAATGTCCCCCCGGAATGGGGTTTTTAGTTCATACAAATCTTTTATCTTAAAAATGAAATATACCATGTGTCATACTGGCGTCATGTGGGCGGAACTAAACAAGATTAGATACGTGGTACTTTTTTTTGGACCTTATAGTCGAAAAATTTCTATATATTTCAATACAAGTTGGAATATTCGATCATTAATAAGGAAACAACAACTAAGTATATAATTCAGGAATCTAATAATTGTGTTATTTTTACGTACACTTTACGCCAAAATGGCTTTAATCTATTAAAATACATATGAAACTTCTATTAATTATGAATATTTAATTATATTTTGTTTGTTTGTTTGTTTTAGTTAAATATTAAATATTAAAAAAATAAATCACTATTAAATGTAAATACACGCGACAGTTGGCTTTTCAATTAAAGCATAACGAGCGTGTTAATTGCTACAATTTGTTGCAATAACGTTTTACAAATCACACTTATAAAACGTATCATTTATTTGTCACTTTGTATGAGAGACTGAAATAACTTTAGCAAAATAACAACAACAAAAACAAAAGCATATGCAGTGTAACGTGTCATAATTAGTTCATGCCACAAATGTTGCAGACAATAACAAAACAGCAGCTATTGATGATGACAATGTTGAGCATGATGTTGCACAGTGATGACAAAACCACTTTTAGGGAAATAATTCTGCAACTTTTGAACCGTTGGAGATGTTTTTATAAAATTTAACAAGGTTAAAGTTAAGGTGTTTAAAAGTTAATTTAGATGATTATAGACATCGAGGTGGTCAGGAGGTAAGTGGGTGGTCTACCAAATTTGGTTGATTTTTTTAAAATTCGAAGAATAGTTGCAAATAGTGCTTGTAAATCTTAATAAAAATATCCCTAAATGTGTAGGTCATTTATGTATCAGAGAAATTCAAGAAGATATAAATGCATTTTTTATTCTTGTTATTTTGATTTAAAAGCTTTAAGCTTTTTTTATTATAAGAATCTGCTAAAAAATTTTATTAATCTGAAATTAGAACTTTTAAAAAAATAAGAATTTTTTGTAATGACCTTTCCAAACTTTATAACTTCTTTATTGATTTCTAAAGAAATCCTAACGGAAATGCTTGTGAAGTGAAAGGCAATCGTCTTTCCCCTTAAGCCCTACCTAAACTTGGTAAATTTTGAAATAAAATGTTTAAATGTTTATTTTTGATAAGTTCTCAAAACTGGGAAATTGGTCTCCTCTAAAAAAGTTCAGCTATAACTATAGTTATAAAATATCTCTAACTGTTCGAATGTTCCACAAGGAAATCGTTTTGAAACCACTGTTTAGTTGCTTTTGAAATTGTTGGGTGTTGAATTTCAAATGAGTTGAATGTTAAAAGTAAAATAAAAACATGTGTCTTTACACTCCTTCTTATATTCCCCCTCTCCTTTCTCTCTCTCTATATATATGTTTTTATATAGTTTTATGCATAAATTCACCTTATTACAATTTAGTTACAATATTTAGAGGAGGATTTACACCTAATCAAAAAATAAACTAGAAATGATTAAAAAATATTGAAGCATGACATAAATTTGTAATTCAGTAGCTAAAATGATGATGATGATGATGATGACACGCCCACTTGTAATATGACAGTTAGACAAATAAACGTAAACATATGAAAAATATAAAAATTAACCACAAATAAACAATTTGTCGTGGTTAACAAAACGCATCTTTTTTTACTCAAATATATTTTTGGTTTGCAATTCATCCCCTTTTTTGGACCGCAAAATATTATTTACAACCCAAGAAAAGGTTCACGTTTATTGTAAAAACATTAAGTAAATCTGTAGATATTAAAGTCATAAAAAATCATATCAACTCATATCCAGAATTATTATCATTATTTTGTTGCGTTGTTGTCTATGAATTTTATTGTCATTCGGGGTAAAAATGTTGGTCGAATTTCTTCCTGACCATTTCTTTGTCTTCTTTAACTGTCATCAGTTATCTATTTGTTAATTCTTTTGTGTCAACTAAAATTTTTATGATCATTTGTGTATTTTATATGAATGATGTATATTATATAACAATCTGTTACGATTTTTCTTTTATTCCCAAATATTGTCATTAAATTGAGGTTAAAGTAATTAAAATTAAATTTTCTTTATTTACATTTTTATGTAATAAAAATATATATAAATGATTCTGTCTGTTTGTTTGTTAGACAGCTAAACTACTGAACCGATATTGCTGAAATTTTAAACAGAATAATCCCCATATCCCCCAAAGTAATATAGGCTATAACAATTTTCAATAAGATCCATGTAATAGCGAGAATTTTCATATTTTGTTTCAATCACTTCTCCAAGGAAATGTTTTACTAGACAAATTGTAGGACAAGAGGGGAGAAACCCCCCATACGAAGCAAGTATTGATCAATGAATATCTTAAAAACAACTTTATTGAGAATTTTCAAGTTTGGTTACAATAACTTTTTCAAACGGCGAAATTTGAATTTTCAAATTTAGTCCCAACCACTTTTTCAAGGAACTTTTTTTTAACAAAATATGGAACCAATAGGACCAGTGGGAAGGGTACCCCCCATACAAAATGAAAACATGTTTAACAATAACAGTGAAAATTCTAAAATTTTGTTCCAAACAGATATACTCCACAAAATATAAGACGGTTAGAAGAAGAGGTAGCTCCCATGCAATGCAAATATTAAATGAAATTTTAGAACAAACAGGGTCAGGGCATTTGGCAAAATGACAATTACATAAAATTTGTTGAATACACTTTGTGATTTTTGAAAGTTCTTTCGTGATCTTAATTGAGGAGAATGTTTGTGCAACAAAGCGCAATGGGTAAAAATGATTAAAAAAATATTATTTTATCAGAAGTTTAAAAAGTACCACATTATAATATCATTTTATTTTTAGCCATTTGGAGGTAAATATGTTTATAAGTTAATTATGTCAAATAATTCAAAAAGTACCATTGTAAATATCAAATAGTACCATAAAAAGCCTTTTGATTAATTTTTTATTCATTTTGAAAATGTAAATTTAATACCATGTGTATTAATTAATTATTACCAATTACCAATAGTAAAAAAGTACTCATAGAAGTTTCAAAAAGTACCACAAAGGTCCAAGTTATCAATTCTCGTCTAATTACGACCATAAAACCTAAACTTCGATTTTTTTTAAATTACTATTTTAAACCCGAATAGAACCTTAAGAAGATCCAAAAACTACGATTAACTGTTTTATAACAGTTAAATATAATTTGTTTCACATTTTTAAGTGAATTATGTCAAAAATGTAAAAAGTACCATTTAAAATTTTATATAGTACCATAAAATCTCCTTTGATAAATTTTTATCTATTTTAAACAATGATTCTTTAATTTCATGCATATCAATTAATTATAACCTATAATTCAAAATGTACCCTTGGATGTTCTAAAAAGTAACACGAATCCGAAATTGTTGATTCTTTTCCATTTCATATTTTTACATTAAGTATAGAAAATCCAAATAGTACCTTCAAGTGATCCAAAAAGTACCACCTAATAGCTAAAATTTTATTTTATCTATATGGGTCTTTGAATAATTTAATTTTCATATTTTTAGGTTACTCAGGTCAAGAAATTTAAAAAAGAAATCAGTATTTAAATGTTCATGTTGCAGTCATAATCCAAAATAATTCAAATCTTTCTCAAATGTAAATTCTCTAAAAAAGTACCAAAGTGACTATTTACGAAAAAGTACCTAAAAGGGAATTTTTTTTATAAGTGATCAAAATTTTATTTCTATATACAATTTACATAAATGTTACGAAAATGTACCAAAATATAGTTGTTACCCTTATTCTTTCCTAATGGGTTAGATTTCAAAAAAGGACCTATCTAAAATAAGGTTAAAGTGAATAACGAATATTCTTGTTATGTCGAGAAAGGAAATCCCCTTAAGAGAATTCTTGGTTACCAGGGGAAACGTATTGAATACAAGGAAAAAATCACAATTTTCCCACAGGATCGGCAGATACATTTCCAGCACTACAACGATTGCAGAATTTTCAATTAGCTGTGTGTTTTGATATCAAAAGCATTCATATCTGATTTGAAGAAGATCGAAAACAAAACCCTTTATAAACCTAGAACCTATCTTCCTATCATATATTGGTGATATGATATTTTAGGGGAATTCCAGCCAATTACACTCCAATTAAAACGTAACTAAACTCTTATTCAGCCGAAACCAAGGAACAAAGATTCATGAAAAACTATTACACGAAATGTTTAAAGCGTGTGATAGAATCAGAAACCGAGGCATCACTCCAGACGCCAAATCATTGCAGAGATACCTATAACCGGAGATTGTTTCATTTCATTTAAATATCAGCATTTCCAAAGTTACAGGTATGTAACGGATTTACGTGAATTCCTAACCCCTGTTGACACACTAGTTCCATAGAAACATAGTTTAGTTATTACTACACGTTTGTAGTTTAATGAATTATAAATGCAATTTTACAATAATTTAAACGGCTCCACGAATGTTCTGTAGCAGTAAAGATATCAGGATGATATGAAACTGTCCCCATTTTAAAATGGCTCTAATATATAACTGAAATTTTAGAGGAATTCCATAATACACCTTTTCAAATCTATTTAAGCTAATTGCAGCTCATTTATGATGGAACTCTACTCTTAAGTAAGTCAAATCAGAAACAAACATGCATTAGGATCTGTTGTACACAGGTGTTTCAAAATATGTGAAACAACTGGTCTGGTCTCATAATTGCAAAACTATAATTCCAAGCATATCTATGATCATTGAACCAAAGTGGAGTTTCGTGCTATAAAAAATGGTTTGATCTTGATTTAAAATCCCAGTTCAACAAAATTGAATCAGTGATAATAGAGGTGTAAGTGGGTTTAAGTTTTGTGAACCTAATGGGCCATAAAAAATATTTAAAACTATTCAGACTCCTTATATCCAACGCGTTTTTTCCAAAAAAAAAATAGTTACACTCTTTCTGAATTAACAAAAAATATTTTCAGCCATTTGGGTGTCGCGACTAAAACAATAGCAGCCGAAAACTATAAATGATTCTGGTGTCCAACAATGGAATCACTGATGACTTATTTTATATTTATTGAGTACCCGTTTCGAAATAAAGCGTTGTCCGAAAGAGTCCAAATCTAGGATATTTAGTTAAGATTAAATCTTATGGTTAAATCGGCTCAAATATTAATTTGTTCAAGATGATTCATTTTTAGTGTCACATATGACATTACAACGTTAATATACTTTCATCTATTACTTTTTGTAGTTAAGTTCCACGGGATATTAAAAAAACAGAAATTAAAGATCAGATGAAGAAATAAAAAACTCTTTTTTTCAGAAAAAAATTTAATTAAATTTCAGTGTAAATAAAAATTTATCTTAATTAATCAAATTTTCTTAAAATAGAAATATTTTTAATGTTTGTGTAAATAATTTGTTGTATTAAATTTTAGACAAACGAACAACAACACTTATTGTATGGTTGTATTTGGCCATTTGCCTAACGGTATTATACAAACAAACACACACGCACACATTTAAGTATTAATTTCCTAATCTACAAGGATATTAAGATTTTGTAGTTGAAATGTATGTAAATAATCAGAGTTGCCAAAATTTAATAAAAGTAAAAAATCAATTATTTAAAAATAAAATTAAAATTATAAGTCACTTTATCAGACAAAAACTTTTTTGATGGCAACACTGACATACTTTCAAAAACTCTTACTTCTACACTGAACCAAAACAGATAGTAAAATAACGAAAAAAGGGTATAGAATTGAAGAAAAATATGTTTAATATATCAGCCAACGAAACCATTTTCATCAATTCTTCAAATTGATGAAAAATTGTCAATACATTAATTCTTCAAATTGACGAAAAATCGTCAATATGACTATTTAAATACGTAAATAAAAATGCTGTTAATTTGAATAAATATCATTCAAATTGAGTAATACATTATTCAAATTATTATTATTAAAATAGTACAATGTCTGTACGACGGTGGTGATCTGACCGGCTTATATTTCTGATGAAAAGTTAATTTGCATTTTCATGAATTTATGCAAAATATTCCTTTAATTTCAGTCATTTTAATTAAAATTTTCTATTCTTTAAACAAAAATTCTTTTTTAAATTAACTTCATTTTAGTACGTATAATTGAATAAACTTGTGTGCTATTTTACATACGATGCGTAACTGTCATTTTTACTAAATATCACTTGATATAACATATTTTTCGTTAATTTTTTAAAGAATTTTTATTAAATTTAACATCTTTAAGAAAATTCTTTAATTTGAAGAAAAATTATTTTAATTAGAATAAAAATTTCTTTATTTTACACATTTTATCGTAAAAGTTCTACGAAAATTTTCGTTAATATTACCTACAACATTTGGTTCAGTGTATATATGACATTTTATAACTGTTATATATAACTACTACATGCATACACATAAAAATTAAATACAACCGTCACAAAACATCCATTACAAAACCAACAAAATAACAAAATTTTTAACTCAAATTGTAGAAACTGTGGTCCCAACAAATAATTTTATAATTTTGGAACTTCAGAATATTTTTTTGATAAAATTCAAAAAAACTTTCTTGAAATACTTTAAAATTGACTTGCAAGAGCACAAGTTGACAATGCAACCTGGGGACAAAGGATGGACCTTCTGGTAACATCTAGTATTAAATTATTTTCCCTAAAAACAGGAGCACAAGTTTTTGTTAAGTTTTGCTATGATCAAAATTCAAAATTCTAGAAATATATTGCAATAGTTCCGGAGCAAAACAAGTTTAAGTGAGTCTAGTGAACGAGGAATAAACATCCAAAGTTGCACACTTTTGGTATGCAAAATAAAAAAACGCTAACATTTTATTTTATTTATATTTTCCTGCAAAAATTAAACATTTTTAGTGCCATAATTAGACACCAATGTTGATCCGTTAAAAAGTATGATTATTTTAAAATAGAAAATTTGAAAAAAATGATTTCAAAAATCTTACTAAAAATCCAATAAAATCCAAAAAAAATCGTAAAACACTATCGAAATGGAAGATGTTTAATAAACAGATTTTTATTCTAATTAACAAAATTTTTCTTTAAATTGAAGAATTTTCTTAAAATAAACTAAAAAATAATAATCAAAAAAATTTTATAGTAAAAGATGTCAAATTGAATATTATTTCGTTAAGAAATTAACGAAAAATATGTTATATCAAGTAAGTAGTAACGCATCGTAATAAAAATAACGCAAAAATGTATTCAATTCTACGTAATAAAATGTAGTTAATTTAAATAAACTTTTTGTTAATTTAACTTTATTTTCCGTCAAATTTTTCATATAAAATGAAAATGACGAAGAAAATTCTCGCTGTTACAGTTCTTAAGATATTCATTTTCTAATATTTGCTTTGTATGGGAAGTACTCCTTATTTTGGTCTTTAATTTAAGTATTATATTTATTAAAACAATTTAACGTAATTCTTTCCTCAATTTAACTAAAATTTCGTAAATTTAACTTCAATATGGTATTTAAATTGATACTACTCATCAATATGAAGAACTTATTTTTGTCAATTTGAATAATATTTATTCAAATTAACCGCATTTTTATAGTCATATTGAAAATTTTTCGTCAATTTGAAGAATTTACGAAATATTCGAAATGATTAATAAAAAATTCATTTGCTGATTTTTAACCTACTTTTCTTCAATTCTACACCTTTTTTGTTATATTTACTACCATTTTTGATTCAGTGTATAATTTGAAGATTTATAGTAAAAAAAGTAATATTTAAACTTTAATTAAATTGAAAACGAATTAAATAACTTATTTAAATATTCAATATGATCAACATGATCTTGTTCACTTTTATGCCGAAATGCCCAAAATCCCAATCGGTTTCAAATGTGTTTTAAAATTTACATTTCTCATTATAATGAACGCGCGACAGAAAATACTTGTTCGATATTTACCCAACTTATTTGGCTGTATATTAAGGACAATTTCAAAATGATGCCAGGAAAGGGCTGGTGGACAGACTAATGCTCTGACTTCCTCAATAAAAACAGAAAACAAAAAAGTTATACAGTTCAAAACAACAAATGGTTTTATTAGTGAATAAATATTGCCACCTGTTTGGAAAAAATACAAAAAAAAACAATTTTTTCAAAGTTCTAGACTCGGATTAATATTTTAACGAGTTCATTATTTGTAGTGTCATTCGTTTGAAAACACTGCGGCCATGTGAAAGAAATATAAAAATTAAAACTATTCCAGGAATCAATTGCAAAACTGGATCTGGATCGTTTCAAGCATCAGTATACATGAAGTATAACTCAAAATTAAATATTGGCCCATTCCCTACATTCACTAAGTGAAATTGAAATCGATCAAAAGTACATCGCACAGTGCTTCTAATAAACAACTTAATATTAATTGTAATTTACGATCGATTTAATTTTTAATTAGAAACACTGTGCGATATACTGCTGAGTGCACATTGTACTAATGTTTGTTAAAAGTGTGTTGTTATCCATTTTGTCCTTTTACACCCTACACTACATCACTATACTTGAACGAGGTTTAAAAGCGATTATCCTTATTGTATTGCGATTATAAAGACTTCAATTTTTTTCGTTATATTAATTTTGTCAGCGAACAGCGAAAAATGTTCTATTAAATTTAAATCGAAGTCGACTTACCTTTGGCCATCTTTTCGTCCTTATATCAGTTTGTTCTTCATCATTAATGGTCATAGCTCTATGAAGTTTGGCGTGTAGGAATAAATTTATAGACCGATATCTGAGAAAATCCGAATTTGTCAATAATAAGACATTAGTTTTTTTACATTAAAAGTAAACAGATTTAAAATAAAATTTGATCATAAAATGTAGCTTTCTGGACTTCATTACTATTGTCAAAATCGGATTCCTAGAAAAAAGTTTTAGCCAAAAGTATAAAACATTTTATTACTCCCATCATAAATATTCTTATTAAAAGTAACTATGGTCAGTTGTATTGTTGGTTCAATATACCTTGAAAGACAAAAAATTTTCTTACTGTCTAGTGACCCTTAATACATTCAGCATTTCATCGCCATTCAAAAGTATCATAGAGAGACAGTACAAAAACTTTTGTGTATTCCAAAATACAGGGGATGTCTGATAAATTATAGACCGCAAAATTTCGAAACGTATTTTCTGTGTGCATAAAACCTTTTTTTTGCAAAATATTATTATTTTAATTTCTTTTTTATTATTTACCGAAGCGGGTCTTGTATGAAAAATATGATCATTTGGGGCAGATCTTCTTGATATTTGATATTTTCTTTAGAATTAAGAATTTGTGTATATTGAACCAAACATAACTAATTTCAGAATTCGAATTTAGAACAAAATAATCCAAAATATTAAATTTCATAGAGATACATTTAAGGCGTGTTCACAATATCTATATGGAAAATCAGCCCATTCAAGACATCTGTATAAAATTTCACATGATTGTGCTGAAATTAGGGGCGTGGTCGTTGACCCAAAGTTAACCACCTCGGATATGCTAATTTTGTTTAAATTCGCCAAAAAACTCATTTATGTATTAGAACCTACGAAATTTTGTAGGTAGTGCTTGCAAATCGCTATAATGCTTTAACCAGATTCTTTTTAAAATTCAAAAAGTTTGCTATAATTCCCATAGATATATATGAATCCGTTTAAAGTTATATTTATCTGAAGGAGGAACTTCGAAAAAAAAAAAACGATTTTTCGTTTAAAAAATATATGTTTTTAGTTCTGTACTTTATAATTTTTTATCGTTTTATATAGACAACTCAATGGGAATGACTTTAAACTAGAGATAACCATAAATCTAATTTTCCGACTCAAGAAGTTAGACTACAAATTCCGCTAATGCAATGCTTTACATGTACACCCTAATTTCTGTTGCTCTCTCTACAATATGAGAGAGAATGTATTTTAGCAATCTTTGAAAAAAACATACACTGAGCAAAATTTTGACAGAAAATCCTAATTAAAAAACTTTTTTACATTTAATGTTTACCGGAAATTTGCACGGAAATGGATACGTCAACAATACAACTTTAAGTCAACATTCTGTAAATTTTGATTTTTTTCAGTGTGAAATTAAGCAGAATCAATTTCAACTGCTTCACATACAAAAGCAATTGTATAGTAGAGTTCGCCCTATTGGCAACTGACTTATTTTGCTAATTTCACAAATCGGAATCATTT
Source organism: Cochliomyia hominivorax (assembly GCA_004302925.2). Taxonomy (NCBI): domain Eukaryota; kingdom Metazoa; phylum Arthropoda; class Insecta; order Diptera; family Calliphoridae; genus Cochliomyia; species Cochliomyia hominivorax. Next base: position 74,654,112 of record PYHX02000495.1, on the reverse strand, counting down.
CTAATTTTCCCTCAAGAAATAGCTTCTTATGAAAGATAAACACCTAAAGAGTATATTTCGCTGTGACGTCCTTGTAATGACTGGGTCATTGATTTTTTTTTTTTTTGTATTTTCTTAATTCCTGATTCATAGACAAGTTCATAACATAAAGAAATTCAAACTTATATTATTATTCGTCTCAATTTGATTTAAGTTTATTGGTAGAAAATCAAACTTAATCTGGATATGCGTTAGGGTCCTGTACTCCTTCAAATCAACCCGAAAACACCTCAGCTCTGACCAAGTTAAAGATAGATCTCACGGTTCAAATGTTTTAGTTTTACAGCTCTTAAAATAAATCAGAGACAAAAAAACTTCGATAAATTTTCGATTACTAAACTAAATAACCACTAAATATCGCAGTTCGAAACCTAAGCAACATTAACATTATTTTATTTGTATCAAAAATTTTTATAGATAATAAATGGAAACGATCTTGAAAACTTTATGAGTGTACAGACCAGATAGTTTTTCGTTAAATTTATAAAAATAGATTATTTCATGAAAAGATGTAGAAGATGAGGCCAAACTTCATATTAATTCTTCAATGTTTAAGGTTTTTAACGTATAACCGATTACAAGGTTTTTTTCGATATCTTCAAATTTTTATTTATTTCCCAATTTCTGTAGCGAATTTTTTAACTGTTTAATTAAATCCAAATATTGCTAAAGGGTTAAAAAAAAACATTAGGTAAAAACATTTCTGCAGATGCTAAAGCATTTCTGCGTTGCTTATGAGTAAATTGCAGCAAATATCACCAGATTATACAAAAAAAATTGAACTTTCATATCAAATCGTTAAAATGGAGTGCTTAACATTAAAATATATTATATATTAAAATATAAACTGAGTATTACACTCAACAAAAAAGGTAGTAAAAATAACGAAAAAGGTTGTAGAATTGAAGAAAATTAAATATTAGCCAACGAAACCTTTAATCCTTTAATTTCAATTATATTAATAAGAATTTTCTATATTAAATATTTTCCTCCTGTATGCATATTTATATTTATGACATATAATATGACAAGGAAAATATAAAAAATTATTTGACACAAAAAATATTGAAATTAACAAAATTTTTATTCAAATTAACTTCATTCCTGTATGTAGATTTTAATAAATTTTGTGTTATTTTACTTACGATGTGTTACTGCCGTTTTTACTAAATATCTATTCAGTTTAACCTCTTTTACTAAAAATTTTTTAGTATATTTGAAGAAAATTCTTCAATCTGACAAAAAATTTTTTTACTAGAAATAATAATTTTTATTTAACACATTTTTTCGTTAAATATCTATTTTCCTCAATATTACCTACGACATTTGGTTCAGTGTAGGTAAAACATTTTTTTTCATTTTTAATTTACTTCATTTTTAGACAGTACCTATACTTTGGCAGAACAAAAATAAAGAATTACAATTAGGTTTTCATTATTTTCATTTCATTTTGTTATATATTTTATTTTATTATAAATTATAAATAAATTAATAAAATGTGTACATTTATTTAATTTTCACTTTAAATTCATAAAATTGTTAACACAAATTAGACTACCAAAACTTATGTTTTAAACTGTATAACACTGAGCAAAGTTAAACTTAATACTTAAAACATAACAAAAATTTCCGGAAATATTAGATCGTTTAATGTATTCAAATGCATGGTTCTAATATCTGGACAGTTTGAATTTATGAGAGTTTTAATATAAGAATTTTCAAAACTTTATAAAGGGTTTTTCATCTTAATTTTATAGTTGCCTCAGATATAGGTTTTTAAGTGTTGTTGTCATTGGACTGATATTACTAGAATTACCAAATTTCTGATAATCAGAGAAATCCTGAAAATATTTGAGAATAATAAGAATAAATATGTAAATTACTTTCAATTTGAATTCTTTTAATAAAAATGTAATAAAAAACTTAAAGAAATAATAAATAATTTAAATTTATTTTCCTTTGTTCCACAACATTAATTTGTGAATACAAAATCCAGCCAAAGAATATAAAATATTCTAGAAGATTCACTAATAATTTTCTATTTATTAAAACAGCTCCTACACACACACACATATTGTTACAAACACACAGAAAATAAAATAAAGAAAATTAAAATGAATATCAATCAATTATATATAATAATAACGAATCATTTAAACAGAATTCAATTCAAACCAATTTACGATAAAATGAAACACTAACAACAGCAACAACAACAACAACAAAATTAATGAAAATCTCTAACATAAAAAAAGGCACACAACCAACACACAGATATTGTGGTAAATAAAAGACAATATATAAAATGTATACACACATCCATAAACATGTATAGTTTGTATATAGAAACACCCATTACACCCACAAGCAGAATTGAAACGTAGAATTCTGCTTTAAGTAGAGAAAAAAAAACAAGCAAAAGAAGCTTTTTGATTTTACGATAAGGGAAAGAGAGACATAATATATAAAACATACCCACACATACACACAAACAAACATATCTTCATACAAAGTTACTTACGTATGAGCAATATGCAATGAAAACCACTTACAGCAACAAATGCACAAATAATAATTTTATGAGGGTAAATTGAAATAATAACGAAAAACTCCGCCCTGCAGTAAACAGAAGAAGAAGAATAATAATGAACAAACAAAAATATTAACAACTTGTAAGAAGCAGCACCAACACCAGCGCAGCAGCAGCAGCGACAACAAAAATCAACTATTTTTGTTGTTGTTCAGTTTGTCAGTGTAATGAAAAAAAAAACCAACAAAACAACCACAACTAAATACACAACAAATTAAATAAGAAAATAATAAATTGAAAAAAAACAAAAACAATATGCCAACCGGCACAAACACACACATACACTATTTTTCACTCACACAATTCCAATAAACACTTACCAAAAAAGGGGGAATATACACCACTACATTCAAAGAGAACGAGTGAATGAGAATGAGTGAAATATATTTGAAATAATTTCCCGTTATTTTCTTCATTACGATACCTTAAAAGAAAAGACAAATATAGAAATATTACACCATAACGACATCTCATTCATGTACAGTAATAGAAAAACCACTAAAGCAGCCATATTGCTACATACTAATTTGAAGTTGTTGTTCGTGTTAGTGTTTAAATTGAATTTTGTCATTGTAGTTGTAGTTTTATTATTATCACCGTTTTTGTTGTTTTGTTTTTTGTTCGTGTTCAGACAATTTATGAATTATTAAAGGTAAGAGAGAGCAATTCAGTCAAGCCAACATTGACTTTTATACTCGTACGTAGACGGCGGAAGTTGTTAAAATACAAAAACAACTACAAAATATAAGAAACAAAAATGTTTTTTTTTTGTTTAAGTAAAATGAAAATAAATTAAGTTGCGTTTCTTTATTATTATTTTTTGTTGTAGGAATGTGTGAGAGGATATGATGTAAAGATTGCCAGAGTTCTTTACGTTCTATGGTTGACGTTATTTTTTTATTGAAAAAGATTTTTAAAACTTAATTTAAAAAACTGTTTTTCTAATTTCTGGACACTATTTTAAAATCATTAAAATCATAAATTGAACTTTGTTCAGTAATAAGAATATAGAAAGTGGAAGTATTCTCAAATTTACGTTTTTGATATTTTATATCAATGTTGGTCAGATGGATAAAAACGTCTTTTGCAGACCTAAAGTCATACAATTTCATAAATGGAAAAAGATAATTCAAATTCATAATATTCGTCATTTGACGATGTTATATTGCGGTAAAGGTATGACTCAAGATTGTTTTAACCGATATCGGCTTTTATCCTTAATACGATATTACTTCGGCGAGTAATAATATTTTTAATTTCAATTAAAGTGAAAATGTTCAAAAATTATAACATTTCAGACATTAGAACTTCACCTATAGTTTTTATGAAAAAAGGTAGAATTAGGTAGGGCCTTGAATTCATGTGTATCTCCCCAATCACATTTTTTAAACAAAATTTCAACTAAAGTACAAAAATTTAATTTAATCGGTTAGAAATTTCATATAAAAGATATATAATTGGATGTGTATGTATGTATGTATGTATGTATGTATGTATGTATGTATGTATTTATGTAACATATAGAATCAAAAACGGCTAGGCTATTTTTGATTAAATTTTAACAGAATAATCCTAATTCACCAGAAAGATAAAACTAGAGAGGGGGTACACCTTATACAAAGCATATATTAATTATCGAATATATAAAAAACTATAACAGCGAAAATTCTCAAATTTGTACCCAAATACGTTGACAACGAATTGTTTTACCGGACAAAATTTAAGACGGATAGAATCAGGGGAAGGTTACCCCATTAACAAAGCAAATATTGATTTTCTTAAAAAGATATATGACTTTTAGCATCTGCAACTCCCTAAAAATTTGTTTTGGCAAAACAAAGTTTGCCGGGTCTGCTAGTTTATATAAAAAAGATCGTTTAATATTTAGAAATTTTAAATGCAAATAATTCAAAAATTACAAGTCACATAAGTATTTTAAGATATTATGTGAATTGTGTATTTTAAAGAGATATTCGGAAAAATATTGTTGTATAATATTAAAGTATTAAATGACGAAAAAGGAATCTCTATTAAGAGAAAAATTGATCGAAGTTCTATCTCTTGTTTGGATCAATTATTAGAGTTATTGGGATTGAGAGATTTTTACAAATATTAACAGAATAATGACCTGGAACAAGCTGCTAATGCAGTCATGACATAAATGTTATGTAACTGTTAAAAAAAACTTGCCAGAATTCCTTAAACTGGACATAATTAAAACTATTTCCGAATAGTGATCCCAAGACTAGTTAGAAGATTGTACTTCCTCAAAAACTTAGCTATAATTTTAAAAAATGTTCAAGAAATGTGTGAAACCACCATGTCATTATATCTTGAAATAGTGCATCACAAACGAACCCTATTAAAATTGGTCGTGTTCTAAGATCATAAAACTCACAGATATGAAGATATTTTAATTAAATTTGGTCTAAATTAATCCTTTATCAGTCGAAATCCACATGCCATTAAGTAAATATTTCGTATTTTTAAGATTTACATAACCAAAAGACGTAAAACTAAAATTTTAAAAGATGAATCCATAATTAATTATAATCGCGATTAAGCACCTTTGTAATATTCAAATTCAAGGGAAATTCAAGTTATCTAAATCAAATAAATTTATTTTAAATTGTTTTAATAAATAAATTTCTTATTTAAATACAAGATAATTTTCAATTTGTGGCAACACTGGTGTTGTGGTGTGGTGTGTAGCATTTGGTAAATTGAATGTACAACGCCGGAGGAATAAAATTAAATGTTTCGTTTTATGAATTTTTGTCTCATTCTCACTCACTACATTCTCGCACTTGCACTCACTTGCAGAGTATCTTTTATTTTATTTGATTTTGTTTTGGTTTTGTGTATCTGTGTGTATAAGTGTTTTCAATGGACGAGAGTGAGTGACCAAATAGTAAAATGTTTTGGTGAGTGCGTGAGTATGTTTTTTGTTTTGTTGTGTCTACAAGAGTGTGAGGGCAACCATTGGACATTCTAGATTATATAAAATTGACTAAATGTTATTATTGTTGTTGATGATGATGAGAACGATAATGAATGCAACAATGGCAACAATCTTGCTGCCAAAGCTCAAGTCAACTGAGCGGTGCTGCGCTGCTTTATAAATAATCTACAATACCATTCGTTTCAATAACTTTAAAATAAATTTGTTGTTGTAGTTTGTATCATTGTTGCTAAACGGGTGTGTTTTGTTAATACATTTTCGGTGAATGAGTGTTTGTGTGTGTGTAAGTTAGTTGTAGTAGTGTAGTGGTAGTGTGATGGTGGTTGGTTGACTGTTCGTTTGGTTTGGTTGGCTGGTTGGTGGTTAAACATTTGCGGCTCGTTTACTTGTTTCCATAGCGGTCGTTGCAGCTCTCAGTTCAAATTGAATTTTCATTGTGAATGTTTGTTATTTATATTTTACGGCTAAAAAACTTACAATTTCGTGTTTTTTTTCTTACCGTCGGGGTTAAATCACTTAATTATTCCAACTTACTCTGAAGTGTTTTAATTTACTTTTCCTTGTTTTATGGGATTTTTACGCTCTCTCTCTCTCTTAATCTCTCTGCCAGAATTGCAGATTCTTATTGGAACATAAAACAACAACAATTGCAACAACAAATTAATAATAAAACAACAAAATAAAATTTCTTTGGGGAAAATAATGTATGAGAATAAATGAAACTAAAGTGATTTTGTAGTCGTTGTTGTCGTTGTAGTCGTTTAAGAGGAAAAACTTAACAAAAACCGGATTGTAAACCATAAACGTTTTTAGTTGGCCGTTAACAGCGTCATTGATTTAACACAACTTGTTTTTGGGATTTTGTCTCATTTTCGAGTGCGCGGAACTTAAAAGTTGTTAGCAAAAAAAATACTTAATTAATAAAAAATTCCATAAAAATAACAATAATTGAATTTTAATTAATTAATTTCGAATCAATAAATTTAAAATTTTAATAATTTCATTCTAATAAAGACTTGAAAACAACAACAAAAATTAAAAATAAAAAAATTTGCATAAATTATTGAAATTATAGAAAACATAATAAAACGTGGAGTGATTTGTGAATAATTTAAAGTAAATACGATTAATTAAAAGCCATTCTTAATTAAAGATTAAAATCTTAAGAAAAATTCTTAAAAGAAATAAATAAAAAATTCTGAGGCTTCAAAAATTAAAAAAAGACTTAAAAAATATTTTATAAAAAATTCAATTTGTATGTCTTATAATCGTGTAAAGTTGTGCTCCTATTCCATATTGCTGTTACAATAATGGTTTTGGAACAACAACATCAACAACAGCAACAGTCATCTTCATCATCACCACCTCCACCTACACCACAACAATTATCTCCTCCCAATACTTCTATAACTCTCGCTAATAATAATAACAACAATAGTAATCATAGTCCTAACGGTATGCCCGCCATGCCGTCGGAGGGTTTACATCCTACTGCCGCCTTGCAATTATATGCCGCAGCCGCTCAATTAGCACCCGGCGGTGTTCGTGTACCACCCTGGAGTCCATTTCTTCAATTTGGTGTTCCCGGTGTTTTTGGTGGAGCACCATTTTTGGGTCGTCCCCGTTTTGAAGGCTCTACACCACAAAATGCCGCCGCAGCAGCTGCTTCACAAATGGCTGTTAATGCTAGCAATGCTTTTGCTAATTTAACCGGTCTTAGTGTGGCTATGCGTAATGTTTCCGCCGTACAAACAACAGCTGCCGCCGCTGTGGCAACGGTGGCAATACAACATAGACTTATGATTGGAAATAGACAAAATATGCCGCCCACAGGTCCACCTAGTGAAGGATCTAATGATGATGCTGGTAAGTTTAAATAATTTTTAGTTTGTTTTTAAAGTTTTACAGATTTCTAAATTTGAGACACTCTTTTTTAATTAAATCTTTATTAAAAATAAATAAAAAACAATTCAAATATTAGTTAAGAATAAGTTTTTGAATTCAGGTATATGATTTTAACAATGTATTTTTTATTGGAAACTAAAAGCGCTAGAAATGTTTTAAAAACGCTAAAATGCTTTGTGTCATTTTTCTCTTTTTTATGGAAATAATTCTATAAATTTTGTACTGTTAGAGATGCCTTTATAAAATTTCACATTGTTAGAGATGAGGTGTTTTCGGGTTGATTATTTTGTTTATTTCATTCTCCAAAGCCCCCTATTTCCTTGTAAATCCCTCTATTATCTTATCATTTTCAAAAATCCTGATGAATGCCAAAAATTAAAATTACACTCTGAAAATACTAAAAGTCTACAACTAATATAAACATCAAAACTGAAAATATCGCATTTTTCCATTTTTTAGAAAAATAAATAAAAATTTAAATGGATAATGAAATTTATTTAAAATTTTCGCACAACGTATATGAACTTGTTCATAAATCAGAAAATTAAAAAAAAAATTCAAACGGAAATACCCAAAATCCCAATCTGTGTAAAAAGTGTTGAAAAATCTGTCTTTTTCACTGAAATATTCACCCGTTACAGAATCATCCGTTACAGAAATAATCGTTGTGTATTCGCCTTACATACGAAGCTTTTTTAAAAAGTTTTAATTTTTTTGATAGGGCTTGAGAGCATATCTTTGCTCTGACTTTATCTAAATTTAGTATACATCATTCACGTTAAGATTTCTATATACCACAATAAAAATTATTAACTTCAGAATGAAAAAATTGGTTCTACTAGTAAATAAATGGTAACAACTTCGTGGGAAAATTTATAAAAAATCGTATTTTGATTTTTAAAAATTTAAAGCTCCAGCTTTAAATTAACATAACTTTTTAAGGGATTAATGTACTTTTATTGTTATATATGGTACATATTTCAACAAATTTAGTATTTAATATAATTTAGCCAGCTATTTCGACTTGGGTATCTCTTAAACTGTATAGGCTAAGTTTATAAGGGTAATTTTTATGGAGATTTACTGGGACTATTTATGCCTCAATTCGTAAAAAAATTTTTGGCGATTAAAAAAAATTCATTAAGCTTGAGGTGGCCAATTTTATAGAGTCAACAACTACCTTCCTGTCCACATAAGGATCTGTACTTCTTGAAATAAACTTAAAAACACCTCAAGATCGATCTAATAGTTTAAAAGTTACAGAATTATTTTCAAAAAAATCCATTTGTATATATTATGTGATGTTTGTCTTGACATTGAAAAAATTGTGATGAAATGTTAATTTCAAACTTTCAATATTGATATTTTCAATTTGTAATCTAACAAACAGCCGTATTTATAATAAATTGAATATAATAAAATTAATTGATTATTTATTTCAATGTGGACAACATTTCACAAAAAATCTCATTAAACAAATCAATCAATTTGAATATAGAATTTTTGCTCAGAGATCTTGTTAAATAATTAACGAAAAAAAAAACAACAAAAAAACACATTAATAGAACATTGTTAAATTCTTATCAATAATTTTATGAATAAATCTTAACATTATTTTAATATTTATTAAACAGATTGTGAAACTGAAATAAAATGTTAGCAAACTTTAATCAATATAACGAATGTTTTTACTATTAACTGAAATTGAATGATAATAATTTAATTAGAATAATTGTTTATAATAGAAAAATAATGTTCAATTTAATTTGATATATTATCTTATGATATGTAAACAAACTAATACACTGAGTTCTATTATCGTGGTTTTGGTTTCTAATAAGGTTGAACTGTTGTTTTTCGCAAACTAAAAGCGCTAGAAATGATTTATACTTTCCAAAAATATGGATAAAACTAGAAAGTTCGGGTTTTGAAAAATGTAAAATTAACCAGGGTCATAACAATGTTACCTATGTGGAATGGTTCTTTCCAGCTGTGAAAGTTGATAAGTCCATAATGGAAATAGTTTCTATTATTTTTATGATTTCTTATTATTATTTTGGAATTATGTTTTTGTTTGCACCATTACCTTATTATCCAATCATTTGCTGAAATTTTTATTTTCTCTAAAATCTCGGAAACTTTGCTCTCAAAAACTTTTACTTTTTTACAACCTTAATTATATCGAAATCGTATAAAAATTCTAGATCGTTTTCCTTATTAACAGACTTTACTTTATATCATTGCATTTGAAGTAATTTTTTTCAAATATTTCAAATATTAATTAAGAGTTTTTCATCACAAATTTTTGATAGATTTATGAGCTTTAAATACCATTGATATTTAAGCTGTTTGTCACGAAATTAGTTCATATTTAATGCTTTTTATTGAATATCACACCAAAATGGAATTTTCAAACTTGTTTTAATGATTTTCTTAAAACAACTTTAATTTTGATTTAAACGACAACCAATTTAAATTTAAATTGTCATAATATAAATTATAATTATATTATTTTTGAAAAAATCTATTAATTACTTTTTATATAAAATATTTTTATATTAATCTCGAATTTTCTTGTTTTTCAAATTTTTAATTAATTTTAATTTTATTAAAAAAATTGTCATTAAGTATTTAAATTGTTTTATTAATATTTATTTAAATTCATTTCACATTTTTTTAATAATCTATATTTTTTATATTAATAAATCCCCTTAAACATGTTTCCATATTGAAATAATAAGGTTATCTTTAATTTCAAGGTCAAAATGATTAGATTTTTTTTGGTGACTAATCAATCAATAAATTTATTAAAGAGATTATTAAGACCGTTTTTTCTGCAGAAATCAGCTTAATAAAATATTTATTTGTAAACTTAATATTTTGTCGTTAATATTCTTTTAGCATAAAAGTGGAACCAAATTTATATTAAAATCGAGTTCTGAGACGATTTAACTATTTGTTTTGGAAATAATTCTATAACGTTTGCACCAATAGAAATATTTTAATAAAATTTCACTAATTAGAGCTGAGTTGATTTAGAGGCACCTATTAGGCCAGGGACGTGTATCGGACATCTCTGGTATATTGATTTTTTAAAATTCCCCAAAATTTATTTATAAATTTAGACAAAGGAAATTTGAAATATTAATAGTCCTAGTAAATCTCTATTAAACAACTTTTATTTGTGTTTATTATCTCTTATAGTTTCAAAGATATACATTTTTAAGATTTTTTTAAACTTTGTTTTTTAGATTTTTTTTAAATTCTTAAAAAGTTTGTTGTAATAATTATAGAAATATATGAATTCGTTAAAAAGTTTTATTAATCTAAAGTTGGGACTTTAAAAAAAATGGAATTATTTGGCATTTTCTTCAAAAAATTGGCAGTATTTTTTTCACTCATAAAACACCTTTCTGTTTCGAACTTTGTCATTTTTTATTGTTTAATAAAATGCGGTTCAAATTTAAATTTTATCTTTCACAAAAACTGCAAAGATTCAAAATTTTATGTTTTTGATAACTTTTTGTCATCAAATTATATTCCACTTACTTTTTCTTTAAAAATAGTGAATCACCAAGTTTCAACATTTTCATAGATACCAAATGCTTGTGTAAAAAGTTTACAAATTGGCAGAAAACCTAACCTAAACTAGGCTTCCTCTATAAAAATTTTGCTATTTTCCAAACATTTCTTCGATTTTAAAAGTTATAGAATCATTTCTAAAGTTGTTGTTTTGTTTTTGTTGAAGTCTCTTCCACTTGACACAGTTCTCTTGTTTTGACAACTTTTGGACGATTAGTATTCGGCTCGTGCCGGAATAGAAACCCATTCGTTTGGGAATGTTCTAGAAGCCTTAATCATAACGTTAATACCACAATTTCAGATCTTATATATGTCGTGAATATCGATATCATGTTTTATATACAAAAAAATTCAACTGACTTTTTTCAAAATTTTAAATTGAAAAATTTTTTATTGAAATTTTTAATAAAAAAGTTTTTATTGAAAAAGTTCGTGCGTAAATATAATTAACAATAACAAGTTATTAAAAAAATCATACATTAACAGTGTGAAGCATAAGACTTGATACAACAATTTGAGTAAACGGTTTTAGGTATTTTATGTGAAAAATTGCGTTTCCCTGTACTTTTTCAGTACAAAAACAAAGAAGTATATTTTTAACACATTAACACTTTTTATTTTACTATAAATTATGAATAAATTAATCTAAATATATACAAAACAATATTATATTTACTTTTTTATTTTACTTAAAATTAATAAAATTATTTACTCGAATTAGGATACTAAGACTTATGTCTTACACTGTACATGAATTTGAATAATAAAGTTAATATAACTTAATTAATTTGATTTAATATTAAAATAATTTGTTTAAAACTTTCCAAATTTAAAAAAAAAATCAACTACAGAGTAACAGATAATAATGTATACAGAAATTTGGTTTCATATATAAAAATAAAAAATATTGTATTTATTTTTTATTACTTACTGTATAAAGGAGGTTAAAATTATTGCAAGATACAAAAATATATATAATCACCTTTGTGGAGATAAAAAATAATAAAATTAATAAATATTTTTAGGAGTGTAACGTTTCGTGTAGACGAGTATAAATTATTTATAAACATAAGTGTTTGTTTCTATTTAATATTTTATTTTTTTCTATCTTTAAGATATTTTTCCTTCTTTTTCATATGAATTTAGCAAAAAATAAAAGAGTCATTAATCATTTTGCAAAAAGAAAAAAACTTAAAACTTAAGAAAAATTGAAAATGGCATGAAATTCAGAAAAAAGAGAAAAAAATGAAAAAAAAACTTCTTTTCCATCAAAAGCTTTTTTCTCATTCTTTTTTATTTTAAGAGTTTTATTACAAAAAAAATTGGAAAGAAAATCATAGTGATACCTACGCAAGCCAACGATGCGTATTAAAACTGAAACCCGCCTGCTGTCATCCAAACATTTTTACGTCAAAACTTATCATGTAATAAAGAAAAACGTCATTTGTAGAAAAAAAAAAAAAAACACTCGTTGACACGTCCTTTTTTCTATTTTATTTATTATTATTTTTTTCGCTTTGATAAACTATGAAAATTCTAAAAAGCGTCTCTTTTGAGGAGGATGACGATAATGAAGTTGGAGATGAAGATGATTTGTGTTTAATATACAAAACCGTATCCGATTTTTATCCAATAATCATAATCTATATAATAACACTTATATGTTTTTCTGTATTACTTTTATCATTTGTTTTGTTTTATATTATTTTTCTCTCTATTATTTCCATTTTCAAATTTTTATATAATTCTCGTTTGTTTTTTTTAACCGGAAATGAAAAATGTCATAAATTGATGAAATTCATTCATCATTCATTCATGAGCTGTTTTACAAATGGATTTGTTTTAAGAGTGTGCATATATCTGTGTGTGTGAGTTTGTGTGTTTATTTAGATTTAAATTTTTTTTTATAAAAAAAATATATTTAATCAACATTAAAGAAAACTTTGAAAATTGTAATCAATTATAAATTGGATTTAGAGCTTAAAAATTATTAAGAGAATGAATGAATAATTTATTAAAATTTAAAGAAATAACGCCCTTTTAGGAAATTTATTTCCTGAATTTTTGCTAAGATCAGGTCCAGTTATTTATGAAACTTTATTCAAATTAGTGAAGCAGTAAAATTTATTCTGCAATAATAATGAACGTCCAGACTTTTACTGAACTTTGACATTTACATTTCACGTAAATGAGTCTAAATTGTAATGAGTCTAAATGGGAACTAAAGCATGTATAGTGTTAAAAAGGCCTGGATTTGTACTTTTATAATAAAATGTTTTTAAGATTTAATATTTTTAAATCTTAAAATTTGACTAAAATTCTCTAAAAATATTGGGAGTATTTTCACTTATAATGAAAAAGTCTTTAACAGATGGAGTCATAAAGGTACAAAAGTATATATGGGGTAAAAGTTAACACTTTAGACTTTCTTTCGCTTAAAAATATTTTGAAACCTCTTTAATACTTAAAAGTCCTATTTTATTAAATTGTAAGTTTGTAAACAAATTTTTAGTGATATTTTCCTACAAACTTATAAATTGTTAAACAGACGGGACTAAATAGGTACCAAACTAGATATGGACTTAAAGAGAATATATAACAAATATAATCCAAACAGAAAAAATGCATACAAAAGGTGGCATTATTCTTTCAAAATTTTATTGAAATTTAAAACTGATAAATTAATGGATCCAAGTAGGTATCATATTACATCAGTATAAAAGGGAAGGCAACATCCCTTCGCCTGATAACAAAAGATCGCTAACACCCTACATTCCTCAAAAGTTTAATTCAATTGCATTACAATTTTGACCAAAATACTTTCGAAATTTTGAAGTATTTTTGATCGTATTTATAGAATGTTAAACAAATGTGTCCCCATAAGAAAAAAATATATTTATAGTTAAAGATGAGTCTTTGATTCCTCTTCAATACCTTATGATCCTCAAAAGTTCTATTATATTAAATTTCAAATTTAGATAAAATTTAGTAAAATACACTTATAATTTTTGAAAAGTCATTAAACGAAAGATTGAAAGGGATAAAAAAGTGCTTAAAGGGTTAAAAAGAACACTATGGACTTCCTTGGGTATAAAAACTCTTTCTTATCCCATTTGAGTATAAAAAATTACATATAACTAAAAAAATAAGTTTTACTTAAATAAAGCTCACGAGAAAATATTTGATAACTCTGTAGGGATTAAAGGAGTTATCCTACCATTTCCTGAAAAATGTTTTACAACAAACAAAATATAAGCAGTTTGCGAGTAATAAGAATTCGTTTCTGATGCAGTTTTAAATACTAAATTTATTAAAAAGTAATAGAAAATCTTTGCATTTAAAGATGTTCCACGCCCACATTTACTTATAGTTTGATTTAAGTTTTTGGTTCGTTTAGCTACAATATGTTGGCTACTGAATAGTATCAATATTTTGGAAATTGGCATAAACTAAAAAAATTATGAGCTTTAAAAATAAAATGTATTTTATGTAATTCGTTATTTTTGGTCTGCAATATTAGATTTAATGTGTTCTAAACAGGAGGATTCAGAGTAAATTTTAACAAATCTTCTCACGAGGAAACAAAGAAGTTTCTCTTTCTCCTTAGAGGTTATTTCCAACAGAGTGACAGCACGGCCGACTTTTCATTGTACCCAGCAATTTAAAAGCTTTCAACTAATTCTGAAAAATAATTTTAATATATATTTATATAAACATCTAATGTGCATTTAGGTTGGACCTCCCTTTATGTTAAGATAATCTCTGTACTGTTTTTCCCTATTTTTCTTAAATTAAATTTCAAAAAATAATTAGTTCCAGATATATTAACAACGCTTGACCCATACTTTCATTTCTATAAAGATTTCAATCACAATATTTTCCTTTTTGTTTCCTTTTAAAATAAAATTCCTATTTAAAGGTTTCATTTCTGTGGTTTTTCGTTTTATAGATTATAATTAAAAAATCAAGATAAAATAGTGGCATAATTGGAAATGATTAAAAACTTCACTCCCAATTTTGAACTTTTTTCCGAAGTTTTCTTTTTGGAAAAAAATTGTTTGCTGATATTAAAAAAGTTGTAGTTGTTGCCACAAAAAAGAAAACGAAATAGACACATGATTTTCTCTCTCACTATTGGCAAGAACATTAATATCGTATGTTTCTCTTTTTTTCATGTTTTCTGTTGTATTTAAGGTGGCATGTGGAAAAGTCATTTTCTTTGTCCATTAAGTCATTTGACACTATGTCATGCAACAATATTGCCAGTAGAAGGTAAAAATACGAAATGAAGAAAAAAAGAACTTAAATACATTTCGTTTGAATTTTTAGTCTTTTTTTTTTAGTGAAAAAATTTTAGCATGAATTAAAGGAAAAGAGTATAAAAACAACAACAAACAAAATTACAATGCATGTGTTAAGGAAAATTGTTAAAGGAATATTGTTATTGTATTATACAAGTGGCTAAAACGACATGTGTTGCATGCAACAGCATACAGATATGGTATATGATATGCAACAAATAAACAAATGCAAAATATAACCAACATAGCAATAGCAACAGTGTATATTTACACTTAAAATCGAAAAAATAGCAGAAATTTAAAAGAATTTATTGCACAAACGCAGCTTTTGGGAAAAAAATCTTTAATTTTGGAAATATAGAAAATTTTGTATTGAAATTTCACATACACATTTTTTGAGGTGAAAGAGCACAAGCTCTTAGTAGAAGGAAAAAAGGATGGACCTAAGAAATTGGGCACCTGCAACAATTCAATTTCAAAAAAGTCGCCAAAATTTGATTTTCGATTTAATAAAAAATATTTTGACTTATAAATAAACTTATAGTTTAGGAGATATGTACACCAAAATAAAATTTTAACACATTTCCATATATGATTTTTTAGTTTTTTGAACTTGGTGGACTGAATTCGGGACTAAAACAATAAAAAACAATATATTAAATATTATTTGTATTTTGTACTAGTACAGGAATCTTATATCTCTGTGGATCTTTTAAACTAGAAATATTCAGATTTATTTATTTTACAAAACTATTAAATTCACTATTTTTTCTGAACTCAAATTTTCTCTGATCTCTGGATATTCCAGCTCAAAAGGAAAACATCTCAGGAATGTTCATGTGAAATTTTATAAAAAAATATTTAATAGTTCCAGCATTACAGAATTATCATCATTTTCGTGCGATCATTTTTATTATTTAAGTTGTTTTTTTAGAATTTAAAGATTTTCCTCAATATTGCTCGTTTTGAATAAATGACAAACATTAACCACTTCTGATGTTGAAAGTTGTAGAAATTAAGACCTTTTCATTTCTGTTCCCACTTTATAACACGTTAATGTGATTTAGCTTGTTTTCCATTTTCATGCAATTCAAAGTTAATTTAAGTTTGTTTGTTGTTGCTGTTTGTACATATTCAAGTTCATATAGCATTGTCCAAATGCAACCAAATATGTGGCATTGTTGTGCTCCAAAACAATTGCAATGCATTGCATTGAAATGCACTTTAACTCCTTCCTACCTTTATTGTAATTTTACACTTTCCACACAATTCCCGAGTACTTGTAAGATCATTTATAACAATCATAATCATAATAAATTTCAATTACCTCTTTTTATGCCAATCTCCGATTCTGGCCCATCTAATTTTCAAATAATGGAAATGAAAATTGTAAACAACAACAAAAATAATAATAATAATGTTGCATTTGTTTGGCAGCAACATGCAACAAGGATTACATTCCACATACAAACATAATAAGAAAAATGAAATAATGAATGGAATTCACTTTTTTCCATTTATTGTTCATAATTGAGCTTGAGTTCTTGTTGGGAAAGGGAAAGTGGGGAAGGGGATTTTTTAAATGTAGAAAAGTGAAATAAAATAGAAAACATGCCACTACTTATAAATGACACCCCTTAATTACGAAATCGTTAGAATTATATGTCTCTAGGGCTTTGGCAATGTATGCAAGTCTCCTCCTACTATTTTCTGGCATTTTTTTCTTTAATTCCTTCAATATCTGGTTCTTGCGGCAAGAAAAGGAAAAATTCAAAATAATAAACACAACCAAATCTAACACCGTTAATGACTCTATTATGAATACATATAAATAAAACGTAATGCTATGAATGATCACAATCCTATAGCCAAAGCAGCATAAGATATAATAATGAAATTTGGACTATGGATTCCTCTCACCACCCCCCTACATTGATCCACTTTGACTAAGATCATATATACTAAACCAAAATAGACATGAACAAATCTGAACTCATTTAAGAAAATAATAAGGGTAATGTTATATGTTGGCGCTTTTTGGTACTTTATGTGATTTTTAAAACAAAAATTTTAAAAACTTCATATTTGGTACCTTTTGGAAATTCACATATTTAGGAGCTGAATACGGATAAAATTGGTAACCGTGATTTTCTGAAACCGAAATAGATATGAAAAAATTCTCAACTTGTTATTGTTAAAAAAATAAGCCAACAGTTAATTGGTACTTTTTTTGAATTCTTTCCATTTAAGGGATAATGAACTAAGAAAAAGATTTGAATTTTTTATTTATAACTTCAATATAAACCTTTAATTGCGATGAGCATTTTGAAAATGCTAGTTAAAGTGTCAATTTGAAGACAAAAATAAAAATTAGTACTTTGGTACTTTTGGAATTATTTGCAATGATTGATTTAAAATATGAATAAAGTATGTACCGGACTAAATGAATAAAAAATTATTTGAGAATATTATTTAAAAATTCATGAATCTTCAGAATGGAATAAAAATTGGTAAGAATCGATAATAAGAAATTTTGTGCCACTTTTTAGATCTTTTGTCGAGTTAGATAATTAATTTGTGAGTATTTTGTGGTTCTTTTCGGATCTTATAAAAGTACTATTTAAGTTTCTTGTGATGTATAAGGTTGAGAATCGACAGTATAAGATTTTGTGGTACTTTTTGCATTTTTCAATAGTACAATTTATTTGCATACATGGAATTCACTATTCATTGTTCAATATAGTAAAAACTAATTAAAGGGGATTTTATGTTACTTATATTTTCAATGGTACTTTCTGAATGATAAACTAAAATCTTAGAGTTATTTATTAGTTTTTTACTTAAGTTTAATTTTATATTTTAAATTTCTTTTTTTACGTATTTTTTTAAGTCATAAATTTATTAGTTTGTGTTGTGTTTTGGGCCTTTGCAACCTGTAAGAACACTGGTGTAAACTAACCCTCGTTTTATTTATGTTATTCTAATGATCATTATCTATTCCTGTTCATTTTTTGAATGAAATAAAATAAAAACCGTCCCATTTCTTTTATTTTATTTAAATGGTCTTTTGTTGGTCATTTTGTTGTATTTATTATTGTTATTTTCGGTTAACAACTTTAGTCACATTTACCTTAGTTTTTATTTATTATTTTTTTTGTGGACTTATTGTATAATTGACTTTTCTAACACTTACAAAAGGTACCAAACAAACAAACCAAACCAAACCAACCCATTATTAAAACAACTACAACTGCAACAACAACAAAAACATAATACAAATCTCTTAACAAATGAACATTTATGATTATGAATGTAAATGATTTGTATTGTTGTTGTATATTTCTCACAAACTGTTTATGACACTTGTGTTACATTATTATAAAGATACACACACATATGTATACATATAAATTCATATACATTTGCTACTAGTTTCCCTTAAACATATGAACAAATAGTGGTGCCCGAGCTAAAAAGTGGTGAGAAGAAGTCTTGTAATCTAAATGATTTGTATTATAATTTAGTGAATTACAAATAGTGACCTGTTCATATCAATACTTCCCATATTTAGATTTACACAGTGGTTGAAAAATATAGCACTTTAGTTAAAAACTGAACTGGTTTCCTATTAAAATAACATTAAGTCATATTTAGTATGTTAATTAATTTTTTAAAAATAATTTTAAATCAATAAAAATCAACATTATTTTTATACATAGAAAAAAATCATTAAGCAAAATCAATGTTGAACATAGTTGATTTGAGATTGAATAATTTCATTTTTCATTTAGCTTAAATTATTGCACTTATAGGAATCTTTCGATATCAATATATTAAATTATACAAAGATAAATGTTTAAAATTATTTTAAATAATATTCCCAAGTAACTGCATTTACTGTGAAACAATGTTAAATTAACATTTTTTTGTTTATGAAGCAACATCATAACTGAAGAAAAACTTAAATTATTTTTGTTTTAATTGCTTTTACATAGATTTTTTTTGTGTGTAATTTGAAATAAATATGGAACATGTTAAACTAACATGAAATTAAAGAATTTCCTATAGTACTCATATACTGTAGGACATAATAGACCAGTTATATATGGTAGCATAAATCATAAATATACAAAAAAGAAATCTGCATAAGCTTTTCCTAATCAATTAAAAAATATCTCAGGAATGTTTGTGTGAAATTTCTATTAGATATATTCAGTAGTTCCAAAGTTACGGAGTTATTTCCAAAAATTGTTTGGGACCACTGTACGAAATCAAAAATTTTTCATATTTGAAGTGAGCAACTTTGGAGGTTCAACCCTCGTCATCTGGCCCCAAAAGAACTCGGGCTCTTCTAAATCAATTGAAGACAAGTGCTATTGATATATAATTTGTATTATTTTTCTGAAATATTTTTAGAGAAAAAATCTTTTAAACATCGTTTTGGTGGACCATCTTTTTTATTTTTAGGAACATTAAAAAAACAAATTTACAAAGGAAATTCACGATATCTGAAAATACTAAAAAATATACCTGGATGTCTGAAGTACATCATGAAGTTCATGGTTCGTCATAAAATTTTTCAATCAAAAATAAGGCGACCTATTGGAATCATATGTTCTGTTATAGATATGTAATTATGTCTACTTTTATCTGTCAAACTTTAATTAACTACCTGAACCCTTTATCACCATAAATGGGATCATGAAAAACGTGACAGAGTATATATCAAAAAAATTGATTAAGAATTCCAAACAGTTGTTTATAATAATGTAAACAGAATTATTCCAACATAAAACTTTGATTTTACTATTATTTTGCCCTCTACTGTTACTCTCACATTAACATTTATGGCAACAAAACAAAAATTTTGATAATTGAAATATATGATTATGAATATTTATTGTTGTTGAATAATTTACACATGAGTGTGTATGTGTGTATGTATGTTAAAGTGTTGGCCTGTAATTAAAATCGAAATGAATGGCCTAACTGCCCTTCCCCCTTCTCGATAACTCACAAACATTATAAACGTAATCATAAGGGATTTAAGAATTCCTTTTTATTGTAAATTTGAAATAGTAATTATTTTTAGTTTTAGTTCTTTTCTCGGTATAAAGATTATTTATGGAGGTTTTGCAGTTTAGAAAAAATATATATAAATTTAGTTTCATTATTTGTAAACTGAGACTATAATTTTTCTTACTGGTTTTAAATTTAATTACTCTTCCTACAACTTAATTAGTTACAAAAAAAAAAATAAACATAATTTTTAGTTTAATTAATAGTTATTGGGGATTTTGTTTTTGTAGGTTTTTCCGCTGATGGTGATGATGAAAGTAATGCAGCTAAACGTCGTAGATCTCGTACAAATTTTAATTCTTGGCAGCTGGAGGAATTAGAAAGAGCCTTTTCAGCCAGTCATTATCCTGATATATTTATGCGTGAAGCTTTGGCCATGCGTTTGGATCTGAAGGAGAGTCGTGTTGCGGTAAGTCTAGTTTTAAACTGAAATAGTTTTGAATTTAAATTAAGAAACGGAAATTATATTTTGTGAAAAATAACGAAATTTGTTCCTGAATTTATTCTAAAAATATACACTTTGTTTCAGATAGGTATGGTTCCAGAATCGACGTGCCAAAGTTAGAAAACGTGAGCATACTAAAAAAGGACCTGGTAGACCTGCCCATAATGCCCAACCACAAACCTGTTCAGGTGAACCAATCCCGCCCAATGAATTAAAAGCCAAAGAAAGGTGAGATTTCCTATAATTTATCAATTTCTATCTGGCATTATTTTAAATCAAGTTTGCTATAATAAAAAAACAGAATGAGATACTAATTCGCTCTTCTCTTTCTCTCTCTCTCTCTCATTTCAATTTTTCCAGAGCTCGCCGTCGAAAAAAATTAGCCAAAGCTATCGATCGTCAGGCTAGAAAATTACAAGCAAAAGGTATAACTGTTGATTTTGAAGCTCTAAAGGCTGAATACATATCCCAGCACAAAGCCAATGGTACATTTTCCGATTCCGATCTTGAGGACGATAGCATACAAATCGATGTAGTTGGTGGTACGGAAAGTGATGACGATGATGATTTAGATTTTCGCAGTCCAAGAGGAAGTGATTTAGCCAATAACAGCTATTCACCTAGTGGCAGTCCTAATGGTTTGGGTAGTCCCATGTCAAATGGTGGCATTGATAATCGTGATGATGATAACAATAGTAATCAACATAACCTTCATGTGGCTGTTGATGAGAAACCATTTCTATTCCCTGGCAGAGCAACGAATTTTCATTTGAAATTACAAAATACCACCAATTCATCGTCATCATCCTCCTCCTCACCGAATCATCAGCAAACCTCACCGATTAGTATACGACGTAGTAATCCATTTAGCATAGAATCTTTGCTGTTCAACAACACATGAGTACTGTAAAGGAGAAATGGACTTAAAAGAAATATACCAAAATAATCAAAAACAAAACAAAAAAATATTTCCAAAATTAAAATTTCTTTTATGGAGAAAATTTGTCAAATGAGATATAATTGAAGCCACAAAGTTTAAAAAACATCAAAAGCGGAACCATCACCACCAGGACATCAGAGAACATTATCATCCTTTTAAGTGCGAGTATGTGTTATAAAATGCAAAAAAGAAAAAAATATGTTAAGTTCCTTTATCACTACTTTTTTCATAAGTTTAGGGTCATTTTCTTATTATTTAACACCAAAATTTAATGATTTAATTGCAATTCTCCATAACAATGATGACGTTCGATCAAGACGGTCGGAACGACCCACCAAAAAACAAAATATTTTTTAAAGTACTTAATTTGAGAGCTGTTTATGAGTGAATCATAAAATGAAATTACTTTATAAAGAAGACGTCTTCGGGCAAAATAAATTACATATGTAGAAAAGTCTCATAAATTTAGGTTCAATATATGAAAAGCTAATGGCCAGACGATTTTATATAATTTTATGCAAAACA
This sequence comes from Cochliomyia hominivorax, assembly GCA_004302925.2. NCBI lineage: Eukaryota > Metazoa > Arthropoda > Insecta > Diptera > Calliphoridae > Cochliomyia > Cochliomyia hominivorax. The sequence goes on along the minus strand of PYHX02000495.1, from coordinate 74,631,744 downwards.
AAAAAATTGTAAAACACAGATATGCAAAAGAGTTATTTCGTAAAGGCGAATAAATGGAATCACTTTATTGATTAATGGATTGACTCAATATTTCTTTTTAATTTGGAAGTTTGACGAGGACCAATCTATACCTTCGTATAGGAAGTAGTGGTCCTTGAATCCTTGGTTAAAATTAAGTTTTTTATGGTCTTCACCGGTAGTATTCCGATAAAAAACGAGTGCATGTGGTAAATGCGTAAAACCTCGGATAACGTTAAACGAATACTGCTTAGCGACGCTTTAACATTAACCAATACGAAAAAGCGAGACGCAAAACTCTCGAAGGCAAGCCAACGACGTACAGCCTGACCGCCTCTAAGAAATAAAGATGATGAAGCGATAGGTATTTACTCACCCAGAGCTGCTTTACGACTCGGATTGACTCAATAAAGTAAGATGTTGAGAGAGCGAATATAGGCGGTATGGCAAAGAGAATATCGGCATTAGATTATAGTCTTCTCGTAGTCTATATATTTTTGATCAATTATGAATTGAAGTTCTTAAAATACTATAAGGACTTCGATATAAATATATTAGAATATTAGAAGCGAATTTATTTGCTGAAAAATGTTTCCAGCGAAAAATCCAAACAATTTGTTTTCAGCGAAAAATTTCAACTGAATACATTTTTGTTTTTTTCTTTTTTTTTTGGCGACATCGCATCAAATGAGCGTTGTGAAATCGTCGATAAAATGCCTGAAAAATAACAAATGTCCAAATATCAAAAGTCCCAATTTACGAAGGCGGCGCGTGAAACAAAAATAGTTTGGCGGCGGCTAATAAGCCAACTTGAAGTTAATTGAATTCAATCAATGCGAGACATAACAAATTGATTGATTTTCCTGTAAATTTCAATTTAACGAATTGTCTGTCGGAAAGTCATTCAATATATTAAATAATCTTAATGATGAAAAATATTTCGCGACAGTGTTTCAAATAATATAGAAATAAACTTCTCAGCGACAAGTCCGATTTTAATTTCACATAACAAAAGCTGAAGTGTAGATGAGTTTATCCACAGGGTTGCAAAATAGAACACCTTATGAAAGAATTAACTAAATGAATAATATTTACAAGGAGTTATAATGTTTCAATCCTAATTTAGAATATATAATTAGAGAAAACATGCGTTTAGAAATGCTCAAGTGACTTGGAGTAGCAAAAAGCATTTGCTTGTTTTTTTAAGATTTTGTCTCTTCATCGAATTAACTCTTTTGGACTTCTGTTCTTCAACAAAATTTCGGCTATTAACTCTGACATAAATTAAACCAAGAAGCTCTTCTGTTTCGAGTTTCACATACAAAAACAATTTCAACCAGTTAGCGAAAAACAACAAAAAAAATGCTAAAATAAAGAAACAAAAAGAAAATAATAACAAAATAAATTGAAAAATATAAATCATGAAAAAATATCGACAAAAAACAAACTGAAAATGAACTAAAAAAAATCAGCAAAAAAAAAAGACATTAAATTTAATGAAAACAAAATTCTGAACAAATTGCGCAATATTAGAGTAATTGACTTGTACTTGTATTATAATGAATGGTAATTTTAATTAAATATAAATAATAAAATAATATTAACTACAAAAACACTCACACACACACAGTCAAACAAAACAAAAATTAATAACATATACACAGACAGTTATAGCATTTAAAAAATACATGCGCATAATATATATAACGCACTACTGTTATACACACATTCATACATTCATTCATACCAAAATAATTTTTTCTCAAAAAAATTTATCGAAAATAAAAAAAAAAAATTATTTACAACTGAAAATATTAAATAAAATATCAATTTAATTAATTTGATTTAATTTTAATTTTTATATTATTTTTTCACTTTTTTATTTTTGTATGTTATTTGTTGTTGTTTCACCATGTTTAACTTTATTTGGCATTTTGGTTGTTTTTGTTGTTTTCACCAGTTTTATAGTTTCAGCCATTATATTAAATGATGTATAACAAATGGCTTATTATGGCTACAAATATATAAAATAATATACATTGTAGTTATTACACGAGTGCGCACAATGGGTTGAAAGAGGTACAAATAATGGCATTTAAATAAAATTGTTTATAGGTAAGGGTGGGCCCATTTAAGTGCTATTTGTAAAGGAAAGAAAAGTGTTTTTGATAATTATTTAATTATTATTTTTATAACGATCGAACAAGTCTGGGACAATAACTAATGAAACATAATGTTGGCCGTAGGTCTACCACAGCTTTGGAGTTATATCTTTTACCAATTGAACATAATTTGATTCACATAATGACTCAAGGATATTATATTATAAAGAACTCACATTGTGATCCCAAAAAGAGCTAAAGAACTCACATTGTGATCCCAAAAAGAGCTTTTTGGGAAATCAAAAAAACATTTTCCAATTAATTTGGAATTACATAAGTCCCTTGGAGACAAAGCATATATTTTGGATATAATTTTGGAACCACAAAATATATTATAATACAGTTTCACACAAACGATTTTGTGATGTGTTTCAATTGCTTTAGAGCAGCACAAATACTTAGTGGATCCAGTGATAATAACCAACTAATAAATAGTTTCAATTAGGGAATTTTCGTAAAGTATTTAAATGTTATTTATTGGGTGTCTTTAACCCATACTAAATACAGCTGTACTTAAAACGACCTCATTAGTACAGCTGGTTTGGAGCAAAAATGATTGAAAAGAGCGATTATTTGAAATAAAAACTATTAAGTTTTTAAAGTTTAACTTTACAAAAAAAAAAAAAAATCAGAAATATTTTTTTGCAAATGCCATAATTTATTTTATGAATTCTATACAAATTAGTAAAAAATAATTTTAATTATATTTCTCATAAATGCTGAATATTTTACAAAATAGTCATTTTGACTGCTTTTTCGTTTTGGCATAAAGTCTACAATTTTTATACGATTGTTTTGAATTTTTGAAAACTTTTTTGTGGCGCTTTTAGTCTCCGGAAAAAGGTTGTACCTTGTAAGAAACTTATAGCACAATGGCAGAAATTGCAGCCTCTGGAGGGTTTTATGAAATTTGATTTATTTTAATTTTTATAAATTTAAATTCATTGTCAAACAATAAAATTTAATCTTGATATAATTGGGACACAATTTTTTATTTGGTTTTATTAATTATAATTATTTTTTTAAGTACAGTTATTGTATATAATTTCATGTTTATTATTTTCTTTATAAATATCCTATATCACAGTCTTTTTTCCTCTATTCACTGTTTAATAATCAAAAGACTTGTTTTATTTTTATTTTTTTTTTAATTTTTTAAATAAATTCTATTTTAATTACTCGAAAGTATGTATGTGTGTGTTTAAGTAGAAGAAATTAGACTTGTTAATATATTTAAGTATCACTTACTGTAATGAACCACAAACTTTTTTATTATTTAATTTGTTATCCATATTGACTAAAATATAATAATTAAATTCCTTTTTTTGCTTTTAAGGGGAAAATTGCTTTATTAATTTAAATTTAAATATTTTTATTTAAAAAAATTTAAACTTGTAAATATAAAATAAATTGATGCATAAAAAGTTATAATTATTATTATTTTTAAGACAACAAGACTATTTTTCCCACAAACATGAAAAAAATAATGTTTCCTATTGATATAATTTATAGCATAAATCAAGAATCTGTTCTATATTCAGATATCTCACTACTGTATTTTATTGTATTTATTGTAAATTTTTAGTTTAATAAATATTTAAGTTTAAATTGTGTATAATTTATTAGAAATAAATAAATAAAAATAAAAATACAAAACAACAACATATGAAACAGGAAAAATTATGAAAATTAAAATTGTATTTGTTTTATTTCTCTTTATCCCCCTACAAGGATCTTCTGGAGCTTTTTTAAAACGAATATTTGGCAAATATTTGATCAAATGTTATGAAATGAAACAAGTAAAAATGTTATAGTCGACTATACCGAGACTTCAATACCCTCCAAAACAATGCGTGTAAGGAAATACTCACATGCACTCACAGATGTATTTAATATATACAAGTTTCTCTTAAATATAACACGGAACACTTAATGAGTAAAAATGAAGTTATATTTTTGGCTATAACTTTTTTCTTCTACTGAACCGATTTTGATAATGGTAATAAAGTACAGATAATCTAATATTATGGCAAAATTGTATTCTAATTTGTCGATTTATTATAAACGATAATTTTAAGAAAACATTTTGCTTGAATTAAGGGGATGACTCAGATATCAGTGTGTATCTTTTAACATAATGAACCGATTTTACTGATTTTAAATAGGAAACAGGACTATAAAAAATAATCAGACCAGATTTCATTGAGCTATGCGAATTATTGTGGATGTGAGCTATCAAATTAAAATAAATATAAGCAAAAATCAATTTGCAAAATTATATCGGAATTTTGTGAAGGAGTATTGAGCAGTTAGGGAGTATCGTAGCCAAGCCACAATTCCACATCAGCAGCAAAATCGGTTCAATAGAAACAAATTATAGATCGGTATTTGAGACTAAAAAATTTTAATCCATCAATATTATGACCAAACGGCTTATTAATGGTTTATGAAATATGCAAATATTAGGGATCGAGGAAGAGGTACCTCCTAACAATCTCTAAAACTTTGAAAATTTATTTCATAAAATTGGACACATAGAAACAAAATATTAAAAACTAAAACCCTTACAAACGAAATGTTTAATAGTGCATATCTCTTAAACCGTGAGAGGAAATTTATTCGATGGAATTAAAATACCTTGGATTTAATTATTTGAAAATTGTTCTTGGTGTAGGGTATTAAAGATCCGGAATAGACAACTATAGCATTTCTATTTGTTATAATTTAATATTTTAGACATATAATTTTGAAAAAAAAAAATAACCAGAAAACGAGATTAAAAATGGGTTAAAAAATTATTTCAACTAGAATATCTGAAACTATAAAAGATAACCTCAATATATACAAGCGTGTTTTCATAACAATTTCCAAGAAATTCCCACATACACAATTTCTTTATTCTCGTTTCATAAATGATTATTTGGCGTATTTTCTAGAAAAGCAACACACCCGGGATGACCAACTTAAGAGGGCCACTGACCATGCTCCCCACCACAATTTCGAAAATATTTTAATTCTAACTATTTGAAATTTTATTTATATATTTCTAACTGTTCAAAAGTTACATAATTATTTCCAAAAATTGCTATAGAACCACAGTACGATGTGACTTTGATTTTAGCCAGATATTGAATATGCATATATCTCTAAACAATCATTAATCTTTATAGTTTTCACATAAACCATTAAATGTTCTTAATTAAAATAATTTATTTGTGTTTGTGTATGTGTGTATATAATTTAATTCAATGCTTTTTCACACATTTCTGTAATAAATTTATTAAGCTGATTTTAACTTATATTGATTATAAAATAATAATCAATTGATTTTCAGACAACCAACAACAACAACAACAGTAATTCGAAACACAATAGATCGATTAATGATAAAAAATTAAGCAAAAATAAAAGAATAAAAGAAGAAAGGCAAAATTAATTCAAGCGTTAATCAATTTGCAACAGGAAATCATGTTTTTATGGATGTTAATTAAATAACTGAACAAATTAATAATGAATGAATGGTACAGTGGCTAACAGAAAAGAACTTCGCCAATTTTAGTTTAAAAATAAATATAACTTTTAAGCAGTATATGTACATCAACGAGGCCCCCACAGTTAAATCAGAATCTTTCGACCCATGGTGTCTTCAACTTTCCAGGACATCCGGCAAGATGTGGATGCCATTGAAGAAGCCATCGGTCTTTGGTTGATTTCTGAGACCATCCCATTGGTCGGAATTCTAATTTATAATTTCTACTTCTCGACACTCCAGCCCTTTCTGCTGCACGTTATCATTATAGATTTCGTAAAGTGTAATCTGTTGCTATCCAAATCGCCCATGATTTGAGTTAGCAAAGACCATGAGGACGTACCATGTTTTGCCACCTTACGATCAGTCATTTTACATTCTTCCATATGTCTTGAAAGATTGTGACTGCAACCTACACTGCTTCACTTAATGAAGTGCTGGAAAGAGAATCGTCAGTCGCACCAAGATTTTCAACGCTAACGCAAAATCCTAGTAGAGTTGAACAAAGAATTCTACAAGGCGGAGTTGCTGGTTTAGTAAATGTTTATATGAATGAATTCTACATTTTCTTCACTTCAATTAACTTTCATTTATCACCAAGGAAGACGACACCAACATTTTCACGGCGATTGGAACTCCATTCCGGAATGACCTGAGACACATTCGCTCAAATATTGTGAACCCAGTAAAAGCTATATCTATAGAAAAATAAATATGACTTAGAACGATGAAATCCAAACTCCGATGATAAACCCCCCAAAGATCCTGGGTGCTTCATTTGGTGGGTCAGTAGTAAACTGTGTTGGTACAATGTGGTTTCCTTCATTATATGACACTTAGTGGCGAAATATTCAATGTTAAATTGATTATAAAGATTCGGTAAAGAATTATCATGAAATCTATGTCTGGTTATTTCTTCTGTATAACAGGGATCATTTAAACTTCAAAACCTCGAGAAATTTTATCAAAAACCTTTCAAATATATGAGCAAAGCATCTAAGATATGTGCAATATCTCCTCAAATGCAACTCGTATATGACAACTATTAACAACATTTACAAAGGCGTCCATAAGACCGCGGTCAACACACATATTACAGAGTGTGAGATAAATCTCCATCCCGATCACGGATCTATCAGATTTATGTCACAAGTTTAATGTTTACTGATCCTATATTGATCATGGCACCACGAATCAATGTCCTGCATGTGGTCTAATTAATAATAATTATTTCAGCTGTTAACACTACAACTGTGATTAGTGATGAAGACGACTCTAGATTCTTTATATGGAGATGACTTTCTTCGAAACCTTAGCTCATCTAGCCATTTAGCATGCAATACACAATCATAACCAAGGTCGAAAGCTCCTTCCAATCAGTTCTATCGTTATGATATTTCCGGGGTTATTGAACTGATCCTCGACTAGTTTAATATTCAACCTCGCTTGAATTGCCTGAGTTAAAATTTTCAATTTCCTGAAGCATCCTTTGTTATGCTTTCTTCAAGGATACTTTCTTTTATTAAATACCATCCATTTACAATAATAGACCTGCTTTGATGACCGAGACTCTTAATAATCGAAAGAGATGTTTAAATCATAACTCATGATTATAGGTTCTTTCTATAGTTTATGTATCGTCGATTAAGTTCAGCCTTAACATGTCAGAAATCTTTGGCAGCAAAGATTTTGATATTTTGTATTGTTAATGCAAAAGAACATTGAGAAACTAATTAAATGTTAATCCAAAAATATATTCTCGAATACATTGATGCCGATAGTCACATATCATACCGATTTTTCTTATTACTCATTCAGGGAGTATATACGATTTCAATTGAACAGTGTCTTGTCTTAAAATTCACCTTCGTTATTATACAGTCGGAAGCCATACACGGACTACTTTTAGGATTAGAAAATTGGTCCCAATAACCCATTATCAAGCTAGTTTTTATTGTTATTTAAAGCGATGACATACAATTTATATTCCGTTATGTTCCTGCTGCATGTGGATGTAGACTTGTTGCTAATTGAAATCTCAACGATTGGCTCCACGATCCATTTAAATTTAAAGTCATCTTACTACTGTGAATCGAAATTAATAAAAAATAATAGCGGCGAACGCTAAATAAGGTTAAATCCAACATGTGAACAGACAGCAAAAAAACACTTTAAAATCAATAAGAAATCTTTATTAATTTACGAGACGAGTGAACAGAAATCAAAACTCTTGCCATAAAAGTTTATTAAGCGAAGAAAAGCAAAAACAGCGAAATTACTACCTATAACAACACAAAACAAACTCATCATCCACATAAAAGGACCATATGGTCAGAATGGTCGTTCAAAGCTAAATTAACAACCCCGGCAGATGGACGGACGAACGTTATAATATTCGCATAAATTCGCAGTAAATAAAATGACGAAGATGACTTTGGTGTATTTGAGTTGATCCCAACCATTCCTAGCAATTGATTGTGTTGCATGGGATGAATTTAAGTGAAATGATGAGTTAGTTAACAAACAGTATGTGTGAATATGACTTAATCGAATTATTAAACCGCAATAATAAAGAGAATTTCACAAATTTTATTTATTTTGTTTTCAATTTCATCATAATTCTGAAAATGATGATAATAATGATGATCAACATTATTATGAAGTTAATAATTATTTCGTTGGGTACGAAATTCATGCAGAGAGATCCATAAAAATTACTTTACGTCTGCTGCTTTGTATTGGCCATTTAAGAGAAAAAATTCAGAACTGTTTTTTTTGGAAGAAGGAAAATGTTTTTAATGATCAAGTTGTTAAACGGATGTTTCTTTAAATAAAACCAACAAAATCATAATAATCATAAGTAAGAGTGAAATATTCCGTTAACACCGATTATATAATACCGTATTGATTTAAGCCAACATGATCAGGTTTTACAGGAGCTTCATTAGTATGGTGGACATCGATTGTAATGAAATGCTACATTATGATTTTACAAAAGGTGATGCAATGAGAACGACACCAATAGAATACTCCTTGTCCTGCCCATCGGAATTCATGTTCAATATTGGCTCCAAACTTTGGGATAATGGATCAACTGAGAATACATGTCACAACATGTCCTGCATAAATATCTTCTTCATATTGGAACATTCAAAAGGAAACCAGTTTGCCAGGACTTGTTGATTTCCAAGCAAGATAATATATATAAGAATCAAAAACTAGAATATGTCTACGACTACCTGACCATAATACAGTCTTTCCAGCTAAGGTATGTACGGGACAAAACGATCTAAACATCTTTAGTAACAGCAAAAGGGCCACTACACGACCGCGACCACGAACCGCGTCAAATTGCAAAGAAATTTTAGAAAACTTTTCTTCAAATGTCAGTGTCATTCATCGCACCGAAAACCTATCTATGGCAGTGGTTGATAGAATCATACAGAACACTGTGGAATATTGAAATAGTTGGTAAATAGTTGTTGAGAGCGATCAAGACGAAATAAACACCATGAGTATTCTGATCGTAAGAAAAAGGACCAAAGTTTTCAAAACTTGGGAGAAGCAATATCCTTACAGCGCACTACATTTCAGCGCCATCCTAATCATCACTGGTGCACTAAATTCACATCAAATAGAATTATTTATTTTAATTTTTAACTGGATACCGGCTGATTTGATGGCCAAAAAATTCTCTCTTCAAATGTAATTATGGTAATTGAAGTGGGGAAGTGGGGATACAGAATTCAAAATATTCCTTCCCCGCTACAGCATTTACTCATTCCATGATAGTGAACGATTTTTGCCTGTTTCTCAGTGCTGTTCTTAGCATGAACACTGACGGTTCTAAATTGGAGGCAGACATCGGTAAGAATGCAATATTTTGCAGGCTTTGATAGTAGCTATTGCGAATTGCGATCAAATGAATCTAGCCCGGCGCGCAGCATTAAATAAGATTGTAAAGCATGAGAACATTGCACTGGTCAAGGTGCATGGAAATGGGACTAATAAAGCCAAACTTGTGGTTGATGCCATGGCGAAAAGGGAAGAGAACCTCAATGATCGTCTGTGAAATTTATGTCTCACCGATCGTAAGAAGTATAGAAAATTAGGTCTATGGTATAGCGCGACACAGATGAAATGATGAAACAACGTATTTTCATATCAGGATGACATAACCTAAATTGGACATAATTTTTACACAACAAATCTTGCTGCAGCATCTGCTCTTATCTGGGTTTTTCTTTAAACGATTTTTACAGTAGTTGGGGAGAAGGAAACTATTCCTCATCTTTACTGCCACTTTCTTTTTTTCAAGAGCCTGTTGATGAGTTTCTTTGAGAACAGTTCGCCGAAATCTCTGACGGATATTGTGACTGCTGTTGTATGAGAAATATATGATTTTATTTGCAAATTGGGATGGTTTCACGACGTGATTGCTCCTCAGGATTCATCACAGTCTCTGTAATTCACTCATCTATTTTTTCGTCTTCCCTATCACGACATCATTCTACCCTATTATTTCTCTTCTGCCTTTCTCCTTAGACTGAACTCCTAAAATAAATTCTACTTTCGCCTTTTTCAATTATTCTCTTTACAGTTAACACAAAGGGACCTTAAGGACCAAAGTAGCCTGATGACCTAATCTAACCAATGTCAATAGGATTCGTGGGCGAGGTTTTCCTGTGCGCTACAAACTTCTGCCCAAAACCATAACACCTCAACCTCCTATGGTGGTGTAGAGTATTAAAAGCAAAACAATGCAAGAACATCATTTGGAACATCCCGGTAACTTATTGCAACAACAGCAGCCACAACACCAACTGAGACCAAATGCAGAAAAAGAGATCTTCAACAACTTACACTTAGTTTTTGCTTTGATCCACAGAGTTCTACAGAGTTTTTTGATGATTAATGAATTCTGGTATACACATGTTTGTATGCATGTATTAGTAATGGTAGTAGTGAAGGGATCTTCACCTTGTCTTTCATACGTTTGTTGCATTTACCACAATAAACAACAACAGCAACAAATGATAATAACATTATTAAGAGTCTGACTGTTTCAATTTTATTAATGTTGTAAATTCAGGCTGCTGAAGTTCTTTGTTATGGTTCTTTCCTCTTCTTCTTTATATATATATTTTTCATTGGAATAATTAAAATCGGACCAGTTACTTTTAATCATCGTAAAAATAATTTCCAAAATCAAAATCATCTTGTTAATTAATTTCAGTTAGAGCAGCTTGTCAATTTTCTTTTCTTTTTGTTGTTGTTGTTCTTATTATTTTCTCTTTTGTTTCATTGTTCATCAGCTAAATTATGTTTTAATCGATTGTATTTTAATCGATTGTGTTTCTTAATTATTATAAAATTAATTCGAGTTTTTATGGGAAAATCATGTTAATTATTATTTTGAGTATTTAATTTATGAATTCATATTAAAACATTCGCTGCTTGATAATTTAAGTAGTTTTTAAGTTAATCTTTCCTAATTAAACTCATTTAATTTAATTGAAAAATTGAGAAAATAAAATAGTGAGTTGGGAAAAATGTTAACACATGGAGTTAAGTCTGTTTATCGATTTTGTTTTAATTCGTATTATAAAATAGTTTAATTGTTGGGTTCCTACACTGGTACATATACCTATAAACGCTCAGAACTTTTATCACTTTATAGAAGTATCAAAAATAAAACAAGACAATACTTAGTGGTCACGTAACATTTTTATTAAATCATCTAAGACTTCATTTAAAAAATATTTCACTAAAAACGTTATTTGTGTTTCATTAGTTAAATAATAAACTTAATTTTAGAGTTTAACTGCCATTTTTAATGGTATTTTCCTATAAAGGCACTTAAATTTATTAGACTCTATAGCATTATTTTTAATGGGTGTATAATCATTTGTTGTGGATTATCTCAAAAATACGGAATCAATCTTCTCCAAAACTTGCTTTATTATACCCTTCACTTGAATAGGTCGGAAGGGTATATATAACTTTGTTATTCCGTTTGTAATTTCCACAATTTCCGAATTAGACCCCCAAATGTATATACATTCTTTATCGGTACGAAAAAAGAAATTAATTGAGCTATGTCCGTCTGAAGCCGACCTATAGTTAACATATATGATATGTATATCAAATGATGACTCCACTGTTTCTCTTGGTGTGCTCTTTTTGAAGAATACTGTATTCGGAATAACTGCATAGCCTGGAATTACTTCTCAGTATTATCTCCTGGACCGCAGGTCTTAAGAATAAAACCCTAAATTGATTAGAACATTTTACACGTTTCTGACCATGATCTTAAAAAATACACAGTCTACAAGTCCATAATCTGTAAGAGATTATAGTAAACATTTCTCTTAAAATGCCACAATACACATCCTTAATTGTCCGTCTTATATTAAAACTATAAAAATTAAAGGAAATAATGTTCAGTTTTTTTCTGAAATATATAATAGACATTAAAAGAATTATCTCCCGATTATAATAAATATTATAAATGAACATTCATATACACACGCACCCATTAAATTGCGATTAAATTACTTTAAACAAGTTGTCACATTTTGTCGTTACTATTTTTTTCCATTTTGACAAGTTTTCACACCTGATAATAAAAACCGGCGTATATCTCTCTTTGTTTAGCGTCACTGACATGAGCATTTAAATTTAGAACATAAATATATTAAAAATTAAGAAAAGGGTAAGAAATATCGGTTAGAACCATAACAACAAAAACACAAAATCGACACCAACAACAAACAATACAATTAAATGTTTATAGATTAAATTAATCCTTTTATTTATGTATTTTTACAAGTTTTTTTATTATATTTATTGTTGTTGCTGTTGTTGTTGGTGTTGCTGGATACGATCATAAAATTAAAAGAAAAATGTGACTAATTCATGATCTTTAATACCATGTGAGCTATAACATAAACTAACAAGAACAACAACAACAATAATAATAAAAAAATTATTATAACCATATGGTGTCTAAAACTGGTTGCATGCAACCGAAAAACAAAAAACAAAAAAAAAACAAGAGACACATTCTTTTCAGATCGTTTCCCATTTTCCCTGGCGAAGTTTAAACTTTTCGAATATTTTGTATTTTTGTTTGTTTGTTTGTTCATTCGATTGATCCCTTGTTTCGATTTTTATGATCGACTTTATACGAGCATTAAGTTGTTTAAATATTTCGTTTCATTGTCCAACCAATTTGTTGTCGTGCTTAAAGATCATGTAGATGATCATGTTTACAATAATGATCATTTTATAATATAGATTTCAAATCAAAATTATTGTTTAAATTTAATTTATAATTAATAAATTTTTAGTAGCTTTTTTTCAATGTTTGGAAAAAGCGGTAAATATATGATTTTTTGGTTTTATTGAAAAGAGTAAAGTGAAATGACCAAGTGACTGACAAAAGAAATTTGATCACGTAAAAATTTTAAATTTAGTTGGTTTTGTTAAATTAAAAATTTTAAATAAATAAAAAAAAGAATTATTTTAAGGAGTTTTTTTTAACGAAGATAAAGAGTTTTCAAAATTCTATTTAAAATCACACTCAATACGAGACAAGTAGGCGTTGTAGCTATTCATCCATACCAATTTTTATTGTGTCAGAACTACTCTAGCAGCATATTCAAATGATAACTTGAAACCATAGTGCGTGACGTCTCTAAGAAGGTCATTTAGAACTGCCAAATATAAATCTCTATCAAAGAGATCTTGCAAATTCTTGAGAATATTCGGTTAAAATTTACGACAGTCTTTTCAAACATCCATCGGATGGACTACAATTGCGTAATGTTAAAGTTGAGATGATTTCTCCAGTGACATCCTGGTGACGCCGCAATTCAATGTGTTCATAACAAAGAGGATCTAGAATACAGCTTGTTATGGTTTCACCATATTGGATACATCATCCAATAGTTTTGTAAGTTGCAAATAAAATAATAAAATAATTCATACTACAAGTACGGCGGGATATCGATTTGTAGATTTTATTCCAACTTCGCAAATTATGCTTGATTGCAGAGGCATGAACCCTGGAGTTAAAAATGTTATTAAATTTAACCCTTGAAGACCTTCAGGACTGAAATCCTCCTTTGTACAATAGGTTGTTGTTCTTTCCTGAGGATGAAGGCAAAAAGTAGAACAAGAACAATCGGTGACCACATAAATAGTTAATTTTCTTCAGCAATGAAGACTTCGGAATATCCCAGAACAGAACTGTGACCGATAATTTAAATGGCTTATATTAAGTGTTATGTCGTGGTTTAAGCCATATGCGATTTGAGAGGCAGCGACTGTTTATAATGTGCACTTTACAGAATACAAGCTGGTGACTAGCTGCTGTGAGATAAAAGTTTAACTAGGAGGAGAGAAGCCTTGTAAGTCTTTGTGATAGGTGATAAGTCTTTCCAAGGTTTCCTTTTCAGGTTTTTGCACTGGGATGACTTTACTCAATTTCAAGACATTAGGTACTATTAGACACATCATTGTCAGGTTAAAAACGGTTTTTAAGTATCTCTATCTCTCTAAGGTTTTTCAACACCGGCATGGATATTTCGCAGGATATTTCGAGCGATCAATATCTTGAAATAATGTTTTTCATTGAGCATATAGAGAAGTTGAATAAGCTTGCGAATAGCATTATAACATTACTATTATGGGCACATCACAATTATTCACTGCATCGGAAGCTGTGGGGTTCATAAATGTTGCCAAACTATCTAAGGTTGTTGCAGAGCATTCTTGGCCTCTGCAACTTTATGTGCAATGAATAATTGTAATTTGTCTATATATAAGACTTCTTCTCTAGTTACTCCATAACATATTTGATTTAAAGATATTGATTTTTGGAGCTGAGATGAGGATGGAGCTCTATACTACAATGAGCTGGGGATTACGAATGTAATCACTTCGTGAGCGGTCTTTTCTCAGATTGTTCGTTTTTGTAACAACCGCGTTGACTGGATTAACTTCATGATTTTATTTAAGTTATCTTGGAGATCAATGCAGTTAAACCGTAATATAGATATCATCTCAGCTGTTTAGAATAAAGTTAAGCGGTAAATGATGTAGCCACTTGTGATGATCGTTATTGCTTTAATTATTGTGGTTGCCGTTACAGTCAATATGGTGGAACAAAGTTTTTCTGTCAGTTTCTATGGTTTAAATTCCTAAGAGTTACTCCATAGTTCATACAAGTTCAGTTCCTACAAGATTTACTCCATAGATGGATGGACATGTGGTGCACGAGATACTGGCACACAGTTCAGAGTGTTTTTTTGGGAGGACAGGTATTGTTCGATAAATACAGGATTTATTAAATTTAATCTGGCCGTATGTACAGTTATGATAGTTTCATGTAAATGTTTTCTATATCTTCGATTCCGAACTTTAATATAAATTTATTTTTTGATTACATTATGATGTATAATTTATTTTGCAACAAAATTTATGAGTTTTGAGATATAAGATTTTGTTGTAATTATACCGTTTAAATGATTTAATCTTTTATTTTAATATTTTATTTATACCCACTTTAAACTAAATATGTCAAAATTAAATTGTATGTTTGAAAGTGTTTGTCTGAAATGTGTGTCTGTGTATGTGTTAATTCTACAGATTATTTAGTATTCTTCTTCTTCTTTTGTTTTGTTTAATCCACAAACCCGGTGATTTTTGATTCTCTTATTAAATTTTTTTGTTGTTTTCATTTTATTTAACACATTGAAATCAGCTAACAGACAACAATAACAACAACAAGAGAATACGAAGCGCAAAACCTTTTTAATGTTGACCGAGTATTTGTGCTCCAGCTGATTTGCTCAGCATGAGGTTCACGAGATTCATGGGAATATTAATTTCATGGCAATTTTATTGCTTATTAATTTTCCAAAAAAATATGTATAAAAAAATAATAATAAAAAATCTTTATGCATGTAATTGTGTGTGTGTGTGTGTGAGTGAGTGAATAAGTATTATTATGATTGTGTGGGTTTTTCTGTTGTTAAAGAAGTTGTTTTTAAACCTTTTTGTTTTGGCCGCATTATTAACATTTATTGCATTTGTTAACTTAGTTAAACTGAAAAAGACTCTTACTATAGATCTCTTCATGTTTGTTTGAGTTCAGTCTCTCGGTTCGTCCGTCTGTCCACATCTGTTTGTAACCTGTAAATAAAGAAATAAATGAAATTAAACGAATGAATAAAGGAAGAAGAAACGAATGAAATGAATTGTTGAAACGGTGTCGTATCATGTGGAGTTGGAGTTTAACTTAATTTAAGTTGAGTTGTGTTTGAGCACCATTCGATTCTTATATTAAGAGATGTTGGTAAAGACTTCTTCTTCTTTCTCTTTTTGTTAACTGTTGAACTGGTTAAACTAATAGTGTTATGATATGATTATTATTTTATTATCATTATGACTTTTAATATGTGAATTTTAATAAAAAATAATAAATAAAACAATAAAGAATGATGAAAAATTATGTTATTAAAATATCGTCGGTATAAACTGACTACTACAAATACTCTTCATTTTCAATTTACGTTAACGATTTCTTATTAAGTTTCCGTCGTTTTCACTAGGAGCCAATATTCATTGAACCCATCTCTAACGTCTTCAATTCTGTTTCTTTTATATACTGTTCTAATATTGCCTTGTTTCCTTATTCTTTCTTTCTAAATCTTGCAAGTATCGCATAACATTGATGTAGTAGAACAATGGTGTGGGGATGTATGTCGGTGCAAGTTGAGGGCAATTAAAATTTGTTGAAAAAACACGACGGTCTTTAAAAAAATTAGGTATTTTTCTAAACGGATAATGATCTTTAACATCTGCCACCGATGTCTTCAATACTTCCCACAAGCTCAACAAAGTCCCGACATGATTCTTATTGAACAATTATAAAAAACATTGCGTAGCAACCAAATTTCAAAAGAAAATCAACTGAAAAACTTCCTTATGGATGAATGGAAGCAAATATTATTGGAGTTGAAAAAAATGTTACTCAATTTCAAATCGTTTAAATGAAAAACTTAACCTTAAGCGATATCCTACTAAGTTTTATGAATAACATTTTAATACTCTTAAACTTTGTAGTAAACTTTTTAGATGGTACCTACACTTTTGCAGTGCCAAAATATGGAGTTAAAATATTGTTCCCTTATTTTTATTTTATTTTGTTGGACACATTAATGTTTTTATTTTATTTTAAATAAGAAATAAAAATAATAAAATATATATAAAGATATAACACTGAAATCTTGACCTGATGCCTAGGTCTCGAATTACATTGCCTCAACATTGATGACACGCTTTCAGATGTTCCATTGGTAATTATATGAGCTATTATCTTTTTATAACGTACTGTGCAAACCATTGGGATCTTCGAGATCGCATTTTTAGGCGAATTTATTATAATTCTCTCAGTCACCTGATTATCCAGATTCTCGTTGTCCTATAAATCGTATTATGTAATCATTTGTTTGAGGTTCGGATTACAAGACATTTGCCGGGATTTTGATAACATTTGGAGATTTGTTTCGCGGGACTCACAACCTCTTTTATTGCAGAACAAGCAGATGTGATATATGGGTCAGATGTGATATATGGGTCATTTATTAAAAATATATCAATATCTTTAATACTCAGCATGAAACCCCCTTTGCAGAGTTTAAAAGATAAAGTGTGCAGTTCATGACAAACCGTAACGCTAATCCAAAAATTGATATACCTACTTGTCGATGGTGGTCTGAATTTTTCATATTCCTGCCTCAATATAATATCGGAAATTTGTTAGACAATTATATGAACTATTATCTTTTAAATACGTGCAACAGAATAATGCCTCGACAATTATTAGGGTGCGTGTGATCTTCTTTTGTTTAGATTCTAGTTATCTCAGAATGAGAGAATGGTTTTTGTGTGAATGACCGAACTTTGCGGCATCGTAAACTTAAAAATTCAAAATTCGCATTAGCGATTTTCGTGAGTTGTTCAATTATTGGACATGATGATGAGTCAAAAAACCATCAAATTGTATTGGATTTCACAAAGAATCAGTAATTTGAAGTTTTACAAAATCTTTTCGGTCAACAATGTACGGTCAGTAGTACGATTGAAAGAGAGAGAATAAATAATTAAGAACCAAAAGAAGTACTACAACGACTAGAGTCAGAGAGTGTCTCAATCTTCATTTCGGGGATTCCTTACAAAGTAGAACTTGATCATAATTCTCACTTTCCCTTAACGAAATCTTAATGTAGGGTATTCAATCCGACTATGCTCCTGGTTGGTTGTTTCAGACAATCTTAAAGAGGGACTTTAATATTCAGTTAAACATCTTCTTCTTCTTCTTTTTATTGTTATTTATCTTATTTATTCATTTCATGTGTCTGTGTAGATTGAAATGTATATTTTAATAATTGTGCGTGACTTGTGAACTTGTTTCGTTTTTTTTTCTGAATTGTTTTCTTTTTAGCTTTTTTAGCTTTTTCTGACTCTACTCCGCCTTCTTTTTTATATATATAGTGTATTTGGTACTATTGTTGTTGTTCGATTTAAATTCAATTGGTTTTACATGCAAATGAATTGTGGCCAACCATTCGAACAAGAGAATTATATCGACCAGATTTATTTGTTCGTTCCTCATTTCAATCGTTAGGTTTTGTTGTTGTTATTATTCTTTACTATGAACTGTTGTTGTTGCTGTTTCACACGTTTGTTGCTTTTATTGTTTTCCAATTTTATTAAGATATTTTTTCAATAAAGATATCAACTGTTTTGGATATTTTAATTTTTGTTTTTGTTTTACTTTATTTTTGGTTTCATTTTATAGAAAATTATTTTAGTTGTTTTTTTTTATTTTTTTTGATACCCTACATGATCTGGGAAACTATTGCACTTATTAAGGCTTTTGTGACTTTTATTCATATTTTCAATGGTTTTCGGGTGTGGAAATAATGTGAAATCAATCAGCGTTCGTCCGTTCCGGAACTAATCGAATCACACCCTATCAGAGATTGCTAATCTAGTGTATTAAGAAGACGTTTTTACGAAGAAAACAACAAAACAAACTCTTTGAGTTATTTTCATGAAACGATCATTTCCTCGATCTCTAAATGATATTGTATTCAGGGAGCGATCAAGAGAGTGAACCGAAAATAGAATTTGTTATTTAATTTAATGTCTTAGGAAATCAATAATTTGTCTCCATTAATTTTCTTAATTGGGCCTACTAAAACAATTTTTAAAAATACATAGGCATCTTAGTCACTGTGACCTCGAATAGCTAAATATCACAATAATAAAATATTTGAAACGCTAAAAATGAGAATTCAGCTTCAACTCTTTAGTAAACTGAACCCTGAAAGCATTTATTTCAGTGATGTTCACTAGATGTTCATGAATGTAACGAGAAGTAATGATTGTGACCCAACTGCCTTAGAACAAACTAGGTTTATTGGTTGCAACATTGAGCATTATGTTTATGTTTAAATAAATAGTCGACAGATTTGTAAAGTGAAAAGTAGTGTCGGATGACTTCATCAAAACTGTCTCCAAGGACTACTGACATTTCTTTCTTAGTTTTTTAGGTAATCAAAGAGAGTGACAAACCGATAAAATTCCCTTTGAATACAGTTAGATAACACACCCTAACGCGTTTAAAGAGTTCATTGTCAAAATCGGATTTTACATTGTCTAGATTAAAAATTCCCTCATGTTTAGGGGATTGGAGTTATTCAATCCAGTTTTAAAATCTGCTGCACTATTGGTGACTTTTGAAATTCACCAACAACCAGTTCAATATGACAGGACCGAGTAAATCTTCCCATAACAGCGGTTACTAGTTCCCGGGCTAAAAAAAATTAGGACTCTGGTAAAATTTGAAAGTTGTTATCTCCAAATTTCGACAACTGTGTATTTTTTATCTGATCTGTAACTCTCTTATTTAAAAAATTAGAGTCTAAAAGATCCGTTGCAGAGTAATATTCCAAGGAAGAAATAATGCCTCAGACTCTCAAGTCCTACGGGAGATACTTTTTTAGACAGTTTGATGACTACTTGAAAACAGTCGGTACCTTAGTTGTTACTCCACACAATTTTTTGTTGCAGGGTATTAAAAATTCCTCACAGCCGAATGTAGCATTCAAACTTGTTTAATTTTATTTATTTTCTTAAGTCAACACAAATGTTTTGAGCTGATGGGAATCAGTTAATTAAGTTGTTGTAAGATCATTTCAATCATTCAATTCAAACTCTAGTTAGATATGATCATTTGGTCCATCGGTCTATTTAGCTATTGTTGTTTGTTGATTTTTATAGTTTTGGGTTTCTCACTAGATTCGTTTGTTCTTTTGTTTTCTATTTGATTGGAGAGTTTGTAGGGCGTTTTAATCAATATGTTTATGGTCGTGATATTAAATTTATTCACACTTGTTTTAACTTTAGTTCTTTATTATTATTATTATTATTATTATTATTATTATTATTATTATTATTATTATTATTCATAAACAACTATTTTAGTGTTTTTTTTCTCCCAATCTTTAATTCCTTTTTAAAAGAATTTCTTGTCTTCTCTACTACTTTCTATAAAGGAAAAAAGAACCTAAATTGTTATTAATTTATTTAATAATTCATTGTATGATGATGATCAGTATAATTTCCATTCTTTTTGTTTTGCTCTTGCTGTTCTTGCTGACATTATTTTCTTTCCATTCTTTTATTCCAATTTAATTTTGGTTATTTGGTTTTTATTGAAATTGGACATATTTTATGGCCAACACCTTTAAGCAGCAACATCAGCAGCAGCAACGGCAGCAACATCAACATCATCAGCAGCAGCTAATTATTGTCATGATTCGTGAAAGAAAATTATAAATTATGTCTTAAATATTGAAGTTTAAATGACTAAAAAGAGTCTCAATAAAATACAAAATATATGATTATTGTCATTTAGTTTTGTGATTGAATTAAAATAAAAATAAGTTTTTTGATTTTTTAATAATAAACGAATCAAATGTGTTAATAAAACCTCATCATTTGATTATAAAATCATTAATATTAATACTTCCACATACAACAACAAAAACACTGTAAAACGCTATAAAACAAGATTTTATTTATTTTAATATTGATGACATTGGTGATGATGTGATATTTCTTAGATCGTTCTACTGTTAACATATTATTATTATTATTGTTATCAATATCATCATTTTTTCAATACAAATTGATTAAAGAAAAGAAATTATTTAAATTTAAGTAGTTAAAAGTTAAATAATTAAGGTGTGTCTACTTCTATTTTCTGCTGTGTCAAAATATTTGCTATAAAATTTTATTAATTTTGCATTATGTTGTTAATATCACAAAATCTGATGATTATCTTTTAATATGGACTTAAATTGGGTTAACACTGGATGACAATAAACTCCTCCTTTTTGTAGCAAAAATACGATAAATTAAAGATTTTTATTTATTTAAGTTGAAATCTTCATTTGTTTAATACATACACATACACAGAATTACTAAAGTATACAGAGTTACTAAAGTATACAGAGTTACTAAAGTATACAGAGTTACTAAAGTATACATACTATACCTAATAAAAGTATGAAAGCAAATAATGATTATCGTACATCTGAAGAACCATAGCAGCGAAGGTTCTGCAATTTGTTTCCAATCACTTTCCCAAGGAAAAATTTTTACTGGAGAAAATGTAGGACGGTGGAGGTCAAAGGAAGGGTTAGCCTCCATGCAATGCACATATTAAATAATAACATTTTAGAACAGACAGGTTCAGGGGGAATTTGAAATTATATGTTTCGAAATGTATAAAGTTTCGACTATTTAATGTATATTATCCGACTATATGCTGTTATGGATCTTCAGAAATATCAAATTGGTATTACCAATTGTATTTATTATAGTAATTTGCAAAAAATTGGATAATTAAAAGAATTAAGTTTTTACAATTTAATAGTGAATATAAAAAATATTTATACTTCTCATTTTATTCAAACACAAAATTTAATCATCGTATGCACACTATATATACTACAGTATATCTTTACTTTGTACTATTGTTTAGTATCCTGGCTGGGGTATAACAGAATTTATCAAGATTCGATTCAAATGTTTGGAAAATGAAGATTAAGTTTTTAAAATTAATAGTCAAATCGCGGTTAAAGGTCGGACTAAATCACAAGAACATTATTTTAATCGCTGTTATCCTTAAGTTATAAACAATCACATAGAAAAAACAAGTAAAAATTTATAGTCGGTCAAGCTCGACTATCTAATACCCTACACAACATTCTTGTTTAAACATGGTAGTTACAAAAAATTAATAAATGACCCTCGTATAATTTAATTTTCTGATTTATTCTAAAGTGTACAGTACATTATTGTGACACTAATATTTATGTCAAATTTAAGCGTTTTATAATAATTTCTTCGGGTAGTTATATGGAGGCTACAATAAATTCCGAATCGACCTGATGTTTGCTTATATTTATTTTAATTTTACTAGTTTTTATTCTTACAATACCAAAGTATATGTGAAATTCTTATCTTTAAAAGTGATATTTAGAAAGGGGGTTCATATGAGACCTATAATAAATAATGGACCGACCCTCACATATTTTGGCACATCGTTTTATAGTATAATAAAACTTACCTGAGCCAAATTTCGCTTTATATTTAGAATTGTTATGATGTTAAAACTTCATTCCGGGAGGAAAATTTGTATGGGAGGTACCTGAAATACTGCAGCAAACATGACCAATTTCAATTGGCTTTGTCAAAATAATAATAATAATAATAATAATAATAATAATAATAATAATAATAATAATAATAATAATAATAATAATAATCATATGTACCTTATATCAGCGAAATATCTCAATATATATCCCTTACACTGTTCACAACGTGAACATGAACAGCTATTACGAGATTCATAATTATACCCTACACCATTTTCTGCAAATAACGGTCTTATTTATGGCATTTCTTCAGACTTAAGTTTCTAGCTCTTATATTATCTTAAATAACTTCGACAAAGCTATATTTGGCTATGCCGAATTTCAATATCAAAATAGTTGTAGACCATTTAAAAATGTTCCTAAAATATATTGCTTTTATTGTACAATCTATGTACCAAGTTTCATTAAGATTCAAAGATATACGATATTAACAATATTTTTGGGCTATCACTCTCACGTGACCTATTCACAGCTTTTTTAATGTTTTAGTTTAGTTTTAGAGATAAACGTTATTTAAATGATTTGTTAGTGGGATATCACTCCCTATGACCTGTACACAAATTTTTTAGTCAAACCGCCAAATTTCGTAAAATTTCCATTATTTGTTCTAGAGATATGCGAAATTAAATGTGTCCATTGTAAGGAGATACCCTTTTCCCAATACCAAATCCAAAATTATGTAAAAACTAACGTTTAAAAATTTAATGTCATAATCGTTGTTTATTTTTTTGGTTTTAGTGGGTTGTGTTTGATATCGGCCAGTTTTAAAAATATAACTTTTTAGGACAATAACAAATACTTTGGTGTTTTTCTCTGAGCTCTGTGGTGATTGTGCCAACAAATATTAAACGGATAGATCGACTCGGATTTGGATTTAATGCAATATGATTCCTTCTTGACGTTACAATGAACCCAAAAAAGGAAGTAAATACGAAAAAGGTGTAGAATTGAAGAAAATAGGGTATATATCTCAGCCAACGAAATCTATATTCATCATAACGCAAAATTTCTTTAATTTCTCAAATTGAAAAAAAGTTAAATAAACAAAAATTTTATTCAAATTTACTTCATTTTAGTATGAAGAATTGAATAAATTTTGTGTGTTATTTCACTTTCGATTCGTTATTGCCGTTCTTAATAAATATCTCTTGATAAAACATATTTTTCGTTAATTTTTAACGAAATTTTATTCAATTTAACATCTTTTGCTAAAACATTTTTTGATTAATTTTTCTAGTATATTTGAAGAAAATTCTTCAATTTGAAGAAAAATTCTGTTAATTATTTTTTTTTTTTTAATTTTTTTATTGTTCATTTTCTTCGAAAACTTTTCCCTAAAACATTTGGTTCAGACTGCACACGGAGTCACATAGATAACACCACTTCACTACTTGTGGTGGTGGTGTAATAACAAAATCAAATTAGAGGGTACCTCTAATTTTGTTATAAGAAGACTTTTTGCTAATATTTTTTTCATTTCGATATTTCGGGCGTCACGGATAGACGGACATGGACACTTTTTTAACAAAGTGTGAATTATTTGAAAAATTATCTCTGAAAGAATGAATAGAAAACGATATAAATTAATTGTCGTTATTTTGAAATAGAAAAAAAACAACATGAAGCAAAATCAACGTTGAACATAGTTGATTTGAGATTGAATAATTTTTACGCCCTTCATCTGACTAGGTCAGAAGGGTATATATAAGTTTGTTATTCCTTTTGTAATTTCCACAATTTTCGACTTAGACCCCCAAAAGTATATCGGTATTAGAAAAGAAATTGATTGAGCTATGTCCTTCTGTACGTCCCTCCGTGAGTTAACATATGTGATATGTATATTAAACGATTGAATGCTTTCGAGTGAAATTGGTTCATGAATGGCTCAGATATTAGCAAAAAACTGAAGATTCCCCAAACTTTTTCCTGTTTTTTCTATTTGTTAAGAATTTATTTTTAAGAATCTAGGCAAAAACGCATTTCCTGATATTTTGAACCTCTTATGGGATATATGGACAAAATTTTGATGCGTAAAATAGCGAATTGTTTTGAATTTTGATTTTTTAAATTTTCGAAAACGGCCGTGTTAATTTTTATACATTTATATTCGTATTGTTTTAGTGAAAGCGAAAACTACTCGTGAATAAAATTGTGCATGCATATTGAGTGCTTTAGAGAGAATCTATGTTGACACTCATAAAAGCTATGGTAACGGCTGTCATTTTCTCCTTCTTCTACAAGTGATGATATTATGAAAGCCTATTAATAACAGGGACTTAACGTTAAATGTTAAGTCTCTTCAAAAAATCCAGCAAAGGTGAAAAAATATTTTGAAGAAACTGTATTTACTGCGAAACAACGTTAAATTAACATTTTTTATCTATAAAGCAAAATCATAACCAAAATAAATTATTTCTATTTTAATTGATTTTACATTGACTTTTTTCTGTGTGTATTATGGAGAAATTTCGTATGTGCAAACATTGAGAGTCATAAACATTTATATATTTCTAACTATAACTTTTGCATACTTATCCGATCTCGATGATTCTTGAAATAGTAATGGAATGCATTTAGCTTTATATCATAATAAAATTTTATTTTTATCTGATAAATAGTTTTTGCAAAATCGCATAAGTTTTTTGTCTTCAATTTGAGGTTGTCTTAGATATCGGTCTATAAGTTCTTTAATACTGGACTGATTTTGCTGGATTTAAAAAACAAACTGCTTAAGGCATTTTTTTTTGAATTCGAATTATAATTGCGACAGAAGATCACAGCTAAACCGACTCAGATTGTCCTATATGATTCCTTTCTGGAGCTGCACACATAATGATATACTTACGAAACTGGCAATTTTTAGAAGAAATCGAAAACCGGTTTCTAAATATTCACAACGTATCAATCACCCTACTGTTTACACACACAACTATTAATGTTATATATGTATTAGAATTTCTCACCTTTATTGTTGTTATTTATGCAAAAGTTTTCAACTGTTAATCTTATTGTTGTAATTTGATTTGTAATATTTCTTACTGTATTAGAAGAATAAGAAGAAGAAGATATATTTAAGTGTATTTTAAAATTTACTTTTGCTATTTAAGGTTATTTTTACTGTTTGATACTTTTTTTGTTTGGTAGCAGTTGTAGAAAAGACATAAAAATTGTTTAAAAATTTCTTGGAGTTTTTTTATGTTGTTGTATTTGTTATGATGTGGTAGCGATGTTACCCTCTGGGGAATCTTGTTGCGGTGAGGATTCTAAAGTAAATTAAAAGTCACTCACCCCCATACGTACATATAATAAGCACACACACACACAAACACACACATAGCATATATTCATAATAACAATTTTGTTGTTCCTGAACATTATTAAGTATCATTATTATTATATCGTCATCACCATCCTCATCATCATCATCATCATCATCATATTTGGTGTCAAAAACAACAAAATGTTTATTTTTTTGTTTTGTACTCCCTCCTTCGCAGTCCTTCTTTTTCATAGACAAATACCAAACGGGAAATCACGAAACACATCGAGTTGAGACAAAATGACTCAGGGTCAGGGGAAAACTCAATTATAACAATCTGTTCAGATTTTCTTGTAGTTTGTCTGATTACATTGAGGAATAAAAACAAAAATAAACTTCAACAACAACATCAACATTGAAAAGTTAAATCAAGAATAATGTTTCATCCCCATATAAAATTTATGATCTAATTTGACAAGAAATTCAATTCAATTCTATGTTGCGCCATGAATCTTTGATAAGTGATAAAAACTTGTTTGCACAAAATGCTGCAAGTGGACGCAACACACAACAACAATAACGACAAACAAACAGTTTATTGCAACAAACAGTTTATTATTAAAAATGTTTTATTATAAAGAAAGAAATATCACATATACACATTCAAACATACATGTAATAAAGTATGTTTGTGACAATTGTTCCTGAACAGAATTAGAATTTTGGGTTTTTTAAAATCTTCGTTTAACTAAAGATTATTTAATTACAATTGATGTTAACAACATTAACTGAGAATTTTAAATACCAACAACATTTATTGTAATATTTTTTATTATCTCAAGATAAGAATTCATTCATCCCCTAAATTAGTTGTTAATGGAATTTTTAGTTTTGGACTTTGAAAAAGAATGATAACGCAGGAATTTCTCAGCTAAATATTTGTTATTCAGTTTTAATTTTAAATGTTTAGTTAAGTCCTGTAATTATGATCTAAAATACACTAGAGCCCCGACTTGCGTCGCTTTTTTAGAACCAAAAAAAATCGATTTGTATCGTTGCAATTCTAAGCTGCCTCGGTCCGCTTTGTGTAGTTTTAATATGATTTTACGTAATAAAATAAGGAGAAATGGCTATCAATATAGACAGAGCTCTAGGACTAGCACTTACAAGAGTATGAACAATTTGCAACAGAGACAGTGATAAAATGTCTGAAAATGTCACACCACTCTATTCTTAACAAGATACTTTTGCAAAAAATCGCTTATTGGTTAAGATGAAATCCTTCGTAAAGCACACTATACATGGACTGAGTAAACAATTTTATAATTTCTAAGTGAAAATTTGTTCGAAATCTATCTGTTGGTTCCTTTATTTCCTTGCTTGGGACTTAAAGACAGTTAAAATACTGGACCGAAATTTTGCTGAAATTTTCAATGTCGCATAGGCGACAAAAATTTCGATAGGACCAGGGGGAGAGATGCCCCCCATAAAAAGAAAATATTGATAATCGAATATCTAAAGAACTACAATAGCGAGAATTTTCAAGTTAGGCCCCAATAACTTTTTCAAAGAAATTTTTAAGAGGCAAAATGTAAGACGGATAGAATCAGGGGGAGAGGTAGCCCCCATAAAAAGCAAATTTTTTTCATCGAATATCTAAAGAACTACAACAGCGAAAAATTTCAAATTTGGTTCCAATAATTTTTTCAAGGAACCTTTTACGAGGCAAATATTGATTATCGAATATTTAAAAAACTTTAACAGAGAGAATTTTCGAATTCAGATCCAACCTTATTTTTAAGGAACCATTTTACCAGACAAAATGAAGGATGGATAAGATAAGGGGGAGAGGTAACTTCCATAAAAAGAAAATGATGATAATTGAAAATCTAAAGAACCATTACAGCGAAAATTTGGTTTCAATATTTTTTCAAGTAACTGTGTTTCTGGGCAGAATGAAGGATGGGTAGGATCATGGGAAATGTTGATTATCGAATTTAGGCCCAATCACTTTCTCAAGAATATTTTTACTAGCCAAAATGTAGGAAGGTAGGAACGTGGGGAGAGGTATCACCCACTTTATAAGGCGGTAAAGTACACCGGGTCTTAGCTCGTTAGTAGCAAAATAAAAATATTTATATGTTCAACAAAATAAAATACAAATAGGGAAATTTTTCTCGTTACTTTTTATTTTTGCACTGCAAAAGTGTAGGTACCCCAAAAAAATAAATAAAATTAATTTAAAATACAAAGCCTAATTAATTAATCAAGTTACCTTTGTAAAACATGTCAGTTATCTGTTAAAGTCAAACAAATGAATGTACTGTTAATATTATTAAACTAAGTCCCAGGAATAAGCTGTTTCAAATGTTAACAAACTTTGCCGGGAAAACTGCCTTAATAGAAAACGTAATTTAGGTGGAAAGAATGGTCCATAATATGTTTCTAAAGAAAAATACAAAAAGCCTTTTCAAAAGAACCCCCCAACACATTTGCTAGGAAAGCAGTCCTGTTAGTTCAGTGCTCGGACTATTTAGTACGAAGAATTAACTCTAATGCAGGTATAAAAACATACAAAGATAAAAAAGTTTCTTACAGAAATGCTGCAAAAAATTTGAAGCCGAAAACAGAACACGGAAATTGAAGTTATAGTTAAAAAATATATATATTCTTGCTGCATAATGGATAACCAAACTTATGTGCAGGTTTTTTTCGCAACCTCTTGGTAAAAAATGGTATCTTGCTGATGCTCGAGGGAATGTTGAAGAAAAAGAGCGCAAAAGCAATCAAAATTTCCTAGCTAATAATTTGTTACAAACGGGCGCTATAAATACCGAAAATTATATCAGGAAATGTATACAAAAAAACGATTCATAAGATTTAATAATGTGTCCTTTAATTTTTGACCCGAGTAGGAATTCTGTTCCTTACCATAAGGTGATACAAGAGCAAACGGGACAAATCCTTCAAACTGCCCGATGCTAATACCAGTGGAGTGATATCAGGTTTCTGTTAAAAGAAAGCACAAAAGAAGTGCCCAAAAGTGTGGTAGATTTTAAACGGAGAAGGATTTCCTGTTCGAGCTAGGTGACAGAAAGCACTATAAAAACGTTGATGGAAAGGTTACCGAAAAAGGTTCAAAATACTAAAATATTTTTTTGATATTATAAATTTAACCTGTAAGATTAGTTTCGATCTCACTCCTTATAAAATATCATCTGTTTGGGGATTTGGTTGAAATGTGTCTTGCAAATAAACTAACCTTTTCCTCGGCATTTCGTGTCCAGGTTTCTGTGGCACTCCTAAATGGACATTAAGCTTCTACTCTTTTTACTGTAAACCTTATTCTTGTGGTAAGGAACCGTTATTTAACCATCGAATAAAACGCTGTATATTGTACTCAACTATATTAAATATGATTTCGTAATTCATCACAACTATTCTAGCTAAAAAAGTAGAAGTTTTTTCATTTCAATTTCACATTTCTTACATATGGAGATACATCTATGGCCTTCGAAATAATGAACCTAAACCAACCCCAAAGTTTCTCTTTAACCAAAATTTTTTCATCACACAAATCAAGTGTTTCTGAAGTGACAGCAAAAACGAATTATAATACGAATTTTAATGTTTCAACCCACCACTACTATTAAATAATTTATGAATGTGTGTTGCGAATATCTATATCAACTAAAAAGACCAATACATAGATACTCACACACACATACACACAAAGAACATCATTAATTTGTTAGAAGATTATCACTATTTTTTATTGTTATTAATGACCAACAATTTATTAATGTAATAAAATTTATATAAAATTCATAAAATAAAAAAAAATAGAAAAAATAAAAATATGAATGAAGAAACAAAAAACTTTATTGTTGTAAAATATTACGATGAAGAAGGGGGGATGAAACATCCACATTTTCATTGAAAAGGTGTTGACATCTTCTAAAGTAGAGAAACACACACGTAGAATAATGTAAATGATGGATTTAACAATAAATGGATTCTCAATTCCTGGTAACATTTTGCGCATATTTAATGAATTTTATGAAGTATTTGGTGAAGAAAGGGGAGTAAAAGGTAAAATTTTATTAAGACAGAAAAAGTCAAAAGTGTGTTTAAATAAAATGTAACTTTGAGAAAATTAAACTATCTGTTGATAAATGAATATCAATTCTGGACGTTTCATTAAGGTTTGTCTTATATGGAAGTAGCAAAGAAAATCTGTCCAGTTTTGTCTTAATTTTTTGTCCTCCTGGATACCTTGCCCAGATCGCCACTTATCTACCGTTAAAGGCATCGGTTTGCTACCCCTTAATCTTTGCAGATAATATGTAACCGCCAGTATCTGCAATTCATTTTTTCGATGTAAAGATTTTATTCCGATTTTCACAGTTTGTTTAGATTCATCTGTAAAAAGTTGTACACTCTGGTATTAATTCGTTTAAACGACAATACGTTATCTTTTTGCCTGGAAGCAATACGATGTAAGTCCAGCATATCTTATAAAGAGTGCCGATTAGTTAAATGAGAGCTTTTAATTCTAATGTTCTAGTCATTTAGATCGGTTTCAAAAACATGTTTTTTATACTCGTTGGATTATTTTTATTTCCGGTGAAGTCCACCACATTATAGAAGCTTAAGTGAGTATGATAAAGGATTAGGGACAGATTTTGGTACGATTGTTCTTCCACATAGTGGCCGGCTTAAATTGCCCCCAGATTTTTTCATTTTTATATTTTGATCTAAAATAACACTCAAGTATCTTATTTGGTGTAATATTTTAACTTCTCTATTTTGGAAACTAGGACGCGCCATAATGAACATTTATCACTTTCTTGATATACACAAATACTTCACGTTTGTCCTCGATAATATTCAGACTTCGCAATGGTTCTGAATGCTCATCTCCAAAGCACATTCCCTCGAAATAATCTTGTGAATTGTTTATCTCTAAAAAATTATAAATACATAGACCGAGTAGTTGAGTTTCAAAAGACTACGTTCACTCTCATGAGAGCTAAGATTATACATCACTGTAGGTTTTCCTTCCAGAAGTAGTCCTCTATTTTCTACATTGATCTGGCAATTTGAAAAGATCACATATTTGAACAGTAGGAGTATAAAAGCCATTTTATTTTTGTCTTGGACCATCGGTATAACCCTCAAGGGAATTGATATTTTAAATATAGTTGTTGAAGTCTCCAACAATTCTCAGGATGTCGTTATTAGTAACAATTTGAATGAAGTTACATTAAGCTACTTCACTAAAGTTCAAGGTAACATGCGTTTTAGGGCTCCGAGGAGCTGTGTTCCATTACGATTTCCAAATCATGAACGGTATATCAAAGTTATATTCCTAAGACTTTTGACTTTTTGTCAAAATTTCCTGTAAGTTGTGGTCTTTATTTTGCTGGTTTGCTTGGAGACTAATACGACTTTAGCATCTCTCAATGTGTTAAGCGTCATTTATATTAATATTTGTGTGTTACACATTATTTATACGTACACCGTTTTGTCAGCTTTAATTAAGAACAAAAAGAAATTTTTATTTTAATTAAAAAAACATTTATTTTATTATATTATTATGGATCTTATTGATACATAATATAATAACAACAATTTCCATATAAAAAAATATGTTTTATTGTTTCTATTGTCTTAATACACAATTGTAAACTTTATAGGCAGCATAAACCAACTTAAATGTACCTTATATGAAACATAAATCTACACACAGAAAAAAATTAATGTAAAATTAATCAAAAAGTTATAACTTAACTTTTATTTCAGTTATGATTTTGCTTTATAGATAAAAAAATGTTAATTTAACATTGGTTAATAGTAAAAACAGTTTCTTGAGAATATTTTTGAAATTTTACTACTCAAAAGTAATTTTAAAAACTCATCGTTGTTTTCGCTTTCACTAAAACAATACGAATATACATATATGAGTAATTGATAACTTGGCTATTTATGGTCCGATTTCTAAAATTAAAAAAAAGAGTACTAATGGACCGATTACTACGATTAAAAAGAAAAAACAAAATTCGAGGAAAAACTAGTAATCAACCAATGCTATAACCAAGTTCATAGGTTTCATAGGGGGTTCAAAATATCGGAAAATGTTTTTTTGCCTATAACTCCGAAAATTATGGTGGTGATTCATGTCATGTTTGATATACATATCATATATGTTAACTATAAATCGGCTTCATTAACATGATTTCAACCGACACATGGATGGACGGAGAGATGGACAATCAATTTCTTTTTTGATACCGATCCAGAATATGTATACTTTTGGGGGTCTAAGTCGAAAATTGTGGAAATTACAATGGAATGACAAACTTATGTATACCCTTCTGACCTAGTCAGGTGAAGGGTATAGATATAACTTTTCTGCGTAACAACTAAGTTTTTAGCTGCTAAAGGAGTGTCAGTTTCAGTTTTCATCTAGATCTCAGAAATTAATGGTATAATCGTAACTCACAAAGGTGTTTCAGATCCATTAGTAAAGAATGAAGTTTCAAGCATTAATAGAACGGTCGAGATCTCAAAAACATTCCTTTAATTGTTGTTTCCCATTAATTATAAACAACAACCACAAAATTAATAAAATATTAAAAAAAAAAAAAGAATTGGCCATGTCTTGGTGGCTTATGAAAAAAATCTATAAGTTCCAAGCTTCATAACCATTAGATTCCAAAGGGCTTCAAAATATCGGTCAATGTGTTTTTTACCTATAATTCAGTAACTAATGAACTTATTCATTTCATTATTTCAGCTGATAAATCGGCTAAGTTATTTGAAATCTAACTGTGAAAAGCGATAACTTTAGCTCCCAAAAATTGTAAGAAATTATATGTCTCCATCATTTAAGAATTTATGTCCATTAAATTCAAAAGCAAAATTCTCAAAAGCATTTTCTATCGTTTGAAGTACATATCATATATGTGGGGTACTTAAGTACCCATACCAGCGTAGGGTATAAAAAAATTATCAACAGTTTAGTAAACTTTAATTTTTTATAACAAAAACGAAATATGAGAAATTAAGTTTTTTTTTTTTGGTGAATTGAATGAATCTTTTATTTATATAATTTATTGTTAATAAATTATCATCGTTTTTTGTTTTATTTTTCCAATTTATTAACTTTCTTAACAAAAAGAAGAAGAAACAAAACAAAAGTCATCACAATTATTTGTAAGTTTCCCATTTAATATAAAAATTAATAAAATCACATACATTCTTTAACGCCCGAAGACAACAAAAATAGAGATTTTTATTTTTTTAATAAAATTATTTTATCAACCAATAAAAAATTATAAAATTCTAATCTCAATTGAATATAAAATCTAACGATACGATCTGATTTTGTAATCAAATATAAAGCGTTTCCTTATGAAAACAACAACAACAACAAGAACAAAAATTAAAATAAAAACAACAAGTAAAAATACTATATTCGGCTATAACGAATCTTCAATACCCTCCACTACAAATGCCAAAGAAATAAATATATTATGTTTCACACATACAAACTCACTTATACACTCACAAACGCATACAGTATATGATTGTATTTCTTATATATAACAAAGTAACTTTAATTAGTGACCAAATTAGATATATTTTTGGCTTTAACTTATTTTCTAATGAACAGATTTTTATGATATTTGGAATAGAAATGAGGTACATATATTTTTAATATTTTTTAATTAATTGTCGATTTATAATTGATAATTTTACGAGAGTTCTTCGCTTTAATATAAAGGTTGTCTCGGCTATCGGTCTATATCTCTTAACATACTGAAACGATTTTGCTGCTTTTTAAAAAGGAAACTTCTCAGGATTATAATAACTACTCAGGCTAAATTTCATTGAGCACTGTTAATTATTTCATCAGATTATTTATACATTATAGGGTCCTCTAAGCGTTACACACGGAATAACAAAGTTAATATACCCTCTACAACACTTGTGATGGTGTAGGGTATAAAAAAATTCATAAATAAATTCATTATTAAGTGAGCGTAACATAATAAATTTTATTTTAATAAATCCAATTAGTAACGGACAAATTATGGACAGTATATAGAAAAACACTAAAACAAAAATCACAAAAAAAAATTAAAAAGAAAATAGAAAATAATTTATTTATCTCTGTAAAATATAAAAATAATCAAAAATATAAAAAAAAAACAAGAAATAATCAAACATTAAGGAAGAAATAATGACTGAAACTTAAAAATTATATACACACATACAATAACACTGGGGACTGATTTTGCGGATATTAAATTATATAAAAATGTAATTCTTGAACCGTTAGATTTGTCTATATAAAGTTTTAAATTGCTAAAGGTGAGATATTTTGAAGTTGATCTGGAGAAGTTCAAGTACCTTTGTAGTCAGGGGCATTATCGATGACCCTCTAAATTTGGGCACCTCTGGTATGCAGTGTTGGTATGTAAGAAATTTCGTATAAATATAGTCCCTGCAAATCTCTATAAAAACACGATATTCAAGACGAAGTAAATAATTTTAAATCACTGTTCTTAAAAACAGTCACTGTCACTGTATTTCAAAAGAAACCAAGAATGTTTTTACGGGAATCTCTATTAGAGTTTACACTGTGCACCGTAGGATGTTGAGAACGACATTATTAGTAACTGTTACTAAATAATTTCTGTCGCTGTAGTCACCAGTGTTTTCACAATGATTAAATCAAGGTGGAAAAAATATCACTCATCTCTAATAACCATATAATCCGCTAAAATGTTATATTAATTTAAAGTTAAAACTTCCGAAAGCTTTTCGAATTTCTTTTTGTTCAAAATTTCGGGTCAAATATAAATAGCTACATATCTAGAGTAACCGCCGAAAAAATCATCATAAACACGGATTGAGATTTGGGCATTTCTATATGGGAAAGTGGGAATCTTTTTAATTCCTCGATTTTTCACATTGATATTTCGAATAAATAAATAAGTATTGCGCCAATAATTCGGTAGTTCGAGATATCTTAATGATATTTTGAATAGTCAGAGGTATATTTGAGTTGATTTTAAGGAACCCTATAATGTTGACCACTTCGAATAAGTTTATTTATTTTGTAAGATAGCGGATTTAATGTAAATAAAAAATATGCCAGGTTCCCTATTAAACTCTAACAAAAATATTGCGCCAATAACTATACAAATGTATGAATCCGTTAAAAAGTTATGTATATTCTTGCTTCAAATCAAAATCCGAGTCGATTTAGCTATGTCCTTCCTTTCATCGGTCTGTCTGTCTGTTTGAAACATTCTCACGCCTAGAATAAATGTCCGAGTTCAATAAAATTTGGCCAACAGTTTACTGTTTAAAACCAACTATATCGGTTTTTCAACTCCAAAAACCAAAAAACAAAAATATCGATATGTGAGACGACCTTAAAATTCCGAAAAATAACTTTTTTTTTAAAATTTTCTAAGTGATTGGATTTAGACAGAATTTATTCATAACATAAAGCTATACATATAGACGTTATAGGCCAAAATATGTAAAATTTTAATGCAGTCCAAAATCAGTCTATCATATAGGTTCCCGAATACAATTTTTTTTATTATTATTATTATTATTTTTTTTTTGAACTTGCCACTGTCTTTGTTAAGAATCAATCCAACATAACAATCATTTGACATAACTCCCTTTTAAGGCCCCCTCCCGGAATATGGTTACAAGCTTATAAAACTCTTTAATATAGATCAATTCAATTAAAAATCTGCACAATGATTTACGAAACTGTCTTGAAAATACATCATTAATTATACCCATATCGGTACTTGTTTTGCTATAGCTACTATGTAAGGTCCCTTCCCGAAAAACGATTTTGAGCTTATAAAAGTCCCAAACATGGATTAAACATATTTATGTAACTTTTTTAGGCACGGAACTATTTTGATAAATGTCGATCCATATTTTTCTTTATTTCCCATTTCCCTTCCCGAAAAATAGAGCTAAAAATATTAGGAACAAAGTTTATTGAAATTGTGTACAATTGTTTCTGTAAAACTGACATTTTTATATGTATCTAATTTCGAACCAACTATTTGTTAATAAATATGGACCAATTCCATTGAAATTATGTACCAAAACCATTTTTCGTGTTAGTTTTTATATGCAACCTTTTTCAACTCACGCTAAAGTTTCCATAATGTAACTTGTGGAGAGTATTTAAAATTTGGCACATCCGAATATAGCAGTCTTTATAGACTACATTTTTAACCGAGTCTTAGATGTAAATACACACAGAAAAAATCACCGTAAAATAAATAAAAATATCAACAATTTAACTTTTTTCAGTTGTGATTTTGCTTTTAGATAAAACGTGTTAATTAACATTGTTTCACAATAAATACAGTTTGTTGAGAATATTTTTGAAATTTTACTACTTAAAAGCAATTTTAAATATTTATCGTTGCATAATTTTATATATAAATATCGCCACAAATGTAAAAAGGTTTAATTTAAATTAAACGTAAAATTTTAATCGATCTCAAATCAACTTTATTCAACAATGAGTTCGCTTCATGTTTTCTTTCTGTGCATAATAACAAAGTCATAAATATGAGAAAATAGAAAAAAAAATTAATGAATTAAACTAAAGTTCCAATAATTTTATTTTTATTTTATGGATTGTTGGCTTTTCAAATGATAAGATTTTTAAAATAAATTGAAAATATAACTTAAACGTATGTATGAGGAATATATGCACTGAACCAAAAAAGTTAGTAAATATAACGAAAAATGATGTAGAATTAAATAAAAGTAGGCCAACGAAACCTTTATTCATGAAAATTTTCCTTGATTTTAAATAAATTCTTCAAATTGATGAAAAATTGTCAATATGACTATTTGAATTAGTTAATAAAAATGGAGTTAATTTGAATAAAAATTATTCAATTTAAACAAAAATAAATTATTTATATTAATGAATATTATTGAATTTATATAACATAATTAAGTTAAATTTACGAATTTTCAGTTGAATTGAGAACCAAGGGCAGAAGTACTCCTCATGAATATCTTAAGATATGTAACAGCATAAGATCAGAGGAGAAGTAGCCACCATTAATTGTCGAGTAAATATTAATTGTCGAGTATCTATAGATGTACTATATATACACTATGGCTCCAATTACATTTGTTAATACAAGCCGATTTGTGCTTTGTGATATTTATTTCGAGATCTAGGATTGAGAAGAATTTTAGTGCAGTAAAGTGAACCGGGTAAAAGCTAGTTTCAGAAATTAATTTTGATTGATTGTTTTAAGAATATTTGAAGAAAATTCTTCAGTTTGAAGAAAAATTCAGTTAATTAAAACCAAAGTCTTTTTATTTAACACCTCTTTTTTGTTAAAGTTCTACGAACATTTTTCGTTAAAATTACCTACGACATTTGTTTCAGTGCATAACGTACATACATAAATCTGACTTCTCTATATAAAATCATATTCGATTATTACAAGTTAAAAATGAACAGCTAAATGAGGGGCAACAACGTTCAGATCAAGCAGAATAACTAGTTGGTGGGACGGTTGATCGGTTGGTTGGTTTATTGGTTGACTTCTTGATTATTTTGTTTTGTTTTGTTAGTGTATTTGTGTATCGTTTGTCAACCATATTCAGTTAGATGTGAAATAAGAACAAAAATTATTTTCTTTCTTTCTTCATACTTTTTTGATTTTTTTGTCTTTGGAAAATGTCATGAATGGCAGTCGATTGTTTTTTTATTATTTATTTATTTTGTATTATATCTCGGTTTTTTTTCGAATAGTGTTCCAACAAAATTACACTCCAGAGACTTGTCACACATTGAGCAGTGATTGCCTTTTGAATTCATACACACATACACATGTACATCTGTGTGTATATTGATAAATGTCATATGTCTGAAAACCAACAAAAATAAAGAAAAATAAAAAAATAGATGTTGTTGTGTTATGTGATTTGTATTTGTTGTTCCTTTTATTTCTGTTATTGATTTGATCCATGAAGGGATCATATTTATGAAATAAATTAACAGGAACAAGAGATTATTTTAATCAACGACAAATGAGATAATTGGAACGACAATTTATGACGATGAAACAAAGAATTACAACAAGTACACACTTACATACGTTTGTTTGTATGATGATAATGATGGAGTCACATTACATGATGACCCCCAACAAGACCCTAGAGGAATCTGTGAATGTTGGAAAACGCTTTAAATCATAACATTGTTTTTTTTTTTTTTTTTTTTTTTTTTAACTTATTGTTACACTTAAGAAATAAATTAACTCTTAAGTTATTTTTTAATGATGAGAGACTTTCTAATGTCTTAAATTAGAATATAACATTGGGGTCAGCCCCACTATTTCTTTATTTATTAACTTCATGTGACTCTGATTTTAATAAAATTTCTAATAAAATATGATTCATTACTGGACTGAATTTGATTCATATTAAAAAATATTTAAATATTTGAAACATATTTTTCCACAGTGCAAATCATGCATGTCCCAGCAAAATATATATAACACTAGCATTCTGGTCCTTAAGATAATGGAAATCACTTTATATGTAATTTTAATCTCTTAATTAAAAAATAATGATTTAACAAAAGTTAAAAGTATAATATTCAGTTAAGTCGACTTTTAAATACTCTACACCTTGATGCCTAATATTTCCAAACCGATATTTTACGGAAATAATTCTGTAGCTCTTATTAAAAAAAATAATAATAAAAATTCAAAAGATTAGAGCTTTAGTGTTTTGCGAGATGATTTGGAGGAGAAATGACCACTCTTTGGTCTCGCGCGTGGTCATTCAATGTTTCCCATCTCGGTTATGTTGATTTTTTACAATTCCACCAAAAATTCAAGTTTGCAAAATTTATTCACTGAAAAAGATAACATTATCGCTCTGAATCTTTTATAGTTTAAGGTTTTATAGAGAAATCTTAACAGGAATACGTTTGATGGAAGCTTTAATAAGCATAGAACAAAGTACTGCCTACATGCGTCATCCAAACTTTGTAACTTAAAAAACAATTAAAAAACAGTACTTCTAAAACACTTTTTTGGAAATAATTCTGTAACTTTGGAATAATTGAATATTTTTAACGAAATTTTACAAGGACATTCTAGAGCTGCCAGTGGATCTATTTCTAAGGTAATTTTGGAGAGCATTGATTTTTAGCTCCTCAGTACATTTTTAAAGTAAACTAATTTGTTTATGAATCTTGTTGCATGCGATGAAATATTTTTGGAGCTATTTTATGTGAAACATTTCTGCAAAAAAATCTCAAAGGTTTTAATGACGATAACTGATTAAACTGCGAAAATCTCTAATTTAATCGATAATTTGATTACGTTTAAAGATGCCCAAGAAAACTTTTTCATGCGATCAAAAATGAAAAAATTCAAGCATTTTCGAATAGAAAAATTGGAAAATCCTTGATTTCCATTTAAAGTCGAATTCATTGGGTTTCAGAGCAGTGCCTTCCACAGCAGCTTCGACTGACAATATTCGTTTGATTTATACATTGATTAATACTGTAGGTCATTATTGATTAGATAAGAATTTATAAAATCTCTATATTTAACTGGGTTACAAAAATTTCCAAAATATTAGTAATTTGTATTATTATTCCTTTTTAAGAAGGAATTATTCATTTGATTCATTTTTTTGTCTTCGTTTCCTTTCAGTTTTTCGTTTTATTTTATTTTCTTTTGATATGTGGGAATTATAGATACGTTCGTTATTCATAACCGAAATGTGCATCCGTTGTTAAAATACCAAATTTATTGACCATCACTCACTGCACTCACTTCTATGCCATGAATGTGTATGTTAATGCTTGCACAGAGAAAAACTCCAATAACCAAAATTACGAAACGAACGAACGAACGGACGTACAAACTAACAAACCAACCAAATGCCATCCATTTCTTTACATGTCCATTTGGGTAACGGCCATAAATGACAGACGATAAGCCATTTCGTTTTGCTCACTACACTAATATAATATTGCAATATTTTTTGGAGCAGAACATCATCGAATAGTTGAGCAACAATTTTTTATTACATTTGTCATTATTAGGCGGGAATCAAATGTTCAGATGAAAATATAACAATTTTTGATAAGCAAAAAGATCATATGAGGAACCTGATTCAATAAGATAATTATTTATACTTGGAAATTAAATAATTTAATACTGGATCGATCTAAATGTCTGAAATTAAGAATATTTCCGGAATGTGCCTTAGTCTATTTTTTATAATTTAACTCTTTGTAGGTCTATCCTTGTCCTTAAGATAATTGAACATCTTTTCGATCTGCGCGGCTACGAGTCGTAGTTAAAATTTTATAACAGCAGCTGCTCTATAACTCATCAAACGGACGCTGTGAAAAAATTGTTACCTTTTCCGAATTCGATGTTTTGAACCTGAAGTCTCTCACAACGTAAAAGGTGGAACAGTGGTACAAATAGGTCTATTTTCACTTCCTTATTATTATCGCAACTTCTGCGGAATTTATTAAAGGGAAGGATATCAACCCACTGATCATTGAATTTAGACAAGGAAGTTGTATTCTTATCTTATGTTAACACAGTGGATCCAAGTTTCCTCGATGTTGAGCAGGTAGATTCGTTTCGCCATCTTTCCTGCCATAACATTAGGATATTTTGACAGATGATTTTAAAGAGAATTCAATACCGTTTATATTAGGTATTAGGAGTTCGATATTCAACCATCAGCTTTAATAGAGCATAATATTGATTAAGACAATCTAAAAGAGTGAAGATATTACACATATTAACGCCCTGTTCTGGGTTAGAAGTCAATTTCAATACGTCAATGTCCGGATACTGCAGCTCTTGTGTAGCTCAAGAGATGTTGAGTAGAAATAACTCCATTCAATATTGGATTTAAGCAGACATGTTAGTTCCGTTTGCGTTGCTGTATCTTGTTAAATTTGAAATCTTTAATGGAAATGTGAATCTAACTTTCGGAATGAATGCGAAACTTTCGAAATAGTCGTGAAGCGCTGTTTACATGTCCTCTAAGAAAGAACAGGCCAGCAAACCCTTTTAATTGAAGTAGAGAGGAAAATAGAGAGTTATGACGTTGAATGGGCAACATCCCTAATTTAGAAACTGGCGATTCACTCTTAACCATAAAACGGGAGTAATGAATTCCGCACCAGAATAGGAATTATTATGGAAGATGAGAAATGAAGTGGGAAGATGATGGTTGTTGTATCAGTTTCTCCGCTGTTGCTGTTTCTTCCCTGGGAAAAAACTTTCGCTTAATATAACTTTTACAGAGTTGACAAAGATCAATTTTTTTGATTAACTTATGTGGCTTAAAAGGTGAGAACAACTAATAAAAAGAATCATATCAAACTTCAAAATCTTTATGGATTTCGTTCATCATAACAGATGTCCTCCTTTTAAAATAAAAGAAAAAATTCTTCTACATATGAACTGCCCTAATAATATGATATTTACAAGCCGTATAATATTCTATATTGAGAGGGAGTTGGTGGAGGTATTATTTCGAATGCTTTTCCCGATATATGCATATAAATGTGGGTAAGCTTTCGATATAATGGTGCAATATTATTAATACGTTCGCTCGTTATCAAATGGATTCCTCATGCAAAATGGACACGTTACCAATGGAATATTTAAATATTGTATGAACATTTGTTTCATTTCATTTTTCTATTTTTCTTTTTATTCACATTTTTTTTTGTTTTTTTGCGCTGCCTTTGATCGACACATGTGCCAGGCTCCCAAAAAAAAACGGTTGTTGCAATTTTGCAATACACATGGTATGTTAATGTATTTTATAGAAAGGGTGTGTGTGTTTGTGTTTGTATATGTAGGTATGTAAATGCAATGTGGATATGTATGGATGTATTCAACCAGGTCCACATCCAATATCCAATCTGGTTTGCAATTTTTTAAATGTATCCAATAAAATTGTAATGTTCAAAAGACACATGAATTATGATTTTAGATTTACACAAATACACATATAAACACACACGTACGCATACATAAACTTACCCAACAAACACACACAAGTAATGAGAATATTAGGATACTTTTTTTTGGCGAAAAACATTTCCAAACATTTGAAATGTTTCGCATTTTTAGAAATTATGTTCATTTTTTTGACATTGGAGTTACAAATACTTTGTAACTCGTACAACCCAGCACACAATGTGCCCAATATTATTGGAAATTATTCTGTAACATTTCTACTGTTAGAGATGTTGGAGAGATCTTAATAAAAGTTCACATGGTGACAGCACTGTCATCCTTAAAGTTAACCAACGTGATATACCATAGAGATGTCTGCACAATTACAGCAAAGGGACATTATGCAGAAGACCCTCAGAGAAACCATATTAGGTTAATTTAATCTATTTGTAGAGCATTAGTAAACTATGCATATTTATAATATATGAAGTTGGCAAAATGTTGCCGAAAGTTACTTCTGGGATATTTTCGGAGAGGTCTTTCAAACTTTAACGTGTGGTTTGAGTCTCTCTGCGGCAGAAGAAAAAATGTTAAAGTTGTCAAAATGTTGCCGACAGATCCTTCAGGTATATCTTCGGAGAGGTCTGCCAAGCATACACGTTATATGGTTCGAGTCTCTTCGAACCATATAACTCTTGCATGTTTCCACTGCCAAAAGCAGTTCTGACCGAAATGAGTCGGTATTGAGCACGTTTATTACTTACTGACTGTGCATCACCTGTCTAACATGTGGACAGGGATAAACAGCATCTATTTAAGTGCTCTCCCTATTCTACTGTAGATATATTCAGTAGAGGTAACCTTTTCAGAATTTCAGTTAAACCAGAATCCACCGAAGTAATAAAATAATGATTTTATTGGTACATTTTATCTTTTCAGCATCTTAAATTTTTCAGAAAGGCAGATTTAAAAGTTCGGTATCTAAATGGTTGCTGATTGGAGCACTCGTAGGAAGAGTAGAAGTCCAAGCAGACTTATAT
The DNA here is from genome assembly GCA_004302925.2 of Cochliomyia hominivorax. Classification (NCBI taxonomy): domain Eukaryota; kingdom Metazoa; phylum Arthropoda; class Insecta; order Diptera; family Calliphoridae; genus Cochliomyia; species Cochliomyia hominivorax. The sequence goes on along the minus strand of PYHX02000495.1, from coordinate 74,588,891 downwards.
CAGGAGTAATGATGGATTCAAATGTTCTAAATGGTCTATGAAAATATAAAAAGTGATGAGGAAGAAAATCTCAAAAAACTACCAGAAAAGTAACGATAATTTCAGAAACGATAAAGTTGGACTGAAATTAAAAGGTAAGATAAATTTATAATGAATGAATTTTTGCGCAAAAGTTACAGACCTATTTCCGAAAACAACTTTTAGCAATTTTTCAATACTGTCTCAAGAGGGATATCACCTCCTAATACGTCGGAGGCTAAGTAAAGTGGTTAGTGATGCTTCTTTATAGATTGTCCTATGACCAGCACGAAACAGTCACCAAAGACTGCTGGGATGTGTTTGCTGGTTGTTTATATATGTATGTGAATATAACACATATGTAATACATACTTTAACCAGTATTATGAGTTCTTATTTAAGCCTACACCTGAATAATTATATGGAAATTTCCTAAAGTTGTTCTTAGATGGAACTTAGGAAATCTATTGTGGGCCAAAAGCTTTTCATTTAAAAAAAGTGAAATATATTAAAATAACTCAATTATTCTCTTATTAAGAATTATTTCTACTGTAGGGTATTCAAATGAATAATATTTTCATTTTATTTTTGTTTGATGTCGATGATGCACCATCGAAAAATGAGATTGTTGCATATTTTAATGGGTTTTCACAAAATTTTATGTGTGGTCATTATCTGGGGAATAGTTGCAATCAAATATGCTCTAAATACTTAAGAATAAATAATATTATTAATATTTTACTTATTCACAATAAATAAAAAAATTATTTGGTAAAATTTATCCAGAATTCAAAATAAGATTCGGGTATTTTTATAATAAAATAACTGGGGAGACAAGGTAAATGAGACATTTTAAATCTCAAATATTTCAAAGAGATAATAATAATAATAATAATAATAATAATAATAATAATAATAATAAAATTCAATGATTTATGTTAAAAGGAGATGAACATTTTTCCGAAATGAAATTCAATTCATGGTTCATGTAAATACTCCAATCAGGTTGCATTCATTATTAGTTTAAAGATGAATCGAAGTATTTTCCGGCAACCTGTTTTGAAGCGCATTGCACTAAAAAGATATTAATAAGTGTCAATAAAAACAAGTGCTAATCAGAAAGTGCCATAATTTCCCTCCACAATTGTCCTAGTTGTTGTACATTACTCCATCATTGTGAAGTACAGGAAAACTAAAAGGTTTTATCATAATCGAAGCATAATTTCGGAAATCATCGGAATCTTGCAAAATGTAATTAATGTCATGATGGAAGATAATGGCCTCATTTCCAATCAAATATTTGGGACATTAGTCGTTGATTGCTTCTCCGTAATTGTCTGACTCGATTTCAACAGCTCATAACAATAAATAAACCTTCTGGTTCTTCGCTTATTTAACGCGTTTTGGTTCTGGTTTTTTGTCTGACTCGATCCACAAATGACATAAGTTTTTAAACGTATCTCGGCTTCAATTCATAAACTTTTATTTGTGTGGGTTTTGTAGACTTTCTAGACTGACTTGATTGAATTATTTTACACACAATCGACCCCAAAAAGGCGGTAACATTTACATAGTTGGATGAGATATCCTAATGCGTTCCATCACTTTATCACCATTAACTATACACTGATACATATTCCTATAAACACATTTGTTTTTTTTTCTCTATTTTTATTTTATATTCGTCGTACTCATCCAAACGTAAATTTGAAGTATTCAAATTAGAGGCACGGTTTTTACGGTTTTTTTTTAATGTAAACAAAACTTTTTCTTAGTCTTGATGAATATTTTATTCTTGCGATCAAGTATTCGTAATGTTATTTTATGTAGAATATTTCTATAAAAGCAGAAGTGAAATTCACAAATCTCAATTTTTCTGCAGAATTTACTAATTTAATAGATCAATTTCATAATGTTTAATGATGCCCAAGGGAACATTTCTGTGTGGTGCATAATTTCTTTAAGAGAGGACAGAATATGATGTTCGGAAATACAAAATTAACCAAGAGACAGATTAATTGAATTCTACACTGAACCAAAAAAGATAGTAATTACAACGAAAAAGGTTACAATTGAAGAAACTAGTTATATATCAACCAACGAAACCTTTATTCATCCTAAAGAAAAATTTCATTAATTTTTTGTAAATTCTTCAAACTGACTATAAACTGTCAAGATGACTGTTTTAACTCGTTAATAAAAATAGAGTAAATTTGAACAATTTATTATTCATATTGACAAAAATAAATTCCTTATATTTCTGATAAAAAGTTATTTACATATTTGTTGATCAGTTGATCTTCCATTTTCTTTTTCATGAATTTATGTAAAATACTTATATTCAGTTCACATTTTCTTTGTGATATTTCATTTTATATGATAAAACTTTCTGACTTATTTTACGAAAACAATTATTATATAAACAAAAATTTTATTCAAATTTACGTCATTTTAGTATGTAGAATTGAATAAATTAGTGTGTTATTTTACTTACGATGCGTTACTGTCGTAAATATCTCTATATCTCTTGATGTTATATCCATTTTTCATGATTTTTTATTTTTTATTCAATTTAGCATATTTTACTAAGGAATTTTATCGATTAAATATTTTTAGTTTATTTGAAGAACATTTTTCAATTGGAAGAAAAGTTATGTTAATTAGAATAAAAACCTGTTTATTTAACACTTTTTTCGTTAAAGTTCTATTACCTACGATATTTGCTTCAGTGTACACAAATAAATAACAAACTATATCTTCCTGAGTCTTCCAAACATGTTCTTCACATTTTAAGAAGAGATGAAAACATTAAATGGTGGAAGCCAAATTGTAAGCCAACGGTCATCAACAGCATAAAGAAAATCGTCTAGAATTCGCTCGAAATACATGAGAAATAGAAAATTTAATTTAGACTCATAGTATCGACACGATTTGAGATTAAACGGTGTTTCGATGTCAAATCCCAAAAGAGGCGGTGGTAGTATTTTATATTTGGGCAGCGTTTTTGCAGTTGGGAAAACTTAAATTTTAGTTTCAACAAAAAATGTATAACACAATCTAGAAATTGCTGGAAGATGCTCTTCTTCCTGTTATGGATAAAGATTACATTGTCAATCAGTCAAACTTTTTCCAATGTTATTAAACAGTAACGGGAGATCTTGTTGATAGAAAACCTGACTCTTCAAAAGCCAAAAAAATAAAAAAACACTTTAAAAAGACAACACATCCATGAGGAAAACAGCTCAGAAAACGTAAAAAGTTCCGGACATGAACGCTGCTAAAAAATTTATAGGCTTAAAATAAAGCATGGAAATTGAAGTTAAGTTTTCTATAAAACATTCTTACTGCATAATGGAAGATATGCTTATTTTTCGGAACATGCTAATCAGGACCCAAAAGAAGTCAAAATTTTCAAAGAAATACCTGATATGGCAAGCAACGGGCTCTCTAAATACAGAAGTTTACATCAAGGAAAATGCTGCTTCTATTTCTAATGTTTCAACTTATTTTTGGTCTGACTTGGCATCTTGTAACTAAGATATACAAGCCCTTGAGTGGTAGAAGAACAATAATATGGTATTTGTACTAAGAGAAGCACAACCTTAAAGCTGCCCGGAGCTAAGGCAAGGGGAGAGACACTAGGCTCTTGTTAGTATAAAATTGATGAGCACAAAAAGAAAGGTGTATAAATGTGGACTCTATAGCCTAAGAAAAAAATCTATTCTTGGGATTTTTATGTACATTTTTGGGATTTTTGCATAGTAGAATTATCTTAGGTCGTGTTATGAGATGTCATGAGATGGTAAAAAAAATTTCGAAATGGAATGGGTTTAAAAAATGTAATGTTCGAGGCTCCCAATTTTTCATACCATAACCTCTATGAGGTCCAAACTGGCGAATTTATAAATTACTAAATCACCAATAAAAATTCTAAACAAATTTTGGAAAAAACATTTTCTATTTATTTGTCAACAATATTTATTTAAGAGTTTTATGATGACAAAAATTATGACATTTCACCTAATGATATTCACAGTTATTTAACGATTTTTTAAATAAAGAAATCAAATAAAAATTTATTTTCATCGACACTCCAAATTAACTCTAACCTCAAAATAATCAGTAAAATATATAATAAAAATTTAACAACAACAAAGAAAAAAAGATGTATAAATAATTTTTTATTTAAAAACAATTGTTGTTGTTATCGAAAATATTTAAGGACCTTGTAAAATTTATAACTTTTTTTTTTTTTTGATTTTGTAATTCTTTTATGCAAATTTAAAGATTCGAAAACGATTGAATTCTAAAGAGACCCAAAATAACGTCATAAAATATAACAAAAAAAACAAGTGTTTAGAGGTAAAAACGTGTAAATTTCTTTTGGAATAAAAATAAAAAAGAAGAGAAATAAAATAAAACTGAAATCAAATAGAAAAAAAGGGTTATAAAATTAAATATTTGCAAATGTCAGCATAATATTATTATAAAATTGACAACAACAGCATAAAAACAACATATAACAACAACAATAATATCGAAATAAAATACTTGTAAAAATATAAAAAAAACAACAACGATAAAGAACAATAATAAAAATAAAACCACAAAATAAAAATCAAATTAAAGTTCAAAACCCTTGACATAGAAAATATTTTACACCCCCAATTTCTTATTCGGAAAAGACATGACACTAAGACTCCTCTATTTAAACCACAGGAAGTTAAAAACCGACAAAAATACACCTTAAGATAAACCAATTATGTTTTGTAGGTTAAATGAGTTAATTAGTAGCTCATATACGCCAAACTCTCAAGTTGAGTCTAGAGACACTTTTTTCGGACAAGATCATACTATTAGTCAGTTAGTTGTGGACGTGACAATTTGATAAACGCTTTGTAATGACCCGAGTTATACTCGGTCAAATATTGTCAAGGTAGTGACAGTAGTATGAACTGGAAGTTATTTCCCCTAAAAAGAACTACTCGATACAATCAAACTGTGACAACAGCGTCAGATTCCATCATGTAGTTGTTCAAAATTGCTAGGGCCGGAAGGTAAGTTGCCATCATAGTTTTCGATAATTAGTATTTTTTGATGCTTTCAGTTATTCTAATGAGGAATCTTACAGCTCCGTAACAGTAGTTATTATTACCATGGTATTTCAGAAAGCTCATGAATTGTCAATAAGAGTCTGTTTAACCCTGTTTTAACATGACCATACAACACGTAAGATAAGAAGATCCATCCCATCTCTGTAAGGTTATCTGGTATGTCCATATGTTGTAGATTACGAGCAATTTACCGCTTTGAACCTCACTGTTTGTAGATGTGGCCACTATATACATATCAATATTTATAAGATACAGTACGGCATGTAAAGATTTCAAATAGCTGATCCGAAGTGCTCTATCCTAATCTTAGTATTCCATTTAACAATGTTGGGACCCTTTTTTGTTTCAAACATCTTGCGTTAAATATAATAGGTTATCGTAGCCTTACTATCCCTGTTTTCCGGATTCAGTTACCATAATTTCGGGTCTAGGATAATACCTAAATATATCGCACTCTTCGAAAATGGTAGTATAATATGAAGAATTTTGGTCTTTGTTGTAAAAAGCTTTAGTTCAATTTTATTTGAATTAACTTCAGAACAATCGGTTGCCTATTTACCCAGCTCGACACACAGGTCAAGCTCAAAAACTAAATTCAACATAGTCTGCAATCAGTTGTTGGTACTGTTATACTTAAGAGATTTTTCTATATTATTCGATAGGATCTATATTTAAGGTTGGCATGATGATAATCTGATTGAAGACTACCATCCTCTAGCTCTTGTCTTCACAGTCTGGAAAATCCCTACTTTTTAGAAAATCTATCGTATTAGGGCAAAATTCCGACTAGGAGTGGCTTAGGCTGAAGGTTTACTACATCGCTAAATAGGTTGTTTATAGATACTGAATGACAAATTACTGCAGAATATTACATGCAAATGTTTGAGGGTGGTATTATTTCGACGTGATGAGCTACGAATTGAAGCTTTCTTTAGACTGCCAGTCTGTATAATTTCCCGACTGAAGTTTCTGTTATTTTATGGCGGAATGAAGGGTTATCGACTTGTGATGATTATGAACTGAAGCAGCCAATATTTTTATTTAGTGTATTCAGTATTTTTTGTATTATGAGCTGTTGAAATTAGTCAGACTGTAACAGACCCGAGGCTATAATCTTCCATATGTTGCAAGACCGACCAAAATCTATCTAACACAATCGATCGCTTTCAGTGGAGTATCTATCTCGTCAGCACAGTGTATCAAAGGTGTTATTTCCCTTGCATGTAAATTAATAGTTTATGTAGCGTTCTTGGTGTTACATTCTTTTCAAACAACTTAAATGTACCATTTTCCACAACGATTTCTGGTATTAAAACAAAAAGACACTTAAGCAAATAAACCAAAATAAATTTTGTTAATAATAAAAATCGAAACCTAAAACCCTTTTTTTGAATGGCAAATCATTTACACATACTCTCACACTTTTTCGAAGTGACAATAAAAACAAAAAATCATATCCAAATCATATTTGTTTACCCAAAGGAAAAAGAATTCCCTGATTTTCTTTTTATTTATAAAATAAAATCGAGTATAAAATGCTTATTTGGAGGATTCATAGTGAAACTTTCTTCAGTTTCCAAATTTAATGGCAGAAATATATTTGTATGTTGATTTGTATTCTTATATTTATTTTATAAGTTTATTTTTTGCGTTATTGAGGGAGAAAAAAGGCGTCAAATTGACTGCTTTAAATGTACAAAATAAGCACAAAATTTACATTTCAATAAACTCTAATCATAATAAGACTTAAAATGTGGTTTCTTTCTCCATAACACCTTGGAAATAAAATAAAAAAAATTAAAGTCCCAAGATGTTTATTAAGAAAATTCATGTCGATACCTTCGGTACTTTTCATGAATTAAATGGAGGATCAAGAACAAAATAACATTTGAACTATAAAACACTTGATGTTTATGAGTTAATTCAATACAGGTGAGTCACAGCATATTAATACAAATGTCTCTACAAAACCAAGTAGTACATTAGGGTGTATAGCCATCACAATATCTAAGGAGACGAAGATCCTTTCTTCTAAGGAACATAATAAAATAATAAATCAGCAGTATTTTCCAACTTCAATATTGTGCAAGATCCTCTCGATCGAAATTCTTATTTGGTAGATTTGAATGATATTCACACGCACTAAGTATTTAACGCTGCCCACCGTCCATAATATTTAAAATGATCCAGATTCCTTACATATGAGCAGATTTTAAAAAAGTCTATAAAAACAGAAAGTCAATAGATTTACTAAGACACGTAAGGTTTCGATCAACGATCCCAAAAAAATGGGGGTTTTCACATTTTTCTTTATTTTTCTTATATCGGGGTGTAAAAATTTCAATCACTAAAAATTTTGAAACATATCAGGCTTTGAAGAAAACATTTTTTTTATATTCCGGACTTGCGATTTGATAAATTAAGCCAGAAAAAAATAGGTTTTTGAAACTTTCTGAAAAGTACAGGTACAGGTTACTTAAGATTTTTTTTATAACTTAAAAATAAAAAAATAATTTTTTAGCATAAAATCGGATAAAAATAGACACTTAAAAGGTATTTCCCGTTAGGTCCACAAAGTTTAAATTCAAAACTTATACTCGCCTACACTTCTACTATTTGCCTAACTCGATGCAAGAGTTGCAAGTAAGAAGTGAATGGGTCTAAATATTAAAACAAGAGTCGAATGCCATAAAAAGGTGGGATGAAGTGATACATATGCAGCCGTGGCATAAGAACAAGAACTGCTAAATAAAAAACAGTTTTATGCTTTCCCGAGTACTACAGAAGTTATGTGAATTACGAATATGATTGTCAACTTATTCCTTCTTGAGGACTTCAAAGAATGCAATTTTGAAACATGTTGAATTCAGTGATCTTTAATGAAAAATGAGATCAAAAGTCATTTGTCCATATGAAAACTGAATTCGATTTTAATGAGACTTAAGAAATGATAACTTCGGTCACTATTGTAGTGGTCTAGAACGTCGTATAGATTTTCTGACAAATGTAGTTTTTTTAAATCCGCTGGCTTGGTAAGAAAATTTAAGGCAACGGAAACAAAATAAGTTTCTATGTTAAAAGTCTGACATCACAAATGCGCAAACCAATTGCAGCCTCACTTGGGTGCAGGGATGCCACGGCATCAATTCTGGCTCAAGGGAGGAAGACAATGGTAAGTTCTTCAGAGACGCACAACACAGAGAAAATAATAAAAATGATTGCAAATTTTAACGGACCTATCTCACACTGGACTTTGATAACATAATGAGAGCGAGTCTCAAAGTTTAGACTCAAAAATTTTGAATTCAACTGTATGACCGATGATAAATTTTTAATGTTTAACTAGATTTAAATATTAGCCGATTTTTTTCAATATCTTTTATTTTATAAAGAACTAATGAAATAATATTTTAAAGAAAAATTAAAAAAAATATCTTCCTGGAATCAAAATGTCGTTTTTCGCTGAATTTTTGCAAAAAAGTCTTAAGTCTTAAGTCACTTATATAAAGTATTTGTGCTTTTTAAAATATTACTTTATGCGTTTTAGTGTAATGCAAAAAAGTTTTAAAAACTTAAATTTAAGGAGAACCAGGGTTTCCCAAATTTTATCTATTTTTTAATAACTTTGCAATTTTCGAATTAATTTCGCAAATCGCAAAACAGGAATTTCAAAGGAATGATGTTTTTTTTGATAGCTTGATGTGTCGTAAAATTTTTGGTAATCGAATTTTTGCGTCCCGATATCGGTTGAAGAGATATAGCAAAAAACATAAAAAAGAAAAAAGTTTTTTAAGAATTTTGAGAGTTGAACGTTTCTTCTAAGAAAATGAATGTAAATAGTTTCCAGTTAAGTAATAAAAAATCTGCCGGCAAATTTTCATTAAGAAAAGTTGACTAAAAACAATTTTATTTAGACAGCAGAATTGAATAATTTGCAAAAAAATTCTATTGTTGTTGTAAAAATTGTTATATATTTTTGAAAAAAAAAATATAATTATCAATACACTGATGTATAATATGACCAACATATCCCAATGAGTATTAAAACCTTACAATTCCTTGCTAAATTTAAAAGAAGCTAAGTATGCACTGATGCATATTTCTATAAACGCATTCAATATTTTCTTTATTTTCGTTTTTTGTTTGTTGTAAAGTTCAAGATTTTTAATGAGAGGCAACTTAAAGGTATTTTTTTAAGATTTTTTCTTAGTATTGTTGCTTTCTTTAATCGTGCGGTAAAATGTTCTTGGTGCTATTTTATGTGGAATATTTATATCAACGCAGACGCGAAAATTGCTCTGACTTCCAAAAACTTTGGTTACATTTGACAGAGATGAAAACATACAGCGGAAAACCCCAAAGTGTAGGCCAGTATTCAAAGAGCCGCATAAATAAAATCGTTTAAAAATCGCACGAAAATACATGAAATGGCCGGAGTAGTCGAAAAAGTAAATTTTCTCTGGCGGAATTAATTTAATTTAGACGATCCTGACTCATTATCGTCTTATTGGCACGTTTTGAGATCTAACGATGTTTGGATGCAGTGTTGCCAACTGCAAAAAAGTAATTCTAAATCTAAAATTTGTTTGGTCCAACAAAACTTAATGGCACAATTTATAATTAATTACTGGAAGATGTTCTTTTCCCTTTTATGGGTGAAAAAATGAAAGTAGATTGCATACTCCTGCAAGATAATGTTGCGGTGGATGTATTTTTGAAATCAGTATACTTCATGTTTTAGTGAACACATTAAACCTCTAGTGAACTGACCGTCTTGCAGTACTAACCTAACCGAATGGAGTTATTGTGGAGATACATACCCGGTAAAGTTTATTCAAATAATACCCATAACGAAAGCTTAACAACTTTAACAGAGCAGAGAAAGCAAAACTAAAAATAAAACAAGTTTGGGAGGAAACTGATTTCGATCTTCTAAAAAAATTTTAAAATCTCTGACATAACAAATCCACGAGAAGGGTTCATCCACCCATTATTAATAATACTATTGATACTGATAAACTTAAGTGCGTTTATAGAAAAATACCTTTAAAAATGACAAAAAAAAACTTAAATGAAATACAAATTAAGTTTTTAGTTAAGAATATTTTAAATAAAATTTTATTTGATTTGGTAAAAATATTATTTGCCCATTAAATACTTTCTTGTCAATGTTTTTCTTATTCTTTAAAAAATAGTTAAGTTCGTTTATAGGAATATGCAACAGTGTAGAATAAACAAGAAAAGCAATAAATTGAAATCGGACTAGCCGTTTGGAATTTAGACGTTCATTTCCATTGCATTTTCCATTTGAAACACTGTGGCATATCAGGCAAATGTAGAATATGTGATGATGAGGATACGCTCCAGTTAGTGCTTTTGTCCCTGAATTATGAGCTAATTTCTAACTGGCTTTCTGCCAAAACCGGTGACATTTATCACGTCAAATAAGTATTTGTTTAATTTTAAACTTTAATTTAATTAAAACAAGATCATACATTTTGATCGAGTATTTATTTTTTGTTTAAGAGTCAATAAATATGTCTGTCATTAAGTTATTTATGTTTTTAATACAAATTTAATAAAAATCCACAATTTTAATTAATAAATATGTATTACGAACTAATTAACTTAATGACATGTTTAACCACAAAAGCAAAATGGAAATAAATAAAAACAATACAAAACATACACAGATACTTAATAAATAAATACATACAAACATACAAATACACACTAGTTATATATGTATACGTAAGGTATAGTGTTGCAAATAGTAGTATTAAGTAGTTATTATATCGTATCTATAAATAAAACTATACGGACGGACGGACGAACAGACAGACATACAGACATCATCATCATCACTAAATCTCATTTAATCATTATTAAATGAGCACTTGAAGCAATAAACCATCAAATGAAAAGTGATCGATGATGAGTGAAATCTAATTAAACCCACGCCATACGACTAAACAATTGACTGACTTGATGGTCTGTCCGTCTGTTTGTTTGTCTAGTAACCAAGCAAATAAATAAATTTTAAATGAAATTAACATCTACACTAACCACAGCATTTACCACCGATTCTTCTTTTATGTTTTATTACTAACACTACTACTACTACTACCACTAATACTACCGAAGAGGTTTCAAGTTTCAATAGATGGATGTGTAAAGAGAAGAGAATAAGATAAATATCAACACATCACGACATTATAATAACATCATCAACAACAACAACAAGAACAAACAAATTACACATTTTGTCTAAACAATCAATGGACGAATGGATATATCTCTCATTTATATGGAGAATATGATATATAGTATAGTAAGAAGAAAAATCGTATCCTATATATACGTTAATAAAAAATTAAGACAATAATGTTATCTGTTGTATCGAGAAGTAACTATTAATCCAGTTCTCTAAACTATTGAACTGTTTTTCGAAGATTCCTTATTTACAGATATCTCACTCTGTCAGTCATCTAATTCGACTGTTATTCAACGGTCTGAATGACAACTTCTCTTAACCAGACCGTGCCTCAAAGGAAATAAAGTGGCTACCTCAGATTTACGGAAAATGATTACCCATTTCTTGAGATTTTTAAGTGCAGAACAGCGATAAAGGGGGTGAAAGTCTGTTCGTGATGTCAACTGCAACAGAAGTGTACAACACCCATCATTCTCGCACGGGTTCCGAAAACATAGTGTCCAGTTAAAATTGACACCAGAAGCGTAACCTACTTACTATTGAAAGTGTATTATTTCTTGGTATTTCGAACGTCATATCTGGGTCAAATAATATCATAAGTTTGACGCGATAACTAAGTTAACTAATTTATCTGATATTTATCTTATATCTTTTCCACAAAACTTATCTTAAACCATGCCAGCAGTCAAACCACCTAGTCGATGAACTAATTACCAAGCATCACATCCTGCGCGGCAAGTCCATCTGCAATGTCATCACATAAACATCTGCTATAAGTCAGATGTCCTGTTTGCTGTCAGTAAATATCATTAAATATGTCCCGATACTCTATTATTAGTACCTTAGCGAGTGGGCAGCCCTCTTGATGGTAGAGAGCTCCGTCTGTGGGATGTTGCTGTTATTCTTTAGCCTAAAGAATATTCTAACACTGAATTCCTCAATAAAAAATTCTCCTTCTACTTTTCCACATCGTATGGAGCCATCAGCGTACATACTATAAATCTTAGCGTTGGAGTCTTGTTCCGGGGTCGTTCCATTAGCACTGAGGAAAGTTTTTGAAAATCCTACAGGGTTTCGAAATGCAAAAGTCGATTAGTCCCAACTCAAATGCGGAATAAAGCAGATTATATGTATGATCCTGATCCCATCTCTGCCGCAGATTACAAGCAAATAGCCAAACGGCAGAGTTAAAGGCAGTCTGTAGAGACAGATACTTCGTCGGAGTCAAAGGCACCGACCTTAAAACCTATGCAAACATCAGCCGATGCATCATTAAAGTAATATAGGTTTTATAACTCCAACAAAGTTCCACTCCAAGGAGGAGACCAGATTGAAATCGTTCAAACGATTTAGTGTGTTGCTGACCAATTAACTTCTAATGTCAGCACTCTGGTTAATAATCTCATCCATTATATTCTTTTATAGTTCATAATAAATATAATAATCAGTAAATCTGGGAATAACATTTGTCTGACTCCTTATACGTTTGAATTTCAATCACAGAATACACGTATGATATTGCGAATACAGCTTTTACTTATACATAAATCTCTTGCCTTATTCATGCGATTAAATGTTTTGGTGATATTTTATGTGGAGTATTTCTATAAACGCAGACCCAAAAATAACTTTTAAAAAATTACCAAAAATAAAATATTATAAAATGGAAGTGCCGAAACTCGTGTTTTTGGCATGATTCGAGGTCAAGCGATGTTCGGATTTGGAATATTTTCTGCAGTTAAAAAATTTAAAATTTGATTTGTGCCAAAAAATTAATAGCACAGTTTGTAACGAAGTTATAAAAGATGCTCTTCTCACTTTTAAGGTTGAAAAATTGGATGAAGATTGCATATTCCAGCAAGATAACACTGGGGTACATATTTCAAAAAAGTTAAGATCCTGGTTTAACGAACACAGCATACGTCTGTTGGACAGGCTGTCTTGCAGTCCGGACTTAAACCCAACGAAGAACTTATGGAAAAATATGACCCGTTAAATTTATTCAAACAATGTCTTAAACGAAGGTACGAGGATTTTAGCAGAGTTAAAACTAAAAGAGGGAGAAAATTGGTTCCGATAGTCTTAAAAAAAAGTTTTTAGTTAACAATATTTTGAATGAATTTATTTAATAAAAATATTATTTTCGCACTAAATATTTTATTGGTTAATTTTTTCTACTGCTAAAAAAGTTATGTGCGTTTATAGGAATATGCACCAGTATTTTTTTTAATTCAAGATACAATGTGATAAAAATAATTATAAATTTCTGGTAATTTTGAATTTTTCACAGACAAAGTCTAGGTACCTCCTAAAATATTTAACTTAAAAATCGTTTAAAACCGTTTGCTATTAGTAAGATTAATAAATATAGAATTTTAGTGCAAAAGTATAGCCAATAATACAAAATTGCTACAGAGTTTAAAGAAGCTTTGTTCGAAAGCATTTCTGCAGATTCCGTATCCAGATTGCGGAGAACACAAGAAGTCCTAAAATAATTAAAGTAATAGAAAATTATAGATTTCATAAAACATTAATAAAAACATAAATGATTTTTGGAATAATTTAATTTTTTAAAACCAATCAAAATTGATGACTCGGATGAACATACTTTAGTGTGGGGTAAAAGGAATATATCACCCTCACAAAACAGTAAATCATAGATTAGATAGAATAATGGTATGGAAATGTATATCGTCATAAGGTGTAGCAGTTTCAATATTCTCATGAACAACTTCAATCGAAGTGAAGAAAAATTAGGAATTCCTTATGATTATTCCAACAGGACAATGATCCTAAAACTCCGACATGAATTCTAGTAAGTATTTGTGGGACCATTTGACAGCAACTATCACTGGAGTATACTAGGTATAACATTTTAATACATTTAGGTTTTTCATTTTGAATTCATTTTATTTTTAGGGGGTACCTACACTTTTGCAGTGCAAAAATATGGAGTTGCAAAGGATCCAAACACTACTCTGCTATCATTATGCTAAATTTCTGCAAAACTATTCTGCCTAAATTTCAGACTCAACTGTGTGCAACATTGAAAGGTAAAGTTTTCGTCTTCGCCACATTAGACCTAAAACCCGTTACTTTTGCTACCAGCATAAGGCTTCGTAAGTTTTAAGCGAGATCTGAGTAGCTGTCATTTGTCACCGTTTAGGTGATAAATAACAAGGTTTGACATATCCGAGAGCTCTGGCTTAAAATTGTATCCAAATAGGATAGAACTTAATCCTCGTTCATATATATTTTGAATAATATCATATATGTAACTCTGAAATTAACCAAACGATCTTCTTTTCAAACAGTTAAACCACAGGAGCCTTAGCTTCTCTTCACTTATCGCCATTTCATCAAAAATATTTAAATTACTTTTTATCATTATTAATTAAGAATTAATCAATTCTTTTACGTTTTGTTGTTCTTTAGATCTCTCTCTCTCTCTCGTATGTACATTCTGACAAACATCTAAATTCATTTAAGTGTCAAATTGTGCACCGAGAATAAAAATACCATTTTCACAAACGAAACTCTATTCACAGGGTTCCCATTGTTCTTTTTTTGGGAGGGTGTAGTTGTTATTTATCTAAAACAATCTTAAAATTGGTTTTTAAATAAAAATTTTGAGATTTGAGAAAAGAGAAAGCGGAGAACAGTGATGTCGTATTTACTCTATAACGTAGTGTGAAAATGTCACAATAAGATCGATAAGATAAGGAAACGTGATTTAGGTCTGTATTGTCATTGTGGCTGGTTTACTGGCTGGTAGTACACAAGAGGATTTTGTTTACTCACTTACACACACACACACTCACTCACATATATGCATAAGCACACGCTTTGTCGTAAATCTTCTTCGTGTACCACAGTTTTTGATGTGATTTCTTACTCGAATTGCTCACTTAACACATCTTTTAGTTTATTTTAGATTTTTGGTTTATAATCACAAGAAAATACAATAATTAAATGCCGATTTTGCACAATAATAAATGGCCCTGTTTTGGCAATAGCCTTACTTGATATTTGTTGGTGTGTGTGTTTGTGAGGAGAGAGTGAGTGAAGTATATTCTACCCCATCTATACAAGGACACGTGTGCGACAAGCGACATTAGCATTAAGACTTAATTTAAGTGTTATCAGAGTAAACAAATCTGTTTGGTTTCTATATAACTACCAACAACAAATGAGAACAAGAAGAGGTTTTCAAAATATTGATGGTAAAATAAACACTTGATACTCTGTTAACGGAGTTTTAAAAATGTTCAAATTGGGTACAAAAATTTTAAATGAAATTGGAAACTTTTTGAAAGATTTCTAAAATAAAAAGTTAGAACGCTGTTTTCATTTTTGCCGAATCTTATATACCCTCCAAGCTTGTAATATTAAGTCGATATTCCGTTAAGGGACCTTTGCAAAGAAATTTTTTGGTATTTATATTTTACGCTATTGGACTGATATAGCTAGTTAAACCAATAGTGTTCTGAAATTTTACTGATATTAGTTTGTGATATTGATTTAATGCAGGATTATATATACCTTATGCATACGGAATGACAAAGTTAATATACCCTCTTCACCACTTATGCTGGTGATGGATATAAAAATATAGGTTGAATATTTAAAAGACAGACTCTTCCGATTTCGTTTGCAATATTTAAATTTGTATTTTATAGAAAAGATCGAGGAATATTAATAAATTAAATTAAAGAGAAGATGATTATCCATGTCCATCAGCAAACATCTCATCCAATATGTTCGACTGTTGTGTGCTCATCATACCGTTAAATACTAGAATTTTTTTCTATAAGTTATAATTTCTTATAACTTTTAACTCCACTCAGATATTTTTTTAGAACAAAAAAATATCTATTGTCATGCGTTTTTAAAGGATCTCGTGTAAATGTAGTTTACGTATGTGTATGTATTGCATTTTGTCCTTTCTAACTGCTGGAACGTCTGAATGACATTGAACATTGCGATGATGTATGATATTTGGATGTTATGTTTGCTTAATATGACATTTCAAATAGATTGTGATTGCAAGCGTGTCAGTCTTTTTTCTCTCTCGTTTATACATTTATTTATGTACGTATGTGTGTTGTATGCATGAAAGTCAGCCCTTTATTTACGCTCTTATTATCACATTAAATATCTCCTTCTATTTTTCCTTTATCCATTGTGGGTTTAAATCTCATATTCATGTACGTTTGGAGTGTGTACATTTTTAAGGGGGGAACAGCAAAAAATAGGGAGGGATGAATGAATGGTTCGAAGGCTGATGAACAACACAACAACATACAATACAACGATATAGATAAAACTTAATTTGAAACCAAATTATGGGAACTTTTCTTTTGTTATCTAAAGGATGAAATTAAAAAAGATACAATTACAATAAGTTATTTAAATATTGAAATATTATCGTACATTTATTCAAACTCGTCCCAACAGTTTTTGTGCGATTGTCTATGGGTTCAGATATATACAAGTTGAAATAAATTTTGAACCTATTTTATACCCTCCATCTCAAGTGATGAGGAGGGTATATTGTTGTGTCATTCCTAGTTGAACGCTTAATCAGATATGTCTACCTGTCTGTTGGACATATTTGTACCAATGGAATATATGATCGAATTTAATAATATTTGGCCACACTGTTTGTTGCTATCCTAAGCTAATTCCTATTTAAATTGAGTCATATTGCTCTAATATTATTAGAAAAGTTATAGACCAAAATCTGAGACAACTTCAAAATTCCGAAGAAAAAAATTTACAAATTTGCAAAAAAAAAAATAACTGGATTTAGACAGTATTTAACCAAAACAATACCATCATTATTATCACCGAATAAAAACGCATGAATATCGGATCCATAGAAAAATGTTACAGGCTTAAATATGCCAAATTTTTATTATAATTTTCTGAAATTTCGTACTTATATTTATTTTGATATAAAAATAAACTACGTCCGCCCGAGCTTAAAATTGTATATATTGATTGTCTGAAAGAATTACATTTTACCAAAAATCATATATCTTATTTTTATACATGTTGGTGAAATCTGTTCGTTTTGTTCTATTTCGAAGGACTTCTTGTGTACTCTCCGATCATTTGCGTCCGATTTTCCTTTAAGTCTGTAGCAGAGTAGGGAAAAACTCTTCTTTGAGGAGATTAAACAAATAAAACACTCTTTTTTGAAAAGAAGTACCTTGGTCTATACCAATCTTTGCAGCGCTCTCACCAATAACAAATGGGACGTGATTAAAGTCTTGTAACTTTTCGTTACTAATTTTTATAAAAGTTAAGAGTTTGCCAAAGGCTTTTTGAAAAATATTTTTGGGGGTACCTACACTTTTGCAGTGCAAAAATATAAAGTTACACTATTTTCACATATTAATATATTATTTTATCTTATTATAAATTAAAAGTGAACTTATAAAATATATTTCAAAAATATTATATTTTTCAGAAGTTTTCACTTAAAATGCATAAAATTGTTTAATCTAATTGAGGTACCTACACTTATGCATAAGATTGTGTTAATTTTTGTTTCACAAAAAAAGATGCGAAAATTCGATGTTGGGATGTTTATATGTATGTCTGTATGTGTTTGTATATATGGATTTATTATAAA
Organism: Cochliomyia hominivorax; assembly: GCA_004302925.2. NCBI lineage: Eukaryota > Metazoa > Arthropoda > Insecta > Diptera > Calliphoridae > Cochliomyia > Cochliomyia hominivorax. Next base: position 74,570,905 of record PYHX02000495.1, on the reverse strand, counting down.
ATCAAATGATGATTCTCTACTTTATGACAGCAACTGTTATTTTTAATATTCGTATTTGAGTTCAATTACTATAAGTTCTTATAATTTTCTATAGACAGATAATTCTTTTATTTTTGATAACAAATCAATCATTTATTATTGTTGTCATTATTATTTTTTAATCAACTTAATTAATATTCTAAACTCTATTGAGTTTCAGTTGATTATTAATACCAAAATAATGAAATTTGTATCGAAATTTATATTCAAACACCCGAATTAAAAACAAATTAGATTAGAATTGATATCAATTCCAACAACAACAATAACAAAAAATGATAATAAGTAACTCCCAAACATGTGTCGTTTACCTTAAATCTAATAAATACTTGTGCAATAGTCATTCATGTGTTCTGTGTTCTGTATTTTTTTTAATCTATAATTTATTTTATGATAAATTATTTAAATATTTTTGTAGCCTGAGATACGTTTTCATATATTTTTATACCCTTCACCACGCTAGGTCAGAAGGGTATATATAAGTTTGTCATTCCGTTTGTAATTTCCACGATTTTCGGCTTAGACCCCCAAATATAAATATATATTCTGAATCGATGTGACAAAAGAAATTGCATGTCCGTCTGAAGTCGACCTATAGTTAACATATATGATATAGATATAAAACGATTAGAAATGCTTTCGAGAATTTTGCGAATGAAATCCGGAGAAATTGGTTCATTTATTTGGTTTAGATATCAGTAAAAAACTGAAGGTTTTTTCGGTTTTTTTATTTTTTGAAGAATCTATAAGAGCTGAAGACTTATTTTTTAACAGTAAAATTTCAATTAATTTTGCAGATTTATGCGTTGAAGACATGAATAAAAGGACCATTTATTCCTGGTTTTTAGTCAAAAAATATTTTCCTATATTTTGAACCCCCTATGAGACCTATGAATTGTTCGTGGCACTGATTGATTACGATTTTTTCCATGAATTTAATCTTTTCTTTTCAAAATCGATTCATGAAACACAGTGATATGGTTTATTCTCTCTTTACAAATTGAATCTTTTACTCTGACACTCTTGGGGCAGCTACGAATATTGTTGTCACGCAGAAAAAATAACTAATTTTTTCCTCGCATTTTGATTTTTTAAATTTTCAAATCGGTTCATAAATAATCGAGATATTACTCGTATTTGTTTTAGTGAAAGTGAAAACTACTCGTGAATATAAGTGCTCTATAGAATTTATGTTGACTCATATAAAAGCTATATCAATCGCTGTCATTTTCTCTTTATTATACAAGTAATGATATTTTGAAAACCTATTTTTAACAGGGACTTAACGCTAAATGTAAAGTCCGTTGTTAAGAAAGAAAAAATGCGTATAAGCAAAGGTGAAGAGTATAAAAAATTCGACACTGCCGAATTTAACACTTTAACGCGTTCTTATATTGATATTTTACAGTGGTGTTTGAAAATATAAAACAAAAGTTTATATCAAACTGTTCATGGTTCATTGCTTATAAGCACGTTACCTGCACTCTTAGAAGAGAAAATTTTTACCGATTTCTCTTAAATGTGTTAAAATCCATCACAGTGATTATGTGATATTATGCGAATTACAATGCGATGCCATAGAGGTTAATTAATTATTAAACCTTGGTAATAAAACCAACCAATTATGAATATCTGCTATATTTATTTGTATTATACAGAGGGTATATTGTAAAATTATAGTCTTGAATATTCCATTAAAAAAGCAAGAGTTTGGAAGACTCACTGGACAATAGATACACAGGTTTAAAACTTTGCAGGGAAATCGGATCTTCTCTGATAAGAAAATTATAATTAAAATTTCAAGATTTCTATACTTTTTGTGAACCCTCCAAAGAAAGGCAGATTTAATAAGTAAATATCACGTATAAAAGATTCATCTTTGTGTACAGCTTCCAGGGTATGAGTTCTAGACTAATGAAACTTAATGTTATAATATTTCAACAACACATTATGATAAACATTAGGTCCACATTTAGCTGTTAAACTCTTAAAATTCTCTAATATTAAAGAATTTTAATACTTTAAATCCGGAAAATATAATTTTTGGCTCTGTATCAACATATGTGAGGAATCCTATAAAGGGTTTCAGTTAATTTTCCAGAATGTTGCAAGCAAAGAACTTTACCCAAATAATCTCAGTTTTATATTTAGTTGCATGTTTAAGGCAACAATCCAAAAAATATTTCGTTACGGGGGCCCGGATGATTATTTAATTGAAACAGTAAAGTGTTTCAACACATTTTGTAGGGATTTTCAGAGTTTAGGCACTTAAGAAGAACAACATATTATTTCTAAAATGCCTTAACTTATCACCGCCCGATTAAATTTTATCTTATATTTCTTAAATCAACTTGGACAACCGTTCAAAAGCTACCGAATTTTTAACAAAAACATTATTCTGAAACCACTGTGTGGTAGATAAAGAAAGCATTCATTTGTGATTCTTGTGGAACTTCAATCTAGAAAGTATGCGGCATCACGTCAGCATTTTGAGTTCTACGATTCTAGTTACAACAGCTAATATGTCACGTCCCCCACCGCCCCACAGACACAATCCAAATTCGTATAATTTATTTAAATTGCCTGAAATTATTCCAGAAGGTAAACATTCTGGTTTAGGTATTATGGGATATATTCAAGGAATATTTGGTTAAACAAAGAGCATCGAAGTTATTTATATTAGATCATTGTATTGAATCATGTAGTGCACAGTGGTCACAAAACTCTTTTTGTTTTTGAAAATAATTCTTTACTTTGGAACAACTGAATATATTTTAAAGAAATTTCAGATGGACATTTTTAAGATTAAAAAATTTTGTCCCATTTTTGGACAATTTTTTTAGTTTTTTGAACTTGGTGGGCTCTATACCGTTCCAAATATTGTCTGGATTCTTTACAAATCTCTAAATAATTTTAATGCAAAAATCACATACCCATGTGGATTCAATAAAATGTTATATTATTTTATACAATTTATTCTTAAAGAAAATCCGAAGACATAAGAGGAAACAATTTCCCCGGAATTTATTTCATTAATATTTTTCTTTAGTTTTTTGAGGAAAAAGCCAAAGATAATCTCGTCAAAACTACATTCTGATCGCATAGTAACATTTATTAACTATTCACTCAAGAAATCTATAATGGGTCAAACCTCTTAGGGTTATGGAAAAAAGTTAATTTTTTAAACAAGTTTTTGGGTATTTTGGAAAAAAATTGGGAATATTTCAATTTTTACAGTAAATTGTTCACCCTACCATTATAGGAGTATTAACCCATTACAGATTTCTTGAGAGGATAACTTAAAAAAGTAATTGCATATTCAAAATACATTTTTGGCGATTCTAGCTTTGATATTTATGTGTTTCTCAAAAATCTAAAGAAAGGTATTTGAAAATTTACGAAATTCCTATTAGGTTCCCCTAGTGATCCCGAATTTGTTAATTTATAGTGAAAAAAATTTGTAAAATATTTTTTCAATCAAATCATAAATAAAATTTTGGCGATTTTTTTAAAAACCGTCATACCCAAAGTGACCAAGTGTGGATATCCCCTTCCTCACCTGAGGATCCTCTATAAACATATTAATTTAACATTAAAAATACACACGTATAGATATAAGTTTCTGAATCTCATTTTCACACTTTTGTAAACGTCATCACGGTAACCAATATTCTAATAGTATAAATCCTCAGGTTTCCTTAAATGTTACATCTAATAATTTATATAACTATGCACAAATGGAAAATAAAATTACCTCTCTTTTGGCTGGATCAACCAGAAATGTGGTTTGTTATTGACGTTATCAAAATACAGCCGGTGAAAATCGGTATTTAAAATTTAAAAGTTACCCTCTTATTGAGCAAAGAAAGCTTGATAAGCTATTGTCACATTCCGAAATATGAGATCGCAAATCTTCTTAATTCCATAGATCTTTTATTCAGTCAGCTGGGTTCAGAAAATAATCAAGAAATCTTAATATTGATTTTTGGATAATTTTCTTAAACTTTCATCCAGTTATCTATGAAAATAGCCGACGTTAAACAATATTTTTAGAAGAAAATACACTGAACAAAAAAAATTATAACGAAAAAGAGTGTGGAATTGAGAAAAAATAGGATAAATATCAGCCAACGAAACCTTTATACATCGTAATAAAAATTTTCGTTAATTTTACGTAAATTCTTCAATTTGTATAAAACATTTTTCAAATAGATAAAAATATTGATGAATAATATTCAATTTAAACACCATATTTAAATTAAATTTACGAAATTTTAATTGAATTGAGAAATGAATTTCATTAAATTTTAATATAATAATAATAATAATAATAATAATAATAATAATAATAATAATAATAATAATAATCAAATATTGATTATTAAATATCTAAAGATCTACTACAAATCACTTCCGAGATCTAGGATCTAGAATGTAACAGACAACTTAAAATAGTGCAATGTCAAAGGACGGTTGTGAGCCAACCGTCTTATATTTCTGATGAAAAGCTACTTACATGTTTTGTGATCAGCTTATCTTCCATTTGCATTTTCACGAATTTATAAAAAATATTCATTAAATTTCAATTATAATAATTAGAATGTTTTATAAAATATTTTTCTCCTGTACGAATTAGTTAAAATAACAAAAAATTATTCAAATTAACGTCAATTTAGTATGCAAAATTGAATAAATTTTTATGTTTTTTTATTTACGATGCGTTACTGCGTTTTTTGCTAAATATCGGTTGATATAACTTTTTTTCGTTAATTAACGAAATTTTTTTCAATTTAGCATCTTTTACTAAACAAATTTTTTAATATATTTGAAGAAAATTCTTCAATTTGAAGAACAATTATGTTAATTAGAATAAACATTTGTTTATTTAATAGCATTTTTTGTTAAAGTTCTACGACATTTCGTTAATTTTACCTACGATATTGGATTCAATGTAGAAGTCATTCTAGGGGACATTCATTGAGTCATAAATGGTTTTGTCGTTATCATTATCGATATCGTAGCAAAGATAGAAGATGTGAACAACCATGTTCATTTGAAGCATCAGAGCAGAAAAATTTAATTGTCTTATTATCCTACAATAGGACAATAGTTTTATAATTAAAAAAAATTAACTAAATTTTTTAATTGATAGTGATGCTGGAGTTGTGATCTTCCATTAGCTAAATTGAGAATGTTTAAACGATCATCAGATTTAGTTTTAACAGCTATAAGTTGCAGTAGCATTAAAGCATATGGTACGAATCCTAAGAAACGATTTGAAAATATTCATATTGATAGATCCGTTACCTGTATCAAATGTACCGTTACCGTTTGAAATGAATATGATTTGGAATTCCCTTGATCCGGGCACATAATTCACCTAATTTATACTTAAGGTATTTTCAAATTGTTAGGTATTGACAAAATTCTTATTTGTTTGATGTATTATTTTGAACACAACTGTTTATGTGCGTATGTACAATAAATGTGTATCAATGTTACATTTGATTAAAATATTAATTATCATTATTAAAATAATGAATAAATAAATTGTACGACTACAAAATTTTCGGTTTTTGTTTTTTTTTTCATTTTCATTATTTACAAATGACATTTATCTATATCAAAATTTCATATGAATACATATGTGTGTAAGTATTTGTGTAGGTATTGGTGTATGTTATTATATTTTTTAATATATATAAATCTTTTATTTATAATTTGATTTTTTTCCTTTCCTTTTTTTTGTTTTTGTTGTTGCGTTATAATTTTATGTCATGAATATTTTAATTATAATTATTTTGTATTTTTGTATTGTCAAAAGTGACAGTGATCTTTATATTTATTTTAATTGGTTTTTAATTTCATATCGACTGTCGTATGAAAGTCATTTACTTAAATTATAATATTAATTTTATTTATTTTTTACCAATCAAATTTAATAAATTCTTTTGTTTTTCATTAATTTATTTTTTTAAGTTTTATTATACCCTACACCACCATAGTTGGTTGGGGTATAATGCGTTTGTGCTTAAGTTTTAAAATTATTGCTGTCACAACTTTTAAGTAAACCGTTCATTATCACTTTCTGAATCGATTTAACGATGTCCGTCCGTCTAACTGGCTGGCTGGCTGCCCATATAAATCTTTTGAACAAAGTAAAGGTCGCAAGTTTTGAGATACCTCGATGAAACTTGGCATGTATCATTATTTTGGCCCAAAGACGATGATGTGTGATGATTATTTCAACTAGCCTCCATACAAATGTTCCTCCCGGAATGGGGTTTTAACGAAAATTGTACCAAATAAATCTAATAATATTCTAAAATGATAATTCACATAGGTCCCATATAAATCACCGTAAAAATAACACTTTGAAGGGCTTAAATCTCATATATACGCAAAAATCGATGTACGAAATTTTAAGAGATTCGGTACATAATTTCATCTAGCTCTTGTATTATCCCTCTAGAAGAAGTCCTTTTAAAGCGCACAAATCATACGTCTATATTAGACCATAATATACTGCACTCTTAAACACAATTTAAAAAATAACCAACAATGTGGTGTAGGGTATTAAATAGCCGGGCTTGACCGACTATACCTTTTGCTTGTTTTTATTTATTTTTTAGGTTTGATTAGTGGGAATATTTTTTTTGGTTCTGTCAACTCATATTGTTTGATTAATTAGTTAAATTTAACGTTTATTTTAGTTTTAGTATTTTTCCAATAATTAATGTTGGATTTATGGAGTTTTGTGTTTAATTTCGATGGAGAATAATGAATAAAAATGTCAATCAAAATTGAAATCTTTGTTTTTATTAAAATAAACCATGAGGTGGAAAATGTAATAAATATTAAATTAAAAGTGAAATTAATGGAGAATTAAATATATGAAATGTATTTTTAATTAAAAAATAAAAGGTAACTCCATTCTGGCTCCATCCAACATAGAAGTATTTGGTGTCTATGAAAACCTTAGAACTGGAAGATTCACAATATTTAAAAAAAAAAAGTAATTGCAATGTCACCTGATGTCAAAAATGTATGAAGTATAACGATATTAATTAAAAATTGCAATATTGTGATTATGATTTTATGCATAAATCAAGGGATTTAAGAGATTCCGACTTTTCCATAAGAAAATACCCAGGAAATTTTTTTTTTAAATATTTACTTACTTACATACCTTTTTGGGTGCTTTACTTTTATATGTATGCTATAAGTTATATATTAAAAATAATTAATATTTTAATATAACTTTCAAATGGATTCGAATATTTGTATAATTATTGAAGAAATATTTTTAAAATTTTGTAGGAAATTTGACATATATTTTAAGCCTGTTAACTTAAAAAGGCAAAAAAGGGAAATATGGTAACATATTCTTAAAATTAAAAATAAATATAATATTAATTGAAAACATTTAGATAAATGTCTAAATTTCGATAGAATTGTTTTATATTTAAGAAGCTTTTTAGTCCAAAACAACAGTCCGGGTAGGGGCCTCACATAAGAACTATGAGGGGCCCAATATTCGTCAAAATAACATTTATTCAAGAAAGTTAAGACAGTAAATGTGACGAATATCCACCTCGAGTATGTTGATTTTTTTAAAAATCGACAAAATTTTATTAATCAATTGAGGTATTTTGTTATCTCTTATAGTTTCAGAGATACTTAAGTCGAAATAACTTTTTAACCTAAACCGAATGTTTGCACAATTCTCATTCTGTTTATACAAATGTTTACATAAGAAGTTTGTGTTAATAACGCAAGAATATTTCATCTTGAGATTAAATTGTAGTCAGATATTGTAAAAAGTTCTATCTTCTGAAAAACTAACTGAGGTCCGATAGTAATTAATTATTTATGGACTTAAAGCGGAATAACAGGAATTTTATCTATATAATTTTAGTAGATTGCCTGGATGCTTTTTGGTCCTAAATTCGACATAACTGATTATTCATAATTATCAATTTGTTCATTTAAAAACTTCTATGCATTCTCACCCAATTCGATGTTGTTTGAAATAGTGTAGCCAAAAGGCCACACTTACTTGAAGTGTACTAAAAAACCGTAATTTTCGGTTTTCGAGTTACTCGAAAAATGGACTTTTCAAAAAAAAAAAAATGTATTCGAAAACGGTTGACAATAGAAACCGGTCGGTTTTCTGAAATGCAAATGAAATTGTACTTCTTACGTTTTCTGAAATGATTGCCAATAAATTATGGAACCATCTAAACCCTCTAGTCGTAGAGGATTCATTCACAAGGCTTCGTAAAGCTGACTTACTATTCCCCTAATAAGAGACGGACACTTATTCACTCTTTACAGAGAAAATAGATCTACTTAAGATCATGCTCAGGTATGATTTTAATGAACTAACGTCTCCATGAATTATTCTAAATGTTAAAAAGCTTTGACAAACTCAACCATTTTATAATTTAAAGCTCATTGGAACGTGGAAAACTCCCTCTCAAACTTATTCATATTGTTTTCTCTCATGGAAACGTTTTTAATTGAAAAGTGGAAAATGGAAAAGTTTTGCATCAGGGCTGTTACCACTTATATTTAATGAATTTTTGGACAAAATTCTAGTAAGTGCTTTCGAAAATGGCAGGGGCATATTTTAATTATGCAAATGAATTTAAGCGTAACATTTGTAGCAGAATCAGCAAGTTCGATGATTAAATTATCGGAGACGAAATTTTTACAAAACAATCAATGCAACCTCAGAAGACTTATTTGAGACCGGAGTAAATGAAATAGAAGATGGAAATCTTAGGGAAAAAACTTTCATTTGATACAACTGTCGCTGGGTTGACAACTTTTGGCCGAGTGTAAATCATCGTGGGAACAATTGGATCTTAATGGAATCATGCCGAGAGAACCATATATGCCCTTTATCTATTAACACCCTTTAGAGAAGAACTGACCAACAAATTCTAAAAGGAAATGAAGCTTGATTGGTAACTAAACGGGCATACTCCGACATTTCTAGAATTAAAATCCGCAGGAAATCATATGAACAGAGCTTAGTCCAGTATCGAGAAGGAAAATTAAGTTATTATTTAGTTGTAGTAGTGAGAGTTGAGAGATCCTGTGCTCTTTGTAGGAATAGCGAAAATTTATATATCCTTGTATAGGGAAAAATCTTTAAAGTCGAATGTCTCCTTTTGAATGCAAATTATGGCAAGAGATTTTTAAAAGGAAATTAAGTTGGCAGGGATCACTATTTAAATAGATATAATCACATATATAGAATTCGCAGAATAAGTATCTATGAATTTATATAACCATAGAAACATTTATCATCATTAATTTAATATGTTTTAGATAGAACATTTCTTGCAACATGAACATGAAAGAAACTCAAATTATTAAAAGATTTTTATCAAAATTTTGCAAGAAAAAGAAAAAAATTGAAAAAGAAAAGAAACATTAATGAGGAAATTAAACAAACAAAAAATCAAGAGAAATAATTTACAAATTTGCCACAAAATGAAATAAATAAAATAGATACAACAAACATGGTTAATATAAACAGTCGAATAACGATTATACGATTATTTAGAACAAAATCAAGTTTTCTCTTTTAAATAAATTAATAAGAATTTTCATAAGGAATTTTAAAAATAGAGAAGAACTACTTCACATTGCTGGTTGAAATGACTGCTACGAAAAATTTATGAACGACCCACGTATAATTTGATTTCGTTATTTATGCTCATGTGTGCGATACATTGTTATGACACCCAATATTTATGTGAAATTTTTGGAAATTAGGAGAAATTATGGACCAACCCTCGATTAATTTCGCACAGCGATTTTTATCTTAATTTTACTAATTATTTTAACAATACCGTGGTAAATGTGAGATTTAGGAGTTCAAAAGCGATTTTTGGATGGGTGGTTGTATGGGACCTATGAGAAATAATGGACCGATCCACGTATAATTTGGCACATTATTTTAGAATGTAATAGAACTTCTTTTGGCTAATTTTTGTTAAAATCTTTTTATATTTAGGAGTTTTATGGACCTATATAAATATACCGATCATAACAAATTTCAATAGGCATCATCCTTGGGCCAAAATACTATCACTATCATATAAACTGCCTCCTGTACTTTGCGAACAAGCTTTTCATGGACAGCTAGCCGGACAGACATGCTTAAATGGACTAAAGAAGTGATTCTGAAATGAACGATATACTTAAAAGTGGTAATATGAATATTTTTCTGTCTGTTACAAACATCTGCACAAAAAAATAAATTACCTTTTTCAGTTTTGAATAAATCTTATAATTGAAGTTCTACTGTTTTTTATATACTAATCTATATGCCCTAAAGTTTGTAAGAGCAAATTGTATGGAATCCAAAAAGGGGGAGTTAATTTTATTGGGTGTTGGATAGAAAAAGTTTCCTTTTTCGACTGTCAGAATGTTTTCATTTATTTCATGTCTAGATTGTCTGTTTGTTTGGCAAAATCCAACCAGCGACAGAAAGCAACAAAACCAATAACATCAGCAACAGCAACAGCAGCAGCAATTGCTGTATTAGTGGTGGTTGTTATAGTCATAACGTCAGAAGGCAGACAGTCAGGCAAGTGGAAATTAATTGAATTGAGTGTGCGTTCATATAGATTCGTGTAAAATGATAATGGAAAACAAATTATTTTCAATGTCTCTCTCTCTATATATATGTGTATATGTATGTGTGTGTAAATATGTAAGTAAGGTTTTATATATATAAATGTAAGGTATATATTCATACTTTTATATACATATACAAAAATCCTCATTATATGTTTGTATATGTAATTTAAAGTAAAGAAAACACTATTTCCGACTTCAAAATTAAATCGAAGTTAAAAAAGAAAATATTGAATTAACACCCTAAGTAGTGAGATCCATTCTTACTTATGGTTGCCCCGGCCGGACACATCTTTTTGATCAGGCACGAATGCCCTAAAAGACCTCTTTAGAAAATAAATAACGGTACCGTCATCTTATATGGCAAGCGCAGCGTGCTCCGAAGCCAGAAATTCCGAAAAATCACGAAAGGCCTCGGGATTTATTCAGGAAAAGATGACACTTCCTTTCGCAATCTAAGCAATTGACCTTGAGGTCACATAACTGGAAGATTATGTCTGAATGTAAATTAATTAATCAGGATCGGACAGGTTTCTGTGTATGGGAAAATCTGAGGAAGATAAATGGATTTAACTTGGAACACTGTCATGTAAAAAATGATTGTGAAATGGAATTTAGGCACATTCGATACATGTAGGATGTGTTATGATGAAAATAAGCTGTAGTCAGTGGAACATTTGCCGGGAATTCTTGATTAGACTGGAGGATCTGGTAACAATTGGTGTAGAAAATCTGATTAGTATAATTCTTAGATATTGAATTAACACCTAAGTAGTGAGATCCAACATCTCTTTTGATCAAGGCACGAATGCCCTAAAGACCTCTTTAGAAATAAATAACGGTACCGTCATCTTATATGGCAAGCGCAGCGTGCTCCAAGCAGAAATTCCGAAAATCACGAAAGCCTCGGGATTTATCAGGAAAAGATTACAATATTCAGGCAGCAGTGAAAACACTCAAGCGGTATTCGTGACTTCTGAACTAGTAAGGGACAGTAGGGGGAATATTAGTAGACTTATAGACAACTAGAATGTCGAATTGTGCCGGGACACTGGAAATGATGAATTGGCTCGCAGGGGCTTTGCAGTCATTCCCAGCCCGAGCTAATTTTGAGACACTTCCTTTCGCAATCTAAGCAATTGACCTTGAGGTCACAGCATAACTGGAAGATTATGTCTGAATGTAAATTAATTAATCAGGATCGGACAGGTTTCTGTGTATGGGAAAATCTGAGGAAGATAAATGGATTTAACTTGGAACACTGTCATGTAAAAAATGATTGTGAAATGGAATTTAGGCACATTCGATACATGTAGGATGTGTTATGATGAAAATAAGCTGTAGTCAGTGGAACATTTGCCGGGAATTCTTGATTAGACTGGAGGATCTGGTAACAATTGGTGTAGAAAATCTGATTAGTATAATTCTTAGATTTAAAGAGCCACGATCGATTTTTCTTCCTTCTTACTTCTCTTTTGTGTCAGTAACTATCCTCCTTTTCCGGTTCAGCATTTTTAGAAGGGGACAAAATAAACCATCAAGACTCATCGATTAATGAAACCCATTTTGAAATAGTTCTGATATTTGAAATTTTTTTTTAAATATTTTTTACAAAAACTTTTTCCTTTGTATATTTTTCAATTGGTCTCTTGAGTCCTTGTACGTCCAGGAGACGTAGGGTGGACCTACAAAATTGGTCGCTTGTTGTTCTGATAATTTCGCCAAAATTTTATTTATGATTTGATTGAAAATATTTATTTATATAGAAAACCTTTTGTAGTTTCAGAAAATAGTGAACATATAGTATCAAATGTCTCCAGGTGGTTCTTGGTCGACCACTGAAATGTTAGCACCTATTTCAAAATAATATAACCTTTTATCGGGTTCTGAAATCAGAAATAAAAATTTGGAGACTTTTTTTAATTTTAATAGTTGATGTAGCATGAAAGCACACTATCCGTCTCCAGAAATCACTGAGACTTTGTTCTCCTCCAAATCCATTGGAAAATACCTCAAGAATGTCTATGTAAATTTCATTTAAAATTATTCATCACTTCCAAAGTTACATAATTATTTCCGAAAAAAAAACATTTAATGCCAATGCGAGGAGAGACAACATATTTTGATTGTATTGACATTAATATATTTTCTTTACCATCAATTTTTTATAATATCGCATTTTCTCTTTATTCACAAGTCTTTTTATTAATTTCGTCTTTAATATCTCAAAAAAAAAAAAAATAAATTCATAATGGAAATGGTGTATAATAATAATAAAATGCCTAAAGCTGTAGAAAGTTTTCAACTATAAAAAATACCAGAAAACTTAAAAGGACAAGAACATGAAGCAGAAAAACAAATATGGCGCTGAATTGAAAATGTTTTTTTATTAAATATCAAAAAGGAGGAAAAAGAAAATTCTTAATTAGTACTTGTGGAACAGACATTAATTTCATTTAAGTTACAAAAAAAGGAAGAAATTTAATTAAATAAAAACCAATTAAAGTTATACAATCATGAAATTTAAGACATTTTTTAATTGTGGAAAATCCGTTCGTTTTGTTTTCAATATATTTTTTAATTAAATTCCATATTTGAACAAAAAAATATAAATATTCGATTCTCCATAGATTAATGTCCTCATGCACATGATTTTTAGGTAGTTTGGAGGATTGTGTCCTACAAACATCTCACTTCTTTCTCCACGAATTTTTCCATCGACTGCGTATCAGCTGTATTCAAGGATTTGAAAGGAAAGAAAGAGTTGTCGTGAGTTCATATATACAAAGATTACCGCCGCGAGAGGGTGCTACTTCAAAGAGTTCTCATATTGCCGGATAGTCAATACAAAAGGTGAAAACCTATCTCCTCATCTATTTCATCATGGCAACATCGACAGAAGGGATTATAGGCAAACCAACTCCTCAGTCATCCTCAGCGGAAATGTAGATATTGTTTGGTTCTGTGAGAGTCTTACGAGAGCCAGATAATACGATCAGTTCAACATGTTACACCATTAATCTATCTTCTTAAGCGCCAAAGTGGGTCGACAAACGTATCGCCGAGCTGTGTGCCTCGTTTAGCCAGTCTATTCCCAATATCATTCCTAGAGTAGTTACTATGCCCAGAAATACCTATAACCCAAACCTTCGAAAAACGCCGTATATCATTCTGCGAAACCTGGTGGTATATTGCCTGTATATTCTGATAATCTCAGATATCTGATATAGGACGAATGTTTCATCACCAGTCACCTAAAAAAGTTCTCGAAATACAGAAATCAATCAGACTAAGATCGCACGTGGAAAAGTCCAGTATTCGTTAATGGTCATTGTCCCATCTGTTAAATAGATATCCAGCATAGGGCGACAAGAAGTGCACAGAATATTTTCAATTGTATATCGTGAAGAAACAATAGGTTACCTTCTAGCAAAAGCTCATTTTGAAATTAGTAGTCATTAGATTAGGTAGCATGACCAGTTTGATACTGTCACCAAAAACTGCTGGGAAATAAAAAATTTTTATCAAACATTTTTTTACTTAAAATACATTATTTTCTTAATGATCCATAAAACAATCAATGACTCCTTAGAATCCTTAAAGTTAATAAAAAATGAAAATGAATCGTAAAAGAAAGAAGAGTATAATTTTTAAAGCTTCTATTTAGTTGGAAAAATGCAAAAACAACTTAAATTATTAGTTATAATAATTTATCCTTAACACACAATAAAAAATTTTATCATTAACAGATACAAACTTGTATTTTTGGGTATGCACACACATAGGACTTTATTGTCCTTATGGAATTATACAGGTTTGTCCGTTTGTAATAAGAAAATCTTATGGTACTTTTGAAATCATGATTTTCTGAACAATATTAATGAAAATCTTTCTTCATGGAGCTTCAACAGTAGAGTTGTGCTACCGATCGATATACATTATCATGGATGCTTATTTTTTCCAATAGTAACGTAAATTCAAAAGAACTTTGATCGAGAGCAAATCTTTGTTTATTTTGTTTTTAGGGCTAATTTATTTCACTGATATTATTGTTTTTATATACTTACGTATTTTTGTACTTTTATTTAATTATTACAAAGAATTCAAAAAGTACCAGTTAAAAAGTACCAAAATGTTCAGCATGTCTTTGTTTCAGATAAAAGCCAAACATTTAAATCTTATTTAATTTTTTTTTAAATATATTCAAAAAAAGTACAATGGTATTCGTTAAATGGTTATGGTGTTCTCCTAAAATTTAAAACTTAATTTTTATGACTAAATGTACCAAATGAATGATGATCTTAAGTAAATCTTATTTGCGTTTATACACCTTTTTAGTACTTTTTCCCCTTCATTTTTATTTGTTTCAGTAATTTTTAAAATTATATATATTTGATTCCTCCACCACACAATTTTACAAAATTTGGCATGAGATGAAGGTGGCCTGATAATTTTCATAGATTCATACACTAAAGACCGTTAAAACAATTGAAAAATTTTCATTAATACATTTAAGGAAAACATATAAGACAATGGATGTTCATGGGAAAAAGTTTCTCAGGTTTCGCACAATACTGTATATTTGATTTTCAGGGAATCAATAAAAGAGGTACGATGTTGTGTTAAGAGTGTAGACTTTTGTACAAAAGTACATATTTTTAAATGATCTAAACTATGTAAGCTCAAGATAATAAATGGCTATTGAACATACGATTCGAAAAGAATATTATCCAAAAATATTACATATGTTTTTTACTAAACTTTCTTGTGATATATTTATGTTCAATATTCCTTTTAGGATTTTTAAAATTGCTCGAGTATTTTTAAATACATTTTACAATAGAAAATCTAACTAATATTTAAATTGTAATTTAGATTGTTTATTTATTCATAATTTAAATGATTATATGAAAATAATTAATAAGTGAGACCAGTTAACTTAATTTATTGTGATTTCAATTTATGTCATATGGCAACTCGGAAATATTCCTAAACTTTTTTGTAGTTAATCACAATAAAATGCTCTTGTGTGTGTGTGTAAATAAGTAATAATAATCGTAATAATAATAATTTTACAAAATGTCTACAATGGAATGAAGTATTATACATTTATTTATATGAATTATTTTTGGTTTTATCATTATGTGTATGTGAGTGTTTGCATTTGTATGTGTGAATGCAAACATACATTTATACAAATTATTCTTTTGTAAATTTCCTTTGTTTTTTTCTCTCCCTCCTTTATGTATAAAAATAATAATTCCACCAAGTGGAATTTAATGTGTACATAAAAATATACAAAATACATAAACTCATACATAATACAAGAAGATAAAGAACAAGAAGAAAACAACAACAACAACACATCAACAAAACATAACACTTTTACACTTACAATTAGCAAAAGTTTATATTATTTTTAACTTTCCTTTTTTACTTGTTTTGCTATAATTTAAGATTTAATCTGTTTGAACTCTTCATTTCCTCCCCACACAAATGTACACACACTCATGCAATAAAACTACTATAAAATACGGCTCTATTTTTTCTCTATAATACACATTTAAATAACAATTTCCCAGTATTTTTTCTATTAACCACACCCTTACATTTTAACATCTCTCTTTATATATTGTATAATTGTCTCTTTCTCACTCACATGACTCTCTTATAGTGTAGATGTTATTATTCTTTGTTTTGTAGGAAATTGATTATTTTCTCATCAGTTTTCTTTACTTTTAAACTCTCTGTTGTAGTTTTTGTTGTTGTTATTTGTTGTCTTTAGTATAATTGTTTTTGTTTATATCATTCTGCTCGCTGTAGCAGAAAAAGTATCAATAGTGTTTTGTTGTATTTTGCTGTGGCTTTTGTGTTTGTGTTTTTAGTTGTTGTTGTTTAGTGTTTTCTTAAGTGTCGCTGTTAAGTGAAACCATTTTTTTTGATCTCTAATAAATTTCATTCATCTTTTATTGTTCTGCTCTTTTTCACGAACGCAACAGCACAAGAACAATTTTGCATTGTCCACGTAAGAATTTTAATGATTTTCTTTCTCTGTTTCTCTTTTAGTTGAAATATTGGCAATAAAATTGTTGCTTTGTCTCGCTTTCGTTTTGTTTTTGCATTTGTATGCTCAAAAGTTTGTGGAATTTTATTGTTTATGTGGGAGTTTGTCAAAAGGTAAAAATTTGAAAAGTACACTGTAAAAAATTTAGTTTTAAAGAAAATTGAATATTCGTTAAGACAAAGAATTTTTAAATGATTGTAGATATTTTAAGCATAGAACTTTTGAAAATTTGGCTGAGGTTTTTCTGAATTGATTTGAAGAAATTTTGGCCCTTAACTGATAACGGCGTTGACAGGTACCCTCCAAAGTTTACCACCGCTAATATGTTGATTTTTTCTGTAGTTTGAATACCAAAAATGTGTTCAAAAGCTGTTTTTTTTACTGAAATAATCATTCTGCCATTATAAAGGCTGCTCAGCAGAATATATTTTTTGGGTGTTTACTTTACAAATGTAGCTATGGCCTATCCAAGCCTTGAATATAATTTGTTGATATCGAATCTAAAGCTAAACAAGTTAAAGAAATCAAGGATTCATCGCAATAAATAATTTAGCACATTAAGTACTAAGTTTTGTACCATTAAACGTTTTCTTACTGTGGAAAAAATAATTAAAGTCAATTAATTACATCTTTCGATGAAATATAATGACTGTTTTTAACTATTCGGAAAATTTCACATTTTTTTTCACAACAGCTATATTTTTTAATATGTTGAGATACCGTGGGAGAGTCACGCGCATTAATGGGTTATTACCAAAGGAACTCTTTCTTATCTTGAGAGTCTCATAATTTAATAGCATGAACAGTACAGGTATTGTAGAGTTATATAATAAATTTATAATTATTAATGCAAAAAATAAAACTCTTAAATTTTCAAAAATTTTTACCGTATTTTCTGCATAATATCGTTACTAAGGTTACTAACCATAGTTCAATGCCATAAGTTCAAATAGATTTTAGTAGGGTTAGTGCCAATAACCCGAGATTGACTATAAATTAGTTAGTGAATAATAGCAAAAAATGTCAGATATATATCTAATTGAACTTACTTTCTTTTAAAGTAGCACATTTAAATAAGTTAAAAATGTAATAAAGCAGTTAATTACCTGATCAACATTTTAACGTAACAGAATTTAAATTTATGGGTTTTATTTTATCGAACCCAAAAGTGAAAATTTACATCATTAACTTAACTGGTGCTTTCATTTAAAATGTGACATATTTCCACAAGCCCATATATACTACAGGATCAACATCATGTTTCACATATTCATTTTCATTTTACTTCCTAGCGCGGGGCATTCATGGGTAACGTAGAATACCATCCTGTTGTTTTCCATTCTTTCTTTGAAAGGGAATTATGGTGTATTTATGAACATTTAATTTTGACAGATGTCAAACTCGATATGTCTTTACAAATGTAGACCGTAAGTGGTCTTGTCCTGTTCATGTTAAAATTGTATTTTTAATATGTATTTTTTCCATCTTCTCGGCTAACTGCAGGAAACACTTGATGTTCAGATTCCGAATATATCCCCGTTAACTCAATATTATATTCATAACCATAATGGTTTTCGTACAAAGTTAGATCCATTTTTGACACTTCCCTAGATTATAGACCAGCAATTAAATGATAGTAAAAGCTTTCAGTTTCAGAAGTACTGCTAGGTGTCGACAAAAATGCCAATGATCCCTACATGCTCTGAGAAAGGCAAATAATTAAAATAAATACATATTCGAATTCGAATAGAAATTCCTATTTTTAGATTTCCTAAAATACAGCAGATCCAACACCACAGTTCATCTTGGAGTTATAAGTATTAATTCTGATGTATATTCTCTCCTTCTTCCACTTACTCCTGAATGGAATTATAATGTGGAGTATATAGTCTGAGTATATAGTCTGAATTCCAAATCTGGATATCCTCTCTTGTTCATTTATTTTTTTATTCAATTCAATTTATTTTGTGATTTATTGATTTTAATTTTTTTCTAAATAATTCTCTCAGTGTAAAACTCCATAGTTTACGTTTTTTATAAAGAATGTGAGCTCACAAAGAGTGGGACCGACCATGCAGGTGGATACGATTTAATGGTGGCCAAATATAAGTTTTAGTGACGAATTGTTTTCTTTGCGAGAGAAACTTATGAACACTTTGCAAATAATGAATCATTTTTTGTCTCTCTCTCACTTACAGGTTTGTGCATGTATATGGGTGAGTAGAAGGGGAATTTGTATTGTTGGGTAAAATTTACAAGTTGCAAAAACTCTGATAAGGAAGTTCTACTTGTAAATTGTTATTTTTTAACGTTTATCGGAAAAAGATTGTTGATGCTCAAGAAGTTTTTTCATTATTGAAAAAAGAGAAGTTTGTGAGCATAAGATGGGATAGAGAATATAGGTGTGTATGAGTGTGAGTGCCTATACATAAGTTTTATTGGGGTTCAATAAATTAACTGTGAATTCAAACTCATTTTAACAGAGATAATAAATGAGCAAGAGAGAGATTATTTTTGAGAGTTTGCGCAGTTAAAGGGAAAACGAAATAAACAGAAATTTAATGATGAAAATATGTAAACAATGTTGCCAACTTTTTTAATTTTAAAGGAGTCTTTGAAGAATAAAAGTATATATTTGTTCTTTTAGGCCTTGTAAATATTTAAGAGTTTAAGTTTAGCGAATGAGGGTTTATGGAATATCTGCCGAATAAAATGAGTATGTTGGCATTACTATTGGCAAAGAAACCGAGTTGAGTATTTTTTTATTATTTTAGTGTTGATTAAAAACCGATCATTTTGGTTTAAAAGTCTATGGTGAATGTGTGTGAGTGTAGATAAAATAATGTATATGTGTTTCTCTGCTTTTATTTTGTAGCATAAGTTGTAATTTGAATCAATTTGTAACGGCAAGTTCTGCTTTAGTTTTATCGTTCAGCCACCTTCAACCTTTTGTTATGTTTTCCACATGCTCTCAGTGTGTGTTTAACATGAGTGTTTATTATTCACTTGATACCCATAATTCCACTGTTTTATTTCGATATATTTAACCGCAAAATACACACACTCCTACAAAACGCATTCGAATCGAAGTGATATCATTAGGAAAAAAGCAGAAAATACAAAAGAAAAATAATTTCGCGAAACGTTAAATATTTTGTGACACATTTGAACGAAAAACAAATATTCTTTCATACGTGCTTGCTCCAATTTCAAAACGGTCGGTTATGTATAATAGCGATTAATCGGTTATGCTTCATAAAAAGTGTGAAATATTTAAAAATATTAAAAAAATAAATTATTTTATTAATTAACATTGAATATAATTGATTAAATAGTTTGCTGTATTCAATAAACATTTAATTTAACATGGTCATGGAAGAAATGGGTGGACGTCAATTGTTGCAAAATTTAACCAACGATTTGGCTTCTGCTGCTGTCACTAATCGTCTACCTCCTGTGAACACTAGTTTAAATAATATTCTGGCTCCTAATTCAGCTTTACATTTGTATGCTGCCGCTGCAGCTGCTGCCTCCAATTTGCGTGTACCGCCCTGGGCTCCTATTTTACAATTACCTAATGTAGTTAATACCAACATATTTGCTGGAGATTCGAGTACTTTTTTAGCTCATAAACGTTTAGTAACCAGTTCCTCTGCCCAAACTGCTGATGCAGTTCAACATCCAGCTAGCGCTCCTGTGGGAGCTGCTCAGCAACATCCACGTTTAATTGGTTTAACCAACAATTTGCCATTCTGTAATAATTTTCTAAAATCGCAGTCATGTGCTTCAAATGCTTCAGCTCTAGTAGCTGCTGCTGCTGCCTTCAGCTGCCCAACAACTACAAAAACATCAACAACAGCAGCAACAGCCGCCACCAGCACCGTTTAATTTAAATTTGCAACATGCCAAACAACACAATATACCACTAGGGCCTTTAACAGCTGCCGACGGCAATGAAACGAATGATGATGATGGTAAGTGATAAGTGATTTTCGCCTTTTTTTCAATTTAAACCTGTTTTCTATATCTAAATTGTTTTACGACTAATAAAAATATTAAACAAAATTAATATTCAAAACCAATTTCTCCTGTTATTCGATAATTTGGCAACAAATTTTTGCTTTAAAGCAAATTCAAATTTCTATAATTTTTAAATCCCCCAAAAAAAATTATAAATTCAATTTTGTGTTGTTTAAACAAGAAAACATGTAAATTTAATGTTGCATGAAGTTTTCAAAAATTATTTAATTTTAAATTGTAATTGAAGGTTTTAGAAATCAAATTGAAATTAAAATTTAAAAATTATTTCGATGAATGAATTATTATAAAGATTTTAGGAAATACATATATCAGATCTTAAATACCATCTACAGTGTTTCCAAATCGATTTTTTGGGAAATAATTCTATAACATTTGAACTGTTTCAATAAAATATGTTAAGTGGTTACAATGTGTTGCAACATTATTTAAAAACATATTAAAAATTTGTTATTTACTTATTGCATACAAGACTGCAATTTTCTGAGGAGGGAGTCAAGTTTCAATTAATTTTGGAAGAGTGATGATAATTTCTATATAAGCATTTAGTAGTGTTGGAATGATAATTACTTTAAAATCATTAATATGAACATAAAAAACTATTTAAACCAAATATATTTAATAAACTTGTTGAAATTTTCAAAATTTTTTAATTTTCGGTGCACTTTTATAAACAAATTTGTAATATTTGACATTAAATAAATTCTATACGAATTAAGATATTATTATGAAATGTCTATATAATATTGAAAAAATTTGTTCTTAATGAAGGAATATAAAAATATTACAATTTTTCACGTCAAAATACCCAAAATTCCAATCCAGGAAAAACTTGTTAAAATCACTTTTTTCAGTAAATTGCTCACCCTGCAGTTATAAGGGGTTTGGCGCATTATAGATTTTTTGAGTGAGTAGCTAGTAGCGGTCGGCTTACCACCGTCCTTAACATTGCACTAGTTTTAGAACAAATTTTTATATCAACAGATATTTTGTAATTCAATTCATTTTACATATAAAAATGTAATTTTACATATAAAAATGTAAACTGAATATTGATATACATACAGGAGGACAATATTTTATAGACTCTAATTTAAATAATTGAAATTAAAGGAATATTTTGCATAAATTCATGAGAGTACAAATGGAGGATCAGCTAATCAACAAACATGAGAGTAACTTTTCATTAGAAATACAAGACGGTCGGCTTATCACCGTCGTTGGCTGTTATATAACCTACTTTTTTAATTCTGCAACCTTTTTTTGGTTCAGTGATTTCTAAAATTCTAGAAAATCTATTAAGTAAATATTTTACAGAGTTCTTATGATTTTAATGAAATAATTTTATTATAACACTCGTTTTGGCTCAATTTGAAAATCACCAAAATGCTTTTTCTCTCTCACGGAATTCCAATTAATTCTTTTACTCATATTAAAATGGCCCAAAGCCAAAAAGTATTTTAATGATGGAATACGAAAAAAATATTTTTTTTTTTTATTTTCTTTTGAGAATGAACGTAATTTAAAATGTTCTACTTGTTGGTCACTTTAATGTTAACAATTCGATGTGGAATCTTTAAAAAATTAGAAAATCTATTTATGATGAGTTTTTTGTCTTTATGGAAGGGGAAGTCATAATCGTCATGATTAAACATCATTATAATTGATTAATCAGAATAAATGAGGGGTAAACAATATCATGAGGCCAGTGATTACTTTTTTTTAATAAAAGAAAATAATTAAATAGTTTTAGAAAAAATACAGCTACTGAAATACACTTAAAGAATTTCCTCTAAGAAAGTAAGAATGTAATGAGACCAAAAATAATAATCTGATGGAAAATCATAACGATTAGATATATCACATATAATGATTATGACAATGGAATGCAGCGAAGATGCGATATGGACTTTTATGGATTTCTATGGACCCACACTAGTTTGAAAGAAAACGATAACGTGTTCCGTAAGCTAGTTAAAGTCAAATACGTGCTTATGTTTCTAAAAATCGTTTTCATTGAAATACATATTCAGTAGTTAATTTTCATAGCGCATATTTCTATAAACGCATATATATTTTTCCAAAAATTTAGAAAAAATAAGAAAATAATATTTACAAGACAAATAATATTTTTATTAACTAACATTTTAAATATTTAAAATTATATTTTCCTATAAACGCACTTAAGTTTAACATTCTTTACAGCATTTTTAATAATGCGGCGATGATCCTTTGTTGTGGATTACTTCAAAAAGACGGTTGGCGTTAATTCCGTTAATTTTTTAAGAAGTTCGGAATCAGTTTTATTCCAAGCTTGATTTATTTTTAGTCTTAGCATTGTTAAAGTCATTATGCTTTCATTTTGGGCATTATTTGAACAAATTTTCCCAATTGGGTTTATGACCGTCCGAAGGCGGCCAATCTAACAGATGTATGTATAAATGGATAAAGATTGCATTGCTGGAATATAAAACCTTTATCCATTCATTCATAAAAGAGAAAAGAGCACCACCAATGATGATCTTTAACACGTTTTAAATTTACCGTTATCAATTTTGATAAAAAATTCGAAGTTTCAATGCGTTTTGGTAAAATAATTAAGGGGTGTAATGACACTTTTGCAATGCAAAAATATTCCTTTACAAAAGACTTTATTTTGTTTTGTTGAAAACATTAATATTTTTTATTTTATTAAAAATTTAAAATAAATTAATGAAACATATACAAAAATATTATATTTTCTTAATTATATTAAATTTTATTCACAAATTCGAAAAAAAAATTGTTTACTCAAATTACGGTATCTAAACTTATGCTTTACACTGTATATAAAAATTTATTCTGCAATTAAATCATAGACGAAATTTAGAAGATTTCTTAAAATAATTTTTATATCTTTGGGGATCCATTAACTAACAATAGGAAAACTCTTAGATGAAAATCAATTGATAATATTCTGTAGCTCCGTAGGTATACTTAAGTAAACCAGTGTAGTTTGATCAAATAATATTATTTTTAAACTTTCTACTAATTCACCAAAATCGTACTTATAAAGGGATTAATTTTTTTCGAATGTAACGTTCAATTATTATTACTAATTTTTTTGTTTTTGTTGTATTTTTACCCAAAATTTCTTTTAGAACTTTATGAAAAGAAAATTGAGTTGATGAAATCATTTTGAGGC
This sequence comes from Cochliomyia hominivorax, assembly GCA_004302925.2. Lineage (NCBI taxonomy): Eukaryota > Metazoa > Arthropoda > Insecta > Diptera > Calliphoridae > Cochliomyia > Cochliomyia hominivorax. Next base: position 74,546,924 of record PYHX02000495.1, on the reverse strand, counting down.
GCATCATTAGGAAGGTGATGAATTGTTGTGGTATTTAATTTTAGATTATCATTTTCTCAATATAAATTTAACTCTTTGGATTTGTTAACAAAACTTAATTAAATTGTTTAAAGTTGCTGCACACCAAAAAGAGGGATACATTAATAACGTTATTTTCTTTCCATCAACAATTTTCTTTTTATTATATGAATATTTGATTTAATGTTACTTAAGTTCTTTTTCTATTTATTTAAGAAAAAAAAAACAATTTGGTCTATCTGTTGTCGGTCCGTCTGTTTGTCTGGTTGTCTGCCATTATGGCCCAGTTTCAAATTTGTTTCAACGGTTAAGAACAAGTTAATTATTTAAACTACTTGAATTTTGTATTTGTTCCAAATGAAAATATACTTAAATTATTTCCAACTTAATTATAGAGAATGTAGATTTCTTCATTATTATTTTTTTTTTATTTTTGTATCTCTTTTTCAGTGTTTGTTTGTTATAAGTTTTTTTCTTTTTTTTTGGAAAGAAACCAAAAACAATTCTCAAATTAGCCGCATTACAATAAAAAATGACTAATGGCTGTTAATTTCCTTTTTCACTCTTTTATCTTTTTGGCCTAAAAAAAGAAAAAAATGAAATGTATTTTGTAAAAAGTATCAAACAGTTCCTGTCATAAGTATTAAGACAAAATTTTAAGGCAAAACAATCTCTCTCTTAATTGATCTCAATTATTTAGAATTTATATTTTATTTTGAAATTAAATTATTTTAATATTTCTGTAGTTCAATTATTCTGGTCAGAATTCAAAGATTTTAGTCTGTTGTTTGTAAGTCAAAAACTATATTTATAGTTTTCTAAAGGTGGCGGTGGCGGTGGGGGCGGTGGCGGTAGCATAACAAAGTTGAAAAACAAAAGGAGCCTTTTCAAAGGCTTAAGGCTCAAAAAACTCACAAAAATGAAAATAAGAAATTAAGCTCATTCAATTAAATGTAACTCCCATACATAAGACTCAAAAAATGCGAGGTTATGTCGTTGTTTGTCTTTTGTTATTTATTAATAGAATCAGAAAAAACTGTAGCAAAATTTGTTAGGATCGGTTCAAAATTCCCTATAGCCCTCAAATAACCCCCATGATTTTGAAAAAATATCCTGATATTCCCATCATCCAATCGAACTTTCTTTAATAACATTCTGTATTCCAGGAAGTAACCTGAATAACAGAAAAACTATGATAGGATTTTGCACATCTCAAAGTAATCACAGTGGTTTAAAACTCATTTATTGAACAAAGAAAGGAAGAAAAAAATCTATAACTTGAAGCTAATAAATATTGCTCTAGAGAACCGAATATGCATTCAAAATTTTATTCAGATCACCAATAGTTTTCGCTTTATAAATATATAAGAGTAATTAATAACTCGGCTTTTTATAAAAAAATTAAAATTTATAACAAAAATATCTATTTTTCTGGTCCATATACCCATAGAAGGTTCAAACTTTGCGTAAAATGCGTTTTTGCTTATAACTCAGAAACTAATGGACCGATTACTGAAATGTTTTCAACTCAAAAATTCTCCTCCCTATTTCCAATCTGTCTCTAGCTTAAATAGAACGCTCAAATTTTGCCTTACATTGATATAAAAAAAATTAAAGAAAGTCATGACCATATATCGGTGGTTTAACCGATTTTACAAAATGAAAAAGATTAAATTCGGGAAAAATTGTAATCAATCAGTGCCATAACCATGTCCATAGGTCTCATAGGGTTTTCAAAATATAGGAAAATATGTTTTTACCTATAATTCAGGAACTAATAGTCCGATTCATTTCTTGATTTCAGTCCATAAATCCGCTAAGTTAATTGAAATCTATCTGTGAAAAAATTCAGTTTTTTTTCTATTTTTTGATCCTTCAAAAAATAGAAAAAAAACTGAAAAAAAGTTTGAGGTACCTTCAGTTTTTTTGCTAATTATGAACTGGATTTTAATAGCAAAATTTATGAAAGCATTCCCAATCGTTTGATATGTTAACTATAGGTCGGCTTCATAAACTTGATTTCAACCGACACACGGACGGACAAAGCTTAATTAATTTCTTCTTTCATACCGATCCAGAATATATATATACTTTTGTGGTCTAATTCGAAAATTGTGTAAATTACTAACGGAACGTCAAACTTATATATACCATTCCGATCTAGTGAGATGAAGGGTATAAACAAGTTGTGTGCGTTTATGGGAATATGCACCAGTGTAGCATTTAGAGCTACTGGCAAACAGCTTCTTAAAAAACACATTCTCTGTTTGTGCAGAAGATTGATATTTTTCGTGTTTGAAAAACATTTTGAATTCCCTATTTTCATTCGTTTTCTTATTCAAAAAATGCCCAAAACAAAATTAACTAATAAAAAAATAAATTATCGAAGTGTTGCAGCTGAAAATGACTTTATTGTGTTAGAGGTTTTTGAATGTTTTTTTTTTTTTTGGCAACGGATGTGTGGTTTATCATTCCAATTATTAAATGTTTTCGGTCTACGTTTTCTTTTTTTGGATTTCGTTTAAAACCCATAATTAAAATTTAATAAATAACCTGAATATATTTTAATATTCATTAGTCAAGATCAAGATTCATTGAAATATAATCCATAATTATTTAATTTTAAAATTTAGAGTCGGATCCAAAATTGGAATTTTATTGTTAAAAACCACTTTTTCAGAAATCATCAGAATGAAAAATTAATTTAAGATTATTGATGTTTACGGAAGTAACATATAATTTTTTATAGACGTTTTTACCTTCTCTCGGATTAAATAAAAGAAATAGCGCATTTTGGAATTAAATGAATACACTTTTTGGAATTTAAACCTTTCAGTGCAGAGTGATAGTAGAAGGCCGCAACACAGAGTCACAAAGTTGGACACCTCGGTTCAGAAAATCAGATCCAGATTGGTTATATCTGATTCCATTTTAAAGATTTTTATATAAGTGAACTCTGCTAGTGAAGATATAAAAAACTCTTCATATGAGCAGGTTATCTTTTGTAGTCTTAGAGTAATTTAGGTTTAAAATCGTAAAACTTTACTTTTTTAACGATTTTGGGACAATTTTTATGCTTCAGCAGGTACAAATGTTGTCCATTTTTTTCAAATATCTTTTTTAATAAAAACTAATTACAATAAGCTTTCATATATAAGTTTTCCTAAAATGTAGATTTTTCACCCGTTTTTGGGCAAAAAGTGTAGTTACACTCTTTTTAAGTTGTAAACATTAAGTAACCTATAATGTATTTATATTCCTAGAAATACAGCTGCTTTTGCGCTATTTAAGAGTCTCAAAAACCTAAATTTTCGGATAACCAGATTTTCTCAAATTTGAGCTATTTTTCATCAAATTCTAATTTTCGCTTTAATTTATTAAATCCTAAACAAAAACATATATTTTTGGATTTTTTTAAAGATCTTTGGCTTTATGGTAGAGTAATAGGGCTGCAACGTGAAGTACCTAGAACTCAATTTGGTTTTACCGAATATCAAATTTTTGTTTCTGATTCAGTCATATAACCCTTGACGAGTCCTTTAAAAATTGCTTACATGTGCAATTTATCTCTATTTGAATTTATTGCAAGCAGTTTTTTCTTTTTAATATATTTCCCTGGTCATGTTACGTTTTCAATTTTAATCTTGCATTCAAACCCCTTTTAGGACCAAGTCTATCTCTTTCGAATTTGATCCTTTTTTTAATTTTAATTAATATAAATCGTAAAACATAATACAGTTCTGAAAACCTTAATGTGTTTCATAACACATGGCAGCGACTTTTCTAGACTTCTAATAAACATGGACTCCCAAAAATCCTACATTTGGAATTTTTCCGAAAGTATTTATTTCATTGCATTTGGTACCTAAAACAACCCGAGTTTATTCGAATTTAATTTATTTCTTTAAAAAGTTATAAAAAATATAAAGTCCGAAATAAAAAATAGTTTTGTCAGAGAATACAAAAATTATAGTTTCATGTTCAGTATTAATACGATTATTGCATCAGTATTTTTTAGAATTAAAAATAATTTAGGGCCTTCATTAAGCCTGCTAACTAGGGTTTCTCTATGGGAAAACATTCCCGTAATTTGCCGGTTTTTAAACCTGTTATATTGCTCCAACAGAAAAATAGGTGTAGATTAATATCTGAGACTGAATTCAAACTTACTATATCATCACACTAAAACTCATCTAAATCGGATTAATCGCAATTTAAAGATTAATAGATCACAAATAAATTTAATTTAGTAAACTAAAATAACCAAAAAGATTTATGGTTATTTGATCTAGCCCAAATACAAAGTCCTTATGTGGAATATGCTCTTAAGCATAAAAAATCTTTTATTTATCTCATTCTCTCTAGTAATTGTTATCAATTTAACGAATATTTCTCAATATTTAGTTAAAGGTCCCATGTTAAGACCTATCTCGGAAAAGGGAATTAAGCTTTAAAAACACATTTAAATTTCAGCATAATTTTTTCTAATTATCTTAAATATAATCAATTCAGAAATAAAATTCTAATTAAATTAGTATTTCGATGGAAGTCGGTTAAAATAAATTTAGGAACATAAGTTCACAATGTACTATAGCAATTCTTGAATAACAGCTTTAAATTGGGGCTAATACCCAGAATAGAGTACAAAAAGTATTTTAATGAAATCCGAAAATAATATATTCGTCTCGGAATTTTATAAATATCGAATCACATTGACTGGAGATTCAGCAGAGCCGAATATAGGATTCCTACTAGTTTCTACTAAATTTAAGCATTTTCATTCCTGAAACTATAAGAAATAACGCACGTAACAGCTTTTTGGTTTTTTGGAGATTTACAAAAACTAAATAAATAATAAATACATAATAAGCTCAAATTCAGATATTCATGAAATAAGTCATATATATGTTTAAGTATGTTAGAAATATAATTGTGGCGAACTTCTAGAGAATCTGTTCACATTTAATAGTTTTATAAGCTTAAAACCAAATTCCTTGAAGGAGACTTATATGGAAGCTGCAATCTATTTTCTCAGTCTATTTAATAAATAAATATATGAGACCAATTTCGGAAATTATCTTTAAAATTGACACTTATATGACATACTGATTTTGGGCTGTATTAAAATTTGGCATATTTTACCGAATAATATTTTTTCAACAAATCGGATTTCGATATTTCAATCAGCCGGACGGAGAAACAGACATTGATTAATTGGCCCAGTTTTTCTCTGCCATTTTAGTATTTTTTAACCTAATAATTATTAGCTTCAGTCTTATGGGCTGCCAAATCTTCTTAACCTAGAAACAGTGTTGCCAATTCTTAAGGAACTTTAGTGGCTAAATCCTTACGAAATAGAGGCTAAAAAAGTTGCTAAAAATATATTAAAAAAAATTACAAAAAATTTAATATAAAAAAATAAAAAGTATTATGTATTTATTTATTTATTTATTTAATTGTTGTTAAAACACATTTGTTGAAAGGAAATTTTTAATTAAACTATTTAAACAAAAATACTGTTATTTTTCATATTTTAAACAAGTTAAAATACTGTATTCGACTATGCGGAATCTTCAAAACCCTTCAACACAAATACGTACGAAGTAAATACGTTGTGTTTCGTACATACAGTTTACGTACATTCACACTCACAAACGTATACAATTCACATTTTGTTTTTGTTAAATATAAAACATAATTATAACATTTGTTTACTGATAATTTTTGGAATATGAGGTACAAAGAGCTTAATCTTGCGGCAGAATCTCTTTCCAATCTGTCAATTTTTAATTGAAAATTCTATGGTTAATATTCTCATGTATTTAGAGGCTGATATCGGTCTATATCAATCAATATACTAAACCTGGTTTTACTGGTTTTTAATAAGATTTTTTCAGGACAATAGCAAATATTCAGTCCAAATTTCATTGATATGTATCAATTATTATAGATGTGAGGGTACCGACGACAAACTGACAGCAAACAAAAAGGAAGACACATATAGTTAAATCGACTCGGATTTTGATTTAATACAAGAATACATTATGATGATTGCTTCCGAGCGCTACCCTCTTTACCACTTTTGGCGGTGGAGGGTATAAAAATAAAATCATCTATAAAATCAGATTTGTAAAAAATTTAATCGATTATATTACTCTCTAAAAAATGAAAGTAAATGTAAAATTACTCCAATACAATGAGTAAGATTTCATGTAAAATAACTAAATGTGCGTATTAATGAACATAAAATTTTGATATAATTTTTACAGACTTTTGTCTACACAAATGCACACAAAAAAGTAGTATGAATGTTGTAGTATGAATTATGAGCATTTTTATTTAAAATTACTTATATTGTTATATTATTATTCCAATTACCTACTATAAATTGAGTAAATTTACATGAAATTTTTTAGAGTGTAGACGTCTTCATACAATTCTGAAGAAGAATAATAGCATTTCATCATTATACGCTTTTTAAAAATTATCCTTAAGTTTGTCTTATTGATCCAGCTAAACTAGAGTGAAAATGGCTAAATTTAGTCACTAAATGGCTAAATTGGCAACACTGCCTAGGAATAACAAAGATTATATCTAAAATATTAGATATGGTCATATGGGGTCTTAAATTACTTTGACATACTATAAAACTCCTGGTAGTGAATTCTCCTTTAAAGAACATATTCAATTTCATAATTGACGTTCAATTTTTAATATTTCACATTTTAGCGATTTTCTAAAAATGTATATTTAATTTATTCACTAAAATTTAAACTACTTTTTTCCGCTACGATTTTATTATTAAAATAGATTTCACATTAAAATTAAAAAAAAAAAAAACAAAAACAAAAACTTGAATTGAATATTTGATGATGGGATTAAAAAACAATTCCATTGTGATCAAGAGGAGAATAACAACAAAAAAATCTGATTATTAAATATGAACATGAACGAACTAATTGTGTGTTCAGTCAATTGGAAAATAATGTAAAATAATTTAATGAAAAGAGAATTACTAAAACATTAAAATTGCACAGACACACACACACACACAAGCTCACACATGCACTAGCTCACACATAATTTTCATAAAATATAGTTTTGCACATTTAGTTACTAATGAAATAAAATCATAAACACACACAGATACACATAAACAGCCACACACACACATACTAACCCATAAAATATTCTCATGTGATTACAAAAAATCTCATACAAATATATACTTTTTTTTGCTTCGTGTTGCATGTTGTTGTTGTTGTTATTGTAAAAATTTCATTACAACTATTATTATTATTATTATTTTTATTATAATTATTATTAAATGACAATAAACAATAAAATTTTAGTTGGTTGCAATAAATTTTTAATACAAAATACTCATGCAACAACAACAATAAAAACAACAACAACATACAGTGAAGCAAAAACTTTTCATTTTGGAAAACATTTTTATAACTTTAGAACTAAAGAACAATTTTAAATAAAATTTCACAAGGACACTCTTTAAATGTTTTTCAATTGATTTGGAGTAACAAAGATTTGAAATGAGTCAAAGGGACAGGAGGTGCACCTTTAAAGTGGATTAGCTCGCTCTATATGTAAAAGTGTTACATCCAATTGGTCACCTTCTTCCAGCTTAAACGTGAAACTTTTATTGCAGACTTTTACTAATTGTTATTATTTTAGTAAATAAACCGATAGATGTTTGGTACTATTTTTCGGGTCATTTAGGTAAAATTATTCTAAAAACTATATTTTAGTATTTTTTGCACCATAAAGAAATAAAGTTTTGATAAAATTCTGAACTAAAAAATGTTATAGTCGTTCAATATAATACCCTCCACCATATTGTAGATTGTAAATGTTTGCTTTACGTTTTTTATCTGTAGGGTTGTATGGAAATAAGAAAAAAATATCGCACAGCGATTTATAAGTGAAATTTAAAACCCTATTCCGGGGGAACATTTGTATGGGTCCTATATGAAATAATAGACCGTTCAAAACTGATTTCAACAGGCAACGTCCTTATGCCAAAATAATAGTACTTGCCAAATTACGGATGGATTCATACACTAAAATAGACTCAGGATGTAATTCTGAGTCGAACGGAACCTACACTTAGTACTTTTATGGAAATAATTTTCTTCTAATTGTGAACAAAATTATTCAAATATTTAATTACAAATAAAATTTTAAATTCATTGAAAAAAGTTTGGGTCTGAAAAAAATACCAAACACGGTAAAAAAATTAAAATTATTCAAAATATATAAGCCTCTTCCCCCAAATAGATCAACTAAGGGTAAAATAAACTTATTTTTGGAACTTTTTTGAAAGTCGGCTTATTTAGGGAGAAAAAGGGAGAAAGCTCAAAATTGGTATTATTTTGGCACACAATTTTTTTAAGAGGAATAGATAGAAATATAATTTGTATTATTTTTTAAATTTACAAAATATATATATAAATTTGGTACTTTCTGGGGCAAAAATAAAAATTGAAAGTTTGGTACTTTTTGAATTATTTGTAATAATTAAGTTGGAATATGAAAATGAGGAAAAAGTGTTAAATTGATAAAACATAATTTGAGAATATTAAGTAGTACTTAAGTGTATTAAATGCATTATTATGTGATCCAAAATAAATGAAAATAAAAAATATGACATTTTGTGATAATTGTTTGGGTCTTCCGAAGGCATTTTTTATTATATTTATTATTGTTCAAAATGTATAAATAATTTACCCATAAGAGAGTTCTGGTACTATATGAAATTTTCTATGGTACTTTATTAATTCTTTGAAAAAAAAAATAATAATTAATTAATTAATTTGAGGGTATTATGTGGTACTTTTTGGTCTTATGATGATAAAATTTGAAAGTATTCTTGAGTACTTTTTTGAAACTTCTGAAGGTACCTTTTGGTTTTTTCCAAATTAATTAATGCAAAAATAAGAAATTTAGGACAATACGGGATTTAATGGTGCCTTTTTAAGAATTAACCTAAATGTATACAGTATGTAGGAAAACATGCGATACAAATTTATAATATAGTATTTTTGTATCTTTTACCACTTCTAACAGTATCATTCTCAATATTTCTCAATATTTTCTTTAATATTTTTTTAAATCTAAAATTTTAATTTTCAGTGTAATTTTTTTAAAATATTTTAAATATTTAAACTTAAATAAAATTTGAGTATAATATGTAAAAAATTTTTCTTAATGAAGAACTTTAAAAGATTCACACCACCACTCCAAAGATTATAGAATTAAAAAAAAAACTATTTCAAATCACTGTGCAGCAGCAACAAAAATTATTATAATGATACAACAACAATAAGCATTCAATGATTTTCAATTTACCAATAAAGTTAAAATCGCCATTTTAATCAATTCGTAAATTAATTTTTTTCTCATTTTTATTTAACAATTTGCAACGGCGTCTGTTCCGAAATGTGTGTTTTCCGAACCAAAGACTAGAATAATTTGATTTCATTTTAAATGTCTCCTATTTGTAACTAACGCCCATGATATTAAACCAAAAAAAAATTAAATTACAAACGAGTTTATAATTTTAATGTTGTATGTTTACACATTCGTAGTTGCAACTAGCAACATTGCTGCCACAAACATACAAATGGTATACAAGTAGTGCGTGTTGCATATACGATGGTTGCCCATAAACAGGGTGGGTAATTAACCATTAAAATAACAACAGCAACAACAACAAGAAAATGTTTATTGTATTTAATCAAAAACTAAAGCAACAGAACGAACAACAAAAAAATTGAATTTTAATTAAAACTTCACATAATTATTGCAAGAAAAAAAATAAAGTACTAAAAAATTAATGAGTTTGTTTATAAATTTTACACAAATAATCGTGTAAAAAATGGCATAAACAAAAAAAAAGAACTTTAACAACTTTGGAGGCATATTGGAAACAACATAATGTTAATGAGAAACACCCATTATGTTGTTTGAACTTAAAGGGGATCCAACTTATAACAAAAGTCGTTTTACAATATGTTACATTTGCCTTTTAATGGTCACGATCCTGAATGTATAATAATGTAAACTTATATTATTTTTAACATAATTTTCTCTTATGAACATAAGTGGAATGAATTGACATGAAAATATTGGCATCACTACCTTCAAATTTTTTGGATTATGGCAAAATTTAAGTCTATTTAACTATGTTTATTGGAAAATAATGAACCGTTTATAATGCAGATAGATGCCTTCAGGTTGCTGCTTAAAATTGGCAATATCGTTTCAATAGGAACAAATATATAGAGCAATATCTGACCCAACCTCCTGATTTTTTTTAACTTTCTAAATTTAAACTCTAAAAGAATTAAAAAGGGAAAATACTTCAATTTCCTGATACATACACAGAGTTGCAAAAAATAGCAACGACTATTAATTTTGCCTTTAAAAATAATCCTCTAACATTTGAACCCATAGAAATAACTTCATGGAATTTGTCACGATGAGAGCTAAAGTGTTTGCAACTTAATTTGGAGCAGTGAAGGCCTCTTGACATTTTATTTTTTCCTTTAAAAACATTTCTAAGGCACAATTTTTTATGCCCATAAAACTCATGTTTAAAGAATGATTTTTTATATCAAAATGAGGAACTGTAGTTTAGATTGGATTTTCATCAAAGGAATAAAATTCTTACACAGCCATTTTGTATCTGTGCAAACGTTAGGACTTGAAGATTCACACATTTTATTCAATTTTTTTTTTTCAAAAATTTATAAAGAACTTAAAATTTTGAATTGTTACAAAATCAGTTCTCTAGTACTATGTTATAGACCGATATCCGAAATACCTTCTACATATTATATTAATATAAAATTTATGGCTAAATTCTTGTCAAAATCATGAAAATTGGATAAGTTGAAAAATGTTATAGTCAAAAATATGCTAATTTTTATGATTCCTAATGTTCGTACATATTAAATTTCATTTTATATATTCTTTTATATGCTGACATATATATGTATGTGCATATAGTAAAGGATATTTTAGATTCGGTGTAGCTCAATATAGCATTCTTATATTTTTTAATTGACCGAAATTGGATAGGGCTCTCGAGCAGATTCTCGTACAATACTCATCTAGATTTAAATTACTCGCATTAATGTTAATATTTCTTATAAAATAATAAATGAATATAAATGGATTTGAATCTCGAAACGGCAGTGTCCAGTTTCTTCAGCTACTTTGTCCCTCAAGAAAGTTCTCGAAATCTTGAGTAGGAAAGATAACCTTGCCCCATCTAATCGGGGAAATATCATCCTGGTAATAAAACTCGATGGTTCGTTCATTCAACAGTGTTGTGCCTTAGCATCTCCTACAAGCGGGCATTAACCACCGGGTTGCCCTGGTACGTCCTATGCACTGACACCCAGATCACTGCATTGTTTGAATGCTCTGGCATCATATTCAATGATGTATGGCGTTCCTGTACAAGACTCCACGTCGTGTAGACCCTCAAAGTCAAAATCGATCCTTTAATACCTCAGCCAGTTCATCTCTTTAAGAATTTTTTGAAGTTTTAAAGAAATATTAATGTTGCATTCTCCAATAATGTCACCACCAACATTTTTTTTATTTTTCAAGACATCAGTGTAGAAGCCCACGTCATTCCCTTGGGAGGCATGCAATGTTCCACACAAGTGAAATAATTAATAAGTTCTGGGATAACATCAATCGCCTCAAAATACTAGCTTGACCTATATTTCGGCCTAATAGCCTTTAGAAGAGCGAGTTTCCTTGTCATCAAATCAACTGGTAACCAGTTGAGGTTCACTGAAATAGTCTTAGTCGATGTTGACCTAAGTGCGCCAGTAATCAACAGTCCCATCCTATAAAGAACTGAGTCATATTTAATGCAGTTCGAGGACGCCTTAAGTGGTTTTGGACTCATTATGCTAACCGAAAGTTTAATATTTTGTACTCTTTGCGCTCAACGAAGACGGGTCCAAAGGTTCCTAAAATTTAATGCTTTGGGTTGCTACTTATCAGACACTTTATGATGTGAATTTTAATGAATGTTTGATTTTACATTTACAAAAACAAAGAACTTATAAGTCAAGATAATGTAAATGTCTCGCAGTGTTGTATCTGAAAAATTAAATAGGACTTTCGAGTGGCTGGTCCTATTTTAATGAAACTACACACAATGATAGTAGAATTTTAGGATTGTTTAAGTTTTTAGACTTTTTGGATCCTACCCGTTTTGGTCCAGGTTGAATTTCTTAAAAAGGGTCTATTTAAAATTTCTTTGCGCCGAGTGATATCGGAAGAAATAACACAATTTTAAAATTATAATATGTTCCCGTCGTTCCTTCAAGGAGCATAGGACGTTAACAATGCTCTCGTTTAGTGTTAATAGTTTAGGTTTGTTTCAGTTTCATTAATTATAATTAATTATGATTCTACCTAAGTCGATGATTATTCTGCTGGAGCTGAGTTGCAGCATAATGAATTTTCGTATCTATCGTTGCCTGGTTTGTTGGGGTACTTAGCTAATTTCTCAAGACCTGTACTTTGATAAAAGGTAGGGTGGTGGCAATAAATGAAAGAACTCTGCACTTTCTTTGTTGGCAGCCTCCATATTCATATAAAATCGGGAAGGCCGCCTGTACAAAATATTTTTTTCACAAACGAATAAATTCCTTTAAATAACTGCCCTTCATTGATTATCTTTTTATTAAAACAAATATAAATAAAATAATAAATTGTTTTCCAAATACAAAATACAAAGAACTAAAATTATGCTAATGAAATTGTTTGCAGTCAGAAATTTTGAAAACTTCACTTCTGAAACGTTTAATACACGATTAACATTATTTTCACTTACCCGAGTAAATAAAAAGTGTTAATTCTCTTCTTGTGTTTCTTTCCCCTACAATTATTTAGTTGCCTGTTTGTGAGTTTCCACTTTTAACTAAAATATTTTTTTTTGTTGGTATCAGTTGCCACCAAACTAAAACGTTGTTGCATGCCTCATCGTCAGTTGTTGCAGCTGTTATTTTAACTAGCCAACCAACCAACCAACCAGTAGTTCAACCACACAAACATTTATAGAGCTGTAAACCAAGCCTTTGTTTTCCACTTAAGTCCCAAACAGAGTTGCAAACAGACAATCAAACATATACTCAGCAGACGAGGCGTCTGTTGCCAATCATCCATCCCCAAAGCACCGATTTAAATTTGAAATTAATTTTTAACACGATAAAATATTTTTTTCTCATTTCGGTTTTTGCAATTTTTGCTTTTGTTGTTCGTTATTTTAGTTGTTGGCATATTAATGTTAATTTAACAAGATAAATTTAATAAAATATTTGAAAAAAAAACTATTAAATTATTTTTTAATAAAAAATTAATTTAAAGTGAAACTTTTCAAATTTATGTTCTTCATTACCCCACATTGTCCAAAAGCGATCTAAGAAATTTCAGATCATTAATTTACAGAATTGGTTCTATTCGTATTCTACTTTACGGATTTATCAATAGATATAACTGATATATGATGGGTCTTTGGTTCCGAAGACATTTTTAGTTTAACACCTTCCACTTGAGGCATTAGAAATCTAATAGACTTCACTTGACAGATGATAGCAGCTTTTACTATTTTGAATAGTTATTGAACGATAATCCAAAATCCGAAGGACAATAAATTTGTTACTTTTGATCAGTGAGACATATTTATTTGAAAATTGACTTACCAATGCTTGAGGTGTGTAGTTTGATAACTGCATGGACGGAGTTAAGAGACCACAAAAAGAGCATTCGCAGATCACTGTTCACATTTTTATAGCCCACTGTGAGCTTGAATGTGTTATTAATTTCTTATAATTTTCGAGTTAGTTGTATTTGAATTTTTAGAATTTAGAAGTTCTCGAGTCAATTTCTTAACATGAGTCAAAAAGTATTTAACTTAACCAAACTTTCAGAATTATAAAATCAAGGTCCTCTACCAAAGTCAAATTTCCATAAAATACAAACACTCGAACAAAATAACAAAACTATTCAGCTTTACTGTGGAATCTATTAAAGCTATTTCTTCCTTATCGATACCCACTTGACCATGATTCAGTTTCTCTCTGTGTTAAGTTAGGCAATTGAGACCTATGTACCATTATTTAAAAATCATTCCGGTTGTTATTTTTTAGAGTCCTACCACCTATTTCCTTACGTAAATAATATGTTATAAATTACTTTTCAGAAGCTGCATCAGATGATGTTTGATGTATTGACCTTTCTTTGGTACAGTATTTTGTTATTTCTTAGCGTCCTGATAGTACGCTGTAATAAATGCGAACTCCTTAAAGATATCGTTTCCTAGTTGCTTTAGTTTCTTACTTGCCTTACTTCGAGGTAAGTCAGTTGAATTGAGGACTTTGTACCATTTCTGAAGAACTATTCTATTTGTTATTATATAGAGTATTACTGCATTTTGCTAGGCACCGCAATTAGGCGATAGTGGTGCCTTTGTCGTCATCTATAACTGAATGATTTTTTGGTTTCTTATTCATCTATGTTCATGTATTAATAGTCTGGTTGCACAGACTTGGAAATTCGTTACAATTAACCTGACATAAAAATCGTTATTTTAGGTGGTCTCCTAGAACATCATGAGTTCCGAAACCGCGAGCATAGTTATAGTTATAGTTATAGTTATAGTTATAGTTATAGTTATAGTTATAGTTATAGTTATAGTTATAGTTATAGTTATAGTTATAGTTATAGTTATAGTTATAGTTATAGTTATGCCAAAGAACCTGCTAATTCATAAATGAGTCAGTGTCATGCTTTACTATTATTCCTTTATATCCACCATCCGGGGACGCATTTGATGGGAGTGAAATGAAGAAAGGATTCTAAATTTGTTAAAGTTGATTTGGATCAGTACAGATCTCTATCTGGTCAGAGGTGTAGTTCGGCATATAGAGTTCTTAAAACTACGCCAAAAACCCATTTATGATTTAATACAAAAGAAAAGTGTTTTACATGTGTATGTTATCTCTTTAAGTTTCAGAGATATTCATGTCGAAATACATTTTTTATATATGTGCCAGATGAATACCGGGCAAAGATCTATCCACAAGTCTTATCCAAAGTTATACATTGTTTCAAATAAATAAATAAATAAATTTTAATATTTTTATTAAATTTTAATAAACATAGTGAATGCAGAAGTGTAGGTGAGTTTATGTTTTGTGTTTGGACATGTAAACCTAGAGAGGGCCGCTCCATACAGTCTCGGGTCATTGAAAATATTAAGAATTAAGATTGTATGAGTGAATTCAGTTTGTGTAATCCAACAAAAAATCAAGTGTGGTTAGATCGATTATCTCTTACAGTTTAAACGTACGATAAATTTTTATTTTTAATCGATCTTGGCGAAGTTCTTTTTTTAATAAGCGGGTCAAAATTTTATCCGTTTTTTTTCAGATAACTTTTATTATAACTACTGACAAAATTTAAATATTTTATGGATTCAAAAATTATAGGCCTTCAAATTTGAACTTTAAAAAAATTTCGGTATTTCTTCAATTTTTTCAAATGTTTTTTTCAGCATTTTTTAATTAATCTGTGTTTATATTCTTCTGAAATATTACTTTATAAGCTTTCGTGTAATGCAAACATTTTCAAAAACTTAATGAATCGCGAAACTGGAATTTTTAAAGAGTTATATTTTTGGCTTAGCTTAACGTGTTCTTAAATTCAAGATAATAGAATCTTTTGCGCCCCGATATCGGTTAGAGAAATAGAGAAAAAAACGTAAAAGAAATTAGAAATTAAAAAAAACTGTTGAGAATTGCGGAAATTTTTTTTAAGAAAAATAAAATAGTTTTAATAATTTCAATATTCTGATATATAACAAGATCACCCTCCATCACTAATATTATGTAAAAATTAAAAAATATGACAATATCGGTAAAATTAGTTACATATATATTGAAAACATTTACATAAATATTACAGGAAGTGGAATTATAAGGAAGTAATAACCAAATATGTCCCGATAATTGTAAAATCAGATGTGTTTATTGAAATCTGTTTAAAAATACAATTTTACCAAATTTCAACAAAAAGCCTTTCTTGCAACGGGCCTTAATTGGGATCTAATTAATAAAATATTGAAGGCATTTGGAAATGTCGAATTTCAATAGAATTGGACTTAAGTTATTAGTTTCATAAACTAAAAGCCCTTTTCTGGTAAGGAACCTCATATGGGAGCTATAGCAAATTATGAACCAACATTGGTCAAATCATTAATATATATTCAGTATATAGAAAAGTGATTGTACGAATTTCAATTGGTCGTTTTTTAGTTTTATAGGCCCATACCCGTATTCCGGAAAAAGAGCCTTATATGGGAACTATAGCAAAATGTGTACCGACGTTAGTCAAATCGATAACATATATTCAAGACGGTTAGAAAATCAACTGTGCCAAATGTTTATTACAGTTGGTTCATATTTTACAATTTTACAAGCAATTAACCATATATTTGTCTTAGCTCCCATATAAGGCCACTGTATGGGAGCTAGATCAAAAAATGATCCAGCACAATTAAGTTTTTTTAGGTTATTGTTGTATCAAAATAAATATATATGACAAATTTCAGAAAAATATCTTCAAATTTACGACCTTTATGACACACAGAGTTTGAGGTGTATCAAAGTTTTCAGTACTTTAGCCTATGACTTTTTTGCTATTGACCCGATTTTTATGATTTTTTGTACGATGATGAAGTTCATATAATTGTACATTATAGTTAAATTTTTGTGCAAATCCAGCTATTTCTTGTTAAACATTTAGAAAAGTTTTTTTTCAGAACTTTGAGGTTGTCTCAGAAATCGGTCTATAATCTTTTTTGTTAATGAAACGATATAGCTTTTTTTAATAGAAAACTACTTAGGACAATAACAAATACTTGGACCTACTTGGATTTGGAAATTATTATAGGCCTGAGAATGTATCCAACAGACGGACGGAAATAGCTAAATCTACTCAGATTTTGCTGTGATGCAATAACATATATAAATGTTTTTTTTTAAGTGAATAAATATTGCCATCTTTTTGGGAAAAATCTAAAAAAAACCTTAATTGTCTCATAGTTTTAAAATGATATCAATTGTTTTGGAAACACTGTGCAATATTTTATAAAATAGCAGCACATAAATGTTATTTTATTTCTAACTAAATAAAATTATTAATATAATTAAGTTATACACACAATTAAGATAAAATATGGGACAAGAAGATTTTTGAAACCCAAAAGATTTTTTTTTAATTGGAACGAAATGGACCAGAAAGTGGAGAAATTTAATTATAAAATAAATAATACAAATAATGACACCTTCATTTTTACTAAATCACCTTCTTTTATTTTATCATTGTTCATTGTTTCACTTAAATTATGTAGAGAAAAATGAATAAAATACAAAGGAAAGAAAGAAATAGAAAACAATAAGTATTTGAGGTAATTTAGCCATTTAACTTATTATCGCCAACATCTCAATATGAACGAAATTTACTAAAGAGTCAAACCCAAAAATACTCAAACCCTCCACAAGAAAAAGCAAAAAATAAAAAAATAAAATAAAAATTAAGTTAATTTAAGAAATAAAACATTAAATAATCTAAACAAAATAATCTCATTCTATAAATAAAGAAAAACAAAAAATATATTTTTTTTGGTGGAAAGATACACTAAGAGTTAAGAAATGGATAAGAACCAGCAAAAATAAAACATAAATAAAGAAAAAAGGAACAAAATAATGTTGATCCTTTATTAAATGTTTTCAATTTAAGTTTAGCCAACAAAAACGCCTATTTGTGGTGGCTGACTAGCTGGATGGATAGATGTATATCTAAATATATGAATAGATATACACTGTTGCATATTCCTATAAACGTACATAAAATTTTTTAAAGAATTAGAAAAAAATTAAACAAGAAAATTTTATAATGTCCTCAATACAACATTCATTCATTCAACTTCAATAAAACACAATTGACGTTACTCCCGAGGCATGTTAGAAAAGACCTTCGATTATATGAACAGAGCATACATAGATATGTGCATAATCCTTTTGATAGGGATTCTAATATAACAGTTTTGAATGACATTCATAAAGATGCTACGAATTCCACAGTTTCAATTTACCTTATGTATGTTGTACTTGGAAGCCTTCTACCTCCCACTTAGAAAGAAATCTGCCGAGGTCTACAAGAGTAATTCTTTCGTTCAATAACTACTTTCGGGATGGATCGATAGTCTCAATACCTACTGGTCTCGCATTGACCATGCTGTCCCCAATATTTGTCCTGCATGTGGCCAAGGACCACATGACACACAACATTTGTTTAAGTGACAAGCTAATCCTACCACTCATAGTCCACAAGATCTATGAATTTATTCCGTAGAAGTGGCACAATTTCTTGGCCTGGAGTAAAACCAGAACATGAATCACAAGAATTAACTAACTTGTTTTTTTACAAATGTTACAACAACAAGAAAAAGTAAAGTAACGGAAAAAATGAAATGCGTTTATAAGAATATGCATCAGTGTATACAGAGATGTTTGACTGGCTTTGTTTTTGAGTAAAATGTTTTTGTTATGGAATGTATGTATGACTGACTAGCTGACTGGCTGGCAGTCTGTTGTTTGTTTGTTGGTTTGATGTTGTGTGGTGGCGGTTAAGTAAGTTCTGGTAAAGTAAATAAATTGCAAATATTCAAGCATTATTTCCCAACCAAATGACTCTTAACGAAACAAATTTAAGTCAGTTCTTACATATTACGAATCTCTGTTTATTTAGCTCCTGTTGTTATTGTCTCTGTATCCACTCATTATGGAAGAGAATATTGTATTCAATGGACTCATTTACATATGTTACATATACGAATATGTAGTTGTTGTTACAAAAACATATAGGAAACATTGACAACTACAATTAAACTTCACCCAATGAACAATTGAATTTGCAAGTTTTAAAAATCACACCGAATCTTAAATACTCTCCATTACTCACTGAAATATTATCTGATATATAAATTAAATTCATTTTAAAGGTTTTATGAGATTAAGATTCTGGGAGAAACCTTTTTTATGGACTTGAAATTGCTCAGCCATTTTAATACTTTCCCTCAAATAATTAGTACAAAATTCCATTAAAATATTAGAACATTTAGGATTAGACGCTGAAAGAATTGCAATTAAACTACTAAAAATAACCAATAATAATGGTTTTAACAGGTAATTTGTCATTGGACTTAGAGCTAGAGAAAGTTTGAACAGTTCAATTCTTGTCAACACAGTAAAAATTCTTCATAAGTGAAACGTTGAGTGTTAAATATTTTCTTCTAATGAGTCTTAAAACTCAACACCAGCCTCCCATATACCACCCATCAACTTTCAGTGTGGTCGTAACAGTCAACTGTTAAAAATCGAGCGCATATGTAAATTCGAATAGTTTGAAAACGCTACTTGGTTTCATAACTTGGAACTCAACCAGAGATTTAAGCTTCTAATTCCTTCCAGGATAAAATGGAATAAGTGTATCACCATCAAATTTATTGCTTTGGTTCCAAAATGAACTATGATGTTGCATTTGGTGTTTTTTGACGAGATGTCGAATTATATATTTATTATCGATATCTGTATTTCCTTGTCTGAAATATTATCAATTCTCAGAGCATTAAGCGAGATTAGATCAGAAATATTCATAAAACATTGGCATAGTCAAGAAGACTTCTGCGATCAGAATATTGATGGTCTATAAATCGAAAAGGTTGAATTGATCTTCAGACAATAACTTAATTTTGGTAATGAACAGGCAGATGAGTTAATTAGAACCGATTCGAAATCTGAATGTTGAATGCAAAATCAGTTGAAATTCCTCTAAGGTATATTTGGGATACCATTGTCATACACGACACTTGCTAAGAAGGAGTCGGATTTTACCTTCTCTGTAAATTCTCAATCCTACAAATAAAAGTAAACTAGGTGATTTATCAGGAGTAAGACTTAAGGATCTACTGAGATATCTGAAATTATTAAGATTAATCAAGCTATATATAAATAGCGACACATACCGAAGCTATAGTCAGATGTGGTACTATATTCATGAAATTTTTGTAACTTTTAATGGCAGGATTACATATATTAAAGACCAATTGTGCGGAATTTTAATAAAAGAGTTTTAAAAGTTCAAAACCCCATTCCGGGAAAGGTGCTATAGCTATGTTAAAGATTAGCCCTTCATGATACAATTTTCAAAACAGCTACTCTACTCTAATTTAAAACTTTTTTTATACTTAAATGATTTTTATGATTTTTGGAAGAATGATAAAGCGCATGCACCTACATGTTATAAATTATTCCCACAACAATTCGATCTGTTTTTTCGACCAAATTTCTTTGAATTCGAACAATTAGTTTAAGAGGTTGTACTGTTTTAAAAATACGGACAGAAATCGACTAAGATTTTGATTTGATAGCATTTAATTATTCAAATGGTTTCGGTATAGATCTGACTTATTCATGAATTAAAATTAAAATCTATTTTTAAGAAAGAAACAGAGGAAATTATCAAAATCAAAATATGTTCGTTATTGTTTACTGGGTTAAAGGTGGCGCTATTTTGAAACAGAAGCTGAAAATAAGAAAAATGTTTTTTTTTATTGTTTCTATTTTAAGTAAACGATGGCAAATGGAACAATCATTTTGGATTGTAGAAGGCAGGCATATTGTGAACGCCTCACTTCTTACAATAACTTAAATTGCATTTACATTATGTAAATTAGTTTAAACAGATTTCTATTCCCGGTTCTTTCACTCTATTTTACTCTATTTTTTTCTATTTACAATTGTAAAAATAACAATAACAACAGCAAGAGCAACACATACAATTTACCCTCTTTAAATTTGTTTGTTTGTCTGTTTGTATTTTGTCGATAGTTAAAGTTAATTAGTCGAGGGTTTAAACAGAATTTCGTACAAGAGCGAGAATTATTTTATTTATTTTTTTTTTAATTTTTTAAAATAAATACATTTCTAAATGACTGGAAACGGGCGAAACAAAAAGGAAACAACTCTTTATTTTTCAGGACAATTGAGTTTTATTTGTTTAAATGTGATTTTTTTTGCAAAAAAAGGGGTTAAAACATGAAATTTTATAATTGTGGAAAGTCAATGGAAACGTTACTTAAATATGTATTTCACCCATTTGATGGTAAGGATTTTTTTCAATTTCTATAAATATAGAATAATGAAATTATCTTTCAAAAGTCGTTCTCTCACAGTGATTCACACAACCTTTCCCTCTTCGTTAGAAACTGAAATTTAGCAAAAGCTATCAAAGCACAGTGTTTCGTCTATAACTTACGAACGGCTTGTTATAATTTTCAGCTTGCACTTTGTTTTTTATTTAGCCAAAATTTTAGTCTTATTAAAAAATTAATAAAAAATATACCCCACTTTCCATCCTTAAAACTCGTTCCAAAGAGT
The DNA here is from genome assembly GCA_004302925.2 of Cochliomyia hominivorax. NCBI lineage: Eukaryota > Metazoa > Arthropoda > Insecta > Diptera > Calliphoridae > Cochliomyia > Cochliomyia hominivorax. Next base: position 74,525,358 of record PYHX02000495.1, on the reverse strand, counting down.
CCTTAAAAAAAGGTCACTTACGGGGTTATAAGAATAATTTATAATCAACCACTTTTTTACCAAAAATACAGTACACAGTATCGTGTTTGCCAAAATTACAAATAATTTTTTTAAGTGTATTATCTTAATATATTTCACTATGGCGAAAGAATATACGACAATTATGTGTGAAACAAAATATCGGACTAATATTTTAAAAATTCATTATTAATCCGAAATATTATTGAGGTTCATTTGAGTTCATATATGAATTCATCCTATTCCTATAACCATAAAGGTAAGCAGTTCAATGGTATCAAAATTAATAATAATGACAGCCAATTTAACACCCTGATTACATAACACGGCTATTGAAAAAATATCGGCAATCTCCATAATGTCACCCACTGATACCGCCTTTCTATAATTTATACCTAAACATTAATAACTGTGAATGCATCCAACATTTGACAATGACTTGTGGATTTTTATTTGTCCAAATGTGATCATTCGGCTTCTTAACTATCACCTCAGTGATAGTCCTCCTTGTAGCTTAATACGACTTTTAAAAGGTCACGATCTACTTCTGTCTGTTCAGTGGCGCTAAGATGAAACCTATTGAAATTGTCGATTTGTCGAGTATTTAGGTTTAAAGCTAATAAAAATACTTACATTATTTCCTGTTGCCCTTTTATAAATCCTATTTCGAAAATTACCTTAACAACTTCATGGTCCCCCATATAACTGGGACACTTTATAAATCTTCTAGAAGCGTCAAGGTATAAACTATAAGTCTTTCTTAACCGATTGTCCATAGTAGGATTTGAATACTTACTCTGAGACCTAGATCGGGCCTTAGGCAATTTAATAAAAATAATAAGAAAATTTAATTTAATAAACGTTGATAACGTCTAATATACCAAATCACTTATAAATAGATACATTCCCAAACAACATTAAAGTCCTTTTTACAGGAAAGCCAAATAATAAAAGAGTAAAATACAGAAATGAACTGAAAAAATACCAAATTAAAGTGGTATTCAATTCGGTTTTATTGTTTCTATATAAACCTAAAATAGCGCCACAATATTGCCTTCATTTAAGTTTATTACGGAGAGAGGAATCACTGAACTAAATGTAGACATTTGTGGTGGGAATATCAGTAAGTTAGTGAAAAAAAAACGATACAGGCAAAATGCCAACAAGCGTATCCATCCTTTTAAATGTACAGCCAAAAACAGTTTATGCTTTATTCTATTTATTCTGTTGTTTTCCATTTTTTAATTTTTCCTCATTTTCTTTATTGTATGTGAATAAGGGCGTTTGTATGTTGCAAATAAAGGAAGAAAAGGAAACGGAAGAGAGCAAGCAAAAAATCAAATAAAATAACGGCAACAAAATAACACCAATTTTCCAATTTACAGGCGGCCTAAACGTGTATAATGATGGCATGTATCACAAAATACCCACACTTTAACAACAATATACACATCTACACATACATGTATGTATGTGTAATATATACTCCAACAGCATATTGCTACAACCACTCGGAACATGTAGTCAATTTTTCTATTTCAGGGGAGAACATCAACTACTACAACCATCATTTAACAAATACAACAATAAAAACAACAACCCACAAGGATAAATGTCTCAAAACAAGGCAACATACAAATAATGCATGTTCAACATGTATACATGTTCTCGGAAAAAAGCTATAAATAGAGAAAAATAAAATAAAAATAAAATTATTTTGAGATTTTTACTGAAAGAAATTATTGAAAAATTATAAAGTGTATAACATGGTTTGATACGATTTAAGGATCATATTTGCCTATTGATCATACTTTACCTAGGAATGGTTATCCGAACTCGGAATCGAAACTCGGACTAGTATTTGGCATTCGCTTATATTTAAAAAACACATACATATATAAACAAATTATATATCAATATATAGAAAATTATGTCAACTTTCCACTCATATAAAAAATCCTTAAAATCGGTTTAGATATAAGAAATCTGGATCGTTTTAAATATTTTTATGACCCAAGGTGGCCAACTTTGGGAACCTGTAGACCGACCCCCGTTACGTCCATAAAATAAAAACTTAAACTCGTCTACACTTTACTCGTCTACACTTTACTGTCACCATGTTAAATTGCATTAAAATCGGACTAGCTGATCCAAAGTTACAGATTTATTTCCATTTAATTTTTCATTTGAAACACTGTGTACTATAGCTAAGTTTTGTGTCTATCCTTGTCAAGAGCCCTCTATATGTAATGTAGTGCTGGGTAATTTTTTAACATTTTATTTTCTTTATTTCTCTCAGAGGTATGATGGTGACACAAATTATCTTCTAAAGTTTTATTGTTAAGGTTGTGAAAAAATCGTGCCCCGTGTACCCCGTCGGGGTCTTCATGATAGGGGACCCAACACTCCCAGTAACGGCGGCAGCCTGCGTTGAGTCCAATGCCATTGTACCCTTAACTTGGCAGTTGACAGCTAGTTCAACAGCTGTTTGTGTTTCAGTAACTCAGTTTAGAAAACCTAAACTGCCCGACTGTAGAGCAACTGGATTATCAGGCTGTTATATCAGAAGCAACAAAGCCGCTAAAAGAAATCGGTTAAAAGGCCAATTTTTCTTATATTTCTGGTGCTTATATAAATTCAGTAACTAAATCATTCCACGCCCTTCTCCAGTACCATCCTCAGCCAATACAAAAATGCATTAAAGCACAAAATTCTAACTTCACGGCCCTCAACAACAAGGGTTCTAAGAAATTCAAAGATATTTTTAAGGAGCAACCTCCTTCTTAAAGGATAACGCCACTAGTTCACGGGAGTATATCATGAGCAACGAATGGCTAAAGACCACCTCGAACGTGCTGACATCTACGGGAGTTTAAGTAATCTGGTTAAACAGAAGCTGTTAGGTGCTTTCAGGATGCTTAGCATCATGGAATGTATGGCGAGATTTTTCGAAGACCAAGGCTGTAAGTCCAGCCGAATCATCTTCACCTGTGGAGATTTTCAGGATCCATCAATACGGTAACCGCCTACTTTCATATTGTAATTCAGTAGGAGAAAAATTTGCGGACGCCTTTAAAAAAATTGTGTAAAACTGTTGTTTATAATTCCGCTAATTAATTCAGTCGATAAACCCACTAAGGAGTCCAAACTTTCACTCACCATCATGTTCATTACTGAAATAGGACCTATGTGTATGTATCTTAACTAGTGTAATTTCAGATGTCCGAGTTTTATCTGCAACGACCGAATAATACGAATTTAGTTACATAAGCTTTCAGTGACAATATGAAATGCATATCATCTAAAAAGACATCAGTCTCTACACCACAGCTCATTCAATACCATCAGTATAGATCCTAATGTTTTCGGTACCTGATAAAGTTACTCCCACTCCACTCAATAACTTAATCTAGGTCCATATGTTTTAGATTTTTAGAAATTTGATGCTTTGAGCCTTACTGTGCTGCTTAGCGATAGTCACATCTGTATCGCTACATTTACTCTTAAATAAGTACCAATTGTTAGGTTCTAAGACTTTTACAAATAATAATTATTATTTACATATATTTTAATTTACTGACTCACAATTGAACTTATGCCAACTTAAGACTTCTTCCTAGAATAGGGCATTCCTAAGCTCATTTAACTCTCCTGTATTAATAAAATCCGGAACAAATAACCTTGGCTCTTTATCACACATGTGGGAAATTTTAGGAATATTAGACTGCATCTTTTATGGAAGCCTTTTCCCGGTTTCAGGTTTTTAGGTAAAATTATTTCCAAATTTTCCTAAGTGTAAGTTATGGAGGATATTTCAGTTATATAATAGCGAACTTAACAGAGATGAAAAAATTGAGATTTGGGACTAAACAGTGAATACTTTATTTTTCAATGTAGAACCTTAGAATCAAGTAGTAGTCAATTCTAACCATATGTCCGGTGGTGAAATTTATTTAAAAGTTGTTTTCAAATGAACTTTCGTTAAATGTATATTTCACATATATTTACGTACTTTTGCTATTCGTTTCGTACCACAAAAAGTACTAAGTTTTATTTATCCTATAACTGTTAAAAAGAGGAGAAAAAACTGAAGCAATTTTATTGTTTTTTCTTAATAAATTCTAATTTTCTAAACATACTCCAAACTATGGATGGTCACTTAGCGCCAAAGGGAACGGGGTTGAATAAAGGACTGAGTGGCTGAATATTGTGTATCCCAACCACAATTGAGCTTTTTTTTTTTTTTGGTTGGTTTGTTGCTATTCGGAAAATTTAGTATTTGGCAGTCATTTGTTTCAAATCAGTAAAAACCACAATGCTGTTTAAGAGTTGCAATCTGTTTCAATATAAACAAATATAAAACTTTGTTATTCTTGGGGAACAATTCTCTGTTATAGACGACATCACACCAATAAACCACCCACCAACCCACAATCATTCTGCCACTTATATAAGTAAACAATATATAGAGTGATGATGATGACAATGATATTGGGTGGTTGTTTGTTGTATCAACAACATATGAATATGAGAATAACATTTGGGTACATTTGTTTTGGTATGAGTTTCATCATCCTCCGCATCATCAGCATCATACGGCTTCTTATAGTTGTTGTTAATAATAAATAATTTTGTTGTAACTGATTTTCTTCTTCTGCTCTCTCACTCTCTCTTCTTCTCCCACTTTTTTATTTTGTTTCTGTATTCCCAAGAGTGTCATAATTTTGACGAGCTCATCTTTTACTTAAGTTTTACATAATTTCATGTTGAATTAGTGATTTTTTGTTGTTGTAGTTGTTGACTGCCTTCATTCGTGTTTTTTTTTCCTCAGAGACATTATAATCGAATCAAAGCCCAAAAGTATGTTTTTCTACATACAGATACAGTTTTTTTGTGTTTAAGGATGTGTGTCGGATGGTTATTCCAACAAGGAAGGATTTTATTATGTGCTTGTTATTCATAGTCGTTTTTATGGAGTCACTTTTATAGAATTAGCCAGTTTAGTAAACCATATAATTGACTTTATATTGAATTTAACAGATTTTATTTAAATTAAATTCTAAATAAATTTTTTCTAATTATTTAACCATTTTTGATTAAAACGGATTTGGAATTAATGAAAACAAATTTAAAAACTCAACAATTATTTAGTTGTTAAAGACATTTAAAAAATTTAAGGGTCGAATATGTATAAAATGGTGAGGGCCATCAATAAATAGGTTTCATACACAGAAAATAATTCAAAAATTCTTAAACAAATTATTCAGAAATCATGAGATTTTGTTTTTTATAAGGAAAGAGATCAAAAAATTTTAACTCTGGATTTTTTGCAACTTCCTTTTCAAAACTTTTATGTTGCTGATGCTCCAGGGATCAAAATTTCACAAAAAAACTTGGTATGTTAACCAATATCCAGTTGCGACATTTGTTACAACGGGCTCTATAAGTACCGAAATTTTGGCCAGACTTGCATACTTTGGTAAACAAGCCCTTATGTGGCACAAGAACAATAATGTGTATTTGTGTCAAAGGAGGTAAAGCCAATTTGGAGGCCGGATCTAAGGCTAGTGGAGAGATATTGGGCTCTTGTTAAAAGAGAATTGAAGAGAAAAAAAGCTATTCAAATGTGTGGTAGATTTTAAATGAAGATGGACTATTTTTATTCTTTCTTAGTAAATTTATAAAAAAATTTTCAATCAAAGAAAAAATATTTAAACTGCAAGTTAACTGATTTCGATTTTATTAATATAAATGTTCGATCTCACTCCTTAACTAATCGAATGTACAGCTATTATAACCTTTTCCAACGCCAACATTCATTAGATATATTTTATTTAAAATTTAAAGAAATTTTGTTCATATTATTGTCCAAAGCAATTTCTTATTTAAAACAATAACAAAGAAGTTATAGACCGATTTTAGACAACCTTAAAATTCAGCGAAAATACTTTCTAAATTGTTCAAAAATAATTAATTGAATTAAAACAAAATTTAACCGAAACAAAAATCCACAAATTCATTCAAGTCTCAAAATTCATCAAAATAGGTTAAGTACGAAGAAGCTATAGGCAAATGAATTAAGGTCGCAATTTTAAATATAGATTTCTGAAAATTTTCACACATTCATTTTCATATACTAATAGTTCCAAAAAATTTATTATGCTTGAACCATCATCTAATGGTGTATTAAAATTATTATTTCATTTGTAACGCCAAAAGGAATCAACTAAAATCAATGTGTTATATATTATTTTATCAAAACAAAATCTGAGTAGATCTAGCTATATACGACTGTTCGTTTGTTTTTCTATTGTTGGCACGCTCACTTCCACAATAATTGGCAGAGCTCACTGAATAAGTATATGTGTCCGTTCTGAGAATTTTAGTCTTTCTATTTCCATTTAAAATCGAAAAAATCAGTTTTGTAGAAAGAAATTGTAGATCGATATCTGAGACAACCTCCTAAAACTGACAATTTAAAACATGGATTATGACCAAACAATTTTCATGAAACTTCGCATGTTGACAATAAAATTTTGGGACAGGGCATGGAGGGATATTATCCTCCTAACAAAGGAAACATTCAACATCCCAAATCTTTCTAACTTATACAGGAAATCTCACAAAAATTGCAAATTCTCTTCTTAAATAAGACAATAATGGCAAAAGTGGCAATCTAATAGGTTGCAATAACCTGAGGCCTTCGATTCTATCAGACGAACTGTCATATGCAAAATGTTGAGAAAGAAAGGAATACACAAAAAGTCAGTCAACTACTTTAAATAAGACTCAAATCAGATGGTCAGATGGTGATAGAAGTCAGTTCACAGAAAAGAGGAATTACAGGACTTTCACGTCCATCAGGGGATTTGGATTATACGTATTATGTCTGTCTATTCACGCGCAATATTTATAATATGCAAGTAAAATTAGACTACAACAATATGCACAATAATCCAAGAGAGGACAGGTGCTCAGAGAAGCTCAGAATATTAAACGCATGTATAAAATCAAAAACTGTTTATTATAGAACACCATCACGCAATGGATATAGATTATCATCAACAAGTTCCTCAGAATTATATGCCAAATATTCTGGCCTATGGATATCAACAAAATAGATTTTTGGAACAATTTTATTAACGAGGATCAATTAACAGTGTTAGGTCTTGGACGTATTTAAATAATACTCCAAGACCTAGGACAATACAATCCTAAATAGGAAAATGAAATAACAACCACACCAATCCGTAAGGTGTACATTCTCAAGAGAGGTAAGAGAATAACAGATATAATATCTTGATAGCCTTGGGGGCAATCGGATAGGAGTAATAAAGATACATACATATGCTATTTCTAAAAGGACTTTAATATTAAAAGGTAAATATATCTTGATAATATGCGATTAGTTGTACGTCACAATATATAAATCTGAATTATATTTTTTTTGTAAATTTTAAAGGTCTTATTTTTGGTTGGACCGTAACAGAGAAAGTGTATGAGTATGTATATGTATATATGTATCTTTAATGTAAATAAATTTTATGAAATTTTCTTTTAAAAACTCACCAATAATAACAATACCGTTCGGCTCAGAATCACTTTCTAAGTCGATTTAACGATGTCCGTCCGTCTGTCTGGCTGACTGTTTATGTAAACCTTGTAAAAATACAGGTCGCATTTTTTAGATGGAACTTGCAGACGTTATTATTTTGGTCCAAGGACGATGCCAATTGAAATTGGTGATGATGGGGACATTATTTCACTTAGCCCCCATACAAATGTACCTAGGATTTTAGGGTCATAAAAGTCCTGAAAATAAGGTGATTTTAATGAAATTTGGCCCAAACAAATTTAATGACATCTTAAAAGATGTGCCAAATTATAGGAGAATCGGTCATTTATTTCTCATAGGTAACTCCCCTTAAAAATAACACTTTGAAGGGCTTAAATCTCATATATACGCAAGTATTGTGAGAATAACTGGTTCAGATTAAGATAAATGTAAGCAAAAAACGATGTACGAAATTTCACGAGGGTCGGTACATAATTTAATCTAGTTTCCGTATCATCCTTTTAAGGAGCACAAATCATACATATATATGAGACCATAATACACTGCACTCTTGAGCACAAATCAGAAAAAATATTTGTACGAGGGTAAATTATTAATTTTTGATAGCTACCAACAATATAGTGTAGGGTATTAAATATTTTTGTTTTTATAAATTAAACATTTATGTAAGTAAATTTAAAAAAATAATAAGAATTCAATTCTATTTAAAGAAAGAAAATTAATAAGCACCGGAAGTGATGTCGTATGCATAACGTGTAGATATAATCAGTTAATATGAGTTTTTTTATTTGTATTCTTTTCCATATTCATACTTTTTCTTTGCCTTCTCAGCTAAATCTGCCATAAATTGAAATTTAGCTTTGCCCAACCCAAAAAGTATGTTATTTTTCAATCAATAACTGCAATATTTAGTAGACAAAGTTTTAAAGTTATTAATATTAAAAAAATAACATCATGGCAGTAAAGAGTGCACTTAAATTAATTAGAACACACCTAAATAAATACTATTGTAGTATAAGTAACACTAATGAAAATAATATAAAAAATATTCAGCTCTATTTTTAACTAAAGCAACGACTTCCGAGTAATGTCACGAGGAATAAAAGATCTATATGGTATGAACATTAAAGCGAGATCAAGAGAGATATTGAACACTAATTGATTTAATTTTTTACTTTATATGAGTTATAATTTATTCAAACGCACTCTATATAAATATAAACCATAAATGGATATTTGATGAATATCATGTACATCAATAAATACACTTTGTATGTATACAAAAACTTGTTATAGACTTTAAGAGTGGATACACACTAATACAGATGTACTTTTTAACATACGATTAAATTTGTTAGCGTTGCATATTTATAGAATATTTTTAAAACAAGTAAAAGTGTAACAATCGTCTGCATGAATATTTAGGAAGCGACCCTCGCATAATTTGATTCTATGACTTGTGTTAGCACAACTTGCTTGTTTCACTCACATATATGGGAGATTAAAGCTGTTCGAGGCGATTTTCGGAAGTAAGCGTTATCGATCCTCAAAAATTTGTTGATGTATATTTCAATATGGAATATATTCACAATGCTAACATCTTCTTTGATATTATTTTCGGAAGTAGAATTATATACAAACAGCTATTATTTTTGGATAGAATTAAGACCCGTTAACAAAATTAGAACTTTGCTACCACCTCTGCTCATAAAATTTTAGAATATTATTTTGATGATCGACATTTCAGAGTAAAATGAAACGACTCTATCAGAAAGTTGTATAGAAGCTCCTGTTCCAAATGTTCTAGGACTACTGATTGCGTTCTAAGTACGTACGAGGACCCTAACGTAACGTTTCATTCCTTGGACATTTTTTTGAGACGCTTAAAATGTTTTGCTGGAGTATAGGAGAACTTAAAAATAAGCACTTTATATTCACGTTTAGGTGTTCAAATAATAGTGTTAAGTTAATGTGATCATGCTTCAATTGGATAGGAAGCTATACAGAAACCAGGAGTCTTCTTATGAAGTTACAAGCCTCTAGCCTATCATATAAGTCAATTACGACCAATGAACTACTTATGACCAATTTCAATAGACTTCGTCCATGTCCAAAAAATCCTTCATACCACTTTTCTATACTTTCCAAAATTTTGACTTGTATATTGTTCACAATGGGTCAGTATCTCATTTTTTGGAAATATATCAGCAATTTTTGATGTCCGGCTTTTTTGATATACCGATAGAAGAGGTTTGAGAATAAAAATAATTAATATTTATTGTTTTAAATTTAAAAAATTTAATATTGAATTAAAAAAACAAATAACTAAAAACCTTAAAAGATAAAAGACGCATGTAATAATGCTTTATGTCATGTGCTACTGGCGCTTAGAAAAAATTAAATTTTTCACGAGAAACTATTTTTTAAGCCCCAAAACTGGAGCTATGCAGTGCCTATGAGGTTTAAAATTTAAAAATTATTAAGTTAATCTCTTCTTCTATCGGAGTGCTAATTTTCATAAATTACAGCCAACCGATGAAAACATATATATAAATTTATTAAAATCTCGATTCTGCGCCACTTTGCATGGGCAGCCAACCAGACGGACGGATTTAATTAAATCGACTCAGGAAGTGATTACGAATTAATCGGTATATATGAAATTTGGGAAAGCATTATTTTTTCTGTGCTTAATAAATTTGCCCAGAGCAAACGTATTTGTGGCGTTTTAAAATAGTATGGACCCTTTCGTCTCTATTATTTAAAATCGTTTCATATATAATTTAAAAAATATAAACTAAAAATTTTCCACCACAAAAGTGTAGATTTTAATCGAATAATTCTTTTGTATTTCCAAGAATGATATTATATTTTTAAAGACATCATGAGCGTGTGGAATATATTTTTTTTATTCCAACAACATGATTTTTAAACTGACATCTTTATTACTTCAATTATTAATTGTAAGTGTCTGTCCATATGTCTATTTTGTATTATATTAAATGACTTAAAGTGTATTCATATATTCATACATACATATCTGTTCATATATTTACATACATAAATATTTAACAACAAAGTTGAAAAACATAAAATTTGTATACCCAGCAAACACTTTTATCTAAACAAAGTTTTATTTTTCGCATATACAACAACTCAGTTGTGAATATTTGCTGTTTTGAATTAAAAAAAATTAACTCTTATAAAAACAAGAATTAATTAAACAATGAGCACAAAAATTTAGATCTTTGATTTAATTCAATTAAATGTAAAAAGATCGGATTAAAACGTAAATCGAGAAAACTCTAAATAAAGCCAAAGTCTAACTTCAACTTGAGTTTCTTGAACTACAACTCTAACCTCAGAAAATTTATGGATCAGAGAGGAAAACATTACGTTAAGGCTTTTTTGCGCATTGTCATGCCATTAAGCTGAAATCTTTCTAATTCCACCTTATTATCAGCAGTTAATACGTCCAATTTTCATAAATCCCTCTTGAGTTGTTTCACTTAATATTTTCCCGAAGTTTTTATTCTAGAATGGCCTAAATGGATTTTTCGCCAATTTTTTGCAAGAAAAGTAGTTACACTCTTTTTAAGTTATAACAAACTTTTCCTAAAGTAACCTTTGCCGTATTTATAATTCCACTTCGAACACCAAAAACAATTAGTTTTGATGTGAACGTGTCAACTTTAAACATAAAGATTTTGATTTGATGCAAAATATATATACTTTTTAGGGTCTCAGATATTTTCTTCTTGTCTGATTTCTGAAAAGATTTTTTTGAGATAATTTTGTAAAAATATTGTTTTAATCTCTGATTAAAAGTGTGAATGTTTATAGGGATTCCATGTATAAGAATACCAAAACATGTACCAACCAGTAGCGCTCCTATGTGAAATGCTATGAAATAATAGGGGTCATAATTTACAATAAATCTATTAAAAATCTTTCTTAGTTAAACCCTCTCACAAAAACCGACCATGTTAAATGTATATACACTTGTGTCTATGTGTGTTTGTATGTATGTATGAATATGAATATAGAACGAGACACAATGGCAAAAAACGATGTAGATGAAGTCAGTCGTAATGTTTTTATTAATTGAAAAGTTAATTAAAAGCGCTAAAAGTTACACATGCCACCGATTTTCTCGCCACAGGCGCTCAATTGTTTTTAAAATACAAAACAGACGAATAAAAAAATAAACAGAATTAAATTAAACCAGTTTCATGTTTTTAGCCTTGTTTAGATATTATAACACTTTTTATTTTTTATTTTTTTTTTTGTAATTTTAAGTTAAATGAAAAAATAAAAAAAAAAAAAGCAATTCATTCAAGTTAATTGTGTCAAAGAATTCAAAAAGTACCATTGGTAATTTCATATAGTACCATAAAATCCCTTTTTGAAAAAATACCACATAATCACATTTTACCGATTCTCCTTCAAATGGGGCCATATATTCTATTTTTTTTTGTTTTTTTTTTTTTTTTTAAACATTATTATGAAAATAACAAAAGTACCATCAGGAGACCCAAAAATACTACAAAATGACCCAAATTATCATTATAATTTTATTACAAAGCATAAAAAGTACCTAATTATCATTTTAAATTTTTCCTAGAAAATCTCACTTTAACTTGTATTTTCTAAATGCTCAGCATAATTGATTGATCATGATCAAAAATATTATCATCTTCAAAAAATTTGTAATATGTATTTCAACTAAAGTTAGTACCATGTTATTACTCTTATTTGGTACTGTTAACGACTCAAAAATAAAATTGTTAACTAACTTGTTATGACCAAATAATCATTATTTTTAAATTTTGACGAATTCATGATTTTAATTTAATTTTAAAAAGATAATAATTTCCTTTTTTTAGCATTCATTTTGGTACTTTTTTCCATCCCAAACTTATTTCTTTAAATGTATTAAGAAACTATATTACGATTCCATATTTTAATATTTGAATTATTTTGTCCATATATAGATAAAAGCGATAAATATAAATAATATAGACGGTAGTCCAAAACTTTAAACTCTCAAAAATTAACATTTTTTTATTTGTTATAAGTTTCGAATTATTTCTATGTATTTTGCTTTGGGAGATACAAATGACACAAAAAAGTTCTCCTTAAATGGGACGAATTTCAAAAAGTACCAACCACTTAATCGTCTTAGTTTCTCAAATAATATCAATAAGTACTGAATTTGTTCATATCTATTTACAAAATATAAGGTTACCGACACCCATTACACGTTTTTTACCCGTTGTACACCTGAACATTTAAAATTATATTTTTATGTTTTGAAAATTTCCGAATGTGTTCAGAATTTTATTTTTATGTATGATGTTTTGAAAGATAAATGGTGTACAAAAAAGTACCCAATTGTAATCTTTACCCTTATTTTCCCTAAACGGAATGAATTGCAATAAGGGACTTAACATCTATCAGCTTATTTTCAAAAATAATAACATGAGTAAAAAACGTACTATAAGGTTACAGATTTTGTACCCCCTAAATATTTGAATTTATTTTTGAGATGATAAAGAAAATTCTTCAATTTAAAGAAAAATCTGTTCGTTTAACATCTTTTTTCGTTAAAGTTCTACGAAAATATTTCGTTAAAATTACCAACGACATTTGGTTCAATGTGTTTGGAAGGCTGATTAGTCGGTCAGTCAGTGTTAAAGATATACAAAGTATCTAAAAATAATTATGTCCACAATTTATAGCAGATGTTTATAACCCATAAAAAACAATAAAAACAATAAAAACTGTTGCAAAATTCTGTATTTCTACGTTATGACATCTTTTTCTACACTGAGTGATGGATTATTTACCTTGAGTTTTTACAGCTGACATTTAATTAAACTGGAACATGAAATATTAAAAACAAATCATTTAATTTTGTTCTCATTTCCGAGACACTTCATTTGTTTAAAGAGAACTAAAAAAAGAATTTAACAAAAATTATGGTAAGAGAATTTGTAAATGACATATTTTCAATTACATACATGATTATGATTACATTCACCATGAAAAACCGTACAATTTATACTTTAAAATCAAGAGTAACCATTAGGACCATATTTTAAGTGTCGCATCACAGTGCACTATGGTGCAAGTTCGATTTTATTAGAAATAATTCTGTAACATTCGATTGCCCTCCAGAGTTCTACATCGTAGAATTGGAACCATTTTGTATATAAAAATACATATATAAAGTAAACGCCTACTGAGTACTTACTACCGAACTGCTCTTATAATGACAGGGCGATCACTTTTGTGAAATGAAAATTTGTATCATGTTAAATACGGATTGGGATTTGGAGTATTCTCTAAAAGTGGGAATTCTTTAATTCTTTGATTCATGGAACAACTTCGTATACATCGCACTTAAATTTCAAGTAAAAATCGTTATTCGTTTTAATTTCATTGAAAAAACAACAACAAATTCGACATTTTTAAGTTCTTTATAAATTATTGTTATTTCATTCCTTTTGTTTCGACTTAGACCCCGAAAAACATATATTCTGGATCCATATGAAAAATGAAATTGATTGAGGTGTTTCCGTCTGTGTGCCAGTTGAAATCATGTATATGAAGCCGACCTATATTTGACATATATATGTATATCAAATGATTGGGAATGCTTTCGAGAATTTTGCTATCCAGAAAAATTAGTTCCTGAGTTATAGGCAAAAACACATTTTCCGATATTTTGAATCCTCATTGATAACTATGGACTTGGTTGTCACACTGATTGATTACAAATTTTTCCTGAATTTAATCTTTCTCATTTTTCAAAATCGGTTCATAAATCGCCGAGATATGGTCAATTTTTTTCTTTAAAAATTTAGTACCATGTGGTAGTTGTTGTTGTTTATAACTATAGGAAAACATTAACAACGTTTTAAATAATGTTTTTGCTATTTTGGCCATTCTAATACTGCTAGATATTTAATTTCTTTTACTTTTTTTTAATGGGTCAGAAATATTTTTGTGGATTTTTCACTTGAAGTCATAAACTCGATTGGGCCATTAGTTTCCGAGATATGGGCATTAACTTATTCTAATGCTCCTGGAGCAGCTACGGGCCTAGTTGGATAATTTTCAAAAAAAATGTCTATTTTTTCCTAATTTTAATTTCTTAAATTTTCGAAATCGGCCCATAAATAGCCGATTTATTAATTACACTTATATATTTACACTCGTACTGTTTTAGTGAAAGCGAAAAATACTCGTTATCTGAATAAAATTTCGCATGCATATTAAGTGCTCTGGAACATCTATGTTGACTCATATAATGGCTGTCATTTTCTCCTTCTTCTACAAGTGATGATATTATGAATAACAGGGATGAATTTAACACTTTCTATTAATATCGTGAATTTCAAGTTCTAACGTTTTAGATACCAAATAATTGTGAAAGAAGTTTGTAACTTGACCTCAGTCTTTTTACAACTACTCCACGTGGTCTGAATCCAACAAGGTTGTTAAATCGGGATAAGTGAACGTTTTTGGTAACGCTTTTCCGTTTGTAGTAATAGAAGAACTATCCAACATCTTCGTATCAGTTTCCGAAATGCAGATTAACATTGACGTAAAACCAACATAATATTTTTTAATTACGAATATCGCTTAAATTAAAAAAAATATATCAAATTGATATTGGAATGTTTTGAAAAATGCTCAAGACGTCGGAAACAATTATTAAATATTTATAATATTTATATCAAAATAGCATAAATCGGAAAATTTGTACGACTTTGAATATTTTCAAAGGACGGAAATGCGCACCCTTTGATAAGGAAAATAAGGACTTACCTGCTATAATATGCAGTATGCATCTACAAAGAAACGTTATAATTTATTTTCTATTTATTTCTTTTCAATAAATTCACTCTTCAGAACTACAAGGTATTTGCATGAATATTGACTATATGCATGTGTATGCGTGTATATGTTTCTTTAAAAAAAGTTTTTAATACGCCTGCGTGTTTCTGGTAAGAAATTAATTCTTTTATAATTTTGTTTTGATGTGATGAGCGGACTGAATAAAAATAAAAAAAACAAATTTATTGATATTTTGCAGAAAACAACAACACGAACAAAAAGTTGAAGATATAAAAATAATTATTAACTAAATAAAAAACAAGAATATTCAATTTAATGTGTTTTTCGTATACTAAAGACAATTATTATTAAAAAAACATACATACAGTTGCGATCAAAAAATAACACCATATACATACGTCTTCTTTAATAAGTCATAAACCCCATTAAACGTTGTTTTATTATTTAATACCCTACACACATTTTTGATTACAAATATCTGCAACGAAAAATGTATGAACGGCCCCCGTTTAACTTGCTTTCCTTATTTATGTTTATGTGTGCAGTATATTGTTATGATACTAAAATTTATGTGAATTGTATGCGCTTTAAGGGAATTCTTTTCTGTAAGTTTATATGGGAATTAGAAGAAATTATGTATCGAACCTCGTATAATTTGCACATATGCTTTGGCTTAAATTTATCTCATATATTACTAAACATTTTACAATACCCTCGTATATATGTGATTTTTGAGTTTCAAAGTGATATTTGGAGGGATGATTGTATGGAACCTATAATAAATAAAATCGATCCTCGTATAATTTGGCGCATTGTTGTATACTTAATTTTGCAATTTTAATATCGTTTTACATTTAGGAATTTTATGGGCTAAATATTCCATTCCGGGGGACATTTGTATGGGACCCTTATGTAATAATAGACCGATCATAACCTATTTCAATAGACATCGTCCTTGGGCCAAAATAATTTCACGTGCCAAACTTCATTAAGAATTCTTCAAAACTGCGATCTTGAAACTTAAATTAACCCAGTAAGTGATTCTGAGTCGAAAGGTTTACTTAAAAATGTTACGACTATTTTTTCTGCCTGTTACAAACATCTCCACAAATGCATAATACCCCCACCACCTATTGTGGTGTAGGGTAATAATAAAAATAATTGTTGTTTAATTATTTATTGATATTTTCACAAATTGAGCTTAATATTTATTCGTAACATTTTTAGTATTTCCATTTTAGTAATAACAGCCGAATATCGTCTTCCTATTGAATTTATTACATTCAGGCAGCTTCCCAGGATAATAGAGTTCCATGCCTGCTCTATAGTGGTCCAAAGAACGCTATTATTGGTCTGTTAAATTGCCGAACCCTCTTTTTATACGTATGTAGACAAATTAACGATTGCATTTACATCGGAAGACTGGCGAGGCATTTCATCACAGTGACTTTATTATTATGAAACCACTTTCTAGCAATTTTGTTTGTATGTTTCGGGGCGTTGCCTTGTTGCATATCCCAAATCAGTGACATTTTATTTCAGATGCATACGGTAGCATTACTTCGTTTAAAATTTCCCTATATTCTGACACATCCATAATAGTTTTAATGCGGTAAATGAGTCCAACGCCATAGTACAAAAAGCACCTCCCTATCATAACACTAGAACTGTCGTGTTTGAAATTTTTTGTTATAAATTTTTTATATATTCCATGCTTAGAGGCCTCCTTGCAAAAAAATATTTAGACTCATGGGTCCACAGACTACTTTTCCACTTTTTCAATATCTTAAACCAAGTAATTTTGAGCAAACTCTAATATATTTGAGACATGACTTCTCACACAGTTCAGTACTTATTAATAGATTAATTTTATTAATCCCTGCTGCTGAGATGAATGCCTCCTTCCTCATTTAACGTAATATACAATGAACCATTATATGTTTCGCAACAGTTTTTCGTCCACGACTCACTACTTTTCATTTGTAGGTTATGGCATTTTTCTTATTTCGGCACAAGTATGTTCATCAGAACCATACATTTTAATGAGTTAACGCTTTTTTGAAGTAGAGGGTTCAGACCAATCCATTATTTAAATTCTAGTAAAACGCTTCTTGAAAATTTGTTTAATTATAAACTACGGAAGTAAATATACACTCTTTTTCGCGGTTTATGTTTTTTCCAAGTCTAATAGAAATGGTGCTATTATTTTGAGAGTTCCCAATCTGATATTTTTTCTTTATAAGAAATGCGTTAATTTAAAAGAAATACATTCATTTTCTCAGAGAATATAATTTGTATAAAGATGTGACATGTGAGTGTTTCTATTATTTTGTCCGCAGCTGTATAAGAATATATATATTTTTATACTTTTATTTTGAAAAAATTCACTTATCTTAAAAAAAGAAAATAATTATAAGTTTGATGAATTGGTGTTTTGGTATATTAAGCTTAAGACAGGCAATTCTTGGATCTATCTAAATAAATAAACCGAATATAACAAAAATATTCGGTTTGTTCCAAGATTGCCAAAAGATCTCAATGTGCCCGAAATGTGAATTTGCTCAGATATATAATTCCAATTTTCATTTTACTGTTTTAATGGTATATTTTGCAAATTTAGTTCATTTTCTTAGCACAGACATGAACATAACACTATTAGCGTCGGATTTCATGTATTTCCTTAGATAACATTTGTTGGTTTTAAAAAGGAAACTTGATGCTATATACATTATGGGATCTGGGATGATTCCTTTTTAGCGTTGAACATTTTTCGGAAACCTTTTCATTAACATTTGACACTTTGCTCGAACAGGTAGTCCATCTCCGTTTAAAATCTACCACACTTCTCTTCAATTCTTCTTCAACAAGAGTCAAATATCTCTTTAATGACTTTCGCTTCGGGTATTTTGGAGGATTTGGCATCTAAGTTTTAAGCAGCGTTTAAGTCAGAACTTTTTGAGTCTTGTATGTTAATAAACCAACATAGATTCTATCAATTTTCGTTAGGTTTCAAGAGTTATCCACTCCAGCTTCAGCGCTTTAATAAAGATATTCTGGTTTGTATTATAATCTGATTCCACCATATTCACATCTAACCTTTTTCCAAAGTGTGTTTTTGTGGAACGTAATTTAGTTACAGTCCAAGCCTAACTGTCATGTTTAGGAAAAGTGTCAATATTGAAGACGTATTGCACAAATTGAACTTATTTGGAAACTGTAGACTCTAAGTTAAGTAACTCGGAAAATACTCCCAGGTTACCAGGACTAAACTACTGCTCAACCAACATCAATCTATCTGTGAAGAAACTAACAACTATACCGAAGAGAAGAACATAAGTTTAGAATCGAACACTTCATATTCTTACGTTTGAATGCCTTTAAGGACGGCCAGGAAGAATTGCATAAAATGTGGGAAAACCGTCAAGTACTATGGTCTCAAAGCTTCGACAATCTGAAGTATTGTTCGGCCAGCAGGAACATTTTCTTAGCAAAGATTATACAGCAGTTAATTTGAAAGCAACAACGCTACGAATCCTTCCGTACAACCCTGCCAGCTAATGATCATAAGATTAACATCAAATTATCCTATAAGATAAGGATGAATTTTCCGAATGAGTCCAAAAGATGAAAACTACAGGAGTGCTAAAACTATTCATTCTAAATTTACTAGACACCAAGCATTCGAAGCAGAATTTGGAGCCAACAAAAAGCGTCTATATGAAGTTAAAAAGGCTGCTGAAGAACTTCAAAGGAAAAATCAGAATTTCAAAATTAAAAGTTCTTCATGTGTAGGTTTGTAGTCCTCGGATGACTCCACCTTTTCTATCGGTCTTGATTGACAATAACTTTTAACTTTGTTCATGCATTAATTATTATATAATTAACTCATTTCAATGGATTTATAATTAATTAATTTGGGGAGGTAAATCATGGACCATATTTTGCGAGAAGGCGTTAGATGACTGGATTTGCATCTCTCCTATTTTTTCGTATGATCGTTATTTATATTTCCTCTTTTGTTGTTTTGTTTTGTTTTGTTATTATATCGTTAAGTATTAAACGTAATTTCACGATAACATAAATTTAATCATTGTAAAATATTTGACAATTTAATGCAATCATTAATGATCGCAAATGATCTCCAAAAAATCTACGATATAAATTTCAAAACTTATTTCTATTATTTAACTTTAATACATTTAATTAAGCTTTTATAACCGTCTAAAATATTTGCAACAGTTTGCAAAAAAAAAATAATATTAAAACTAAAAAAATATAATTTTGAGATCTGTTTTGCACTCAAAACACTCCCCAACTGAACTCAATTGATGTCAGTTTGCCTGATCAAATTGCCAAATCAAGCTAAACCAAACAATATTCAAGTGTTCAAATGAAATGAGAAGAACAACAAATGAACGAACGAACGATCATCTTAAGGCATTCGAAACGATCGCGCTAAACATAATTAATGTTAGTTTTAACGCTAAAACGAAATGGTTATTTGCCTTGATTATATACAATAAAAATAATAAAAAGAAGAGGAAGAAGAAGGAACTAATAAAGGCATCAGAACCACAGTAAAGGAATGAAGAAGTCATGCAGCAATTTTGCAAACAAACATTATAATGAAAATAAGATTGGAACATTAAAGGTATTTTCCTCGCCACCAGAGACTTTTGAATCTTAACGATTATTCGGTTAACAGGTCTGATGAAATATGTACATAAAAAATGAAACACGCAGAGTTTTTTAAATAGAAAATGAAATGGAAACAAATTTGTAATTTCCAGCTTCCCCGATTTCAATTAAATTTCACAAAGCTTCAAAATTTCGTCACTAGTGATTCAAACTATAAAATTATTTTTTTTGTAAATTATAAAATTCATTTCAATCAAATAGAAAATTAAACACTGTAAAACAAACATATATGTATGTTAAGAATTATTTCGATCTCACTCCATTAATATCGCTTTTTAAATTTGGAAATTTTTTACAGATTTTAAGGAATTAGGAATTTCAAAAATAACAATAATAAAAATATTATTATTATTATTATTATTATTATTATTATTATTATTATTATTACTATTATTATTCAAGTGTTGATAATTAAAATTTAATTATTTGCAAAAAACTATTCAAAACTTCAACGCACTTTTCCACAAAAAGTGTGTAATGAATTTTATTATAATCAAATTTGTTATTCATTTTTGAAAAGTTGACATAATTTCCGATACACTGATCATCGCATTTTTGATAATAATGATATGATAATGACGTACAAAATATTTTTTAATCGGTCCGGATATAACGAATCTGAATCGTTTTTCATATCTTTATGAACAGAAGTATTCATTTTGGTTCCGTGTTAAGCACACAAAGTCCAAACTCAAAATTTATGTTCGGTCTAGACCTTGACTATCAACAAGTGAAATTTTATTGTAATTGGACTGACTGAATCTAAGACATCCAGATTTATCAGAGCATCACATAAGATGAGATGAGATGTACGCCAAATTAAAATTATTATTAAAATATGATACGAATATTCATTATTCGAATGTTTTAAAACACCAAACTGATCTGAATACAAACAACATTTTTAAACACACGTAAATATCTGTTCGTCTGTCAGAATTTGTTGCAATATGAAATATTTGTATGATTGTATTGTAATAACGATATTATTTAACTTGTTGTTGTTGTAGTTGTTTTATGGCGACCTGTGTGTCGAATGTTTAGATAGATCTTCTGTTGGCTGTTTAGTGTTGTTGTTTTGTTGGTTGGTTGGTCGACTGGCTTTGGCTGATTTAAATTCTTGCGCCTGTTACTCAAGGCAGTCATGGGGAAACGTTTTATGACGATTACTGTAATTCGTGTACCACAAACAATAATTACTTTCCATTACGAAAATGGCGGGTATATTATCACCTGAATAACACACAATCTTATACACACATACACTCACATATGTGGCCAATAAACAAAAATAACAACAACAACAACAATATTATTATTTACAACTACATGACATCAACCTGTGTAACCAACCGATCGTACCGATTGTATTCTTAAGTTTATTTTTTTCTTTTTGAAATTGTTTGAACACTAAATTCGTGTGTCTTCCACCACTTTTTTGTTGGATTTCATACAGTTTTTTCCTTCACTCACACCTTTGATGTCTTTATTTGTTTCCACTTAAATAAAATGAATTCATGGCTTTAAAACACTTACAGGTGTCGGCCCTTTTATTCGTCATATGGAAACAAAAAATCGCATAATTCAAAATAAATACAAATTTTGAATTTAGTTTTACTTTGCTTTGCTTTATTGACAAATAGATACACAGACACACTCTCATATAAAATTACCAGTGTTGCCAATATAAAAAGTTTGAAATAAGATCAGCAAACTATTCCACTGTTTTAATAAGTACAGTTAACGCTTGTAACGATGTTTAATATTATCTACACGATTTTTAAGATCAAATTTTTAACTAAGTCCTAAAACATTTCAAACTAATCTGGCAACACCATAAGTTTGATCGTCTGCCTCATAAAAGTAATTCGCTTGATCTTTCTTATTTGGTAATAAAGACATTTTGTAAATGATCCTTTATTTGTGTATTTTTTCTTGTTATTTCATTTATATTCGCATTTTGATGCGACCGGTCTGGTTTGTCTTCTCTACGTTTCGTTAGGTTGTGTTTTTTGTGCCGGTTGATCTTGGCAAAGTAGTCATTTACGGTGATAAAATATGACAACTCAATCATGATCCATAAAAGTGTTGTAAGCCATTTATTTTAACGACGTTCATACACCACATACTTAAATGTGAACATGAAAGTCATTCATTTGAAACGAAACAGGACAGACAGACAGACAGACAGACAGAGAGATAGACATGTTGGAAGAATATTAAGAAAAAGAAGAAAAAATATGCGAAAATTGATTGGTGGTTTAATGTTTGATAATTGTTTTAGGGCTTGAAACCGGTTGTAACTTGGAATATAATTATATTTTAGCATTTTTATTAATTAAACTTCTTTTGTTCATTTTAATTAAACAATTTTCTTTTTAAATATTTTCAATAAATAGAAAAAAACATTTGAATAAAATTTTATCGCAAGTTCTGCTATTTCAAATATAATAGATTTCCTAAGCATACAAACTTTGGAAAACAGGCTTTCGTTGGATACAATCTAAAATGGTCCAATTTTTTGGGCGAGGTACGACATTACCGGTACAACATTTTCCAACATCCCACTTTCCTCGCAAGATTGATATGTTTAGGAGGGTATCCTCTCGTAGTCATACACTTAGGACACTATTTCAACACGATGTCCGCTTATCGTTTAAACAAATTATCGAACCAAAGTGAAATTAGGAACTCCGTTTCAAGTACACATTTCCTTAGTTTTCTCCAATCAATATCTTATTTAATCTTATCTATTTAATTAATTAAATTAAATTTAATTAAATTAAATTAATTAATAGAGTATTATTCATAAAAGTAGGATCTTTGGGTTGGTACAACCAACAGTTTCTATAGTGTTTTGTGGCATATTGAAATGATAGCTTGGTTTTCAGTGCGATAAAAAGCATCAGTTTTTTCGAGTTGAATTCAACAAAACATTAGATTTTCGTTTGTCTATTCATTTCCAACCATTCCCCCATGTCGTGCCCTTGGGTTCTTAAGCACTGATTGTCGTATACTTAACGATTGTCGTATACTTAAATGATTAAAGATCCCTATGTATCAACTGTCCGTAGTTTTTTCTTGCCCAAACTATAGCGCATCAGCTTACAGGAGCTTATTATCTTGCTTGGAGCCATCTGTATAGCAACAAGTAACAAACTTTCGTTTGACCAAAATAGGCCGGCCACGTATTTTTAAACCTTTGGTATTAAACTCAAGAGTCATTCTAGTTATACCTTCAGGATGTTGTTTTTGTTTTATTATGAATTCCTCGTCCATCATTGTTGATTTTATTAGACTAGAATATTGTTCTTTAACTGCTGTTTCAATTTTGTCTTTTAGAAATCACTTGCCAAGTTTTCATCTGGTGTTGCACTGCATCCAGAGTTACCTCTGCAACGCTTTTTTGCAGTGATATCTTCACTGTTCATTCGTTGTTCTCGAGTTATTGCAAGAAACGTTTTTTCCGTCTTGTGTGCTTACTTCTTTGTTTAGCATTTCAGACTGATTTTGATAACATCTATGATGAGCTCAAGGTCAATCCGATGTCAGGGCCTTTCTATTCTGACATCTGCGGAAGAGGAAGCCACTAATGATGAGATGAAATATCAATTACAATTAATTCGGCGAACTTTGTTTTTATTCTTAACTCCACATCCGGGCATTCCATTAGTATTATTGGTGTTTAAGTTGTCATTTCCTATTTCGCATTGAGTCCCTGATCTTCTTATGCGTAGAATTCTTTCTTTTCAGTATTCTCTGTATCTTCTGTTGGAATATTTCCCAATATAATATGGGCTGCCATGGTTGAAGTGAGTGCGATTGAAAACCCTTTTTGATATTAGAATTTCAACTCCACTTCCATTTCCATTCCGCGCACACTAAAAACGGTGTTGTTGATGACAATGAATGTAGAATATATTGATGTGTTCACTATGGTCTTATTCCGACATTAATCCAAATATTCATATGTTTATTTCCTGATTAAATAACATTACGACTGCAATTTTTTTGACAAGTTTATTAAAATTTCTTACAAGATCATTTAATTGAATTATAGCCAAATTACCATTTTTACCACTTGAAGTATGAAAAAAGACAAAAACTTGGTTTGACGTGTTTAAGCATCAGTTGCATTTATTTTTGTGGTTTCTGTTTATTCTTCAGGAAAGAAGAAAACTTAGCAGAAGGTATTAAATTGAAACATCTCTTTTGTGGAAAATTAAGACTTTAAATATGTGTATGATGCCAATAAATAAAAAGCCACAACCAAAGATCGTAACATCTTTTCTAGCAATCGTAATGCACACACACACACACACACATACATATTCATATGTATATGTATATGTGTTTGTATATTATGTTGCCAATATGTATTATTGCTGTTATTATTGATGTTGAAGTAGATGTTGTTGTTGTTTTTTTTTTTTGTTATTTAAAATACTGTTTGTTGCGTTTGGGGCAACGTTAATAAGAAATTAATGTCTTGATCATTTTCGATCGTTATGTAAATCAATCAGGCAAATTATACCTCAGGGGCTTGCCACAATAATTAGACCCTACATAATATGAACAAGCGTTGTATAGATTACACTCGAAAGTTATTTTAAGTAAAACTAATTAATATTTATTCAAAAAGTTGAATATAACAATTAACCAAAATATGTTCTTGGAAATTGCATTGTCGGATATACTGGAATCGAAATTTCTTGCGGATTTTAGTGAAGCAATATTTCCATACGAAGAAGACTGAGATGTTCTTATAAGTGGTGCTCACTGCTGTTATGATTTCAATTGGGACCTTGTGTTCAATTTAATTCCTTCAAACTCTGTTCATTTCAAAATACTCACCTGATAATGTTTGTCGTAAGTATACACTTTTGACAGCATTTGGTACTCTCTTCGTTGTATAAATGTATGCAAAAAACTATATTTATCTACAGTTATCGTGTTTGAATTTCCTAGATTTCTTCCAAAATGCCTCTGCAGTAGACTTTTTTGTTAGATCGTCCGAGATTATCTCTCAATTTTTGCAACTAATTCGTAAAATAGTGTTATGTACGAAGCTATATCCGATGCATACAACTTCCTTTTTCGTTCTCGATCAATTACATGTTTAATTTATCACTCCTGACTAACCAGATGTCTCGATAATGTGTAAGGTCGGTTTATCGTAGAATAATTTCTAATCACAGGGCAGTTCTCAGTATACTTGAACTCTAATGCTATAAAATCTATTTACTTATTGTATAACATATACATTTGTTTTATGATTCAAATTTACTAAGTTCTCTTTGGCCCTCAGTATGATCCCATAGGTCACACGTACTTTCTTTGATCTGGTAGCGGAGAGATGCAATTTCATTGTTATATCGATATCCAACAAGAAAATTTTATGGAGCAGCATGTCAAAAGAAGGCCTTGGATCGTGGCGAACCGAGTGAAACTGAGTACAGAAGTTTTGAAAAATTGTATCAAAATCCAATTTCCGCAATGTCTAAAGAAAAGAAAAAACTGTTCGGACGAGGGGCTAATAATCTGTGGTGTCCTTAAATCCACAACGTCGAAAAAAAAGAAAGAAAAAAACTAACGCAACAGCAGGAACCTTTAACAAAAAACAAATGTTTGGATCTCGGTACCAGAACGAGCCAAATAACACTCGGCCAAAGATTGTCAAGCCAGCGTAAGCTGTATCAATCAGATTTTTTCCCAAGAAGAAACAATCGAAACCACCGAACGACACGAGGATACAGAGCAGGCCGAGACAAAACGTCTTAAGTCCCAAACAACGAAAAAAAGTTTATTCAGTGTTCAGTAATTTATTAATGCATTTCATATTATTTCCTTTAGAAATTTAATTCATTTCAATTACCGATAAAGAATAATGACGAAGTAATTAACAGACAGAAGAACATGTTTAGAAAAATCGACTCAAATTATAATTCAACAATAAAAATCCCATTTTTCCTGAGTGTATTTGGTGAGTTGTATACTTTATTAAAAAATTATTAAGAAAATAAGAGAACAACTATAATCGAAATGAAAAGACATGCAACCTGGGAAGCAGAAGATGAAATTTTAAAATAATATTGGCATGCAACAGTATAAACAACCGATCAATTTGCACACGTATCAGTTTAAGATTGAAAAGAATGGAAAAAAGAAAAGAGAAGAAGAGAAGTAAAATAAACTAACGCAAACAACAGGAACGAATAACAAACAACAAAAACTACGTCATCACAAAATATTTAAAATTTTCAGTTCTCGGTTTTTAGTTTGATCGAAAATAAAAAAAAAAAAAACGCCAAAGTAATTTATATGCTGCCTATTAGAGGATCTTAGAGAAAAGGAGTGTTTTATTTTGAAAACGTCTTTATTAAAACAACAAAACATTTAGACGGCATTTTAGGCACCAAACACTGTCTTCCGCATCGTCATCATCATTATCATCATTGTAATCATCAACATTGTAGAAAATTAATACTTCTTTGCAACATATCGATTGAAAACTCACATTATTGACATCATGATGGTTTTTGTTGTTTTTCTCTTTATTCTTGTTTACTAACGATTTTCATGTCAGATGGAAAATAAGGTTTGGCCGGTATTTATTTAACTTTTTTCTTTGTGGAGTCGATCTTTTTTAATAGAATATTGAATACAGAGTGTAACAAGATGCGTAAAACTTATTGATTTTTCATTGTTGCCTTTGTTGTGGTATCATCAAAATTTAATCGCTCAACATGTTGTTAACTCTTTTATATTTTCCGTGGTTGTTGTTGTTATTGTTGCTGCTGCTGTTGCCATATTTTAAAATTAATGCTGAACTGAACGTGAGAGTTAAAGTGTAACTGGATTTTTAAAAATAAAACGAATATTTTTCAAAATAAAAGTTAACGAAATTGAATGGAGTCAAAAACTTATTTCCGGAAAATTAGCTTCCACTCTTAAATTCTACTCATTTGCAGAAAAAAACTGTTTAAAAGTTTGATATTTGATATTTTATTGGCAGTCATAGACTAAATTGCGTAAAGAAAAGTGCCGCTTACATATTGGATCCCATAATGGAACTGCATTGAAAAAAAGGAATGGAGTTAACACGATATGACAATTTATTAAAAATCTTATTAAGTTGCTAAACTACCAGTAGGACTGATGGGAACTTAAAATAGTTTCTAAATGTTTTCCAATCATCGAGAAGTGACAAATTGAAAAAATTATAAACACTAAGGAATAATATATCTTTACCTTAAAATCAAATGTAAATTTTCAAACACCGGAAGCTTCAAAGCAAAACAGAGAAAAATCTAACAGACGAGTATGCAGGTTTCGGGTCTCACACAACAATGCAGCAATTTAGGATGTGAAAAACGGGAAAGGTGACGACGATGTGGAACATCAAGGGGGAGGAACAAATGTACAATCAGCACGTAGACAGCAGCAGCAAACTAGAAGAGCAAAATAGAGCGGAAGATCCAGCTCCAATCAATTCCTAAAACTGCTAACGATAGGTCAAACAGCGTTAGATTCCAAGCTTTCATGGCAACAGGATACTGTAGCAAGAGCTTTGAAGGCGGTTATCACTCTGTTACTATGTAGTACTCCAGATAGTAGCGTTAAGACCTCCTAAACATCCGAATTCGTTCCCGAATGCCGGACATTTCTTAAAGAAATGGGGAAATATTCCAACATTTCAACTTAGACTTAATCCATGGAAGGTTCACTCCGGCAATATTTTTATGGATGAACTTGTCAATTTTTAAATATGAGGAGACGAGCCTTCTAGTCTTACGTATGTTTTGAATTGAAATCTTTGTATTCTAACTTCAGTGTACGAGATTAATTCCAGTTTCTAAGGACTTGATATTGCTGTTCTGGAGAGAAAGAGGAAACAATTTAGCTATTGCACACCATCCATCTAAAGGAACTCTGTTTTTAGGTGTTCCGTACTGAATGGGTGGGTTAAACAGCAGTTGGTAGATAATAGTAAAATCATCAACTTCGACGTTACATCTGGCTAGTTCAAGCCTAATCTAAATTTGGATCGACAACAAAGTTTTTGGCATGCATATAAGTAACACAACGAGTTGAACAATCGACTAGAACGAACGTTCTTTAGTGTTGAAAAAAATTAAATAAAGCGCTTAACCCCTCCTAATGTTCTAGAACATAAACATAGTATGAGCGATGAAGTACTTAACGATAACTTAGCGATATCCTACTAAGTATTAGGTATAACATTTTATTACACTTAGACTTCACATCTTAAATTTATTTTATTCTTTTAGATCGTACCTACACTTTTACAGTGCAAATGTATAAATATTTAATAAATTATATTTATTTTTAATGTTCACTTAAATTCATAAAATTGTTCAGGAAGGGTACCTAGACTTATGCTTTCCACTGTAGATAAGTTATTAATGGTAATGAAAATTTCCTCATGTTAGTTTGTGAATTATTTTGAATGATTCCTGATTTTTGTTTCAATTTAGAGTAGAATTAATTAATAAATAATATTCAGGATTCCTCCCAGAAGAAACAAACAAACAAACAAACAAACAAATAACCTTTTTTTGGTTGATAATTATTTATGTAAATATTTAAATAGAACAAAATATAAAATAATCATCAATAAAGGACTTTTGTGTCGTTCAAATTGTATTTTGTAGTTTTTGTTAATTTCAAAGGTCGTTAAGCAAACAAACTGAAGTGTAACCAAATCAAAACACGGTGTAGACGTCGTTAATACATTATTACCATTTATTATTGTTGACACTCATACCCACCAAACACCCAACCAACCAACCAACTAACCCATATCATAACTTCAATGGAAACTGCAGCATCAGGCAACCCATCATCGACTAACCACCCCAACACCTTGAGAATACACAACTATAAAAAACAACAACAAAATGAGCGTTAAAAATTCATTTTTTTGTTTAGTCTTGTGTCCTGTTTTTTTTTTTTTGGTGTTGCAGGGTGAAGAATTAAACAGTGAGGTGAGACAATTTGAGGTGACTCTACATAAGAGAACTACCCTCAAATTAACTACAATCTTTCCCAAAGGGGCATTACATTACTATTTTTTTCGTTTAACAAAAAATCATTAAAATCTAAATAAAATAAAGTTAAATTTTTATTTAAATTTTAAGGTTCAAAATAAAAAAATAATAAAAAAATTGTAGAAAAAATTGAAATAAATAAAAAAGTGTTCCTCATGTGCACCCTGATTTTTTGTTGAAATTTAAATATTCATAGTTATTTAGGGAGTCATTATTGTGGGCCAATAGTGACACTTTTTTGGGTGAATTTGTTATATAATTTTTTGCTTTTTTGTCATGGGTTAATTAGATTTTTTCAGTTGATTTAAGTAAATTTTTTATTTGTTTTTTTTTAGATTTTTTCTAGAATTTAGATTAAAAACTATTATATATTAGGGTCTAATTAAGGTAAATTTTTTTTAGATTTAACATTTTTTATGTCGAAATTACCGTACAACTGACACACGTACTGATTTGAAAAAAAAATCAAATAACCCTCCGTCATTTTTTGTTCATTACATTTTTTGCTATAACACCTTGACTTTTTTGAACTTTAATCAATGATTGATGGATTTTCATAAAAAGGCGTTAAATTGTCAGATTTTCTGCAATGACTTTTTAGTTTCATTTCTCGTGGGAAACCCCTTTTTCAGAAAGTTTATATAACTGATGAAAATTTTCTAATGAGAAGTTAATAGTTTTTTTTGTTTTTAAATTAACTAAACATTTAATTTCCGAAGCAAGTCATTTTGACTGCTAAAATTCAATCGAAAAATTAATTATGTTACAAAAAAACAAAATAAAAATCGAATTTTAAGTCCCATTTGATCGAAGGGGAGATATTCAGACATATAAGTTATCATAAAAAATGCATTAAAGTAGTGGACAATCTTACCAACCAAGTTCTACCAAAAAGAGAGTTCCTCAAGATGGAAAATGAGCGACAATATAAGGAAAAGTTAATATATCTCCTTTTTCTCTTCATTACCGGAATTTCTGCAGAAGTCCAAAAAAGGTGGAATTTATTTGGATACCTTTCCAGTGAATTTATCAGGAAGTGTGACAAGATACAAGATATAATGAATGTGAGTGTTTCGCCATCCACGTGGTTTTTCTACTCATAGTCAAGAGTTGACTAGATCATCCGCAACAATATTGTCAGGGTTACCAGAGTGAATACATTCCCAGACGAACATTATTTTGGGATTTCTCGTCAACTAAGGTATGTCAGGTGTTCATGGATGTGGAGTGTACGCTGCCAGTACAAATATTCTCGTCGAATATTCTACATTTTTACCTATGCAACCTAGAACTTTGGGATTTGCAAACATCTACATAAACTCGAAGTTTGTAACTAAAATTTCATCAGTAGTTTAATCCTATCCAGAAAATGGATACCAACAATTGGTCATGCATACATGACCAATTCTTTGCTTCGTCCATTCAAATAAACTATTGAGTCTAATTACAGACATATCAGCTATATTCTTTTTAGGCCTAACGAGCTCGTCGAACACCATAAGACCTTATCATCATGGCAATGACATTCATTTATGAATTTGGGTTAATCAACCAAGTATATAAACCTTTTTGGAATACCTGAGGGTAAGTTCCCTGGTGTTTCCATTGGTACAGAGCAATGATTGAATTTGAAACTAATGCCACAATATTTTAATATTTCTGATTTAAGAATCCGGATTATTTTAAACATTTTTATGGCTCGAGGTGTCAAAATTTGGTTCCTTATAACTTAAAGTTTTAACTCTACTGTACCTCGGCCATTACTGTAAAATTATATTGATTTTTATCGGACCAGCCATTTGGAAGTCACAGATCTCTTTCCATTTCATTTTTTCATTTTAAACTTTTTGAGTGTTATTGATTGTTATAGCTTTGATTCACTTGATATTTATCACAAGTCCAACATCGAAAAGTCAAAATTTATGCAAATTTTAGAATTTTATTAAAATCAAGAAAATTTAACAACATAAATTAAATTAATTATTTTTAAAGTTTTATTAAAAGATTTTCCAAAAAATTTCCATAATATTTGATGTTGGAATTAATATTTTATATGGAATAAAATTATATAGATATATGTTATGGTACAAATTACTAATTAAAACAGCATAATATTAAATGGTTCATATGTATATTTATATATGTATACATATGAACAATAAAGTTCATATATATTTATATATATAAATTATACCGGTCGGTTTGTTTGTGATTTAAAGAACTCCAAACACTTTACATAAATTTGATCCCAATACTTCTTGTTCTGCCTAAAGAGGACTAACTTTTCATTTCTCCTCAAACTATTTTTTAATAAATTCAGACGGCAAAATTTACCGGGTATAATCTAATTTAAATACCTACAAACATATTAATGTATAAAATTCAGAGTATGGAAAAACTTTGAGCAAAATTACTCTTCTTTAAGGAGCTAAAAACTCTTTTTTTAGATTAAAATTTTAATATTTATCTTTTGATTATGCTCTGTGCAAAATCGGAAAAAATGTTTTATTCTTCTTTTAGAGAAGAGCAAAAAAAATATGTATATTTTTTTCCTTAAAATTGTGAAATGTTTGGAAAGAAAAAAATTTTTTGCCGTTATAAAACTTACTGTTGTTATTTTATACTAAAAAATGCAATAACAAAATCATGATGTTTATTTAAAGCTTGTAAACATACAGACATGCCTTTTTTTAGTTTAATAAAAAAAACATTTTTCACTACTACATACGAATTCAAAAAACTTTGTGCGAATTATTCATTTTAAAATTCTTTTTCGGATTTTGCTCTTTTTTGGATTTCGCTGTTTTTTGAATTTTATCATATTTTAGAATTAAACTCTTGCTCAAAGAGCAATAAAAAAAATAAAACTCTTTTTTAAAAATTAAAATTAAACTCTTTGAAAGATCCGATAGTTCGAAGATTAAAAAAAAATTGTACCTTGATAAAATTCCATTCAACGTTAAACACTTTTAGGCAAAGACTTTAATGAGGAGCTTAGTAACCAAGAGTCCACAAAAACAAACATTAAACTGCAGGCCGTTTAGTTAGACACAATTGGAAATAATTGCAAACAATTAAAGTCTATTTATGTAAATTTAAAAGATAACAACAACATAATCATATGGTGAAATTTAATAGGAAGAATTTGATAAGACTGCTTTATAGGAAAATGTGAGAGAAATTTGTTGGTGTTGTTGAAGCTACTAAAAGACTAAATTATGGATTCAGCACTAAAGTCGTGCAAAATTTAAATAGAGGAATTGAGTAAAGAAAAATACTGTAAATTAAAGTCGTTCGATCGTTAAAGAAACCAATGAAATCGGTTTTATGATTTAATTTTCTTTGTTTTGATTTTCACAACGAGATTTTCGGCCTAATTTCTTAAATCGTTTACCTGTAATATATATATATATATATATATATATATATATATATATATATATATATATATATATATATATATATATATATATATATATATATATATATATATATATATATACATAAATAATACTAAATTATGTTCATTAAAACAGTTCCTTGAAGAAGTGATTCATACCAAATTTTAAAATTCTCGATGTTATATTTCTTTAGGTATTCGATAATCAATATTTGCTTTGTATAGGGGGTAACTCTCCCCCTGGACCTATCGAAATTTTTTATGGTCTTTACATTTCAGCAAAATCGGTCCAGTAGTTTAGCTGCCTATAAGTCCCAAACAAACACAGATTCATTTTTCATACAGATATTCTTGATTTCTTTTACATCCTTGGTAATATTTTTTTTGGCCCGATATCTGTTGATGAAATAAAGCAAAAAATTTCAATGTTAACAAGATAAAGTAAATGTTATCCAGGTACGTAAAAAATCTATTTATGCGCAAAATATCATTACAAATGGTTGAGTAACAAAAGTTTTATTTGAAATCAAATTTGAATAATTGTGAAAAAAATATTCAACACTTTTACCGCAGTGTACAACGATATTTTTTATCAAATGCCAAACAAGGATTAAAACATAACACCTCCTTTTAAATTTTACTCATCTATTGAAATCGTTGATAATCTATAGTGGCTTTTGTTGACTCAGCTAAGTATAATTAACTGTATTAGCAAAATTTTTTCAAATATACAGAATTCACTCATATGAAAATCTTAAAAATCGGTTTAGATATAAGGAATCCGGTCATTTTATATTTAATATGTTTATAACCCAATGATAGTAACTTTAAAAAATCCAAGCTTAAAATGTTTGGTATCATTATGTAAAACTATCATTTAAATAGGACTTGCGGTTCGGAAGTCAGAGATTTATTTCCATTTTCGTTTGAAACATCTACATTCATAAGCCGTCTAATTTAAAAATACTAAAATAACTAGGGTAAAAATGGATCAAAAATATCTCCAAAAAACATACCAAAATATCTCCAACATACCAGATACTTCAACTTTGGCCGTTTTATTAAAATTTCTTTTCAATCTCTCTCTTTTAAATTATATTTTTGAAATTGCAAAACTCCGCAGTAAAGAAATATTAAATTAAGTTGGCCAAAAACATGATTATATCACATAATGGTTTGGTCAACCATTGGACTTGTTGACATTTTAACATCTTTGTGAAATTTCATTACCCTCCAGTCCTGGTTGAATAATTTGCAATTTTCATACAGCAATTGAACTTTTTCTTAATGACGTAAATCACAATTCTGGATTTATATTTTTAAATCGAAAATATTATAATGAATTCGCTTGGCGTTCTTCTATTTTTGACCGAATTTTAAAAATTGATTTTTTAATTCAAAATCGAATTATAAATTTTAATGAATTGAATTGCTTCCTTAAAATTTTATATATAATTTCCTTATAATGCAAGACACAGCCAATTCTGAGGTAAACCACTAAACAATAAATAACTATGAGTAGACCTGACACATCCCCCGCACTAAGACGTGTAAACATATCTTATTTTATTTAAGGATCTTATTGCAGTTGAATATATATCATACATCTGTGATATTTTACACATTTGCATTTGTTAACATTTACACATACTTGTATGTTTATGGGTGAAGATACTGGAAAAAAGGAAAGTAAATATTACAGAGCCCTTGTGAAGGTAATATTGGATTTTCCATAATAGTTAAAGTAAAAATAAAATATATTGGATATATGATTCCTATTCGGTGAGAATTGGATTTTTTGTACTTTTTAAATTGTAGCTAATATTTAAAAAAAATGATCTTTAGGGGAATTTACTATTATATGAAAATTTCAATGGGACTTTTTGAAATATTTATATAAAGAAACAAATTATATAACTCCAAATGGTTGAAGGCAATGTAAAAACAGGAAATTTGGAATATATAGGCCCAATGGGATGAGACTCGAATACATATGATTTTGTGGCGCTTCTCGTATATTGTAAATGCACTTTTAGTGTTATTAAAAATTACAATTAATATACATGAAATTAAGGATACATGATTTAAAATATAAAAGAGGGCCCAATTAGTAAAGATTTGTAATCCCCTCCTGTTTATTTTTTTTTTTATGTTATAAGGACCAAGTTTGGAAAATAATAAGAACAAACATTCATTCATTATTCTCTTTCAAAAGAACATATTTCTTTCCCTTATTTGAACGCCTCTTTTCCATTATTTTCAATGTCGATTTTTGAGTGTTGCTTGTTGTTGTTATTCTTTCGAAAATCAATGGGGAGTTAAGGCTCATCGTACTTGAAAGAGTAAATAAAATATTAAGTCCTGTTTTCTTCTTTTTATATTTATGAATGTATGTATGTATGTATGTATGTATGTATGTATGTATGTTGATATGTATGTATTTATGTACATATTGTTATAAGAATCTCTTGGGTATAATAAATAAAATTATCTAAATCATTGTCATTGTTGACTTTTTGACTGTATTCATTGTTGTTGTTATTCTTCTTCTTTTGTTTTGTTTGTTAAAAAAGTTGTCCGTTACTGATGTTGAAATTTAAATTGATAATTTGTTTTATGAAAACAAAACAAAAACAAAAAAAGTTTGAAAAAAATTTACAAAATTAATTGAAAATTTTCCAAAATATTTCTTTCTTATGCTGCTAATTTTGGAATATATTTAATTATTAATTAATACGACTCTTAATACAAATCTTTAATTTATTTTAAAGTTGAATAAAATAATTATTTAAAATTTCATAATATTTTGTTTCTATTCTTTATAGATTCCCTAAGTGATGTTGATCCAGATGATGAAGATAATGAAAGCAATTGTTCTAAACGTAGAAGAAATCGTACAAATTTCAATTCATGGCAACTTGAGGAACTGGAAAGAACATTTTTGGCAAACCATTATCCAGATGTTTATATCCGTGAAGCTCTTTCCTTGCGATTAGATCTTAAAGAGAGTCGAATAGCGGTAAGTATTTGATTGTAGCAACAAA
The DNA here is from genome assembly GCA_004302925.2 of Cochliomyia hominivorax. Classification (NCBI taxonomy): domain Eukaryota; kingdom Metazoa; phylum Arthropoda; class Insecta; order Diptera; family Calliphoridae; genus Cochliomyia; species Cochliomyia hominivorax. Next base: position 74,489,685 of record PYHX02000495.1, on the reverse strand, counting down.
GAACAGTATAAGTCTCATAGAGAGAAATAAACAAGTAAGAATATAAAGTAGATCAAACCCGAATAACAATATTGTTGGTTATAAATGTTAGCTACGTAAAATTGATGAATGACCTCGTATAATATATTTTTCTGATTTAATCTTAAAACTGCTGTACATTACATACTACTAAAATACTAAAATTTCTGTGTCATATCTTAAAAGGTGATGGGATCTTAAGGAAATTTTAGACCGAATAAGATGATCACTTACAATTTTGACAGTTTAAAACCAGACCGATTAATGAAATTACTCGTGATGATGTATTTTCATCACGTACTTCAATAATAATAAATTTTATGAAATATAAAAATTTCAAAGTACGTACAGAGGAATCTACGACGTTTCATTAAGATTTAGATAAATGTCGGAATTTCGATGGAATTGATCCATATTTTAGAATTTTTAAGATTAAAATCCGATAATATACAAAATAGATTCATGTATTCAAGACATTTTTAAAAGTAATTGTACCAAATTTCAATAAAATGGAAGATCTTAAAATTCCTCACCTGGAAGGAGCCTATAGCAAATTATGGGAGCTATGGCAAAATATTACCCAACATTCGTTAAATTAAGCCTTATATCCCATCCGATTTGGGTCATATCAAAATGGTAACAACTCCGACTATCACTGTTATCATCCGAAAGTTGCACCTTTTTTTTTTGCCAGGTTATCAGTCTAAAGGTTACTCTGATTAATACCGTGCCCATGCAATGTTCGAATCATCTGCCATTCTACTTAATCGAACACAGTACCGATATAATTTACATGATATAAGTATGTTTTATACAAGCAGAAAGCAAAAATTAAATCTGCTTCATGGTGAGGACTATAATGAGGTAAGTTAAAATTTAAGCGAATGGGAAACAAATTTCTAACAAAACTATATTTTTTCAAAAATCGTTAATTGATTTTTCGAAATGATTTTTTTTTATTGAATTCACATTTACCTTAAAAAATATTTTATTTAATATCAAAAAAAAAAAACAATAATCTTTAAAAAACATTTCAATTGTCTGCAATCCAATTATCCTGTTCCCTTTTGCATTATTACAACATTATTAACTTCCATTACAATTATTCCATTAATGTTGTACAAATTAAATAATTTCAATTGCTCCATATCACAACAACAAAAATTTTTGCAAAAATGCAACCGTTCAAGTGTTTGTCAGAATGTCGATGGCTCAGTGATTGTTCATTGCACCACACACACACACCTGTGTTACTACCCTTCAAACATTTGGAAGTTAAAATTTTTGTGGACGCCACTTTTTTGTAACTTCTGAAAGATTGTGGAAAGATTTTCGCAGATTTACAAAAATAAAATACAGTACTAAGTGCCACTTCATCTTCTTGGAGTATAAAAGAAAGAGTCTTCCAGAAGTTGTTTAGAATATCGTAGATAATTTACAAAAACAGAATACATTAGTATTGCCACTTGATCTTCACGAAGTATATAAAGAAGTGACTTCCAGAAGTTATTTAGAAGATATAACAGGAATTACAAAAACAAAATACATTATAATTGCCACTAAATCTTCTTGGAGTACAGAAGGAAGAGTCTTCCAGAAGGTGTTTAGAGGATATTAAAGGAATTAGAAAAACAAATTACATTATAAGTGTTGTTATTCTGTGTTTTCCTTCTCGATTGTAATTGTATTTTTTGTACAAAAAACTTCTGATAGTGCCTAAGAGTTGACTTCTGGAAGTTTTTTTACTAGAATAAACCACTTAAAGAACAGTCTTATAAGTCACTGCCATAAGTAATTTCTGAGTCTCTTCTAGAAGTGGCTTCTTAGAATCGTCGGGATGTGTCTTCGATGAGGAACAGTTTTTCCCGAAGCAAGATGATTTTTATGAAAATTTTAAAATATCTTCGGTGATGAATTTCAACTTCTAGAAGATTCTTCTAAGTCACTTCCGCAACAAAAAATGTTTGCAGGGAAGTGTGATCATCACTTGTTGGTTGGTTTGTATGTTCATTTCAATTGTTTTTGCTTTTATTGTTGTTGTTATTATTCCTACAATCATCGACAAATTCATGTCGAATGTGATTATGGATAAAAATGACATTTAAGCTTAAATTGTTTCTTGGCATGACACATCAATTTCTATAATATGAAAAATTTCAAGAAATGTCTACCGAAAACAAAAAGGGTTACCGCACTAAAAATGTTATACATGGATGGTCTGAAAATTATTCAAATCTTTATCATACAATATTTCAATATTTAGTCGATGGTGTAAAATAATTCACAAACATACTTCCAACAATTTATATATTTTTTTTTTTAATTTTTTTAAAGAGATTTTTTTTATTTTTAATGAAAGTTGCATGTCTTCTGCTGGAAAAACAATTTTCATTGTATTGAAATTAAATGGAAATTACTGTAAAACTATTTAATATTGAATTTAGTTATTATTTACTAAATATACATACATATATACATGTGTAGATGCCCTACAATTTTTTTGTAGCAAATGTATCTCTGTTGGCACTAAATTGAACTAAAAATAAAAATTGACACTTAGAGTATCATAAGGAGAGAGTGCAGACATTGTTTGTTCAAGTAATCATCCCCCACGATTAGAGATTGCAGCGAATTGCAGCCAAAATAGATGAGGATTTTTTTCTTCTCCTCCTCATTCCGTCAATTTATGCAAAAATCGTTAGAACGAAGAGTCATTCGCATTGTACTCCAAAGATACATTGTCCAGACACTGGAGAAACTGTATCTCTCAAGAGTGTTCTTGAGGTGTAGAAGAATAAAAATTATGTCCTGACCTCATACAATCTAGGTATCTGGTAAATAATCAAGACGTTTTATTGTACCATTGGTGTTGCGCTATAGGATAGAGCTAATCCATTACATGTCTCTTACAATTCTATTACTTTTTAACCGATTGAAATTTTGTTACATCCTTTACATATTTATAGCTGAGGTATTTTCGGTTTAATTTAGGACAGTTTCAATTCAATTTTGACCAATAAATTCGCCAAATATTCATTTAAAAAAGTAAAAAAAAATCTATAGAAATACGTAGATGAGTTCAGGTTGGATTTTCGGCCAAGGCTGAAAATCGAATTTCGATTCTTTTTGGAACAGTGATTTTGGACGGAAATATGTAAACTCACTGTTCATTAAAATCATTTTATTTAATTAGCACCTCTGTCGTTATGAGTGAATACCGTCAATACTTCTGATGTTTACAGTTCATATGCTTTTAGTACACTATTTCCCATCAAGATTTATATATATATAAAATTTTTTTTTATAATATTTATAAATGTATATTGCAAGGAGGTGCAACTACATGCAAGTGTCTCTTTTATGTATCTTCATTAAGCAATAGGTTACCCCATGTTAAAATGTCTAGTACAGAGCTTAGTAATGTGAATAATGATTAGCCCAGGAAAATCACCAAAAACTGCTGGACATTTAAAAAGTAATTGAGTGTGTGTGTGTCAGTATCTAATTTCCATATTAAATTCTATAAAACTTATTTATTCAACTTGCCAATTGTATACATATGTATCCATATACGTAAATATGTACATACATATATAAAATGTTCATAAAATTCATATATAACTTTTTCTATTGAACACAAATCTCTTAAGCCCCATTGTGGGCACCATTATTGTCAATATAAATATGAATTTATATCACATTAACAGTACAATATGGGTTTAATATATAACTATTGGAAAAATTTAAAAACCTTTGTAGTGTCCTAAAATTCCAGAAGTAATTTGTATATTATCTGGAACAATATTTCTTCCTACATATTTTTATACTGGTTTTCTATAATAAATAGAACTTACTTCAAAACTGTCGGTCCATATTTTAGTAAAGTTCCTTTATTTATTATTTTATATTAATATTTTAAAGCCCCTTCTTGATGTAGGAGTTTAAGGTAATAAAACTCTTTAATATTAAAAAATTTCAACGAAATTGTGAATTTGGCATTAATATGTGTAATGGAACTGATAAAAGCTGATAAAAAGTAAAATTATTTCTCAAGTGTTACATCTTTCTTACCGATATTGCGAGTAATAAGGTAAGATGGTAATCACTAGTCCCGTGTAACTTCAGCTGTTTGTTCATTTCTCATAACTCCATAAAAAGTTAGCAATTTTCGGTTCCGTGTTAAAATGCGTAAGTACCAATTTTAATATAGAATCTAGAAAAATATATTTTTAATGAATGTCTCCAATAACTGTATGACATCGCGGGGTCCCAAAAAAGCAAATTTTTCGAAAATAAGAACAAACTCTTTTAGATTTGTAGAACGAAAATATTGCCTCACTTACCCCTTGAAATTTTAATTGAGTCGTATCTTCTGGTATACAAAGGCATATGAGTTCCCTATAAACAGTTTAGGGCCCCAATAATATTACTAAAGAAAAAGCCTAAATTTTTTTCTTCATATACCGATAACGATATCTGTCTGTCCGTCTAAATTGTTAGCAATACACAGTGTTTCTAATTCGGTTATTTTGGAAATAATTCTTTAAATTTGAAACCGCTAAAAATATCTAAATGAAATTTTGACAAAAATTAATTTATGAATTAAGAGAATAAATGTTGTTGTATATATAGAGTACAAAGGCTCTATACACCAAAAGTAGAGTGATATGCTTACATATCTAGGTTATATTTTACAGTTTCAGAGATATTCAAGTCGAAAGAAAATTTTTTAGTCTATCTAATGTAAGTTCTAGAGCTTTAGGGATTTTTGCAAATAGGTGGCATTATTTATTCTCTGATAAAACCATTAATTGTTCAAAACTTTGTAATCTTTTATTATTTCAAAAGGGAAATCCTAACGGGTGTGCACCAGACCTATCCAAATTTGGTATTTTTTAAGAAATTAAAGTTCTTAAATCATAAAGCTAAAATCATCTTTAAATTACCTTGAATATATAGTTACATATATCCTTGTAAAGACATTGTATTGAAATTTCAAATAAATTTCGTTTTTCTTTTCAATTTTATAAAGTTCAAATATTATTTTTATCCGAAATTTGGATTTCTTTATAAATTTTTGGTATTAAATGGCATTCCATTTACTTTCTCTTCAAAAATCGAGCATAAACTAGAGCTTCTCTAGTAATATATAGTCGATCTTGACCAACTTTATCTTCCTCACATGTTTGAATATAAAATTGGGAAATGTACGTTTTTTACTCTTTTTTATTCTTCCAAATTTCGAATCGTTCAAAGAGTTTAATTTTTAAAAAAGAGTTTTATTTTTAATCGTTTTTTGAACAAGACTTTAATTCCAAAAGATGATAAAAATAAAAAGATAAAATAAAAAGAGCAAAATCCGAGAAAGAAAGTCGTATGTAGCAGAGAAAAATGTTTTTCTATTAAGCTGAAAAGGTTTCTTTTCAACCATTTCGCAATTTTGAGGAGTAAAAAAATAAAAATTTTTTATCTTCGCTAAAAGGAGAATAAAATATTTTTTCCGATTTTGCACAGAGAATAATCAAAAAATTAAGATTAAAATTTTTATCTAAAAAGAAGAGTTTTATTTTTTTAATCTCCTGAAAGAAGAGAAAAAATTAAGATCGTCTGACAATAGAGATTTTGCTCCGAGTTTTTTCTATACTCTAAAAATTATAAAAATCATTTCATAAGTAATTTCAACGATTTTCTGGGGTTTTTCTATATTTCTTTGTTAACCAAAAAATAGCATTGATACTATATAAAGGCCAACAGAGCTAAAACCTTATAATATTAACCGTTTGAAAAATTCACTAGTAATTTTCTAGTACACACACACAGATACACATATTATTTAAATGTTATTGAATGGAATACATTATTAAATATTAAATATTAAAGAAAAAAAACTAAAAACAGTTTATGGCAAATTGCTCAATTTAAAATAATCATTCAACATGAAATTTATAGTTATTATTTAATCATTACCATGATTAATAATTCACAATTTAATATGTTTAAATTTATATTAAAATAAAAATATTAAGATTTCTTGTTAACGAATAAACTAAACGTGCGATTTTATTTAATACGATGTCAATAAATATTTATAGGAAAATTATAGCGTTTTGCTATAATTTTATTTTGAAATAATACAGTTAAATATATATAAATGACATAGAAATTAAATATTAATTGACGAAATATTATAAATAATTAAAATAAACTGAAGCTTTGTAGAATCTTAAATACCCTTCACCAGTTACATTCTTATGTTTTCGAAAATGTTGTGCGAATTGAAAGTATTTAGTTCCATTAGTTTCAATCCCGATTCCGAAAAAAGTCTTCTGTTAAAATATTGATTAATGTTCAAAAGATTCTCACTTATATTGATAGCAGCCCATAGTTATAAGATCCGGATTTTATGAAATTTTTTTCAAATATGAATATTTTATGAGCTTAGGAATACCCTTTTCTGGGAAAAAATCTTATGAAGTACCTTTATTTAAATTCATTGAAATATTGTAACTGCTACAAAAGAATAAGTTTCTTCGTTATGTTGGTTAATGTTTTGGTTCAATTCCAGACCAAGAAATCGGACAACCTCTATTGACTAATTTTCAAGAATGAGAAGTAGTATTGAAATGGGAATTAAAAAATATCGCCCAAAAAGCAAGAATAATATATTTTTTCATTTCAGCTTTGCGATTTGAGAAACTAAGCAAAAAGTTGGTGTTTTTTTTTAAATAGACTCAATTTCGAAAACACTAGCTCTCCAAACATTAAAAATTTTTTTATCTTGAAACAGTATAGGTTACTTAAGAAAAAACTGGTTATTGCTTAGATAAAGTGTAACTACTTTTATGGAAATCTTTTAATTTACCATTTACCAAACCGCACAGTTCATCTTTTCAATATCCGATATATCCGAGAAAAGGTCTTACTTATATGGAATAAAAATTCTAAATAATGATAATACGATGTCATCCCGGAATGTCGATAAATGTGGACCAACAATTATAAAATATGTTTAAAATATTAATAGAAATTACAAAACTAATTGTACCGAATTAAATTAGTTTTATCAATTTAGAGGAATATTTTATGATATTAGAAGATCCAAAAAGTACCACCTAATGATTTAAATTACCACATATAATTATTCTCATATTAGAACTGAATTACTACAAATTTCAAAATTAAAAAAGTACCTAATTATCAGTTTTTATACCCTCCACCACCACAAGTGGTGAGGGTATATTAAGTTTGTCATTCTGTATGTAACGCCAAGAAGGAATCATCTCAGACCCAACAATGTATATATATTATTGCATCAAATCAAAAACTGAGTCGATTTAGCTATGTCCGTCTGTCCCCATAATGTATATATTCTTGCATTAAGTCAAAATCTCAGTCGATTTTCGTCAATCTCTTTGTCTGCTCACATCCACAAAAATTAACAGAGCTCAATGAAATTTGGTAGAAAAAAGGCAGTTCAGTAGAAAAATTGTAACTATATAAATTGTAACTTATTTTATGACTAATTAAGTATTTCTGTGTTATATACATTTGTGAGTATATGTGTGTCTATGGAACCTAACGTATTAACTTTACACGAATTTGTGATGGAGGGTATTTAAGATTCGGCATAGCCGAATATAGCATTCTTACTTGTTATTATTGTCTTCAGCTTCAATTTTCAAAGTATTCAAATGTCCAATTCCCAGATATGATCCGAACAATTCAAAGTAGAAAACAAAGATACTAAATCTATCAGGATATTTTTTTAAAAGGAAAATTCGCTGTTCTAAACTTAAGCAACCATTCATATCTATTTTTTATGAATTAAGTTTTCTTTTTGGACATTCAACTTTCAAAACATGTCAAAAAGTATTGCACCGATCTCTTATTTTGGTAAAAAAATCATTTATCATTTATAATTCACGTGATCCAAAAATAAATAATTTTGAAATAAAAAGAATACGACTTGTTTGGCCGAAAAAGTGTCAACACTCTTATGAATCTAAATTTTATTGCTAAGAGCCTTATAGATTCAAGTCTAGACCCTCTCGAATTCGGCTCATTTTTGTAATTATCTAATAATAGTTTATTTCTAGTCTTATAATTAATGTGGACTCTACAGATCAAAATATAATCAAAATACAATGAAATTCTTTTATCAAACCAATATGCTGTCATTATGTTATATTTCACGCAAATCCATCAAGACAATAACAACTTTCAGATTTTTTTCAAAAAACCGCCCCTCTGAGTCATAGAGATCAGCAATATTTTCACGAATGTGATTTAACCACTGTGATTGGTAAACTAACTGGTAACTACAGTGATAATGTCGTGTCGTTATTTCTATTTTATTTTGAGCAGGAAAAATTACTTAAAGGAGGTGCTGAGCATCAATTCACGATTCATGTAAAATGAATATTATCAATTTCCTACGGTGCACAGTGTGAACTCTAATCTCCCATATGAAAAAACAATATTCACTGACCTTTTTGTTTTTGAAATACTGCGATCACTGTCGCTGTTTTGAAGAACAGTGATTTCAAAATCACTTTCACTGGGAATGATGTCATTCAAACATCGCTTATCTCTACTGAGTGATATATATTGAATTTATGGGAAAATTTATTAAGAGATTTCCTTACTAAAGTACATATGAACATGAAATGATAAACTAAATACAACCTCCTTCATCACAAAATTAAGTTATAATTTTAATTATGTCTACTTTTGTAGGTTTGGTTCCAAAATCGTCGTGCTAAATGGCGTAAAAGAGAAAATACGAAAAAAGGACCAGGAAGACCGGCACATAATGCGCACCCGCAAACATGTTCAGGAGATCCTATACCTTTAAAAGAATTAAAATCCAAAATGAGGTAACAACCATATTTCCTCCAATAACATCTTTAAAAAGAAAAAAAACTATTAATTTGTTGTTTGTTTTTCTAGAGCTCAAAAACGCAAACGTATCGACAAAGCTATAGAACGACAAGCTAGAAAATTACGTTCTAAAGGTATCGAAGTCAATATGGATAAATTACGAGCCGATTACTTGGCACAACATGCCTCGAACTGTTTATTACACTCAGATTCGGAAAGTGATGATAATGAAGATTTTCATATTGATGTTGTAGGAGATGTGGAAAATTGCATTAATTATGAGTTGGAAACTGATCGCGAACGAACTGATAATTTACAAAATAATAAGAGAGAAAGGATTGAGGATGAAAACTGTCTATCATGTGATATTTTACAAATAAAAAATAATAATAATGATCATAAAAATAATAATGATCATAAACAAATTGAGAATAATAAAAAGATAAAACGCATAAATTCATTTAGTATAGAATCCCTATTAAATGACAAAACATGAAAGTACTTTTATTTATATTAATTATAATTTAAGACATAAAAATCATTATTTATTATAAATTAAATAAATTAGTTATGTATAAAATAATGTATACAAAACAATTTATATGTATTGGTTCTCTATGGTAAAAACGTCATTACGATCAAATTTAAATTAACTTAAATTATTTAACTTTTTTTATACCCTTCATCTGACTGTTTCAGAAAGGTATATATAATTTTGTTATTTCCACAATTTATATATATATATATATATATATATATATATATATATATATATATATATATATATATATATATATATATATATATATATATATATATATATATATATATATATATATATATATATATATATATATATATATATATATATATATATATATATATATATATATATATATATATATATATATATATATATATATTCTGGATCGTTATGAAAAAAGAAATTGATTGAGTTATGTCCGTCGCCGACCTATGGTTAACATATATGATATGTATAAATATATAAATGATTGGAAATGTTTTCGAGAATTTTGCTATTAAAATCCATGGAAATTGTTAGTTTTTTTTCTATTTTTTGAAGAATCTTCAAGAGTTAGAAACAGATAGATTTCAATTAATTTAGCGGATTTATGATCTAAAGATATGAAGTGAATCTGTCCATTAGTTCCTGAGTTATTAGTACATATGTTCCAATATTTTGAACTTGATTATGGCACTAATTGATTACAAATTATTTTCACGAATTTAATTCTTTTTTTTTTTTTTTTTTTTCAAAATCGCTTCATAAACTATTTCTTTCTTAAAAATTTAGTCTCATGTTGTTGTTTATTAATATAGCAAAACAATAACAATGTAAGGCAAAGTAATGTTTTCGACTTTTTCAGCGTTCTATTTAAGGTAGGGACAACATGACAATAATCGGTACATTAGTTTCCGAGTTATGAGCAAAAACGCATTTTCTCGATATTTAGAACCTCCTATGGGATATATGGACAAAATGTTGATGCAGAAAAATGACAAACTTTTTATAAATTTTGAGTTTTTAAATTTTAAATGTCGGTCCATAAATAGCCGAGTTGTAATTACTCTTATATATTTACACTCGTATTGTTTTAGTTAAAGCGAAAACTACTCGTGAATAAAATTGCGCAGGCATATTGAATACTCTAGCGAATCTATGTTGACTATTCTACATGAAAGCCTATTTATAACAGGGACTTAACGTTAAATGTTAAGTCCGTTGCTTAAAAAACAAATAAAATGTTCCACGTAAGTAAAGGTAAAGGGTACAGGGTAAATTCGGCAAATTATACATTTACAAATTATCTTAATTAAGTTGGAAGATAATCGTCAAAATGAGGAGGTCTTACTGGAAACAAATACACGAAAGTTTCATTATGGAGGGAAACGAAAGATATTAAGTCACCGATAGTGGCACAAAGTTCATTAAGGGAAGCTGACAAAACCTAGTTCAAAGAAAAATTAACTTAAAGCCTTTCAATGCACCTGCTAAGAACTTCAAAATTGAAGAAACTAACTGATGGGAAAATAATAGTGCTGTTAATATTTTTCAATGCGATAATACAAATAGGAATCATTCCAAAAAATGTTGCAAATTTAATGATACCAAAGTATAATTATATAAATTTGACTATATCTTCCTATAGACCTCTTAGCCAATGCCATGCTTGTCAATGAAAAATTATACAATACTACTCATGTGTGCAATTCTCAGCACACATGAGTACCCTAACTTAGCTTCTATTACCCTACAATTTTATTTCAGATGTTTGAAAACATGGGTTTTCAATGAGAGGCAGAGATGTTGTATTCCTTATTCATGCGATCAAATGTCCTTGGTACTATTTTGTGTAAAATATGTCTATAAACGCAGACGTGAATTACCAAAAATAAATTCATTTCTACGACAATTGGATCTACAGTTCCAGAATGATCCACTTGGCCGAAGGTTGTCAACCCAGGGACAGTATTAATCGAAAGTGATTCCCAACAAATTCGCACGAAAATACATGAAATGGGTAAAGGAGTGGAAAAAGGTAATTTTCTCTTAAGGAAGAATTTTAATTTAGACGGTCCTAACTCATACTCATATTATTGGCACGATTTGAGACCAAACGATGTTCGAATGTCAAAACGTAATTTGAGCTGTGGTAGTGTTATGGTTTAGGTAGCTTTTTCTGCATTTGGCTGGTCTAAAATTTGTCTTAAACGACAAGAATGAATAGTTAAAAAAATCAAATATAATACAAATAAAGTTTTTAATTTGAAGAAGTTTTCGTTGATAAAAATATTATTTGCCCCACAAATATTTACGTGATTAATTTTTTCTTATTCTTTAAAAAATAGTTATGTGCATTCATAGGAATATGCATCATTGTAGCTTTAATTGATTAATTAACCATCAGTCAAAATTACGCCTTGACAATAAAGTCATCTTTTATAAAACTATTTGAACACCAGGACTAAGTATTCAGTTTAATTCGATTTGCAGTCATCCCACAGATATGCAGACAGGTGTCTGTTGTAAAAGCTGGCATCCTCTTCAGGACAGAGTGAGGTTGGATTGGACTGACAGTTGAATAAATGTCGTGTATCATGTGTCCTTGACCACATGCAGCACACAGATTGCTAAATACCGATATCAGTTGTGCCAGATCTACTCTTGCTTATTGTTCTGTGGGCGGCCCTCAAAAACGACATTCAAACGGTAACTTGAAGCCGCGGAATTTGAGGCGTCTCTGTGAATGTCGTTTAAAACGGTCATATACGAATTCTGCACATATTTTTGTTCGCTATGTTCGTATATACGAATATCCTTTCTTCTGAAGTTAGTATAGTTTCTCCGATGACATCCTAGCAGGAACTACATACCACTTAGCGATGGTGTCCACAGTGGAGCATCATAATTCGTCACAGCAGACAGGTTCAAGGCTCTGCCGAAATGTTTTGCCGCCATGTTAATATAAGAGAGATGGACAATAATGAGGGGGAAATCAGATCTCTTTAGATAATAAAATTTAAATTAGGTTTCAAAGATTTCCATACTTATAATAATGTTCGAAAGAGAGGCAGATTCAATTAATAATATTCACTTAAAAATGATGACAGAATTAATAAAATTAATTAAAATTGTGTTAAAGCAAATAATAAAAAAAAATCATTTGAAAAACATCTTAATTAACTTGGTCAAATAACAAGTTTGTAGTTAAAATTATTTTTTTTTCCAAATAGTTCTCCTAACATTAAGACACACACATACACTCATATTACATTTCAGGTAAATAAATTATTAAGGAAACTCCTTCACAAAATACCCGGACTTGGTCATTAAAATCGTATGCATGGATGAATGTTTGAAAGTGGCAGTTAAAGTATTTTCTTTTAGACGGTACAGACATAAAACACAAAATCGCTTACAAATATATATATTTGCTGTGCTTTAACTGATATTTTTATATGCACCATTTATGTTGTAGTTGTATGTCTCTCTATCCGTCCGTCTGTCCTTCCATCTGTAAATACGTTTGTATTATTCAAAAAAACATTTTAAAACCACAAATGAATACATGCAATCCGTCATGCAGGTGTGAATGATTCATTAATTTCGCGCCTTCAGTTCTTAACGCGCCGTAACAAACGCGCACCAAACAATTTTAATGTTAAACAAAAATTAAAAGAAATTCGAGAAAATATATTTTTATATGAAAATGAAAAATATTCTGTAACACAGATTAGCACTCGTACATCAGAAGTTTTAAAGATATAAATCATACGATCTAAAAGATATAAACATAAAGACAAGAAAATCGATTGACACAATTAAACAGTTTTTTTCAAGACTTCGACTTACGTTTAATAAAGCAAAATAAACGATCAATTAAGTAAATTCCTCTAGTCGAATTCGAAAAAGTAATGTCGAAAAGGAACATCCAAGATTACCACTATATTTAAATTAACTTAACCTCAGAGGGTTCCTTTGCATTACAAGAAAGCAGAGGAAGACAAAGAGAAAAAACATGTTTAAACGTGACTGTTTTTTATCGCTAAGTCAAGTCCAGCTAAGACTGATTAGGTCACAATCACACTCACACTTTAACGGTTTTAGTATTTAAACAAAGTAACCAGTTAAACATCATAAAAGAAGGCCTTATATGGAGAATTTCATTACAGTCCCAAAAGAAATGGACTTAATACACTTTTAATTTCATGGGAAAACAATTCTGGTTTTTCAACATTACAAAGCGTTCTTCAAGAGTGTAGTGTCCAAAATGTTTTTCTGCAAAACAACTATTTCAAGCATTTCAAGTTCTAATCCAACCGCATTTCATCAACCTTAAATATTAAAACATCATAGAATCATACTTACACACCGAGTTTGGAGGATAATCTTAAAGTGCTTGTCTAAAAAACAAGTCTTTCAAGCATTCCAGGTCCTTCTCCTTCCAAAAATGCAATGAAGTACATTGATGAATACGAATGTCAACAAAAAACACTAGAGTAGCCGCCACCCCAGCTCTTGGAAAAAAGGAGGGAATGACACAAATAGAGGGCGTTGTTTTGAGCAGCGAAACATAAAGCTTTGTGGAAGTCACATACTACTAAATTAAAAATACGTTCTTTGCTTGATATTTTTACCCAAAAATCTTCATCACGGATATATCGCTCTTAAAATTCTATAAATATAGTCATATTGTGATAAAAAACAGCTATCACTGGGTTGACAATCTTTGAACGAGTGTGACTCGGGTCGTTTCGGAATTAAAATCCAATAAATTGTCTGGAACATAGAATAATTCTACGAAAAAAGTATCCCAAAAATGTAGTTTTTTTTAAAAGAGATCTCGAATGAAAGTCACTAAAATGTTTAATAAAAAATCCATGTTTAACCACATCCGATGGAAATATCAATTATTCGAACGGTATCGAAAATATTCATATATTTACAATTGATTCTTTTGGATTTCTGTTACAAACGCATTCCTTACATTTATCATGTGTGTACCTGTATGTACGTACATACATATGTATATTTTGTAGAGTCTCACCGACAATATTCAATCCTGAATATATAAATACGAGTGAAAATGAATAGAGTTATATAAACTGTATTCGTACTTGTTCAAATGTATGAAATTAACACGGGCATCATTTCCAGATAACGTCTTCATCTTCATCTTCAGCATTGTGCCAAGTCATCATCACCCAAAGGCGTTAATTCATTCCATCAAAAAAACAGTTATTGTATTTTGTTGTTTCTTCAATTCTTGTTTTATTTTTTGTACTTTTGTTGTTGTGCTTTTGTGGTTGATGTGTTTTCCTCATTTAACACATTGTTGGAGTGTTGTGGCCTGTAATGGAAACTAGTAATTTTTACTATTAAATACCTGAACAAAAAGAAAAAACTCCGACATATATTAATTTAAATTTGTTTGGTATCATGTACAAATTGTGTAATTATTTCTTGTTCAAATGAATGTTAAGAAAGAGATGGAGAATACAATTTAAGGAGTTAAAATATTTCTGAAAATATTCGAGAATAAAAAAATCTTCTAAATTTATGATTAAGCAATTTTCCTTCATTTCGTACAGATTTCATATTTCTTTAGTCGTGAAATCGTTCAATGGGATCATCATTATGATATTATTTTTTGCTTCTAACGACCTAAACACAAGAACACGCCCGAGTTCATATCAAATTCTCCAGCAACAAAATCTTCGTATTTGGCTCTAAACTAACGAAAGCAGCTTTTAAAATTTGAAATGATTTCATTCTTTGAAACGATTTCGGAGCAATTTTGGGCATAGATAATATAAGATTTCATAGAACAAATGTTGGCATAACTTCCAATTCCAATTGTAGGCAGTTCATCAGTCCCCGCTTATATGCTGCTCTAATTCTGCTTTTTACAATTCTAAGTGATTCTTTATCGGATCCAAGTCAAATCTTGGATTAGTCACCTTAGATTCTTCCATTACTCGACTCTCATTAGCTAATCCTAGGTCAACTTCGTTGAAAGCTGCGATCCATTGTTGTGCTGAAACTTTCATCGAATTGGTAACATATAGACCGCTAAAATGTCTCTATTGTCCATTTATGTTTGGATTTCAACAAAGGCACCAACTCCACTTGACAAAAAAAGGTTTTTACCAAAACATTGCCACTTTCGTGTCTTCATTGGACCTCGCATGTATCCGCTTTTTATTTGCCGATTTTATATTTATCCGGCAGTCAGATAGCAAAGGCTTCTAAAATTAATTAATCTTCCTATGCTTTACTCCAATAAACGTTTTATTACATAGAAAGAATATCCTGACTTATTGACTGAAGTACACATATCAATTAAGCAGACGTCGTTCACACAGTTCCAGAACGACCCGACTACCAATCAGCAAAAGATTCGTCAACTCATTAACAGCTGTATCAACCGAAACTTTTTTCCCCAGGGAAGAAATGTCATTGAGAACAGCTACCATGAATGATTCTTTCAGAACTGCATGACTCTGTGGGCTTAAAATATATAAATTCAAATAATACTTTTTACATATCAAACCCTAAAACTACGTAATATAACGATATGGTTCGGATATTTCAGAGGTTTACTTCGGCACTTCGTAACGATGTTCTGATGCAGAACCGACTCAAGAAGTTGTTGTTAATTAACTGGTATTAATTACTGGGGAAGTAAGAGAGTAAAATATAAAGGTGACAGCTGGTAAAAGTGAAGTTCGGATTAACCGGACTTAGCAAAAAACTTACTTTAGTTCCGGCTCAATAAGCTGTTGATAAATAACTCACACAGAAAAAATGTTAATTTAACATTGTTTCACAGTAAATACAGTTCCTTAAGAATATTTTTAAAATTTTATTACTTGAAATTTTAATACTTAAAAGTAATTCAAAAAATTTATCGCTGTATAATTTTATATTTAATTATACGAAAGATTCTAATATGTACAATATTATTTCATCACAGACGTAAAATCGTTTAATTTAAACTAAATGAAAAAAATTATTCAATCTCAAATCAACTATGTTCAACGTAAATTTTGTTTCATGTTTTTCTTCTGTAGGGACTTTTAGCAACATATAAAACAAATGCTTCGGGAATAAAGAATGCGAAAGGTTAAGTTCGTTTAACTACGAAGTAAATATTTCGGACTCAATGAACAAAGGCTTAGAGTTGGCTAAATATTTTGATATGATGTCTGGCCAGTCATCTCTCGTATACATTTCCAAATTGAAGGATATTGAAGTCTCTATGGATGTTTTCGTTTCTAATATACTATAGAGCGCCGAGTCCGCGCCTTGTGTATAATATCAATACTTGTTTGGCAAGCGATTTTTTCATAATTGAAGGTATCCAATTATGAATATGTTTGTATTGGTTTTAAAACGGTTTTATACACGGTTACTTTATTGTCAATGCTTAATTTGTACGATGGTTAATTAAGAAACGCTAGATACAGGCTTTTCACTTCATATGAAGATTCTTCGTTTCTCCAATTCCATGTTTCCACACGTCTCATATATGGTACTATAAGTTAAATTAGGGTCCTCGTGTGTACTGAGAATTGCCGTATCATAAGCAAATATTGATTTTATCAACATTTTCCTAGACAACCTCACTGAGGAACATCAGACTTTATAAAGAATTCTTCGGTTATAAAGTCATTCGATTTCAACTTGAAATTCAAATCACTTGAGATTGCCATTGATACAAAATTTCGATTAATAGTTCTGGAAAGGGCAAAATCAATGAAGACACGAATTTTCTAACATTTTATCGATCAATTAAAGTATAAGTTGATCGATATCTCTGCGAGTAATGCTAATAAACAATTTCCTAGAATGTTAAAGAATTCTTCGAATTTTTCTTTTGTCATTGCAAACGTTGGCGGGCAATAAATCGAACTAAGAGTCAAGTTTTCAGAAGGACATTCCATCCATCAGACTCTTCGTGCCATCTGGGACGAAAAGTAGTCATCTGTTTCTAATGTGCCATACCATCAGGCTGATAGTTTTATTAAATAAATCATCTGCATTTTGGAAATTATACGTATTTGTGAGTCTCTGAAAACATTATTACAAGAATTTCCGCAAGAAATATGATTTCAATTTGCTCTTGATACGATGTGACAATATTCTATTGCGAATTTCTACATCATTGATGTGGCCAATCTTCCTAGTACGTGCACCTATTAATAATTACACAGGCTGGCTTGAAAATGAATAATAAGAATAATAATAATAAGAATAATAATAATAATAATAATAATAATAATAATAATAATAATAATAATAGTAATTATTATTATAATTTTAATATAAATATTAAAATTTAAAATTTTTAAGAGTTTTCGTATTGAACTACTGAATTTTTAATACATTATTTTTTGTTATTGAAGAATAATATTATAAATATAAAAAATATTGATAACATTGATTTAATAATGAATAAAAATATATATATTTTATCGGCTTAAGCTGAAAAATACAATTAAATTACATGTACAATTATTACTTTAGGCGTTTTGTTATATTAAAAGTTCAGAACTTTAAAATAATTAAAAGTTTGATTGAACGCTTAAACAAATTAATGAAAGATAAATACTGGGGTTTAAGTAATGCCTACGCTCTCTATGTGTGCTTTAATAATAGGAATTTTTAAATTTTCATTTCCGATATTTTTCCCAGGAGTTGGGGTAACTGCATTAACTGACACCATCATCTGTTATTTCTTCATTGAGATTTTCTGCATTTATCTTAAGTTGGATTCACCAAGGTTCTTCTTCGATGTTTAAAGTTTCAAAGTATTGAAAATGTTTACCTGCGCTTCGAACCTTGGATGCTTGAAATACTTGTTTCATTTTCAAGTGCTCGACGCCCTCATTTAACATTAGTCGATTTTAATTAATAATAAAATGTTTTAAATCTTTAATACTCCTGCACAAATACATAAATGATCGTACAATAACACGATTAAATGAGCTACAACCAAATAAAGGAGGCAATCACGTTTTAATGTCAGTCTTTAAACTAAAAAAAACTATATTACCAAACAAAGATATAAACGTAGTAAGTATTAATTAATTATAAAAACAACATCTTTTTAAGTCAGATTTTTACGTAGAACAATCATTTGTACACGTAAAGAAATAAATGATTTTTTTTGTAAATAAGTATTTATTTTAATATAAGACCTTAAATAAAATCATTATCGAAAGGTTTGAGTATAAAATGGACAAAATTATAAACAGGTTCCCACATTTTGATTTAAAAAAAATAATAAAAGCAAAATTCCGATTCGGAAAATCTGTGTGTCGAAATCGAAGAAATCGCCGGACGGTACTTAAAATGACAAGCAGTCCATTTCACTTAAAAAAGTAAATTTATATTCAACCTCCTTGTTCTTTCAAAAATGTTAATCCAAAAGTTCCTACGTTTTCTTATATATCAGATACTTTTGGAAGATGTTTAAACATTGAAAAGATCATAAAACCTCGACTTGTCATTGATTCCAAACCAAACACCAATGATTATTTATTACTTCGGGTAATAAAAATATTTAAAACAATCCACATTCCTTAAAAGTATCTAAGCCGATTTTCTCAGAATAATTATATTATAGGCTTTATTTAATTTAAAATTTTTGGATAACCAGAGTTTCCCAAATTTTTAAAAGGTGATGTTTCTTGCATGGTTTTGTGTGTTCTAAAACTTCTGGTAATAAAACTTTTTGCTCTCCGATATCGATTGAAGAGATAAAGTACAAATATATTAAACCCATTTTTAGAAATTTTTCTGTTAATTGTGGGATTTCTTTTAAGAAAAAAATCTTAAAAAATTTTATTTTGACTTCAAAATTTAATAATTTTACAAAAAAGAAGAAAAGTATTCAACACTTTCACCACACTTTTTCGGAAAATGTGAGCAACGAATTTTATTATTGACAATTTGACATTTTTAAAAAGTAGATATAATTTCCGATTTACTGATTTGTAATCATATGTTCATCTACACCTATCAAAGTATCCCAAATAAGGATTAAAACACTACAGCTCCTTATAAGTGTGCTCACATCTATTGAAATTTTTAATAAATTATGATCAAAGGTTGTTGGACTTAGCTTAGTACAGAATTAACAATACGAGCAATATTTTAATGAAATTAATCTAACCATTCGGAAGTCCATTTCATTTTTGATTTAAAATATTGTGCGATCTCAACTGAAAAATTATGTCATTTGTGACAGATTCAATCCGCTTGTTATCACTGGACGTCTCAAAATAAGTAAATGAATAATCTATCAGATAGATATGTTATCGGGATATAAATTCTTCCACCATTTAACAGAATATTAAACAATATCTTGTCTTTCACTTCAAACATCCCAATAGGTTTTTTATGGTTCCAAAATACATTTGTCTATTTTTGCTTAATTTATAATATTAACATATTATAAAGATCTTTCAGTGTACTTTAAAATTATCCGCTAGTACCAAAAACAGCATCATTATCGACTACAAACGAAATGTAAACGTGAACGAAGGTGAGAAATCAATTTTCAAAATCTTTTTTTTTTTTCACACAAAAACATTAACGGAATTGGATGAATTTATGGTCAGGCATGGAAAAAAGGTTGGCGGTTAAGAAAAGCCTTATGCATTTGGCTAGTTGGGAGGATTAACACAAGACAGAATAACAGAGAGCATAAGGCAACTAAAACCACAGCAATAATAAAAAGAATAACATTGGACAGAAGTGATTCTGAATGTCTGTTTTGGTTTTAATGGCGTGCCCTCATTATTAGTGCTGGCGGCATTTTATACACGCAAAAATGTATTCAACTCAAGTGAATATTTGGATTTCAAGTGAATGAAGGTGATGGTAGTCCAAGAGTAACCAGGAATTTATTACTAACCAACTTAATATTTTGCTATATAACGATAAGGAGCGCCCGCGAGAGACAGAGAGAGAAAGAGAGAAAAAGGGTAAAGAGATGACAAAAGTTGCTTGTGATTCTTAAAGCTAAAATTGTTTTCAAGTTTGCGCGTTTTGGACGTAAATTAGGATAACAACGTGAAATATAATTATTACCTCAATAGCCAGAATTACAATTCGTAGCACTATGGATCAGAATTAAAGAGAAAAAAAACAAAGAGAAAATGAAGCTCCAAAATTTGCAGTTGATAAATTAAATTTTAAAACAATTTTTTCTTTCAACATAAATGGAACTGGTCCTCCAATATGAACATATTTCCTTAACGTGTTTAAAATATTTTTTCTTAAAGAAATATCCCATTGTGCAACTGAATGCACAAATCATTTTTTTTTAAGATTTTGTTTTCCTTTCTTGCTGTTTCTGTAATAAATGTATTAAAGTTGGTAACGCCCCCAAAGTGAGAATACTTTTGATCTTGCCAAGTATTTCAATTCGTTTATGCTTAAGTTGTTTGTATTCTTTTGGATGCTTCGCAAAGACTTTGATTAAGATGCACACGTTTCGAAGCGTAAAGTATTTAAAACTGATTTCTCTATTCATTTTATAGTTGTTGGACATATTTTGATTTCAATTCGTACGCCCTCCATAATAACTTTTGGATTTAAAAGCGCGAGACGATAAATAACTTTACGATAATTGAAAAATTATGAACACATTCTCAGAATTATTTACGTGAGTGCTTGCATTCCACCACTCCACTCAAATGTCCAAAATGGTGATATGGATAACTATAAAATAGATATATTCAGTTTATGATTCAAGAACTCATGACTTATGGTCTCTATCTTTTATTGAATATCACACTGCCCCAAAAGTGTGAACATTATTTTTGCATTCACCTTAAGGCCTGCTCAAAAGCAATTATTAATCGAAATGAACCATATCCAAATTCCATAAAAATGAATGTCTACAAAGTTTGTTCAACTTTTGCTAAATATTAGTGGAAATTGAAAAAAAGGAAAACCTTTAAAATGTGATCGTAATTTAAGATCAATAAAGATTTTAGAAAAATTTATTAGATTAAACCACAGTTGAAGATAAAAATTAGAGTTTAAGTGAAATGTATTCAAACTAAAAACGATCACTTAATTTTATTTATTTTGTAAGGTTAAATGCGATCATATAATGATTAATACAAACATAATAATGTATATCTACAATACATATTTTAGGAAAAAGAATTATTAGTTCCCATTATAACATGACATTAATATAGATCCATTCAATTGAAATTATCCTTTATTAACAGTTCCTTAGTCAGTTAAACACTGTCAATCACTTTTGAGTTGACTACAACTCAACTGCTTACCGGTTGATTTGATGAACAGGAAATTCGCGATTAAGCTTAATACTACGGAGAACTGTAGATACAGGGGGAAAGCCATGCTGTATCTTTGAGAACGACTAGGATAATCTCTGAACTCAGTGACTATTGCATTTCTTCCATGCTTCTGCATAAGACCTTTACTCACCACCTGGGAGAATCGTGGTCTGTCTCCCATAAGAATGCACTTGGAATATACACTGATGGCTTGAAAAATGGAGTCAAGAAGGTGGAGGTGTCTTTATTAGGGAATTCAACATCCGAATGCCTTTCAAACTTCCGGATAAATGTGTTATTCTGCAAGCTGAGATTGCAACAATCCACAGAGCAACCAATTGACTGAGGTATTTTAGGATATACGCCTGAATATCGTGATTTTTTCCAACAGCAAGACCACGATTCGGTCTCTTCGAGTATCTACATCACATCGAAATGGAAGAAAAGAAGGAAGGCAGAGCATTCGAACCAGGTAACGTGATGTGTAGAGACCCTATAGCGTAACACCGATGGAATAAGGATGGAACAGACTTGGTGTTGTCCTAGTGAACATCTCAAGAACTATCTTGGGACACAAAGATGTTGCAGTATCTGCACATTGACGCCTTCAGGTGCAAGCAACGAGAAATGGTTTTCTTTCGAATAGGAGTTGCGGCAAAGAAGAGGAGAAGAAACTACATCTCATATTTTCTGCTGCAGGTATGCTTTTACAGGTTAGCGGATGCGCTTTTTTAGCAGCAGCTCGCTGCTATATCTGACCAATTTTGCGATTTCGGATGTGAAAAATATATGCGGCATATTTCGCTCTGTGATATGAAAGACTGATTAAACTGAACAGCAATCATTTATCTTCCTTTTATCTCTTATTTAAACCTGAATTCAAAAATAGGTTATTCTTTTCGACTTTAATTCTTTATTTCCTTCCATCCTTCCAATTCATCTATTTTCAACTGAATTCCGAATTCAGTTGGTAAAGGCTTTTTTTAGAAAGTTTGAAACAAATACTTATTTTATCAATGAATAAATATTTTTACCTTTTCAAAAAAAAAATCGATTTATATTAAAGTTCCAACTTTAGATTAATATGGATTTATATCGAAATCAAGTATTTATATGGACTAGTATTTTTTAGAATTTTATGAGGAATTTGACGATTTTTTTTTTAATTTTAAGATCACTGCATCTAATTAAAAAAGAAATTTCGCTCTAACAAACACTTCTGTCTAATTTCGTGTAAGACTGATCTGTCAAAATTTAATAACAGTAGTTTATTTGCAAATTTTCTAACGTCACTTCTATTAAAATGAATAAAGAAAGAAAGAAACTACAATTGCAAGAAGAAATCTTTTTAATTGCGTACGAATAAAATAAAATGATCCAGAAATTAGATACCATTGAAGGAGTTTTAAAACGTTTAAACATTGTACACGACAGATGACTGTGACCTTAGCTCATGTGAGTTCACCTCAGCTCCAACCATGTCAAATTTTATTAAAATATCTCTAACGCTTCAGACATTAAGAAGTAACTCATAGATAAGCTCCTAAGTTACATATTGATCATAAGAACGAAATCTTTAAAATTTTTAGCTTCATAAATATGAGAATATTTATTAATTATTTTTTTAATTACCGTATGAACGATCGAACGAATAGATATAAACTTTGTTATCAATTCAATTCAATTGGATTATTATTTCTCTTTATTCGGATCCTTGAACTTTCGTTAAGAATTAATAAATATTGACCAAATGTTCCTTTCTAAATATGGTCTGCCAATATTTATATTTGAATTAAACTTTAGTAATTTCCGGTAAATTAAATTAAAACACATGTTATAAAATATTTCTGGAAATTTTTTGTATAATTTTGATTATTGATTGGTAAAATAATATTTTTATATATACGTGCGATTTTTTTTATATTGACAAAGGTAACAGATGGTTTAGAAAAAGGAAAAAAAGAGTGTTAAAAATGAAGGGAAATTTCTTGTCTTAGTTTAATAAAAAAATGGATTCCAAAACATGATCTCTGACAACAAATAATAAAAAAAGCGATTCTTAATTATTTTAATAAAATTTTTCAAAAACCAAAAAATAAATTTAATTAGATTTGCAATAATACCTTTTAGCGCACTGTGAGGCAGAAGTGACCTTTTTAGTTAGATGGATTTGCATGAAGAGAGCAGAGGTGTCTACCACTTCTTTGTCATTCCGTTTGTAATACCAAACAGGAATCATCTCAGACCCCATAAAATATACAAATTCTTGCATTAAATCAAAATCTAAGTCGATTTAGCTATGTCAGTCTGTCTGTCCGTCTGTCTGTTGGAAACATTCTCACAAGGAGAATAATTTGTCCGAATTCAATGAAATTCGGCCACATTAAGTTATACACTGATATCTGAGAGAACCTCAAAATTCCATAAAGAACTTTTCTAATTTTTTTTTAACAAAACATAAATTGATTTAAACAAAAATTTAATTGTAATAAACAGTTATATATTCTTTATCATCGTCATCATTAAAATCGGATCAATAGAAAAAGATTTATAGGCGTAAGTATACGTATCTGATATGGGTCGCAATTTTTATGATTTTTTTGATCTTATAAATCAAGTTAATAATGACCAATTCCGTTAAAATTTGGCTCAATTATTTTTCAAACTGTCTTGAATATATGTTATTAATCTGACCAATATCGATCCATATTTTGCTAGAACTGCCACATAATGCACCTTCCCGGGTTTAAAACTATATAAAACTATTATATCAATAAGTATTTTTAAACTTTCTTTAATATATGAAACTAGTTCGACAATCATCGGTCATATTTTTATATTGCTCCTTTATAATCCCAATTTCCGGAATAAAATATGAACCAACACCATCGAAATTCAGACAAATAGATAATTGAAATTTTTATACATTTTATTTTTATACATTTTATCTAAATTTTCGCACTAAAAAGCGCAGGTACCATCCAAAATTTTTAGTTCATTTCTAAATAGCTGGAACAAATTTAAATCCTGTAAAAGTATTCTCAGAGTAAAAGATTAGTTGGTAAGCAATTTTAAGACTATAGTACATACAGCTGGGGTCAAAATAATAGCGCCACTCACATGTCACATCTTCGTGACATGTGTGTGTCGGAATAATAGCACTATTTCTATTGTACTTGGAAAAACCATAAACAGTCCAAATAATTGTTAATTACGTAATTTTTAATTGACAAAGTTTTCAAAAAGCGTGTTACTAGAATTTCTAATGGATTGGTCCAAACACTGTACCTCAGAAAAACGAGAACTTATTAAAAACCATAGTTCTGATAAACAAACTTATGCCGAAATAAGAAAAATTATTGGATAATCAAATAAAATGATTAGAAATCTCATAACCTACAAATTAAAAGTAGGGAGTAGTGAACGAAAAACTGTGACAAACCCACATCGTAAATCACGTCAAATGAAGGCAACATTTATCTCAGCATCAGGGATAAAAAAATAATTAAATCTGTTAATTAGTTCTGAAACTGTATCAGAAGGCGTAGGTAATATAATTTAAAAGTCCATATTCCCTATTTGACTGCTCCGCATGTATATAAGAATTTGCTAGAACTTACTTGGTTTGGCATATTGAAAAAGGGGTGTAGTATTCTGTGGATTTATGTAAGGATGCCCCTCAGCAAGGAATATATCAAAAAAATTACAAGAAAAACTTTCAAACACGACGGTTCTTTTCGTACAATGGTGTTAGACCCATTTATTGTATTAAAACTATTATGGATCTGTCAATATGAAATTATTAGACGAAGTAATGCTACCATATACATCTGAAGAAATGCCACTGATTTGGGCTATGCGACAACACAACAACCCGAAACATAATAGCAAAATTGATAAAAAAGGGTTTCATAATAATGAAGTCACTATCACGAAATGACTTTCCCAGTCTCCCAATGTAAATCCAATCGATAATATGCCTACATAAGTATAAAAGAAAGAGTCGGTAATTAAGCCGACAAATAATAGCAAAATTTGGACCACTATAGAGCAGGCATGGAACTTTATTATGCTGGAAAGGTGCCAGCATAATGGGAAGTCGATATTCGGCTGTTTTTACTAACAAAAAAGTACTACAAAATGCTAAATATAAAAACTAAGTTAAATTCGATAAAATAATAATAAAAAAATAAAAAACAACTATTTATTTTTGGTTATTTGTTATAGTTGGAACCATGTAGAACTTTAATTTTGACACCAGGTTTTATTCATTCTTTAAAAATAAAAATAAAAAGAGGTAATGAATTGAAATATATTTGCTTCTTCTTTACTAATTTTTTAAACTTATTTTTGTTAAAATGGCTTTTATGACTAATTAAAGAATTCGTATGTATGTGGTGCTATTATTTTGACCGCAGCTGTATTTCCCCAGATCCTATACGTTAAATTTTTTTTTTTCAAAAAATTATGGTAAAATTGTTCCACTAAATTACTCTCCACATTTCATTACATTTTCACAAAATTTCTTTCATTACATTTGGAATACATTTTCAAAAATATTGCTGTTAAAGTTATCTAGATATTTAAATAATGACTTTGTGGGGGTTCAACCCCACCACGCCCTATTGACAAAAACTATTGCCCATCTTTCTTTTTGAACATCAAGGAGCCATAAAATTATGAAATAATTTTCCGAAAGTGCACTATAAAATTATTAAATTCTTTCAACAAAAACTAACTTGGCCCTACAAAAAATTAACCAAGCTTTAAAAGCCCTGCCATCTGTGTTATTAAACAGTAGCAGGAGAACTTGTCCGTTTTAGAAAACCTGGTTAAGGCAGAAGGAATGGTCCGCATGATATTTTACCAATTAAAGTCCGTTTAGTTCAATGTTCGGACTATAATTCTTGCTGCAGATGGATGGCGATACGTATCACAACTTCCTTGTCAACAATTTTTGTTGCTAGTGATCATTGGAATGTTAAAAATAAATT
Source organism: Cochliomyia hominivorax (assembly GCA_004302925.2). Classification (NCBI taxonomy): domain Eukaryota; kingdom Metazoa; phylum Arthropoda; class Insecta; order Diptera; family Calliphoridae; genus Cochliomyia; species Cochliomyia hominivorax. Next base: position 74,462,944 of record PYHX02000495.1, on the reverse strand, counting down.
TAGGATCCAAAACTAGTCAAATTTTCACAAAATGTCCTTGGCATGACATGCACTACACAGTTGCAGTAAAAAAAGCCAATCATTTATTACACAGGGCTCTATAAATATCGAAATTTTCATCAAGAAATGTTTACAAAACATTCATAGGATTTCATAATGAATTCACTTATTTTTGGTATGTTTATTATATGTAGCATCTATCTCGCCACTATTTTTCTGGTACTACTTCGTCGTTCCCAAAATCTCAGATGAATTATCCATCAAGACTCATTGTAAAAGCTCAATCTTATTTTAAGAAATTAAACAAGTTGTAGACCTTTATATGCAACAGCCTCCAAACACTTGAACTTGGATTTTGATTGAACGTTTGAATAAATTTTCACCAAAATTTTTAGATAGCGTTCACTATAACAACACAGAGGAGTAGTATCCCATCATTATAGTGTACCTCTGAAATTGTTGCAGCAATTAATGGAGAAAGTGGGTATTGGTATTCCGTTTCAAACGAAATCTTTAATATCGCAAAACCCGAATCTATAATTTCTGAATAAAGTCTTTAGAAGAAAAATTTTACATTTTTAAATTAGGAAATTGATCTCGCTCCTTCAATATTCTCGTTTAATTCTCCTCATACGCGTTGATTTGTATTAAAAGTGAAATGGAATCATTTTTTGAATTACTATTACAAAATCGTACAATTATTTTTCTCACTATTTTTAATATATGTTATTAATTCAACCAATATCAGTCTGTATTTAGCTATAGATGCCATATAACTCCTCTTCCCGGAGAACTGTTTTATATATGAAGAGTTTTTATTGAAATCTTCATGATTGTTTTTTAATTATGTTGAATGTATGTTACTAATTTGACAAATAACGATCTATATTTTGCTATAGCATTTATTTAAGACCCCTTACGGGGAAAGGGTAATAAGCTTAATAAGAACCTCAATATTAAATTCGATCTAAAAATGTATGGATATTTATACAGCTACATGTACGTTATTATCATTCAAAATATCGTTAAAATCGGATAGTAGAAAATTGGTTAAGATGCAAAATTTTGATACACCCCAAATATCAGTTTGTCATATAATTTACATTTTTAAAGATAATTTTCTGAAATTGTTGACATATATTTATTTTGACACATATGGCGATGGAACCTTTATTAGACTCAGCCCTCATTTAAGTTCCCATCTTAGAATATGGCTTCAAGCTTACAATTACTTTTTCTTAATGATTTTAAAATATATTACTTACTTGACGAATATCGATCCATAATTTGTTATAGCTTTCAGTAAAGCCCCATTTCTCGGAAAAGAGTTTTACGCTTCTAAAATTGTTAACTTTACATCAATTTTGTTGAAGTTTGGTAAATATATTTTTATCTTCAATATTTATACTAATTCCTTTCTTCAATATTGTTTTTTATGAAATTGTTTTTAAAAACTTCGGATTGGTGCCAATATTTATATTGAATTTTAAGAATATGTTCCAATATAATGAATATGTTAGTAAGTAGTGGTGAAGGGAATACAAGACTCGGCAATCCCTAATATTGTTAATTGTTCCTTGAATTTTTATTCAAATTCTCGATGATTGCGACATATGTTCGAATACAATCCAATTTTTTAATCTGGTAAAATGACATTGTTAACCTCGCAACATAAATTTTAAATAACAACTATTTTATAATGCATACCTACAGGGGCGGGGAAATTATTGCAGCAAAGACTTAAACTCAAGTAACAAAATTGTTTCTTTATGCTTAAACTAGATGGCACTCTTTGAGATAGAATACATTTTATACAGCCGGTCGTATAAATTTAAGAAAACTAGATCTGACTCGACGAAGAAATCAGTGAACCTGATGGTTAATAAATAATGAAATACATAAACTAATTTTGATTTTATACTCGCAATACCCTCATTTTATTTTCCCTTTGGAATAACGACTTCAAATTACCGAATATTTTTTATGTGAGTAGTTTAAATAAACAAGGGACGGTTTTCGACTCTTTTTATATTCTTCAAACTATCGGATCTTTCAAAGTTTAATCTTCATTAAAAAAAATAGTTAATTTCTAAAAATGATAAAAATCAGAGAGATAAAAATGAAAAAAGTGCAAAATCTGAATGAATAATTTGCAAAAATTGTTTTGAAGTCGTATGTAGAAGTGAAAAATTGTTTTTACGAAACTGAAAAAGGAATGTTTGTTTGCGGCAAGAAATTTTTTGTGTGTTTATGTATGGACATTTTCGTTTTCTTTTCAACCATTTCGCAATTTTGAGGAGTTAAAAATAAACATCTTTATTTTTGCTCTTCCCTTAAAGAAGCACAACATATTTTTTTCCGATTTTGCACAGAACAAAATTAAAAAGATAAGAAGTAAAAAAGGTCATTTGAAAATAGAGATTTTGACCGAGTTTTCCATACTCTGAAAATAACACAACGCTATACAAAAATTTAAATTGAAGAGGATCCACCTACCAAGAAAATAAAATAGACAAACTAATTTAAAATCATATCACTCACTCACTGTTCTTTATTTCAGCGAAAGATTTAATACTGCTTAATTTTTTATCTGTTCGAATAACTTTCATGTCTATTCGATCAGAAATATTTAAAGGTCTCCCACCGATACATCAACAATTTAGAATCATGTGCCAAATCTATTTTTCTTTTTTGGAATTTTTCAACTTCCTGAATTTTTAAAGAACAAACTTATTTTTTAAATCTATTTTCGAATTGAAAATTATAAAAATTTTCAAAATTTCTGACTGTGGCCTCCCTCTTCCCTTTTAAGACAAGATTTTTGGAAATAATCTTATAAATATCTTATATACATCTGTTAAACAGTAAAAGGTACTTAAAAATTAGTACTATTTAAAAATAAGCTAATGGGTCTTTGGTACTTTTTTTAAAAACTTAAATTTGGTACTATTTTGGACAAAATGTTTTAATGTTTTTTATGGATTTAAAATTCTCTAAATTTGGTTTAAAAAAAGTAACAAAAAATATATTCATTTTTTATAAGCTTATTGTGCGCTCACCGTCTGCAAAAAAGAAACAGAACCAAACATGAGTGGTTATAGGAATTCCGAGTGATGTACGTAATTTCTAAATTTGGTAAGCTATCCTTTAGAGAAATTTTAGGATCTCTTGTTTATAAAGGCTGGAAGTTATATAAGTAATGTTTCACCGTTGTGTAGTTCTACATACGCTACATTCGATGTCTTCTGTAACACCCATTCGATTAAGATGTTGTCCTAGAGTGGAATGTTCAGGAAGAACACCCATCATCTTACTATACTTACTTTTTCCAAGTTTCGTGATTTTCTTCTTCTCATTCTATCATCCATTCCTGCAAATTGACTTTCAATGTGATGAAAGGCATTAGATTTTCAAATTTAACCAGCAAACATCTGGCCTCGTTTGCTAATTTCCGATCAATAGCACTTGGCCAGGTACCCAGATGATGTGTACCATTAATCATGATGTGTCATATTAACCAGCACGTACGAGTCTTTTTCGCTCTTTCCTCCAGATGTTGCCTCCATTTAAGTTTCATATCAATTATAACACCTACATAAGTATTTAACCTGAGTTGATAATATAATCTCCCTGTTCAGATAGCAGGGATTGTCAAGCCGATTTGAAATTTGCTTTTTTTGAAGATTCTTAAGTTCTTCTTCGTAAATTTCCGAATATCTAAGAACTTTTACACCAACAGTTCTTAAATGTGTAACTAACCACGTTCTCAAGAAACTGTTTTACGGGACAAAACGTAGGATGGATGAGACCATGGGGAGAGGTATCCCTAACACATTAATAATATATTTAAATAGTATGATAATATAACACTTATGTTTGTTTAGGGCCACTAAACAATTTTAGGCAAAACAAAGTTTGCCGGGTCTGCTAGTCTATATATACAAAAATGAATCTGTGTTTGTTTGGGAGTTATAGACAGTTAAACCAATTTTACTGAAATTTTCACAGAAAGATCCTAATATACCCCAAAAGTATAAAATATTTCAATAGGACCAGGGGCAGGGTAACCCCATACACAGCAAATATTAATTATCGAATATCTTAAGAAATATGACAGCAAGAATTTTCGAATTTTGTTTCAATCACTTTTTCAAGGAACTGTTTTACTTGAGAAAATGTACAATACAAATTTTGATCATCGATTATGAAGGAACCACTTCACCGAGAATTTTCAAATTTCATCCCAATACCTTATTTAAGGAACTAGTTTACAAGACAAAATGAGCCGCGGATAGAATCAGGGTAGCCCCATACAAAAAGCAAATTTTGATCATCGAATATATAAAGAAATATAACATCGAGAATTTTCAAACTTACTCCCAACCACGTTATCAAGGAACTATTTTGGTGAACAAAATGTAGAACCGAAAGGTCCAGGGAAGGGAAATCCCTTAGACAAAGGAAATAAAGATTATCGAATGGGGTAGATCCCATGCAATGCAAATATTAAATACAATTTTAGAACGGAAAGGTCCAGGGATATTTGGCAATTTCTTCTCAAAATTTCTTTCGTGATCTTGAATTATGCAGCGAAGCGTGACGTTTAAAATCTTAATATTTTAAATAATAAAAAATTACAAATACGTCAAATATACTTTTATTACAGATACTATAAACGTTTGAACGCTTTGTTTTAAATTGGTTTCTTAGAAGAGTTTGCGTAGCGGATGCTAATAAAGGCAAAGAAGTAAAATCTCTTAACTTGTTACACTTACGCCCATGAATATCTGGTGGGGGGAACAAAGGACATCGATCTTTATTCTTTATTTTGCTTTAAAAATCTCCCAATAGATTTGCTTATTCTCCCTGAAGGCGAATATACTATTTCGAAACATAACAGCCATATTAATGGCTAAAATGTTGACGATATCTATGAAGAAACTTATAGCTTACAAATTATTTAACTATAATAGTCTATTATGTACATAAATAAAAATTATAATGTAAATAATATTTAAGTTCTTAATCATTCAATATAGAAAATCAGGCTGACGGAGTCCCAAAAATGTAAGAATTATAAAAATGTATTTTTTATTACATATTTGATAAAATTATGTAATGACCATTACTATATTTTCCTATGTTATGTAATCATTTAATACTTGTTTAAACCCAGTTGATTGACGGACGAATATAATCATTCTACCAAAAAATTATAAAAATATGTTCTTTTTATCTAAAATAAATATAAAAATAAATCCTAATCATTAAAAAAGTAATATCACCTTTCCCTGAATTAAGCATCACTTTTGAACCATTTTACCCCAAGGTGCGATGTATTGATGATTTACATGTACTCATTATTTGTGCAATTTAGGAGTACGATTTAACTAACGGTTATTAATTTTAATATAGGAATTTTTGCGCTAAAATCAAATATGTACAAATGCCACCAATAATGAATATTAAAAACGTTTTTAATTAACCATTATAAAACTTTTATAAAAATCGCGAAGTTGACAATGCGCTTTCGAAAAATGCGAAATGCAAAAATGTAGAATTACCACAAGGTTTTATTTATTTAAGATTATTTTAGTATTTATAAAAGTTTTTGCAATTATGTTTATTAGTTTTATAAACATTCCGTAATATTTAACTTGGACATTTACTTTATATTTATTAAAAAATCTTAATCATAATAATCATAATAACCACAATAATCATAAGGTGTACATTTCGGAATAGGAATTCGATTTTTACGTATCTTTTCATACCTTTTAATTTGACATTCTATGCTAGGTTTATTAAATGTGCGACCTATAAGACGATCAACTTCATCTTTACTTTTAATTTCAATTTCTGTAGCGTCATTTATAGACTTTTTAGCAATTACTTTATTGTTTTTACAACAAATATATTCATATCCATTGGATCGTAAATTTCTATTTGCATACATAAATATTGGATAGATGGTTTCATCGATATACTCTTTAATTTGTATTAATTTTGTTGTATTGCATGACTTCAATCTATTCCTATTCGAAAGAAATTCGACTTTCGTATCAATCTTTTTAAATTCTACTAATAGTGCAAGCTTTGGTGCTAAAACATTTTTATCTATGATACTAACGTTTAATATATCATCGGTCACTAGATTAATTGACATAATGTTAGCGATATCAATTATTAAATTTTTTAATGGAAGTGTTAATTCCTTCCTTGGGAAATCTTTTATAATAACTTTACAATCGTTGGGAATTGCTAATATGAATTTGCGATCTCGTCTAGAAGCATTCTGAGAGGATTGTGTTTTTGTAACAGTTCCGCCGCTGTTGTTGGAATTACTTTTTTGGTAATAAAATTTTTGATTAATACAACTGTTGTTGTCTTTTAGAGAGTCGTCGTTATGATCTGATTCAATTTCTTTTAAACTGTTCCTGGAACCTTTGATATTATCTGAGTTTAAGCTATAATTTGAATTTGCTTTATCAATTATTTTCTGCTGATTACATGAATCATTTTGTAACTTTTCTATTTGGAATAAATTGTTAATCGGTCGATTAATATTTTCTGTTATTTGTTTTTTTAGTTCTACATTAAGATGCTTTAATCTTTGTTCAAGCATTTCAATTTTACAATTTAAAACCATTTTGGAATTTTCAATTTCGTTGATTTTCTTATTGAGTTTTAAATTGTCTGCTCTTAATTCAGTGATTTCTTCATCTGTTTGATTAGTTGTTACATCTTCGACATTTATATTCGATTTTAATTTTTCTTTCAACTTCTCATTTTCTTCAGTTAATTCATGTATTTTGTCCTGAAATTCTGCTCTCCAGTTTTCTGAAATATTATATAATCTTTGTATATCGTCAATCTTTTGTAAATTTTTGCTATTTAATTCCTTAAGACTTTTCACGTTAACTGTAGATTTTTGAAGTTTTGTACTTAAGTTGAATACTTTATCTACTGAATCCTTAAGTTGTGATTTTAAATTGTTTACAGTTTTTTCAAAGTCCATACTCTCATCATCATTATTAAAGTTAAAGTATATACGACGTGATTCAGGATTATAAGACTTGCAGTATGGACAACTGGATGATCTAGAAAATGTTATGAATAAAATTTTTAAAATGGTTACATATGTAATGTTGCGAAAAAAACACCACAAGGCGATATCAATTTTAATAACGTCTGTTTCAAAATATTCTTTCAATGTGATGTTTTCAAATCATATATATACTTCGTTCCAGAATCTTCATAAAGGATTTAATATATAAATTATGCTTATAAATAAAAAAGTTTTCAAAATATTGTACACAATGCATTTTGTAATAAAAACAAAGAAGTTATCATTAAAGTATTAGAGGACATACATTCCATTTGGTGTTAAACAATCCAACAAAAATCTCATTAAATTTTAATTTTATAAAAGAATCTATGAGCGAAAACTTTTGGGTCTGATAGAACCATTTTTGTTCAGAAATCTCCTTAAAGAATATCTTTACCTTGACAACAATAGCCTTAACAAATAGCGAACAGAATTTATTTCTTCAAAGCTAAACAAATTAAATTTGGTTTCATCCCTCCTCAGACTTTTGCTTACTGTCCACTTGTCTATGCATAATCATGTAATATTTCAAATGATTTTTTATTGACCAATTAGGCATTTCTTCATGAGTTGCTTAGAATGTAAATAAGTTATCCTCTAACCCATGGGGAACGCAGTTTAGGGAGAATTGATTTACTCCAAAGGAGTGTCCACAGGCAATCTATAAATCTTCCTTCCACCGAACAAATATTTTTCCTTTTTCCTTTTTTTATTTTGTATAACACTTTTAAGAAATTTTCACTTTTAAGTTATATAATTAATTTTTTTCAATAATTATTTTTTAGCGTTCCAATTTTTCTGCTCGTTAAAAATTTTGAACTTTTTCATTTATTAACATATATTTAATCCCTTTTCGAGGGAAAAAATAAATAGCAACAATGAACAAATAAATTAGTTATCGTTGTTTTGAAACAGACAATATTAAATTTGTAAATTTTGTAAGCATAAAAAAACAAACCTCGATAGCCATTTATTTATACAAAAATAATGGAAGACGTGACCACACTGGGTGGCGTAAATACTGTCAGTATTTTTAAATGTTTCCTTACAAACTGTACACGATATATTCAATGAAAACATGTTATATATTTTCTTTTAACAACAACTATTTAATAGTAATTAATTTCCCAATAACAAAGAAAGTAGAAATACACATCTTCTGAACAAATTAAAAACAAGAAATGAATGGTTTCAATTCTTATCTAAATAAATAAATTAATGGGGGAAACCCCTCATTATAATTAAAACCTTATGATGGGAACAATGTAAAATAATTTAGGCGAATTCCATTGCAAGTTCATTTAAAGTCTGGCATCATGGCAAAATGTCTGGCATGTTTTTCTTTTTCATTTTTATCATGGCAGAATTACTAATATGGTGGGCATAATAGATCAGCTGATTTCTTTGCTTTCTTCCATTTTAGTAAACTTAAGTAAAAATTTATGAAATAAAATTTTATTGCGAGAAATAAATTGTGAAAAAATTGTTGGGAAATTTTTTGTAAAAACTAAAAAAAATCAATTTTAAATGAATTTTTAATTTTAAACAATAAAATAATTCAATTGTGTTTTTATTTGGATTTTTTGATTTGGAAGTTTTTTTTATCGAAGCTTTTCTTTGCAGAACCGAGAAGGACAATGAACTAGAGGAATTTTGTTCTATATCATCAAAAGCTTCGGTTTCGGAGGCATCACGATCGGGAAAACAGAACATAGTGAAATGAATTTCTTGGTTATCGCAATAGTTATTATCATTTATTTCGAAATGTTTTTTAAGTGAAGTACCTCCTACAGGTTGTTTTTCCTACCAAAAACTCTTAAGACACCGTCATCCATCGACATATTCCATTTTATATTTGGGTGGTCGCCAATACCTCGCGATAAATTTCGCGTTGTATTAAAAGATGCTACACTGAATCATCACTTTTAGATTTTTTGGTATAGAAGAACCCACTTAGTAGCAAATCTGCTATATCTATTTGACCATTCTTTTCGTTTAGAAGCCATTGGGATCAGTATCACTTTCATCGCCACTTACTTATGAAATGTTTGTTTATGTTGTTTGGAACGTTTTGATTTTCGGTGAATTGCAATTGGAAACAATTTTGGCTTAAGTTTCTTTTCTTTTAGTTCTAATTTGTTGACAATATCTAAAATTATAACATATTATAGGGAATTAATACAACTATTTCCAACGTTATCCGTTGATAGAAAAACTTGTTCAGGATGGTTTTAAAAATTGAAAGCATTTTCAAAAAGAGTTCTCGACACAAGCGGTAAGAAAGCAGTACTGTTTGATTAGGGCGAAAAATTAAAGCTAGTACAAATACAAAATGCTCAAAAGGTTCCCGTCAGAAGCGTTGCTAAAATTTAGAAGCCAAAAACAGAGCACGGAAATTGAAGTCAATTTTTCTAAAATATATTCTTACTGCATAATGGATGACGAAACGTATGTTCCAACAAATTTTTCGCTACTTTCTGGTCAAATACTTCACGCTTTTGATGCTCAAGGAAAAGGTTACTTCCATTCATAAAACTTGGCATCCAGTTACTATGGTAAACAAGCCCTTGAGTATTTGTACCAAGAGAGGTAAATCCTCTAAACTGCCCAGAGCTAATGCTAGTGAAAAAATTTTGGGCTCTTGTTAAAGGAGAATTGAAGATTTTTCGCAAATTCGGGGTCAAATACTTTATATTGCTGATGTTTGGAACATTGAAGAAAAGGTTAGGATCCAAAAACAGTCAAAATTTCTCAAACAATTTTGGTATGACAAACAATACGTTGTTGCGGCAAAAGAAGTCAATCATATGTTATAACATTCTCCATAAATACAGGAAAATGTACAGAAAAATTATATCACTTTTCAAATTGGAAAAAACCAGATTTTGTATATTTATTGAACACTTAAAATGCACTGAATTGTTTGTTATCTTTTTGTTTTTGTTTTAATTTCTGTCATTGTTTAAATAATATAAATTAAAAAATATTTTCTTAAAGAATTGTAAAGTTTAATAAATCTAACAGAATTTGCGTATAAGCCTCTTCGGTGATCGTTCGAACCGAAATAATAAAAGGTTTGGCGAACAAATGTGTAAGAAGATTCGTTATAAAAGTTTAAACAGACTTTATTTCTAAACATTAAAAAAGTGGAACCATATATTCGTGAACCACCTTCGTTCGGGCTATGATGACTAATATGTTGGAATCTATTATTACTGAAATCAAAGGCTTTGAGAAAAATAACTTCCCCTGCATGCCGTTTAAAACAAAAACCTTTGACAAGAAATAACAAAATGCTTAACTGGAAACTGTTTACATAATTTTATTTTTCTTTGAAGAAATTCCAAAACTTCCAAAAATCTTTAAAATATATATTTTTTGGAAAAAAATAAAATTTTCAAAAAATTTTAAAACTCGTCAGTCTAATCAAAATATAACACTAAATCTAAAGAACATCCGTAAAACACTAAAACATGAATGTAAAGTATACGCACGAGTTGTAAGCAATTTGAAATTTATTGAGGATACAACAAGATAATTATTACTTCCAACAGGCAATGATCCTAAATATACTGCCGATGATGTGAGAATGCCTATGCCCATAATTATACTGCATAAAGTTCCTATATGAATACTATTGTAACCAAATTTAAAACAATAACAAACTTAAGAACTTGTTTATCACCGGAGTATCATGAAATACTAAACATTTAAGGGAATCTTACCATGTACACTTAGGCTTTGCATTTTAGATTTATTTAATTTTTTCCTTTTTTATTAATTTTTTTAATATTAACACTGGAGTTTTAACTGATGATTTAATAACTAGTGAAGTCTTTTTCCAAATGAATACCAAAGTACGTTACATAATCTGAATGTGTTGTAATGATATCATTTATTATACGTTGAGATAATTAATCTGGCGCTGGTTGGAAGATCAAAAATGTAAATTAAGTATACATTTGTGAAACAGTCGCATTTATTGCAAATTCCTCTTTGATGAATCCATTATTTTTCACTCTGAATATCGGTTACTTAGGTATGACTCCAGTAATTTGTGAGCCCATAATGAATGTAATCATTTTATATTGTATATTAAACCTTCATGCCAAACTTTATCAAAAACTTCCTTTGTTATTTGTTAAAGTTTTAATATATTTCCTATTTTCGATGATCTCTTTCATATTAGGATCTTTCAATTTAACTTTCAACTAACAATTTTCAGCCTCAGCTTTATATCTGGCGATTACGTTTCTAATCTAAGTTTTCTTTTCACATAAATAAGGTTTTCAGTATCCGAATTTGAAATATGTTTTATATTCTTATTTTCTACAATCACTTTTAAGTGCTCAAGAGCTGAATTCATTTTCAAAAATTCATTTTATGCAACAAAATGAATATGTTTATATATAAAAACTTACAGAACTTAAATCTCGAAAACAACTTACAAAGCAGAAAACAGATTAAATCTTTAAAAGTTTTAATCTGTTTTCTGCTTTACAAGTTTTGTTAGTATATTATGAAAAAAAGAAAACAATTTTTCGTCCGATTTCTATATACAACTTCATATACCTCCTTGCACATAAAATAAATGTAAACGGTGGCTTTAAATTTATTTTCTTCTTTGTGTAGAAGGCTTTCATAATATTGTAGCCATAATTTTGAATTCAATATCCTAAATAATTAGATTTCATTCACGACATGAACAATTATCCCACAAAAATATTTTTATGTAGTGTGAAAGAAAAAATTATACTTTCATTTTTAATTTCATGGGATCTCCCTTAAAACATGCCTTACAGTTGAAGTATTTAGTTAATACTAATTTTTACAATATCATCATCTGTCCGAAATAAACCCAAGCTGGAATTTCACCAGAAGTTTTTCTCAATAAAAATATTCTGGTTTCATATTCCTGCGGATTCTGAAGATTTAGCATTTATATTTTTTTGGGTTCCTAATTAAGTTTCTGGTTCTAACTTAATAAGTAAATTTAGGGGGGAGGCAATTCCTCATAACAATAATAATATAGGCGATTTCCATTGTAAGTTTATTTAAATCTGGCAACATGCCAAAATAGTTCCGCCACTATGTTATGCTTGTTTGATATGTACGTAAAGATAACATTGATATTATTTTCTTACATTGGATAAAAAACTGGAATTGTTTAAAGTTACATTGATATTGTCATATATATATATATATATAAATTATATATATATAATATTATATATATATATTATTATATATATATATATTATATATATTATATATATATTATATATATATATAATATATATATATTATATTATATATATTATAATATATAATATACCTCGGTTTTTAACATTAAACGTATTTGAAACTTTGATAGGACTATCCTCTTTATTAGCAGGATTCATTGAAACCTAAATAAACACCTTTAAAGTCGGGCCAAATATAAGGAAAGTGGATCGTTTAAATATTTTTATAACTAAGGTTTTCTACTTTTGTCCATGTGTATCCATACTCGAAACCATAACTCATCTACATTTGCAGTCAAATCGAACGATCTAGCCATTTTCGAAGTTATACATCTACTTCTATGTCATACATCATATGAAACACTATGCGAAGCCTTGAAAAAAAAATAAATATCGTAAATATCCTACTCCACCACTTACACTAATGTAAACACTTGCTTAAGTTACAGAATTAGGGACAATATTCATGAAATTAGGCACATACACATATGCTCAAAATAATAGATACACCTTCAAAAAAGCAACCATAATTTAGAAATTATGCTAACAAGTGTTTCGGTCCCTTTTCTAAATGAAATTTTTGTTTGTTAAAATAAAAAGTATTATGTAATTTTATGGAAAATAATGTATTTACAATTTTAACTTTTTCAGAAAAAAATAAAATAGAACACGACATTTATGTTAAACCGAAGAAACCAATTCGTAAACGAAATAGGTGGATCGGATAGGACGCAAACAGCTTAAAACACTTTTCTGGAAAGGGTCCTTATATGGAAGCTATAAAAAAGCCGATATTCGTCAAATTAGTAATTATGTTTATAAAAATAATGGCATTAAATTTCAAAAGATTTTAATCTATAATTGTAAGTTCGCCGAAAATAAAAGAGAAATTGAACAAATTTATTAAAGATGTACAGTGTAAATTGCTTATAGTGTACATTATATTATTTTTAAGTAATTATCTTTCCAACTGAAACTAAAACTTGGCCCTCTCACCAGAAATTTGAACATTTCCCACGTAAATAAGTGCTGCAATTTCAACATGTTTATAAATAATGTTGCATAACTTTGTAATGTTTCAACATACTTTAGATAAATTTCGCAGAGAGTGAGTGAGAGGAACTAGAAAGTTATGCTCTTCTCCACTCCAAAAATATCTTAGAAATATAACTTTATGATTTTTGCATAAAAATTATTTAGAATTATGTAGAAATAATATTTTAGAAATTTATTTTGACCCAAGTGCAATCAACCAAGTTCAAAAAACCTGTCCAAAAAGTGGATCAAAATTTTATTTTGTTTTAAGCTTCTAAGCATAACTTTGTAGAGAATTATAATGGTTATATGAATGTAAAATATTTTTTTCAATTAAATCATAAATAAGTTTAGGCGATTTTTTTATTCGAGGTGATCAACTTTAGAGATCCCCTTCCCGATCACAAAACCCACTACAACATATAATGCCCATGTGAAATTTCAATTGTTTCAAATTGACAAAATTATTAAAAAAAAAAAAAAAAAAAAAAAAAAAACTTTTTGGGACGACTGTATAAAATCATATATACTCTCTTTTTGATTTTTTTAAAGGCATGCTTAAGCTTAATCTTCAATAATAATTTAATTAAATCGAATTTGCAGATTTTATACGTCCGTAATTATTTTATAATAAAATTTTTAATTATTTTAATATTTAATTTTTTAAGTTCTCCAATACATTTATGAAAATAAATATTAAAAAAAAGATATCGCAAAATTTTGGTTTTCTTATCATTTATTTCCGAATGTATATCGTACATCGTATCATATAAATAATTAACCCTATAAAATACTATTATCAATTGTGTTTGGAACCTAATGTTGTGGAATAGATGGTTTACCACAATATTTTTTTGTATAAATATACAGTTATGAACATAAGTATAGGCACAAAATAAAAAAATTTACATAAAATATTAATTTTTAAGAATTTTTTATACAGTGATAAAATTATAGAGTGTAAGATACTTTTAGAATATGATCGTTTTGGTGGAACAAAACTTTAGCACTTCTATTATTCGATGGAAATTAGTCTGAAGGCTGCAAATGTGGGAAGATCATTATCGTAATTAAATGTGAAGGACTGTTGTAAATTCAACTTCTCTGCACACTTCTAAACATTTTTCTTTTAAAATATTAAGTTCTGCAATCCCAAGTGCTCCTGATTCTAAAAGCTTTATGCCTCCTTATTAAATCGATTTGCCTAACACATCTATTCTTCTGATTAATAGAAGATATCAATGGTGTTAATATTTTTGAATTTTAGCCAACATTTTGAAGCAAACTCCGAACTGTTTTAGCTAACACTTCCTTACCCAAATCTTTGCTTATAGCTGCAGAAATAGTGCGAATGTTTTATAAACATTCCACTATTCCCAATGCTAATGTTTGTAACATACAGAAAGATGGTGTTAGTCCCACCTTTAAGTTGTCCATGTAAACGTTGTGACAATGTTTTTCCCAAATTTTCAGATATTTTAACGAAATTTGGTATAATTATTTTTTTTGTTCTAAGGATAAAGCCTATTGAAATCTAGGATTGAGATTTTAAGACCATAATAGTTCGAAATTCAATAAAAAAAAGTCCTGTTATATTCAAACTTGATGTTTCAAATTCAATAAAAAAAGTCTTATTATATTCAAACTTGATGTTTCAAATTATGCGAGGATCCATTCATTACTTTTTATAGATCGAATACAACCCTCCTCCAAATATCACTTTGAAGGGAATAAATCTCCATTTAATTTAGTATTGCTATAATTAGTATGCAAACTAAGATGAATATAATCTAAAATCAATGTACGAAATTAAACAAAGGTCGATCCATCATATCTTCTAGTTTCGATACTACGTTTCCTAAATTTTACGTTGCATAAATTTTACATAAATGTTAAAATCATAATAATGTACTGCGCACTTAAACATAAATCAAAAGTGCAAATTATACGATTTTATTATTGTTTTATTACCTTAAATTTTATATTAATTTTCTTCTTGTGTTTATACTTATGTCCATGACTGTATTTTGCTTTAAATACATAATTTATCACTTTTAACTCAAAATTAGTGAAATAATAAAGTTCGAAATTCAATTAAAAAAAAGTCCTGTTATATTCAAACTTGATGTTTCAAATTCAATAAAAAGTCTTATTATATTCAAACTTGATGTTTCAAATTATGAGAGGATCCGTTCATTACTTCTTATAGATCGAATACAACCCTCCTCCAAATATCACTTTGAAGGGAATAAATCTCCATTTAATTTAGTATTGCTATAATTAGTATGCAAACTTAAGATGAATATAATCTAAAATCAATGTACGAAATTAAACAAAGGTCGATCCATCATATCTTCTAGTTTCGATACTACGTTTCCTAAATTTTACGTTGCCATAAATTTTACATAAATGTTAAATCATAATAATGTACTGCGCACTTAAACATAAATCAAAAGTGCAAATTATACGATTTTATTATTGTTTTATTACCTTAAATTTTATATTAATTTCTTCTTGTGTTTATACTTATGTCCATGACTGTATTTTGCTTTAAATACATAATTTATCACTTTTAACTCAAATTAGTGAAATAATAAAATGAACACTTAATAACAACTCTTCACGATTAAGGGTCTGCGAAAATGTTCTCTAAAATAATTAAGTCTTTTACAAAGTCCAAGCGATCTACAATAAATTTCAAAAATAGTAAGTTCTTTTGCGTTTAATAAAATTTTATTAAAAAATCAATTATTTGAATAATTTTAATTTATTATTTAGAAAAATCATTGGCCGTTTCAAAATCAATAAAGAAGTGCTCTTGCAAACCCATGTTCTGTAAATGTAAAAAAGGAAAGAATACAATTCTTCTAAATAAAGAAGCGTTGCATTTAAATGGAATATTAATTTAATAAAATCTACCATTTGACATTCCAGAATTTATTAAAATCCTCATATCATATTACATTATAAATTCTTGTATTTAGTTCTGAAAATTCAATGGATTTTAAATATACTTTCTAAATTAATTTATGTGTAATAAGTTCGCCACATAATTATATTGAAATAAATATGAGTTGAATAAAAACTATTTGAAATTTTATTTTAAAATATTCGGACATCAGTTAGCTGATCCATGTTTTGGCTCTCAATAAACTGTTTGAAATAAATTGTTTCTAATTATTATTTACTACAACATTTACAAATTTTAAATTTTTTGGCCCAATCTGGACACATTATTAAGTCTTACGAATGGAAGCAGCCTTTCTGTAAAAATTCCTTGATGTACATTTCAGTATTTATAGTGCCCCTTCTTACAAATGATTGCTTTCTTTTGTCGCATCTATTTGTTGCTTGTCATACAAAGAACTTTTTTGGGAATTGTCACTGCTTTTGGGTCCGAAACTTTTCTTCAGCACTCCCTCAAGCATCACCAACATAAAACTTTTCTAGTATTTAAATGAAAGGATGATGGTAATAGGTACACCCTAATATTACAGTATCATATAAGTCGCAATCTGCGATCATTTAAAGAATTTCTTAAATACTAAAAATGACTGTTGTTTCTTAAAATGCCTCTTGACTTAAAATTCAATCTAAACTAAGTTCATCTAATTTAATTTAGTTATTTTCACATGTTTAGAGATAAGGTCTTTTTTTCATTAATATATCTTAAATCGTTCAATCGTTTTTCGAAACTTTTCTATTAAATTTGCTACAGTGCATTTTGTCACTTCGCTCAAACAAGTAGGTCATCTCCATTTAAAATCTATCACGCTTTTGGAGACATATTCTGTGCTCTTCAATTCTCTTTTGACAAGAGTAAAAAGTCTCATCTAGTCTTAGCTCCGAGCATTTTGGAGAATAGCGCTAACCAAAGTTTATTCTCATTAATGCACTGAAATGACCAAAATCAGAACTATTTGTTATAGATTCACTAACAAAGTGCACATTAATATCATCAACATTAAAGTTACATCTGCATTTGTTATCACCAGAAGAGCCATATCGGTTTTAAATTCACCACATGTTATATATATTAAGGCCAGAAACTAATCTAGTAAAATATCTTCTCCTTTCCCTTCGTATAATACTCTTTGCTCTCATTGGGTTAAAAAGATTGCAATTGAAGTCCATTATATAATTATTATTTATGAATATTTCACAAGTAAATCACAATGTAAACTCTCAGAAGCATCCGTATCACCACTTGGCAAGTAAACAACACCAAAAGGAATCTTAATTGTACTATCAACAAATTCAATGAAAATTGACTCACATCCGCTTTAGTTATTTTAAAAGCTGTTTTATACTTAATATAACTGGAAATAAAAATACCTTCACCATCAACCATCAATTAACAAATTATTCACTTGGTTGACATTAAACATAATAACTGATATATTTTACAAAGGTAACTCGATAAAAACAATCAAATAGTACTTGTGTTAAAATTTTTAATGAAAAACGTGTGTTAAGAATTTTTTGATTTCACTTCTGAGAACAAAATATGAAATCACACTCTAACAAAATTAAAATATTTGTCAACCTTTCCAGTAATATATATTTCAGAATACCTATAATGTCGAATGTAATAAGCGAAATTTAAAATTAAATAAGAAACAAAAATTTGGCTCCTATGAAGGCTCTCAAAGTAATAACGCTACACTCCTCTGCTGTATAATAGTAAAAAGGGAAAAAAGGTAAAGAGGAGCCCAAATTATGCAGATAAAGAAATGATGTGCAGATTTTTTTAATTGTGTTTTGTAAATAGATTTTTTTATTAAAATGATTCAGTTGGTTTTTGTATCATTCGATGTTTTACATAAATTTTTGTGTTTATGCTTTCATAGATTTGGTGTTCATCATAAATTTTGTTTGTTGTTGTAATTATTATTATAATTATCATTATTATTATTATTATTAATTTTATTATTTAATTGTAATAAAATAATTTACTCTCTCTTCATTTTAAATATTATAATATAATAGTATCAAGTAATTGTAGTAGTAGTATTATTATGCCTTATTTTTATAAATATGAAATAATTATTTTTGTTTTTATTATTTTTTTAAGATAATTTAAATAAATAAAGAAAAAAATATATATAAAATAATTATGAGTTTGTTATATGAAAAAACTAAAAACATAATGAAACTAAAAGTATAAAATTAAACTGAAAAATATATATGGACAGGAGATAATAATATAATTGTTATAATAAATTAATAATTAATTTAACAAAAATCATAAAACAAATATAAATCAATAAAGTTATAAAAATAAAATAAAAATAAAAAAATATATGTATGTTTATTTATATTTATCAAAAATAATAATAATAAAATAAAAATAATACAAATAAAATCATAAAAATATTAAAGTTTAGTTATTGTATAATATTCTTATTAAAAATCATTCATCTCAGATGAAAATATTAAAATAAAAATATTTTGCATTTTCTTGTTTTAGAATCAAATTGTTTGTTTGCGCTCCCTTTTCGCCTTTAACATTCGTTTGCTTACATATACATACATAAATATATGTATGTATGTATGTATGTATGTATGAATATAAAAATAATAATAAGAATTTAATTGTGATTTAATAATTAATATTAACTAAAATTTCTTCCCTTTGCTTTTATGCTAAAAAAACATTTTGATATTCCATTTACAATTATTCATTATAGTCTTTTTTTACAAATCGGGTTTTATTATTTTTTTTTTTTTGCTATAAATTTTCGTTTATAAATCGGTAAAAAGTAAACTACAAAATATAGCAAAAAAAAATCAACTCCAAGTTGTTAAATATTGAATTGGAGGACTTTTGAAAATGGAACATAAATTTAACATTGTTGTTTTTGTTTTTTTTTTCATTAAATTCTCCACAAGCTTAGTTTCATCTTAAGTACGTTTAGAAAAATGTTAGTGAAAATAAATAAATATTTATGTTTAAATAAATAAAAATGGTAAAAAATAAATAATAAATTGGTTGAGTTGTTGTATTTATCTCTCTCTCTATATTTTGAATTGATGTTGATTGTTGTTGATGTTGTTAAAAAACTCTCCCAAAATTATTTATTTCCATCTACATATATATAGTTGGATGACAGGGATATGTATGCATGTATATATGAACTAATAACAGATGATAAGTTTCGTGTTTTTTTTTTTTTTTTTTTTTTTTTTTTTTTTTTTTTGATCGGTTAATTGTGGGGAACCTAATAAATTGAGCAATATTGGTGGTAGAGGGTTGTTTGGTTTTTTGGTTCTCTTGATGGTTAATTTTGTAGTGCCTTTAAATCGGTAATCCGTAATGTATTTTAAATGAAAATCAGTTGCGTATTTTTGTTTGTTTTTGCGATAGGTGGGGTTAGTAGTAGTTTTTAAAGGACATTTAGTTTATGCAATTCGAAAACAAATGTAACATAAAAATAAAAAATATTATCAGGCGGGTTAGTATAAAACAAAGAAATATATTGACGATTTTTGTTTGATTTTTTTTTGTTTTTTTTTGTTTGTTTTTTTAAGTGTTTTTCTTTTTAATTTAATCTTAAATATTATAGTTGCAGAGGTTGGTTCTTGGCCAATCGAAGAGACCGAGGGTCGCTCTCACTCTTTGCTTAACAGTCAAAAGTGGTTGGTAAATTGTATATTGTGGCACATGAAAGTGGTTAGATTTTTTTTACAAATCGGTCTCACCGTACAATGCTGTACTGAACGACATGTAATCTAGGGCACCGGGTACGCCATTGGGACCCTTATATGGTGGCATACGTTGGATACAGTATTCAGCTTGATCTGGGGGCAATTCGCGACGCAATTCATCGGGCAAGATGTATGGCTAACGTAATAGATAAAACAATGAATTATAATTATTTACAAGTTAATGAGGAGAAATATAATATAAGTTACCTTATCGGCTGCCAAAATTCTGAATGAATCAATAACTTGTTCGGCAGTATCGGTGTCTGTGCTTTCGCGTGTCATGAAGTCAAGGAAGGCATCAAAGTGCACATAACCAGTAGAGTTGGGATCTACAACAGCCAAAATACGTTGGAAGTCCATTTCACCTTGACGATCTTTGCCAATGGAGTAGCCCAATGAGACCAAGCAGGATTTAAATTCTTCAGGAGTCAAACGGCCGGTGCGATTCTTGTCAAAGTGATTGAAGCTGGAACGGAATTCGTTCAATTGCTCTTGGCTGATGCCCTTAGAATCACGAGTGAGAATTTGGTTTTCAACCTCGTTGATGTTGCGGTTAATCGAGGTAAGCAATTGTTCCCAGCCGACGCGGAGAGTTTCCATGGTGTAGTTGGTGTAACGGTTTTCAAAGATCATAGACTCTTGGACAGCTTGGTGGATCTTCTCCAATTCTTCAATGTTTGGTTTGTAAGCATATACGGCTTGTTCGTACTCCTTGAGACGGTGCAATTGATCTTCCAAGGAACCTTGGAGACCCATACCAATAGCGGTAACAGCATCCATTTGGCGTTCGATCCAAGGACCGACAATGTTAGCCTTTTCGGCAAATTGTCTGCGCAACATTTCGTTGTTCTGTTGTTTACGCAATTCGTTGGCCAAAGTTTGGTCACGTTGTGGCACCAATTGACGAACATCGCTCCACTTGCGAGTCATTTCGTTGGCGGTGAGAGTAGTGTAAGGATTCTCCAAACCACCAGGAATTTGGTGTTGCTTAACGATCGATTCAACTTCACGTACCAAGTTGACAATCAAATTGAATTCCTTATCAGCTTCACCCAAAGTAGCCTTAAATTGATCGTGGGCTTGAATAAGACCCTGGATTTCCTCCATGGTGTGAACAATGAACATATCAACAAGATCTTCACGGGTACCATCCAACCAATTATTGAATGGAGCGGCACGCTTGGCAAATTCAAGATGCAAAATATCAATCTTCTCCAAAATACGTTCGGCTTCATCCAAAGCAGTGCGGCGACGTTGAGTCAAAGCTCCCAAACGATCCCATTGATCGCAAATGCGTTGACAACGAGCATTAACCGAAATGCAATCGTGATACTCAAGAGTGCTTTACAAATAAAAAATACAACAATTTACATTAAAACAAAAAAAAAAAAAACAATATTTTGATGACTTCGATAACAAATCAAATGAATGATGTATAAATGAACCTTAAAAATAAGCAAACTACGAAATTAGTTTCCTTGTAATGGGTTAACAAATATTGTTACAAAACAATAAAAAATGTTGCTAATGGTTGATTTGAAGGCATTAACTTAAATAGTACTACTACTACTACTAAACTAATGAAATTGGACTTTGATTTACATTAATAATTTAATTCGATTTTTTATAACCTGTCACTTTTCTATTAAATAGTTAAACTGTTACTAAACCATAAATTTTCTCACTTAAATAATAAAGAAAACTTGGTAGTTTAGGCAAATTTAATGAATACTGTTATGCAATTCGTTCTACTTAAAAAATATTGATAAAATGTAATCTAAACTAATA
The DNA here is from genome assembly GCA_004302925.2 of Cochliomyia hominivorax. Lineage (NCBI taxonomy): Eukaryota > Metazoa > Arthropoda > Insecta > Diptera > Calliphoridae > Cochliomyia > Cochliomyia hominivorax. The sequence goes on along the minus strand of PYHX02000495.1, from coordinate 74,441,062 downwards.
TAGTACTTTGAGGATATTAATGTGAAACCGGAGACAAGACTGCTTAAAACTGTGTTTTCTAATTTGCTTTAACGGCTTAATTCCGTAGTAACCATGCCGATCGATTTTGTTTTACCTTCTTTAGATTCCGTTCGATTTTACTTATTCAGAAAACTACTAAAAAACAATTTGAGTTGAAAAATTATTCAAAATAATAAAAAAAAATATATAAAAACATTTTTATTTTCCCAAAATTCTATTTCTTTATAATTTGATTTACCTTAAAATCTTAATGAATAAAAATATCAATTTCACTTAGGTTTCATTTCGACAAAAATTTTTCGGTTTACCATTTCTAAAGAAGCAGAACATGTGAATTAATTTCACTTTCAATCTTTCAGAACATGTGAATTATTTCCACTTTCAATCGGAATGGAATTCCGTGACAGGCCTGACATTAAATAATAGTAGAATTTTTCATTTTCATACTCTTAACTTTTATTTAATATCCATATCAGGGTCATACATATTCAAGATTTTTTATATCATTTTCAAATCGCATAAGTCTTAAATTTCACGTGTTTGTCGTTTTTTTTTTTATTTCAAAAACGATAAAAAAATTTAAAATTATAATTAATTATATTATATATAAATGATTATTTCTATCATGAACTTATTTACATTGTTAACATGAGATGATAATGAATTATATGAATTATACGAAAATTTTATATTAAAATCGAACCTCACACTTATGTACCAATAAAGAATTTTTGTTAGCATGTTAATATACAAAGGAAAAACTTAATTAAATATATTTATTAAAAATTAAATAGCCATACTAAAATGAGTAGTTGTTATTTAATTAAAGAAATTTGAACATTTATATAGTTTGATGAAGAAAAACTTACTTAAGTTCTTGAGCAATGGCAGCAATTTGCTCAACACGATCCTGGTGAGCGGCTAAATCGGATTCGAAAGCTTCGTGCTTCTTCTTCAAAGCCTTCAATTCGTTCAATTTGCATTGACGGAAATCTTGGGATTGTAACATTTCCTCTTTGCCACGAGTCCAGTCTTCGTGGGCATCGGCCTTGTGTTTGAACTTTTGAGCCAAATGTTCCAAGCGTTCCAAACGCATAGTTTCAGCCAAAAGCCATTCTTCGAAGGCTTTTTCGGCAAGTTCCAAACCCTTCCAGGCATTTGAGATATCGCCAACTGTTTTACCTTCAGTGGGCAAGTAGGCGGGACGATTAGAGAGACGCAATTTGGTCTGCAAAGTGTTGAAATTTGTTTCGAGCTTAGCCTTTTGTTCAACACGTGGTGGCTTGTGCTTGCGGCGGTAGGTGCGGTATTCTTCCAATTTCTTTTGTACACCAGCCAAAGAGTTATCAGCTTGACGGGAATTCAACCAAGGCATAGTGCGGCGAATCCATTCCAAAAGCTTTTCAAAGAAAACATCAAAAATATTTTATTTGACAAACTAGTTACAGTTTCAACTTACATCGCTGGCAAGACGTTCATACTCTTCCATAAGACGTTCATTCTCCTGGTTTACTTTCAAAACCTTGCAAATACGATTAGCAGCAGTTTCGGCCTATTTATTATGAAATAATGTTTATATTAGTCAAATTCTGTTTATGTAAAATACTTCTCTATATTGAAGAAGTAAAAAATTATAAAAGAAAATAATTAACAATAAACAACAAACATAATTTGCATTTGCATTAGTAGAGATTATTATTTGGGGGCATATCAATAATCTGACGTTTAACAATATGTTCATACTGGTTTCGATGTAAAATGGAAATATGAAACATTCAAGTTATTTAGATTGTAAAAAATCGTTTTATTTTTTATTTCATTATAATATTATACTTACTAAACCGACTTTTTAACTTGATACGAATTTAAAATTATTATTTCGAATTGATAAGTTTTTTAATTTTGTATATGGTTTTTCATAAAATGTAAAAATTGTGGAAGATAACTCTGTTTACAGAGAAAAATGTGCGTTTTATTGTAATTTATAAATTCAAATATTTCTAAAAAAATCGAATTGATAATAATGAAAATTTCATACTTTTTTTCTTTAAAAATTAAACTACAGATATTTTAAATGTGAAAGTAGTATTAATTAAGAATGTTTAAATAAATTTCGAAAGGGAAATTTATATCGACTAGGGCCAAATTTGTTTCGATTTTCATTTTATTTAACAATGAAACTGATCCATGGTAAATTTGATTGTAATTGTTCCTTAATAAATGTTTATTTTGGAAGAAAATAAGGGTAATCAAGGGTAATATTTGTATAAAGGCTAAGTGAAAACTTGGACCAATTACAACTAAAAATCCGTAGGATTTATCTTTTGATCTAACTAATGCTGACACTGTAAAAAATTAGCTAGAATACAGAACATACATTTGGTATTTTTGATCAGGTTTTTTGATAAGTTACAACTCTGTGCGTTATTAGGAGAATGGTTTAAAATTTGCCCGTAAATACAATCCCTAAATTTAGGGATATTTTGTTTTTCTTTTTTATTTGATATAAGCAAAGGAAAAGGAAATCTAATAACGGCGGAGACAATATTATGGTTCGTACAACTATTTCAATTACTAATTTATTTTTTTTCACTACCTGGCACTTTGTATTTAATTTTTTTGAAATTAGTGGTCTCCTAATAGACCACTAATAAATATTCCAAACTTAAATTATCTACTTGTTTCTTTAATACAAAAAAAGTTCAATCATTCAAAATTCATTTCATAAATATTGATATTTGTCCTTTTATTTTGATGTTATCGTGAAAAAGGAAGAAACTAACCTTTTGGGCACCACTGAAGCAATGGTAATATGATGAAACATATGTCATGACTGCCCTTTCATCTGGCAAAGCGGTATTCTGCAGGTCTGTTAGAATGGCATATTGTAAAGTAGAAGAAAAAAAGCAACAAAACAAAACATAAAAACTTGTTAGTTATTCAATTAAAACAAAACAACAAAAAACAATAAGCAGGCATAAACTTAATTAGAATTATAATTGAATTCCATATATATAAATTAATAATATAACAAATATCATGCACAGCAATTAAATTGTTCATATCATATAGTTTTATAACTTAAATTTAATAACTTGTGATATAAAGGCTTTATATGGAGTGATTTACATCTCCGTAGGAACGAGATATTTAAAGTGTTATTGACACATAAATAAAAACAAATTCACAATTCACGAAAAAAAACAAACTTTATACAATTTGTTAATAAAATTTTGAATGAATTGAAAAACTTGACTGTTGTTGTATGAAATAAATAAAATAAAAAGTCCATATTTATAGTATTGCACAATTGAGTACAATATTGTTGGAATTAACGTAGATTTTAGTTTTTACTGATATAGTTATTATGCAATACCGTAATGCGGTCACTAATGTCATGTTTTTTTATATACAAAGTAATGTTGTGCCATAAAATTTGTCTTTTGGAAATTATTTTCAAATTTTGAAATGCCGAATAAGATTCTTATCATAAATCCTTTTAATCACAATCAAAGCCAATTAATAATTTTAATTGCAAAAAAAAAAAAATAAAGTTAAGAAAAAAACAAAGCGACTTCTTTTAAATCTTTTAGAGTTTTAATAAAGCATCTTATTAAAAAAATTCTAGAAATTCAAAAAATCGAATTAAACTTTTGTGTGGCTTCACATCAATTTCTTTCATCTCAAATTATATATTCTTTTTTTTTTTTTAATTTGCAAAGGGAATGCGTTATGCAACATCAATAATTCGAAGAGACAATAATCTCAATGTTAAAGATTTCGCTTGTTATTACTATTATTATTATTATTTGAGAGAGATATATTAAAGAAGAAAAGAAATATATTTTTAATGATATTAAAAGAGGAAAGAAAGTAGGGGAAAAATAGAAAAACTATACGATTTTCCAAAAAACAAACTGCAGTAACGAAAAATAAAAAAATAATAAAGAATGTATCAAGTGTATTGATGTGAAGTTTAGTCACATTGTAATTCGGGACGTAGGTGTATTGTCTTGTGGGTTCGGGTACATGCGTCACATTTCCAACCTGTTGAGCTCCCTGGAAGGCGTGGTAGTAGCAAGAGACATAAGTCATGATGGCACGTTCATCCGGCTTAGGAGTGTTGATCAAATCTATATATGATTATTTTTATTGTTTATTTGAAGGGTTTCAATTACGTTTGTTTTTAATTGCCGTCACCAAATAATGTTATGATTAAAAAGAGATTTTTTTTGGTTGGTTCGAAGGTGATAAAACAAAAAAATAGAAATAAAAATAAAAGAAATATAAAAGTGTTTGAAAATAAAATTAAGGTGCTTCTAATTCTAAATAATAATTAAATACTGATATAATTTATTCTTATATTAAAAGAAAAAAAACTACATTAACAATTTCATATTAACATTGAAAAATGTATAAATAAATTCACTAAAATAAAACGATACTTACCATCAGGATCCAACATTCTAGGAATATCAAGATATTTCTCAGCAACATCGAAGGCAGTGTTGAGATTTTCCAATGGATTGTCTTTGGAAAGTTTGGAATAGTCAATCAAGTCGGGCCTGTGGCGATGAATCAAAGCACAGAACGCTAAACCGTCCTATTTATAAGAGAAGAAACAATCTTAACTACGAATTCTAATAATAGTTGAAAATGTTCCACTTACCTTGAATGAAAGATGGAAGTTCTGTACATTGACATTCTTATAGGGGGCGGTTTTGCGTTGGCACCATAACAACAAGCCCTCCTTGGCGGTCATCTCTTCAACAGAGATATCTTGGATGGCAAAACGTAAGATAATGGTCCAGATCATACCAAGTGTCATCTTCAAATTGCCATCAACAATTTCTTCGGCACCAATCGATACCAAGTGGACGCCTTTTGAGGCAATGAAATCCAAAGCTTTATTGACATTGGCAATCTTGTGGAAACGCATTTTGCCACGATCAGGCTTGGGCAAAGTTTCACCCGAGATAACCTCGAGCAACAACATCAACTTCAAACCATTACGGAAATCATCTTCAATATTGTCGATGGAGGTGCCGGCTTTGCGCAAATGACTGTTGCACCAAGCTGTAAATGTCTGAAATATTAAGAAAATTAAAGAAATTTATTAATTATTCATTAAATTTTTTATATTTATGAATTATACTACATCTTCCCAAAAAAAATTTCCATCTTAAGAATATTAATGAGTTTAAATACTATGAAATGTTTTGGATTTATAATTATATGATATGAATCTTAATTAAATTGATTATTAATAAATTGTAATAATTGTTAATTAATCTATATTATTTTAAACAATATCAGTGGGTTTTATATCAGATTCTAACACATCTTTAAACCCAAGGGAAAGGAACATATATGTAAAATCATGAGCTTTTAAAATTAATAATTTAATGTGGTTTTGTATTTGAGAAAAAAAAAGTTAAAAATTTAACTGATTTACATGATTCACAATAGTGTAACTTATTCCCACAGAGATTGTGATTATTCCCAATAGGTAAAAATCCAAACAAAAGAAAACTAAGGTCATACTTATATTATATCTATCTATGTATTACTACTAATACAAACATAAACAAATATTTATATTCACAAGTAAAATCTGTTAATCTGTTTAGTAGGGTGAACAATTTCTTTAAATACTCTGATCGTGTACCAAATATGTACAGTATATCAAATAAATATGATGCTTCAACAAATTTTCAAAGTGATATTTCGATATATATTTTAATAGTAATATTACTTAATACTAAGACATTTATAAACGATTTACGAGATTTTAAACTTTTTGAAATCGGTTCTCAACAGATAGACCTTTTAAAATATAATGTTCCACAATTAACCGTTTTAATTGAAAGTCAATGATTGACAACCATTCTGTATAAAAGTTTCTTTGAAGAAGGAGGAACTCTATGCGAGGGAGCAACAAAGATGGTTGAATGAATCGTTGTACTTGATTACAGATATGGACAAGAACACCATTATTATTTAATATTCCGAAGACTCTCCTGAGAGACATTAGGTAGCACTAGGTAGCTAAAGTATCGGAACACTGTCTCTTCGGAGTACATGCATCGAGAATGGGGTTTCCCTCGAATGATTTTTTCAGAAGCTGTATGAACGAAGCGGTGGAAGAAACAATCTCTCATCTTTTCTGCCACTGCCCTGGGTTGAGTGGTTTGCGAACACGCTATTTTGGTAGTGGCTTGCTACCGTCTCTGTTGGATTTAGCCTCCGCCGATTTACGGAATTTCTATGGTTTTGTGAGGTCAATGCTTACTAGTTTATCCGCACAAAGTATGTGATTCGCTGGCTGGATAAATCGGTTATTTTAGCAGTTATTTACCACCCATTTTTTCCCTATTTAAATTTACAATACTACTTTCTACAATCTCCTTCCTTTCAAGTATTATCTTTTTAGGTAACACAAAGGAACCTTTAGAACCCAAGTGAGCCACATATCCACTGCTTTTAATCTTCCATGACAGACTGATATGAAACAGGACAGGACATTTGTTACATAACTATATTTTGTAATTTTTGTCCAAGTCATGAAAACAAGTAAACCTATTTGGTATACTGTATAATTTGAGGGTTTACCCTAATATTGAATGATTGCTAGTCAGACGTTCAGATAGTGGTTTCGTTGGTATATTTTGTAGTTGGAGGTAAGTTGCCTATTTGGATGTATGGTTGGAAAAAGTTGTTAGAAAAAAATATGTACATACATATATACAATACATATGTATATATTTAATATAAAAATAACAACTGCAACAAAGAGTAAAACAAAGATCTTTGTACTGTGTGTGAACTGGTTTAGAAGTAGTTTTGTCCCCGTTTGGTGAATAAGCAAAATAACTGCATCTTGGAAAATTATAAATAAAACAACAACAGAAATAACATCAAAATCCACATTCAATGTTAGATACTTGCTATGATCATATTTTATTCCTTAAAAAAGACATACTAGATTTGATGTCACTATTTTGAATTTTATACACTTAAAAAAATATTTTTTATATTTATTTATATATTTTACGATGAACGAGGAAAATGAAAATTTTGGTATTAATATTTTATATTAATACAAAATTTCGATAGCTCTAAGTAATAACATCTTGAGTTTTGAATACAGTTTTCTTTCTGTGTATGTTTATAAATTTCGTATTGTTATTGTTGTATATTTTATTCACAGTGTAAATAAAGGTATATCGTGTCGAAGTCACATCTGCATAATAGGTGCTTAAGCACACGCCACATTTCTTTTATTCACCACATTTTCGTTTCAGATTTTCTGTATAATTTTTATTTAAGTCTGATAATTCACATACAACTTTTTCCCTGACATACAAGTAGAGTTATTTTAATTTTTCTATAACATTTTTTCTTTCATAAAAAAATAATAAAATAATATAAATAAGGTGTTAATTAAAAACGTATTTATAAAATTAAAGTAAAATTTAGTTCTTTTATGGTTTTTTATTTTTCAAATTAAATATTCCTTAACGATAAATTTGAAATATAAATTATTTAGGAAAATTTTTAAAAATATTTATTTTTAATTAAGAGTTATTTAAAATGTTTTAACTTTTAATATGGATTTTGTGAAGTGCAAACACAATTTAAGGAGGGAATTTAAAAATAAGTGATTTGAAAATATCTTTTCAAAATCTTGATTTTTCGTTATTCTTGTACAGTGGTTCCAAATTCATTCTTGAGACGTTTTTAAATTGGTATTCTCAATTTAGGTTCAAACTAAATTTAGCTACAAAATTCTAAACATGAAGAAAAAAACATGTTCAAAATCCACAACTTTCTTTTGGACTACATCATGTTTTTGAAGGAATTATTCATGTAAAACCTATCTAAAGGACATTCAGGGATATAACTTACCTGTTGCCATATCAAAATTTATTTAATTAAATTTTTTTCTTGAGCTTTTTTTTGGAATAAAAAATTCAATACTGTTGCTCGAGGGAATACTGAAGAAAAGTTTACGACCAAAAGCAATCAAAATTTTAGCAAAAGTTCTTGGTATGACAAACAATATGCCGTAGCGGCAAAAGAAGCAAATCATTTGTTACAATGGGCTCTATAAAGGATTTTTGCGAAAAAGTCTGTTCACCTATTTTTGGCCTGACTCTATGGCAAACAAGCTAAGGCCAGTGGATAGATATTGGGCTCTAAAATAGAACAGAAAAGCACTTAAAAGTTTTCCAAAAGTGTGGTAGATTTTAAACGGAGATGGATTTACTGTTCGAGCAAAATGATATAAATTCGTTGAGCTCTATCAATTATTGTCGATGTGAGCGTGCTAACTAAAGTAAGTTTCTTTTAGCTCAAATTTTGATCTGATGGAAGAATATATATAAATTATGGGTCTGAAATGATTCCTTCTTAGCGTTATACATGAAATGACAAATAAACCCTCTTCACCACTTAGGCTGATGGAGGGTATACATAAACAAAACTCGATATTAATCCTTTCCAAATGATTGTATTTTCCTTATTTAAATAAAATTGAAGGTGTTAAAAAATTCAGATTGACATTGTTTTTGTTTTCTTTTGGAAAACAATTAACAAAATAATAAACAAAAGTGAATGTAAGGAATTTTCACTAAAAATATCTTTTCGAATATAAACACACACAAATTTACAAATTTTTTTTTTATTACAAAATATTTAGATAAAAAATTTCTAAACATTTTAGAAATGTTTGATTGGACCAGAAGCTGATTTTTCTGTACAGCATCCATTTTTATAGGGAAAGTAATAAAATGCAATAAAATAGACTTGAACTGTAATTTTATAGTGAATTATAAATTGTAAAAATGTTTGTATTTCTGGTTTTGAATTTGTATCCAACAAATTTTATTATGACAACAAAAGATATAAACAAAAAATTCATGGATAATTAAAAAAAATCTTTCAGATATAACATTAAATCGAGTTAGGACAGTGTTCAATATGAAAAAATGAATCTTCCGAACGTCTAGACCGATTTCACACAGTGATAGCAGAGATATAGGCGTGAGCGAACAGATATTTATTAGGAGTTGTAATGTTTTAATATTTATTTTGGATTTGTACAGCTACGTCCAAAATAATAGAAGTGGTGGTAATACAAATTTTTCAAAATTTTAGCATCGAAACTATTAATACTTATATTACAGCGGAAAGTACTAAATAAAATACAAAAAAACTTAAATCTTAATAACTCTTATATTTAAGTTGTTATTTGTCGAATTCAAAATGTTTGTTTTTGAAATAATATTTCAATATTTAAAGGTTTCGTAGAATTATTAAAATGATTTTTCTTATTTAAAACATATTGAGATCATCAGTAATAGGACGACGCATACTGTGTACCGAAAGTTAACGACTGTGTACCGAAAATTAACGGCTCCAAACTTAAAAAGTCAGATGTGAATTATAGTTTGGTATAGAAAAAATCAGCTTTCTGGGTATGTGAATACGTCTTAAAAAGAGTTTCATTTCCCAGGTTATATCTTAGAGCGTTAGCTCAAAAGACATTAAACACAAAAAATCCATGAAAGAACTATTGCTTCCAAAGGAGCATGCACCAATATGCATGAACATATTATGTCACCTAAGAGAAAAATATCGAAATAAATTGTGGACAGATGGAAAGAAATCCGTATTTCATGGACCTTGATCCTGACAGTATGTTCGCACCCCTTCTGTGTACAAAATGATATAGAAATACTTTTCCTACTATAGAGTTTGTCTATTATATTAATTTAAGGAATCACCAAAGTTCAACGTTCATATAAAAATCATGTAGAATGTAGTGCTGTTCCATCCCGAATGAAATTTGCCTTTTAAAAGGATTTTAAAGTGTGACGATCCGAAACACACTTGGAATTTGTTTGTTCTCTACAATTTGAATTGATGAAAAAACGCTGGTCATTACCCGGATTTCATTTCCTTAAAATTCTATTTAGTAAATATCAAAGAGTGTGATGTTGAAGAAATAACATCACGTGAGTCTCTGGTTCTCTCAAAGTCTAAGTTTTGAAACTTCTATAAATTACGTGTTAAACATCTCGATGGGCAAAAAAATGGTAGAAACTGATATTTTTTTCTTCAAATTTGAATGCTTAAAAATGTTGATATTTTAAAAATTGTTCTTAACAAAATTTTGTCATTAGTTCTTAATAAAATATATTTGAAGAAAGTAAGATAAAATTTATCTTTAAAATTGATACTGAATATCTCTTAAACTATAACAGATATCCTAACCATGTAAAATATAAGGATTCAAGATCGTTTTATATATTTTGAAACGTTCCCTGTTAGGTTCTCAAAGAAAGAACTCTTTTTATAAGTTTTCATTCACATGAAAATTTTTAAAATGCGTTCTAATATAAGGATTTTCGATCGTTTTAAATATTATTAAAGGCCCCAGGCGTGCAACTTTGGAATTGTGTGGAGAGCTCACGCAAGTTACACAAAGTCTAAACTCATAATTTAACACACCTACACCTATGATATCAGTGCGTGAAGTCGGACTAGATGTTTGAATTTGTATGAAACATTGTGCTACATCACTAAAGGTGACTTGTGCATATGTTTGCATTTTTAAATAATACCGTTAATACTAGAATCTCTTCTTGTCCGTCCAATATTTAATAAACACTTTTAATACAAGTATAAATCATAAACCCAATTCATAATTCATATTCATAGGCTTGTGCCATGTGTTAGGGTGTTATATTATCGTTCATAAACGACTTTTGCACTCTTCCTGGCTTTTACTTTCTTTATAAAAAAAATTAATAAAAATTTAGAAAAAAAACTATTTTCAATATCAAATTATCAGTTCAGATGATTTTAAAGCTTTCAACAGAACTTGAATCCATCTAAAATGATGAAGATTTTTTCTTAATTATGAATGATAATACCACCTTACACGATACGCTTTAGGGTATTATCACTATTTCCTCATTTCATTTTCGTAAGACCGGTTTAAAAAAAATACAACTAAGATAGACAAAAACAACAACAAAAACACCTTCACCTAACGCATTCATAGTTGTTGTTGTTTTGTTTGTATTTACTGTAAAAGTGACATTTAAATCATATGAAATTTATATACAAAATATTGATTTGTCAATTTAAAGTTGATTTCTTTACAAAATACTTGAATGAAGAAAATAAGACGCATTAAATATGTATGTGGAGAAATTAAAAGCAAATGAAAATCTTAAAAAGGAACATGTTTAATATTAAAATGCACATTATAACGGATCATTCAGTCACTCATCTCATCTCATTTCATTCATTTATTTGATTCTTTTTTATGGTGGCAATAGTGAATGGTTGCCAACACATGTTACTATAAAATGATTTTGAAAAGTAACAATAACAATAATAAAAACAACAAAAAAACAGAAAAATCTACAAAATTTCTATAAATAAAAATTGAGTCCAATAGAGCACACATTGATTTCCAAAGAAGAAATTGGAATTGGATTATAAAAATGATTGTTTATATGGCTAAAAGAAAATGCATTTCACGAAATCATCATCTTAATAAAGAATATGAACAATAAAAATAATAATGAGAATAAGAAGAGAAACAAGTTAGTGCCGTTTGAACCGCTATTTTTTTATAGCAACGCTATTACCGGCTTTTTCGATTTATACACATGCATTTATGTAGATACCAGCACCAAATGTTTATTTAAAACAACAACAACAACTCTATGGTATCACTTTAGTACAAAGTGACACAACTTTTCGAAAATCTAATAATTATTTAACATTAGTTTAAACAAATATTTAAGAGAATCTCTATCTAAGATTTTGAATCCCACATGTTTAGAATTCAGATGTAAATACATTCAGAATGAATGCAAGAAACTGATGGTTACATGTTTTACTTAAAGATTTAAATTATAATCCGAATCTTAAATACCTTCAACAATTGTAGGAACAGTACACAACATATATTTTAAATAAAAGCTCTATTTGTCAAAAGTCATTTCCATCAAATTGAAATATGAGAAATATATAGTTCTCAGAAATCACGTTTTAGAGATATGCGATATTATAAAAACTCTCTATGCACCAAATTTTCTGTAAGAGTTGTTAAGATATGCGATTTTTAAATAATATTTTATAAAGCGGACATCTCTTCTGCTATAAGCGGCATCTCTTCTGAATAATTGCTTTTTTATAAAGACTTTATCTTTATTGTTTATTAAAAATTTCGTTTTTAAGAGTGATACCAATCCCCGATGCCCTTTCCAAAAATTTTTAATTATGTAACATTTTTCACTAAATTAAATTACACGAAAATTGTTTAGTCACATTATATAATCAAAATAACTTTTTTCTTCTTAACCGATTTTACTGGAGTAAAATAATTGGAAAACAAATTTTATTGAACTCTGTCAATTACTGTGGAGCTAACTAAAATATTGGATTAATCATAGTTAAATCGACTCAAAAAGTTCTTCTGAGTCGACTGGTATACTTTAAGATGGGAATAGTATTATTTTTCTTGTGCATAGTACCCCATGCAGATATAGTGTCGTATGGCGTAAAAATTGTGGACCTCTAATCCCACGATAACGTCAGACTTCTTTTTTGCAACTTTATTTGAAATCGCTTCAAAGTAAATGCATTTCGGATACATGATTTTTTGTTCAGCATACCTAACCACATGTGTTTACAATCAGGAGAATTGTGTAAATTGTTCACGGCAGAAGATCACTAATATCATTAAGGTGAATATTTGAAAAAACACACTTACAAGATTCTAATTACATTATCTAAAAGCCATATATAGTCGATATAAAACATATCTACGCATTCCTTTGCACTATGCTGAAAATTAATATTTTACAACTTTCAGTAAAATTGTCGTATGAATTAACGCTGCATACTTAGACATTTAACCTTAAAAGTTATTAACAAAACTAAAACTGTAAAGTTTTTATGCTTTTTAATAAAGACTTGGCAATTTTTGTTTGCGTTTTATGCTGACCATAAAAAATATCAACATACTTTTTAATTATATTCTATTAAATGAAGAAAGCAAAAATAATAAGAATCAAGTTTATTAAATGATGACGTTGACGGCAAATAATGATAATATACAAGTATCTATAAGATACAACTGTAAACTAATGTTTAGTGAATGAGTGAGTGAGTGAGTGGTGAATGCAACAGAAACGACAATTTTACTGGTTTTAATTTAAACCATAGAAAATCTATTTATTATAAAATAGGTCACTAAGGGGTTAATACTGTATTATATAAGAGAAATTTAATATAAATACTAAAATATTCATTTATAAATAAATACATACATACATACATACATACATACATACATACATACATACATACATACATACATTCTAAAGAATTCGTTTAACACACAGAGAGGAAAAAAGCCGGTTTCATTTGAATGTACCGTTTTCCAGCAGTAAGTAGAGGTAATAACAAGAACAGATATGGAGCAGCAGGTTACAAACTGGTAACCACCATATGTACACTAACACATCATCAGTAGACAAACAAATATATGTATTTAAGACAATATAATTTTTAATACAAGTATCTCTTGTTTTATTATTTTATTATTTACTTGTTGATTTGACTGTCTGTCTGTCTGTTGGTCTGTCTATCTGTCTGTTTGACTTTTAAATTTGTTTTTATACATTTTTAATGACATTTGTTTTCATATTCATAATTGATTTGTAATAAAAATTCTTTTCAATAAAAATCTGGGGGCATATATGTTACTTTTTCTTATTCTTGTTCAATTCTTTGTTGCTAGAAAATATTTATTGGAAATAATTGTGGTTAAGATGAATGAAAAGTTTACACAAGCGTTAATAAACGGTTGTTTTTATAATTTAAATAATTAATAATTTAATCGCATTGATCTTAAATTTGTTAAATATTGTTAAACTATTTGTGAAACCTTTCGTAAAAGGTAAAAATGGCGTTGAAATATAATTGCAAGTCCAGTTTTAATTGATGATCTTAATAATTTAATAAGTATTGTAATGATTTATAACTGAAGAATTTTATGTAACCCTTTACTTAATACACACGTTTGACTTACCCTTGTCTGACCTAATGCAATGATCTGACAATTTTAACATTTGCTGATGATATGGAAATTCTCACAGTATACGAGGATCCCAATTTAGCATATCTTAGTACCGACTCTTTACATAATATACACATCTGAAGTGACCTTATGCAATGATCTGACAATTTCAATATTTTGTGACAATTCTCAGCATACACGAGAACCCTAACTTAGCATCTCGAACTCTGAACAATTATTTGAAATGCTTAGAATCATGCTTGAAGCTGGTGAACAGTTTGAATATATTATGTTACATACCTTGGATAGTTAACTTACATGGCGTTAAGAGTCCTCATAAGAAGTTAAAAGCCTCTAGCTAACGTTAATTAATTAACTATTAGACAAAATTAAGTCTTGGAAATTGAGTCACCCTTAATAAAATCGTTTAAAAACTAATATGGAGTGACTTGCAAAATGAGTGTTAATATTATACAGAGTTCACAATCTAAAATTCTACGGACAATAACCGACGCTCAATGGTATTTTAGAAACGACAATATCCATAGAGTCCTTATAATTCCCTTAGTAAAGGAAGAGTTTGGAAAGTATATGAGAGATAGTATAATGGAGATGGGCAATGAAAAGAGAAATCAGATCTTCTTAGATAAGAAAATTTAGTTTTTTAGAGGCCTTAGGAAAAGAAGTCATGTTCGACAAAAGATCCTCTGCATTAAATTTTTAGTTAAAATTTCCTTTTATCTAATATCACTGTATACACTCAGAGAAAGTACGTGATGTAAATATGTTCTTTGTAATATCAATATGTTTGTGGTAAACATTTGTTATTGATGTAATTGAAACATAAAATTTGTTGATGTAATAAAGTTGTTTCTATTAAATTAACAATAATATGACATTAGAAGGAATCACAAAAAAACTATTTTTATTGGTTAAAAATATTATTAAAATTGTCAACAGTTCAATATGTTTTCATTCGAATAAATTAGAATAGTAAAACAAGTAAGAAGTTATACTCGGTCAAATTCGACTATTTAATACCCTACACCACATTGCTGGTTTTATGTGGTTGCTACCAAAAATTAATGAACTACCCTCGTTGATACTGATACATGGAAGATAGAAGAAATTATGGAGCGACCCTCGTAAAATTTCGCACATTAATTTTTGCTCATATTTGTCTTGATTTAAATAATTCTTATTACAATACCAATGTATTTGTGAGATTTAAGCCCTTCAACGTGTTATTTAAAGGGGGGTTGTGTGGGACCTATGAGAAATAATGGACCGATTCTCATATAGGACTTTTGTGATCTTAAATATCCATTCCGGTATGAATATTTGTATGTATTTGTTAAAAACTGCGACCAGCATTTTATTCACAAAGTTTACATGGACAGCCAGACGACATCGTTAAATCGACTCAGAAAATGATTCTAAGTCAAATAGTTTACCTAAAAGTGGTGGTAGTAATATTTTTGCTGTGCGTTACAAACTTAAGTACAAACGCATTATATAAAAACACCATCACAGTTAATCATTTAAGCTTTCAAATGTTTTCTGAGTGTAGGGATTTTAAAAAAATATTCAATTGTTTATTTAATCATTTTGTTTAAAATTTTTTGGGAAAATGTTATGTATCATGTTCATTAAAATTCATATGATTTTTTTTTATAAAATGAGTATTACTTTTTATAAATATATAAAAGTATATATTTACCAAGCACACTGTACAAAACATAAGCCTACAATGAAATCAAAATATAAATTTTCCCTAGAGAAATTGTAATTTGTTTAATAGAACTGGCCTAAATGTTTTCAATAAATTTTGGTCATAAATAAATTTTTGTAAACAAAAATTGATTTTTTTTCTTCAATTTAAGAAATTTCATTAATGAACGACTTTTTGAAGAATAAACTCTATGGTATATGTGTAGCACACGTATGTGTCTCTTATACACACATACGTATGCTACACATATACAATGAATGATACACACATGTGTACAAAAGAAATTATACAACAAAATTAGTTTTAAATTTAAATTCAATTTTTTTCTCTAAAGGAAGATGACTAATTCTTCACAAAATTTACAATTGAACCAAAAAAAAAAAAAAAATAAAAAAATAATAAAATTAAAAATAAATAGATTTAACAGCAGCCACATTTTTTTAACAAACAAACAAACAAATATTTTTGCGCTTAAAAATCCGTTCATGAATAAAGAAAAAATAAGTAAGAATGCACAGTGGGCTAAATGAAGTTAAAAGTTTATTAGATGGTTTAAACGAAAACATTAATCATTTCAATATCCATGAATTTTTAATGACTGTTGCCAACTGGTCTTAAAAGGATTATTATTATTCAGTTTGCTATACTCCAAATATTTCCAAAATATATATTATGAGTATTTGAATTAAAAAGAAATAAACAGAATTTTGTCCACTTTTTTATATTTTGAAGAAATTAAATATGTTATTTCAAGGAAATGAGGATCTTGTGATTCTAAATTAAAGTCTTGAAAATAATCAATAATTTTCATGTTTTCTAAAAAATTTAAGCAAAAATTCCATAATTGTGATTATTGGGATTTTGGTCTGTAAAGTACATATTCATTGTAGGTCTGAAAATAGTCATTACCATCTTGAGGTTTCCTAAACTGCATTTTCTTTTATAATTCAGGCTTTGGAATTTTCAAAATTTTAGTAAAAATGGGTCAAATTCAACACGGCCTATAAACTTTTCGGCTTTCTATGCAACGATTCCTTTCAGAAACATATAAATTTCGTGTAGGTTTTTAAGAAAAAAATTACTTTACATGTAAATGTTTGTTGACATTTTTTGAAAAAAAAAAATATTTTTTGAATTTTCAAGTTGGAAAATTTTTGGACTAATTAGACATAATAAGCTCAACCTTTTTTATTTGTTAAATACTTTTGTTTTTACCTTAAAGTAAAAATTTGAATAAGATCTGGGCAATACTTCAAAGTTGAAATTCAAATGCAAATAACTCGAAATGTATAGAGATAAGCAACACAGGCAATTGTGTTTTTCAAAGATCTTATCAGGGGCTATAGAAGATGATGAAATACATTTGTTGGTTTTTAAACTGAAATAGAAATAAAAATAGGTTTCATGTTTAAAAAATTTAATATCCGAGACACTTCATTTTGCATCCGTAAAAATCCATGTAGTTATATAATAAGAATAGATTATAAAATCTGTTTCATATTACAAAAATGATATCTATATAAATTCCAAAGCTGGAATAGAGTTAAGGTAATAATTATTAATAAATTAATTATGTTAATTGATTTTTGAAATACTTCATTGTTGACTTTTAGGACCCACTGTATTTCTTTTTCATAATAATTAATTAATGCTATTCGTACACCTGTAGGTAGGTAAATAAAAAATATCTCATTAATGTAAACAAATAATTACATTTGTATTAATTTATCTTAATGTTTTTGTTGACTTTTTAAATTCTTTTGAGATTAAAAAAAATTAATAAAATTGAAAAAAAATTTAAATGAAAATTAAGTGAACCAAATTTTTAATTCATTTATAAATTTATTCATACAAAAAAATATATATAAATAATATTATATAATTCAACTAAAAATAAATTGATATTTTTATTTGGCTGTTTGGCATTTTATTTTCTTATTTTATTATTATTTTATTTTTTTTCTTTTGTAAAGAACAACAGAATATTATGAAATATTTAAAATCAGAACAGAATAAAAAACAAAAACAAAAATAACTGTCAAAATAAAATGAGTGACGGCACCTGACATTCATTGCTGCTGTTATTGTTGTTGTTTTTTTCTTGTTTAAATATAAAAATAAAAAAATATATGTATATTTAAAAAAGAAATGTTTATATGTACGCATCTTCCTGCATGAGACATTGAACACATATACCCACTCAATTTACTCTATATTCAAAAATTTAAAAAATATATATCTTATAGATATAGATGTTATAGAGCTTTTGTTAGGAGTTTTTTATGCGCATGCGCAAAATAATTAGAGATTGAGCAAAACATTCACCCAACTCTGTTAGAGATGATTTTACAAATTTTATCTCAGAGATATAAAGAAAACACATTAATATCTAAAATCTAAACGTATGTTAAAATTAAGGAGGGGCAGGAGAACACATGATCTACTAATACAAAAAAAAGCTTTTTTAGAATATTTCTTAAGATCGTCTAGCTTTTAAAAGCTTTGACCGGCGCACTAAAATCTTATGTGATCCATTTTTAGCTGTTTGTAATTTGATGCTATTTCTTCCATAAACCAACCCCCTCCCCCAGTCAAACACACACATAAAAATTATAGTTAACAAAATAAAGTTAAAAGAGCGATAATATATATTGAAATGAAAGTTTAAAGAGAGCGAGAGAGAGAAAAAAATAATGTTTTATCCTAAGTTTGATACATTGTCTGATGTTGTTTGCTAATGTTGCAGACTGTCCAAATCCCAGTCTCCCAAACTGTCAGTGAGTCAGTTGGCCCGTCAATGATTAAACAACAATTTATTATTATGTTCAAAAGCGCATTTTAAATTCATGTAATCGATTTTCGTTTTAAATACTTTTTTTGCAAAAAGTAATCACAGATATACAATGTTGAATTATTCATTTGTCAACAAATCTGTCAAATTGTCATAAAAAATCTTTTCTTATATTTTTTTGTTGTATTTCATTTAATTATAGTTTTGTTTCCAAAACAAATTCATTTTCAAAATTGATCTTAATTATTATCAAGTTGACATTTGAAGGTTTTTTTTCTTGTTTTGATGAAAATGTGATTTAGAAAAAGAAAGATGAAATATTTTGAAATTTAAATTTAAAAATGAAATTTAAATTATGTTTCAATGAAAATTTTCACTTTGAAATGAAATTTAAATTATGTTTCAATGAAAATTTTCATTTTGAAAAAGTTCCAAGTTTAGAAAATACTTTTCAGAATTATTAAAAATATGTTTTTGAAATATAATTCAAACATAATTGACTGAAGTTGGGGAAATGAGAAAGGAAGGAACAATATTAATGTCAGATTAGATTTTTAATATAGAAAACAAAATGGATAAAACAATATATTTTTTCAATATTTAGTAAAATTTTAAATTGAAATTCTCAGTTGAGAGTAAACTACATAAAAACATATTAAGGGTGGACCAACCATAATGCATTATGTTAACTGTGTATCAGATAATAACGTCAATTCGTCTAATTGTGATAATTTTCATTAATCTTGAGTTATTTGGACATTATATCAATTCAATATTTCCTTAATCAGAAGTTGCTAAAATTTATTAAACCTTTTTTTTAGTAAAATTTAAAAACATCAGTAAATGCTCACAACAATGTCGCCGAAGAAGCGTCGTTGTAGAGCCTAACATAATTTAAATTTTTCTAGCTCAGCTGATTTAAAAACGAAAACGGCTGAATTGTAAATTAAAAAAATATTGCTTAATAATATTAATGGTTTAAAAACTATTATTTTTTTCCGATAAAAAATTAAAATTTTTTATGTAAAAAATATTTTATCATAAAAATATATACTTTGCTATTAAATAAAATTCTATTTAATAAAAAGTTTTTCCCTTTTAGATTATTTCAGGGTCATAAATTATATATGTAATAATATATTTAAGTGTCTGTATTGGGATTAGAGTTGCCATCATTCGACATTATTTTTTAAATTCATAAAGTTTCCGAAAAAAGGGTCTCCAAGTTTCACATTTTTCTCGTTTAATTGTTGATAAATATTATATGTGGTATTATGTGGATATAGAGTATAATATGGGTACCAAATGATAGCTGGGAGTTTTGTCTACAAGTTTCAGTATGGATGAGAATATCATATTAACGATGCCTTGATTGTAAAAAAGTCGTGGTAAAAAATTATAAAAATTTGTCAGTGCCGTATGGGTTAATAACATGACATCTTTTATATATATTATTGAAAAGGTATCTCTAAGAACTCTAACATAATACCCATATTGTATTAAAACTATATCTCAACATCTATCAGAGATTATCTTGATGTATATACTAAAAGGAGTTTAAAATCGGTAGTGTAGGAATATTGATTTGTTCTAAGAGATTCAATTTTTCTCTTTAAATTATATATTTTTTAATGTGGTGACACTGGCCAAAATATTTTCTTTAGGAGAATATAAATCTTTCAAAATGGTTGCTTAAAACATAAATTAATTATTAAAAAAATAATAATAAAAATAAATTTTATTTGAAATTTTTTGTTATTATCGCCTTAAGCATTTAGCAATGAATTAAAATAGTATTTTTTTTTTTTGTAAATATTTTTTTATATTTAAACACTTAAATAAATTTTTAATTTATTTAAAAAAAAACTAACACATTAAGTAGATGAAAATGTATTAATAAAAAATTTTCCATTTAGTTTGTTTTTCAGTTTTCTGCAGAAAGAAAGAAAACATATTTCAAGATCATAATATTCGAAAAATATGTAGAAGAGCTCATATACACAGATATATATTTTGACATTCACACCTACACATTTAAAGTTAACACCCATCCCTCCCACATAATATCGTTTTTTTTTTTCTAAAGGAAAAAATATTAGATGAAAATAAAAAAATATATATATTTTTAATAAAATTTTCATAATTTACGAAATCAATTCGAAAGGCAACAAACAAATTTTATGATCGCATGAAAATGAGATTAAATTAAATATTGAAATATATAGTTAATTATATAAAAGTATACATATATAGGAATATAAAATTTTATATTTAGAAGTTTTTTAAATTAATTAATAATTAATTTATTTGAATAGTTAATTATATTTTCTTTCCAATAAAGCTTTATTTTTTTTAATTTTGTACATAAATCTTGCTATTAAATTATAAAACTATTATCTTTATAAGATATCGTTTTTTATTTCTTCAAGTTTTTGCCCGATTTATAGATATGCCTCATTTACAGCAAATTCATTTGAACTCATAAATGTAATTTTTTCTTTATTTTAGAACTTAAAATTATTTATTTCTATATAAACAGGATTGAATGGAAGATAATTTATACCGACTATTACAAGGAACAATGCATTTGTATGCTATAAATAATCCAAATGACAAATTATGAATTCATCTTTCTACATTTTAATACTGAGATTTGGACTTTCAATACACATGTCTTCTATAAACATTAACATGTTATGATTTTTAAAAGTTGGATATTATTTTATCCCTATAAGAAATTATGAAACAATCGCTGGAAATATGAAACAGTGTTTGTTTCTAAATATATACGTATTAAGCAACGATTAAAAAATTAAAGCAAAATTGTTAAAAAGTTAAGTTTAAACCCCCATTCTGGGTGTACATTTGAATGACAGCTACATGAAATATTGGGCCTCTGCGTACGGACAATACGCCAAGTAAAAAACAATTTTTTCGTTCCCACGACCCGTGTTATAGCCGAGCTGTTACAATAACAACATGTTTTTTTTTTTTAATTTTGAGTTATGACGTTAATGCAGCTCGATAGATATAATTAAATATCAGTTTATTATGCTGCTTTGTTTATTAAGTGACCCTAGTAAACTTTTTGATTCCCTACGGATAATAATACAGGTACAGAAGAACAGGAGTTACAGGTTCCGAAAAGTAGACCTTTTACACGGGCTCGACATAGACTGGGGTCAGTTAATTAATTCCCAACCTGTTCAAAATATCATGTCTACTTATAGAATAAAGAATAAAGTTAAAAATATTTTGACCACAAATACACAATATTTCTTGTAAGCTATCGAATATTCACTCTCCGTCGTATGCACAAGCAAAAGATATCACTATAAATTCTGCAATATTTCTGATATTATAACGATTTTTTATTTTGATTTTTAAGCCGATTACTCGAATCCTGTAAAAAAAGAAAAGACTTTAAATTCTAAAAAAAGTCTGTAAAAAGTTTGTAGAATTGACCACAATATTTATATTTTTACTTGTGGGTGGGAGCTCAAACCCCAGTAGAGTTTAATCATTTTTAAGATTTTCTTTTGGATCAGTATAATGGCTAACACTAGCATGATATGATATTAATCATCCACATTATTAGGAATATTGTGCTAATTGAGGGTCACACATTAATGTCAAGTTCTTCTTTTTCTTTTACATTAATTTTGCCTTTCTCCTTAGGCTCTTAACTCTTTACTTACATCTTTTCTTTCTTTCTTTGCAATTCGTCACGTTAGAGGTAACAAAAGGCACCTTCAGGATCCAAGAAAGCTTAATTAATCTTCGTGACAGCCTTATGACCTAACCTAAGTAATGTGCCAAAGTTTAATAAACTCAATTAGGGACCTTATTAAAATTATTTAATACTTTTACCAAATTGGAATGAAATATTCGATGTAGTAATATACACAGTAAGTAGTACAACGTGTGGTCAACCTCGAGAATTTACAGATTTACACTGGTCAAATTTGATTCCAGAACTGAAGCCAGTAGTCATATATCATAAATAATCAATAATAATATTGTTATTGTAACAGTTTCATAGTTGTTGAAATTTTTTCAACTTTCAGTTAATAAAGCAGTTGCTGAGTTGATAATCTAGGACCGATTAGTAGTCCAATTGTTCCGGATCGGAGATTCAATGGGGGTGAGAAAGACCAATCAATAACTGGCATTTAAAAACTTAATTTTGAATTACATATGACAGATTTTGTAACAAATTGACTCTAAAAAGGATATTAACTCTAAGTGGATCTAAGCTGATTCCACTAAATGAGTATGTGAATTATTTGTGAATATTATTTCGCCTTCTTGAATTTTTGACATTTCTTTTAGATAAAAACAAAAGAATTGAATCATAATATCAACACAAACATGTGTTCAAAACTTGTTTGTCTGTCTGTGTGTTTGTCACTTTCTTATATAAGTCCGAGGCAGGCAGTCATTTCTTTTTAGTAAATAAAAAAATATTGAGACAAAAAAATATTTAAAAATTATATACATTTCAATTTACAATAATTGTGTGTCATTGAACGTATATACATTGTATTGTTGTTGTTGTTGTTTTCATTTTCATTGTATTTTTTATTTTTGCAAATATTTGCAAAATACTTTATTAAATTATAATAATAAGAACAAAAACAACAACAACAACAACTGTAAATAATTATAATGAATAATAAAAAATTAAGAAAATTTTGAATTTTACAAAGAAAGTCAAAATAAATTAAAAGTTTAGGTCGTTTGTTGGCATTTTAATTGTACAATAAAATTTTTAATGCATTTTAAAATGTTTAAATAACATAAAAATAATTATAAATTATGTATATTTTACATTTCTTTTTGTATATAATATTAATATAAATAAATAACATTTGTAGAAAAAGGTGTTTTAATTGTTGGTAATTAATTCTAATTATTATAACAAGTATTTATATAACATAATTGTGTGCAAGCAAATGTTTATAGATACATATACAGTGACGGACATAAGTATGACAAGCAAATATATATAGAGACATATACAGTAACGGACATAAGTATGGCTGCATAATGAACATTTACTTAAAATGCAATTTTTCAGATTTTGCGTAAAATTAGTGTAACAAATGTCCAAAAATGTGTTATTTTGTCATATTTTGCTATATCTCTCCAACCGATATCGGAATGTAAACTATTCAATTACGAACAATTTTAGAATACATCAAGCTTCGGAAAACTTACATTTTCTTAAAATTAAAGCTTTGTGATTTGAGAAATTAAGTGTGAAACCTAGATCGAATGCACCAAATCCTGACTCTTTAAAAGTTTAAGATTTGGAAACGTTTTTGCATTATACGAAAGTCTTTATGTAGTTTTTTACAAAAATATAAGTACGTCAAAGATTACTTAAAAAAAGACTGTAACTACTTTGTTCCTTTTTTAAAAATCAAATTTAAAGGTTAAATTTTTTTTAATTCAAAATTTTTTCTTGAAAAAATAGAGCCGACATCAGTTTTAATTCTTAGTGAAAAATGAATGGTCGTCGTGTGTAGTGAAGTATAAAAAAACAATAATCGTTGACCATTTTTCGAATAACCATTTTTATTTCATTTATTTTAGTCGATTAATCGAATCTAATAAACGAATTTTTAATCAATTTTTTGCTTTTTTTTGAAAAAGTAAGAAATTTAAATTAAATTTAAAAATTGTTTTCTAAAAATTTTTAACTTTTCTGATTTCAAAAAAGTACAAATTTTAAGAAATTATTTTTTCCGGTAAATCCACCACTAAGAATCGATTTCAGTATAAAATTGTCAGTATAGAATCGATCAAAAAATAAAAAAATGATTCTTCGATCAATATAGTTTTATCTTTTTTCGAAATTAAGAACACTCAAACTATTTAATCGATCATATTAAGATCATGTATAAATTATATTAATTATCATGATATTATTGATGAATTAATTATAAGGAAAATATAAATGACCGAGTTTATAGGTATAAGAAAAGAATAAAATTCATAGAACACATATTTATAACGGGAAATAAAACGGTTTCAAAGAAAATTAGTTGCTCTTTACTCCGAAATCCTGAAAAAGTATCAGTTCCGGTATGGATCTTCCTTTAAATTATATATTTTAAACGTAGACTTTTAATATTAATAATTATTTTAACTCATACCTACAATATTTACATATACGCCCCAGCCTATGAACTATAAGTCATTACTCAAAAACTCTAGAAACTCTCAAACACAAAGTTTGTAAGGATGACTTGTTGTTTAATGAGTTTGAAATTAATCATGAACTTGTAGGTGAACTCGAGTCTAAACATCACCGGTATGTTATATGTTACTTTGGACCAATTAGCCAAACATTTTCCATAAGAAAACTTTAGTTTTAAACAAATAATATGTAATATCAATTCTATGACAAAAGAACTACATAAGAAGAAAAGTAATGATTTAAACAAATCGGAATATTAATGAAAAAACAAAGTATTATATGTGTTGTTTTTATAGTTTCATTTCTCTTCACTATGCTTCATTTTGCAGTTCAAAGTTGCACCATATGAAAAGTAATAAATTGAGTTATGCTGTTTTTCCATTTTGCATGTACTTTCCAATATTTTCATAGTCCTCAAAAATATATTTATTCTATTAAATGTAAATTAAAAATAATATTTAATTTCTGGTTTCATAAGAAATATTTTATTACAGAAAAAAATTCGACCACAGACTAATTGATACAAAGATGTATAATTATCGTTATTTGAAAAATAAAAAAATAATAATTATTACATTTCAGTAATAAAGATATTTTCTTAAAATTTTCAATCACCATAAGTAGTTCGATTCTCTTCAGAATTTCGCCTCTCTTGTCAACATTTAATTTATGTCTGTCTTATCAAGTTATTTTTTTCCGTTTCTTTTTAATTATTATTTTTACATTTTGTATTTTATCTATGAAAATAGAGAAATAAAGTACGAATGAAAACAAAAAATATGTTCTTTTAATTGAAGCATCTTCTTTCAGGTGAGTACGCAAAACATATGAATGTCGTAGATCCGTGTATAAGCCCCCCAATTCTCCCTCTATCTATTTTTTTTTATATATATTTTTTTCTATATCGGTTTGTTGTTGTTGTTTGTATGAAAATAAATAATGCTGAATAAAGTGTGTGATGTTATGCATGTATTTGTTCTGATCTACATAGAATAGGAAATAAATTTACCAGCAGTTGAGACTGTATGTACTGGCACACCAAACGATTTTTTTACAGCAGCAGCAGCTGTTTTTTTCTTTTTATATTCTAAGACGGCCTTGATTTGCAAATAGAAATGGAATTTAATTAAAAATAAAATCGACAAGAAATAATATTAAAAAATATATTTCTTCAGATCAGAATAACGTGACATCATTTTAGGAATAGGGAAAATGTCAGTTTTTTTTTTGGCACAATTATCTTGACATGTTTTATATAATTATCTAATTTCTCTATTTTTTGCATTTTTCCAGCAAACTAATTACTGAAATTATTTCTATCACTTTTCGGAAAGGAGTGAAAAATATTACAAATGACTTTACTTTAATACGTTTCTTAGAATTTATTATTATTATTATTATTATTATTATTATTATTATTATTATTTAACATTTTTTGAACTCATCGAACTCTCAAACTTTTAAAAATTTAAACGTAATTTTTGGTTAAAAAAAGGGAGGTCGAAAAATAATGTACGATCTCTGTGGTAACGTAAATTGTTTGAATAATTTGAACAAGTGTTTGAAAAATTTATACCATTAAAATTAATTTTCCTGCACTGGAAACAAATTTGTAACTTTCAAATGGTAAGTTCGATTTCAATGAAATTTCACTCAGTAATAGTCTTAGGTCAAAGCGAGACTAAGTTTGAAGTTAAGACATGATATAGCTAACTTAGTTCACTCCACATGGTCCCAAAGTTAAACACTTCGGATCTGAACCGGTTTTTAATATTTTTATTTATTAGTAAATTCTGGTAGTATAAGCTTTTAAGTTTGAATTTTCAAAATATATATACCGTATTAAAATTCTTCTGTTTAATACAAATACAGTTAGAAGAACTTAATTTTTTTGAAAAATCACAGATTTATTTTTTCATAAGACTCCAATTTTTGCCTCAATTTCTCAAATCTTGAAGCTTAATTAAAAAAACAAATACGTATATTTTTGCATAGCTTTATGTACTCTAAAGTTTTTGGTAATAGAAATTTTAGCACCCCTTTATCGATTGGTGAGATATTTCTTTTAAGAAATTGAAATATTGTTAATAGTTTTCAGTTAAAATTTCATTAAAAATGATTGATTAACAAAAATTTTATTTTCAAATCAAACTTGAATAACTTGCAATTTGCGTTTACTTCATATCCAATCCTGCATCACACATAGAGGGCGTTAATCAATAAAATCGAAACTACAATATTTTTTTTTGTATTTACCTTCAGCAGTTTGATCTGCTGATCTACTTAGCTGAAATTTAAATTCAAAAGTGATTAAGGTAACAAAGCTGAACTATAAATACAGTGAGCTTTGTTGAAGCCCTATGCTCCTGTAGGAATAAAGGGATAATATATAATCAAAGAAAGTTATATGTCATTAGATGTGTTTTACAGCTTCTAATAAAATTTTAGGTACTGACTATTATGCGATATTAGTCCACATATTACTATTACCCCAAAAAGTATTGACATTAAATTTAAAATTCTGCACCCTGATTTAATTTAAGATTAAATCTAGTATCTAAAAAGTAAAGGGATATTTTAACCCATAACAAACTAAACGAGACAACTTAATGATTTTATGTAGTCCATTTGTTACTTCGAATTTAATTTCTAATGTAATAAATAACCTATAGAATATATAGAAGTCCCCTAACAATTTGTGGGTTAATCAATATATATTTTAGTATACAAATTTCAATTTCATAATTTATTTTTTTAGCAAAATTTGACATTAAAACTATATTTATTTTTGTATAGGTGTGTGTGTGTGTGTAAAGATTTTATATCTGAAAATAATGTCTTCTTCTTCATTATTTTTTGTATTCAAAATTATTTTCAAATTTTTAGGCAAAATGTATATATCTTCTATACACTTATACTAACAAAACATATTCAGAAACATTCAGAAACGTAGAGAAGAAAAATTCTTTAAAGAATAAAAATAATAGTATTGCGTGAAAAACTCACATACACTCACAAAAAAATGAAATGAAAAAAATGAAAATTCTATTTTTAAAAACTTTTTTTAAAGAAAATAAAAAAAGCTTTTTTTCTGAATTTTCTATATTGTCTAAATTCTAAAATCTAGCAAATATATTGAAATTTTATCGAATAAATTTTGTATGAATGTATGTGTTTAAGGTTGAAATGCAAATGAGTGTAGATAGAAACTAAAATGATAGAATCGTATAGGAAAATATTCCTTGGGGAGTTTTTTTTGTGGGTTAAAAATCTATAAAAATTTTAAATAAATTTTCAATTCCAAATGGAACAAATAGAACTTTTTTATGAGATATTAAAAAAAATGTTATTTACTTGATGAACACATTTTTAATACTGAAATTCAACAATATTCATTTTTTAAAAAAGTATTAAATATATGGACCAAACCTCAAACCCCCCAAAATGAAAGAAAATAAAATATGTATGTGGGTGGGTGGTGAATGGGTGTTTTGTTGGTTGAAGAATCTTGCAAAAGCGACAAAATATTATTTATTTATAAAACATTTTCATTCTTTTTGAATGTTGTTGTTGTTATTTTTATTATTGTTATCAATTTTGTTGTTGTATCAGTAAAAAGATATATATTTTAGGAAAACAACACTAGAATAAAAAATTCGAAAGTATACACACATATGTACATTCAAATTCAAATTAAGAATATATATATATAATAAACATATATATGTTTATACAAACAGATATTTGAAAAAGCTTTAAATGTATAAGAATGATCCTATTAAATTATTTAAATGTGAGTGTGTGTTAATATATTTCTAGATATATACAAATACATAATTATATATCAATACCACCTAATTTTAAGTTCCATTTCTTAAATTTTTATTTTATAAAATTAATTTTATTTAAAGAGAATTTTTCAAAAATAAATTAAATCAATAAGATTAATTTTAATTATCTAAACGAGTGGGAGGGAAGAATATTTATTATTATTATTTTTTAATTTATTTCGAAAAAATCGAAAATTGTATGAATATAGAAACCTACCTTTTTTTGTTGCTTTTCCCAGGCAGGATCCAAAAGTCCCTCACGCTCCCATTCTTCTTCTTGTTCCATATAACCATCTCCATACTCCATGGAGAGACCGTTCTCCATCATCATTTTGAATTCGTGTTACTGTATTTAAAATGACGTTTTAACCGTTAAAAATTATTCGTTTCTTTTGTGTTTTTGTTAAAAAATTATTTATTATGTTTTTATTTTATTATTATTTTTTTTTTAATTTCTTAATTATTATTTATTTAATATATTTTTTATTGATATTCTAAAACTCTAACTACTTTAGAAACTCGCAGCTGTTGTTCTAAATTGTTTTTATAAAATTTTTTTTTCAGTGTTGTTGTTGTTGTTTTGGGGAGAGGAATTTATTTTATTTTTTTAACAAAATAGCGATCAATGAATATTAAGAGCAATTAAAAATAATAATGACAATTGTGAAAAATATTTAAAAAAATTATTTCGTTCGCAGTTTCCTTAAGAATCTAAATCTAAAATATGGAATAAAATAAAAAAATTATGAATATTAAATGCAGTGAAAAACAAAACTAAAACGATTTTTTACTTTAGCAAATTAATTTTAAATAAAACAAAAAATATATATTTTTTATAATTTTATTAAAGAAAATAATAAAAAATAAATAAAAAATATATATTTTGAATTTAATTCTCTCTCGGTTATTTCTGAAGCGTTTTTCTTTAGTTTTATAATTAAAAAATAAATTCAATTAATTTGTCAGCAAATATTTGCATTTTTTTGTACAATAAGCATAATTATATTTTTTTTTTTTTTTTTTGTTTTTATTATTTTTATTTAAATTTAATATTATTATTATTTTTTTTTTTGTCACAAAGCCATCAATTCAAATATTTTTTAATTCATTTCAATACGTTGTGATTGTATAACACAATTCTTTTTATATAAATTTGTCTCCTTTTTTTTGCAAATTATTCCTTCTTCATTTTTAGTTTCGATGAAAATTTTTTAGAATTCTATTTATTTATTCATTTTCCAAAGTCAATATTAATGAAGATTTGATAGGAATTATCTTTTTTATCTATGCACTATATTTTATTTATTTATTTTAATTTAGGTCCAAAAGGAAAAATTTGGTTATAAAAAGTATATATGTATATATTCTTATAATATAATAAAAAAGAAAAAAAAATTGGAAAAATATATACGTGTGTCGCTTGCAAAGAGAATGACCCGCTCGCGTTGGTAGCCAACTCAAAACTAATGTTGCGCCAGCGATAATCGTGCGTTCGAACTCGTAGAAAACTTTCTGTTTTGATCTGTGCAACTTGAATTTATGTGATCCGTGTTGTGTGTGTTTGCTGTGAGGTGTTTTGCTCACTCACAGCACAAAACAATGTGATAAAGAAAAACCAGAAAATGAAATACCTCTGCTGCTTCTTTCCTCTTTCCATTTCTTTTTCAACTTCAGCTGCTACACCAGAGACGTCGGCGACAACAGCATCATTTCGTTTACATTAGCTATCGCTGACGTTGTCGATGTCAATATCACTAACGTCATTGATATTGAAAAACAAGAAAAATTAAAATGGTACAGAATAATCATCAACAACCACAACAATAACAAAACTAAAATCAACAGTTTTCTTTAAACAATTTAAGAAAGAAAGAAAGTTGAGCATTAAAAGGCGTCTAAAGCAGCAACTTTATTGGTGAGAAATATGTTTTTTTTCTGTCGCTGTGTCAGAGGGTCTGAAAAGCCAAGCAACCAACCAACCAGCCAGCCAGTCAACCAACCATCCAACCGACTTACTTACAAACAAGAATAATAATTAAATTCGCAAAAATTAATCACTCAATTGTTGTTTATACATTTACAAATACCTACAAACATACATACGTTCACATATATACACATACATACAATGTACATAAATTGTTTCATTTATTCATTCATTCATTCATTCATTCATACATTCATACACTACAACTTAGTAGTAGAACGTTTGGTAAATATTGGTCTCGACCGGTGTCTCTCCTGTCTAGTTGATTTTTGTCTGACACTAATGTTGTTGACCCATTATCATCTGCTAGTGTATTACAAAATGTAAAATCGTGTGGAAAATATAGATTTCTTAAAACTATTTATATAAAAATTAATATGTGTTTGTTTGTTTATCTGTTTGTTTGGGACTGAAAATTTCACAGAATGATCCTCATATACCCGAAAATAATATAGACTATAAAAAAATTTCGCCAGGACCAAGGGCAGAAGTACTCCCTATACAAAGCAAATATTGATTATCGAATATCTGAAGAAAATCTCATCGAGAATTTTCAATCTTGATCCAATAACTATTTCAATGAACTATTTTGCAAGAAAATTAGGGGGAGAGGTATGGCGACTACCTTTCCCTCTAATTTGATCATTGAATATTTAAAAAATTTTAACGCCGAGAATTTGGTCCCAACCACTTTATCAAGAAACAGTTTTACTAGACAAAATGGGGGACGGATAGGATCAGGGGGAGAGGTGATAATAGAATATCTAAAGAACTATAGCAATAATTTACTAAAGAATTTCTCATGAATTTGTTTTACTGATCAATTATAGAACGACTAGGATCAAAGGAAAAGGTACTCCCATACAAAGCAAATATTATTTATCGAATAATTAAAGAACTGTAAAAGACCATGGGGAGGGGTACCACCCACTTTATAGATGGTGGCAAAGCGCACCAGGTCTTAGCTAGTAATGAATGAAAACCTAATAAATCTAAAACAGTTGCTACCCTTGTAGCCCTAATCAATCTCATTATCAAAGGATTTTATTTTAATTGAACAATTTTGAACACTAAATTTTAGGTATTTTTTTATAAAAATATCTAGTGTTATATGTCCCTTTATTTTACCGGGACATTCCAAAGACTTGAATCCAAAAACTTCAATTTTGGAAATCGCCATCCTCCTTTGAATATATGAGATTTAAATGTAAAGAAATCAAATAGTATAATCGTTCAATGGCGTCTATGTTATGCCCTAATCTTAAATGTGAACAGTCCGATTATTACCTATTTCTAAAAGCTTTGTCACAGAAATTCAAACAGTAATATTGTAGCTTATTCTTTAGTCCACTTAGTCCACTTTCCTTATTGTCTAGAACCTGAATTGCTAATTGGTGATGAAAGATTAGTCGTTTTTAGCTTCGGTTCGTAAGAAAATCTTGTCAACGTACGCTGCTTAGCGTAGATGATCCATCCCCTTTCGTGCAATATTCGAGGAACCAAACATATGGAACAACAATAAAAAATATTAAAAAACAAAACAAACACAAATCTGAAAAAGGGATCCCTGCTTATAGCCAAGAAAGTTTTGTCAATTTGTTAAGCATAGTGGCTGAAAGTAATAGTAATTCACTGCACTTTCACTTAAATCCCCAAAATTCATAAATTGGACATTGTTGAAACTTTCTAAGAAAATGGGCGTTGAAATCAAAATATTTTTCGTGAACTTCGAGACTTCAG
The DNA here is from genome assembly GCA_004302925.2 of Cochliomyia hominivorax. NCBI lineage: Eukaryota > Metazoa > Arthropoda > Insecta > Diptera > Calliphoridae > Cochliomyia > Cochliomyia hominivorax. The sequence continues at coordinate 74,408,649 of PYHX02000495.1, read as the reverse complement.
TATCGGTAATAACAATACGTATGGTATATTTAAGAAATGAGAAACTCGTGCACATAAGACCTCGTGTATATATACAGTTTGTCAAATATATTTTTGCAATCATAGAAATAAATTTTAACTACATCCATGAATTCCAACTAAAAAAACGTTTAATTATCAATTTTCCTTGTACACATTTCGTCGCTTTAACTATTTACAACTATTAGATGCCAAAAATTTTCCACATCGCGAACAATATACAGTTTGTCCAAGTAAAATTTCATATCTCAAAAATATAAAATTTTACATGGACGTTTAAATTACATTTAATTAATTTAAGAAGTTTACAAATAAACAAATTCATGTTCAAAAATTTCATTAAAGTCAGATCATAGGAACAACAAGTTGTGGACGAAGTTTTCTAAATACGCAAAACTCGGTGTAAATTTGATTTTAACTACTGGGGAGTTAATAAAGTATAAAAATCGAATAAATAATCATGGATTTATCTTTAGGATTTATTAAGAAAAAGTGTAAATTTTCGTTGATACATAAAACAAATTTTATTAAATTGAGATACTCATATTTATAAACAGTATATCAATAAAATATATATTTTCTATATGCAAAGAATAGAATATTCATCGAAAAACTATTATTTTTGTCGCGAACAATAATCGTTATCGCCACCATGCTTATTGTTGAATCAATTTTATGTGGACAATATTTTTGTACACTATTTTTATTTATATACTCATAACTTGGTTCTATAATGTCATTCATGACCATAATATGATAGTGAAACAAACATTTTTTTATTGCGGAGTATTTATTGCGGAATAAACGTATTGGATTTAAATGTATATTTTGTGGTACAGCAACCATATTATTTTAATTCTCAATTAATTGTTACCGCAAATATATGAAATGAAGAGAAGTCTAAATTCGGATATCGGATTTATAAGAAAAATTTTATATTTCTCATTTATATTCCCCTAAAAAATTAATTTAAGTTTTTTTTAATGCAAAAAGTTAAAAAACTAAAATTTTAGAAAAACCTTCCTTCAAATTGACGGAAAATTGTCAATGTAACTAATTGAATTCGTTTATAAAAATGGGGTTTATTTGAATAAATATTATTCAATTTGAATAATACATTATTCAAATTGACAAAAATAAATTCTTTATATTGATGAATATTATTCGAATTTAATACAATATTTAAGCTAAATTTACAAAATTTTAGTTGAATAAAGGAAATAATAACATTAAATTAATATAGTAAATTAATACATAAACTATTTAGGACCAAATGAGGGAGTACTCCCCATACAAAGCAAATATTGAATATTCTATATTCTTAAGATCTGTAACAGCAAGAATTTTCAAACTTTTGTCCAAATGAATTCCTTAAGGAACTGTTTTACTGGACAAAATGTAAGACATATAGGATCAGGGGAGAATATCTACTACAGCAAGAATTTGTTCTCAATTACATTTTTTTATACACGACGATTTATGAAATTTATTTTGAGATCTAAGGACTGAGGAGAATTTTTGTGCCTCAAAGTGCACTGGGTAAAAGTTAGTCTTGTATTTCTCATGAAAAGTTACTTAAATGTTTGTTGATCAGCTGATTTTCCATCAAATAGATAGAAATAAACAAAAATTTTATTCAAATTAACGTCATTTTAGTACGACGAATTGAATAAATAAATATCTGTTGATATAACATATTTTTCGTTAATTTGTTAACGAAATTTTATTCAATTTAACATCTTTAACTAAAATGTTGTTTTGATTCATTTTTTTTTGTATATTTAACGAAAATTCTTCACTTTGCAGAAAAAAATTGTTTATTTAACATCTATTTTTCGTTAAAGTTCTACGAAAAAGTATTGTTAATATTACCTACGATATTTGATTCAGTGTATGTATATATCAAAAAAAGTTTGAACCATTATAACTCCTACTTTTGGTCTACTTTTCTACAAAACATCGCGATTTTCCAAATAAAATTTTACGGTTTATAACTTTTGTTTCTTTCAAGATATTAAAAAAATATTTTGTTAATAAACTATAAAATATTTGAAAAAGGGGATAAAATTAGTATACACTATAGCATAAAAACTTGGATAACCTTTATTATGGGTCTTCACTAGCAGAATTCATTCTGAGTTGTTTGAAATATTAATATAATACAATTTCACTGTATGAAATTTAATAGAAATTTCGTTCAAAGTTTTAGATTTATTTCCATTTTAGTTTTCATTTCAATGTTTAAGCAAAATATTTTATTGACACAGTGTACTTGAACACTTTTAACTAACGATTATTTTGTTTTTGTAATTTTTGTTTTATGTTGAAGATATGAATTGAACATGATTGTAATTAGATGGCAATGAAAGTTGTTCATCTCTTTATTTTATTTTTCTTCTTTTCTCTAACAAATTTGGCAAAACACACTTTAAATTTAGCGCTTATGATCAACTCAAGTGGTTGTTGGTTGGTACCCACAATTTTTATGTGCGTAAGTTTTTTTTTTTTTTTGTTCTCATTAAATAGATACAACAGCGCCAATATCTCGCATGAAATGATTTAATAATAAAAAAATGTCAAAGAATTTATTCATTTTCTTATTTAAAACACTGAATTCATTTTACGATGATTTTGAAAATTACAAAATCTTCTGAAAAAAAAATATATATCGAAATGTAGGTTAAATCGTTTAGGGGAATAATCTGAATAATCACATTTGTGATTAATATGAACTATAAATAAAACATTCTTAATATTTACTAATACATGTTAAATTAATTGATTAATTTAAAGAAATTCGTATTAATCATTAAAATTTAAATAAAATATAATTAAATATTTGATTAAGCAATAATTAAATTAATTAATCGATTATTATTTAGTGATTAATTAATTAATTTTATTAAATTTTTCGTGATCCTTAAGAAAATAGAACAGTTATTTTGTTATCGATAACATTTTTCAAAATTATTCATCTTTGCTTATATGGAATATTTTATATTTTTAGAAACGGACTTTACATTTAACATTAAGTCCCTGTTATAAATAGGATTTCATACTATCAAGGAGAATAATAATCAAGGAGAAAATGACAGCCGTTATCATAGCTTTTATATGAGTCAACATAGATTCTCTCTAAAGCACTCAATATGCATGCAAAATTTTATTCATATCACGAATTGTTTTCGCTTTCACTAAAACAATGCGAGTATAAATATAAAAAGTGTAATTAATTACTCGGCTATTTATAGGCCGATTTCGAAAATTTAAAAAATCAAAATTTACAAAAAGAATTAGCTATTTTTTCATCAACATCTTGTCCATATATCCCATAGGAGGTTCAAAATATCAGAAAATGAGTTTTTGTCAATAAGACGGAAATGGACCGATTACTATGATGTTTTCAATTCACAAACTCTCCTTATTATTTCCGATCTGCTAGTACAAAATAGTATGTCTCTAGCTTAAATATAAAGCTCAAAAAGTCGAAAATATTACTTTGCCTTACATTGTTATTGTTTTTAATGCTGTATCCAACAACAACCACAAGGAAAATAAAGAATTCTTAACATCTCGGCTATTTATGAACCGATTTGATTTGAAACTAAAAAATCAGGGAACAAATTTTTAATTTTTCCTCAGGAGCGTCAGAATAAGTTTTCGCCCATATCTCGGACATATGGCCGAATCGAATATTTCTGGCCCATTAGGCCAGATTAAAGACTTAATTTTAATCGTTGTTATTGTTTTTCTATAGTTGTAAACAACAACCACATGAGACTAAACTTTTAAAGAAAGTATTGACCATATCTCAGTGATTTATGAACTGATCTTGAAAAATAAAAAAATATTCCAAATTTACAAAACTGAAATTTCGGCCTGCAGATTCCACATTTTTTGTAGGTCTGAAAAAAACATTACCAGACAGCCCTATAGGGTTTTTGGCCACAAAAATTAGATCAGATATATCCAAAAAGAGGGGGATGAAAAACGCTTACGCTCAACAAATTGAAATATTTCTCTTATAACACAGAACGAAATCTTTGAATGATGTTGTTATTAATTTTGTATTTTAAATGTGTTAAAAATATAAGAACTCAGATTTAAACATATTTTAAAAAGATTCCCTTAAAATTATTTTCGTAAGTGATTAATTAACAAATCAATTACTTAAAGTGACTGCAAAGAAAATGATATAAAAATAACTTTCAAGAAAATAGAAATGAATTATCAGCGACAACAACACGATGAGAGAACAATAATTTGTATGAAGTGTGCAGCAATACAGTGCACATATTTCGATTATGGTCGCACACACTAACAATTTACAAAATATCACTCACCGTGATAATCGCTTATGTGGTTAACACTTTACTCGAATCCAACTCATAGTTACACTTCACTTGCGTTTGATATGAATAAAAATATTTTACAATAAAAAACATTCATAAATTCATCTGTCGCAATTTGACAAGTTTCATCACTCTTATTAAAATCATTTGTCATTTATTAATAAAATCTAAATATTTTCAAATGTATTTCAAACGACTAAATCGTTTGAAAAATGTATGTAAAAAAAATCAAAAGTGTTTCTAAGATTTCCATGAGATTTTACGGTTGACTAAAATTTATTTATATAAAAAATCATATTTTTTATTTATACAATTTGCGATGTACTACTACACGGTCGCAAAAAGATCAATAAGATATTTTTTCAGTTTTTATAAGTTCCGATAATTTGTCATAACATTTAAATGAGCAGAAAACTGATGGAAATGCCAAAAATTAATTTTATTGTAATTCAATTGAAAACAAAAGTAAAATTTCTGTTTTTCGACCTTTTGACCTTTTCTACATTAATTTTAAAGTTTTCAATATTCGAATACAAAAGCAAAGATAATAATTTCTAAATATCAGAATTGTTTCATTTGCTAATAATTTCCGAGAGGATTAAGACAAAAATATTGTCTTAATAAGCAAAATCTTGAGGGCGACCATTTATTATCGAGATTTTTTTAAATTTTCGTATCAATAACTACAGTATACATATACAGTCCGGAGCAAAACTATTGGCACAACAAGTGAATTTAACTTTATTCCCATTTTTAGCCGTTGAAAAACTTTTCGCACGAATAAAAAACTTGTTTGGAATTAGCAAACGCTTTGAGTAGTGTATTCAAAAAGCCGACATTTTCAAAAACCCAGTTTTCGATTGAAAATAGGCTTTTCAAAAAACCTTCTTCGAATACGGTTTAATTATTATAAATTTATAGAAAAATTATTATTTCATAGAAATCTAGAGTTAAACCAACAAAAACATATAGCGTATAATGACCATTAAATAAAATGAAGTAAAAATAATGGTTCCTTATCAAAATAACCATATGAAACAAACTTCATCAGATAATCCCTACACTGTTAAATGCCCTAAATGATTGAGATATAAAAGTTTTTCGGTATCGTATTTAAAATAATGTGTCGAGATGCCATAATTTTATTTCAATCCATTATTTTTGCTTTACAGAAACATTTTCTTTAATTTCTAAATATGTCTAGAGTACAGTTCTATATCTCTTTACCTAAAAAATGTATTTTGCTGAACAATAAAAATGCTTGCAGAATTTTATTTAATGATTTTTATTGTCGTGATTATGTCTAAAATAGACGAACATATCAAAATCAATTCAGAATATAATGTTTATATAAATATGCATACAATATTTTGCTGCAATTTCGGCAGATATTTTTTCAGGATTGTGTTTAATTTTTCGGGCAATTTTGGTACTTCCGCGAGGACTTAAAACTTTAGGTCATTCGGTTCTATTCTTACTTTGGAAACTTGACTAATCTCTTAAACGATTCACTTATTTGACCTATCTGGACATGTGAATTGCCTCAGTTATACAGGTGCAGTATTAATTTTTCGCTCAGATTCGCTAGTTTCTTTTTGTTTTGAGATCATTATTGGTATTACAGAGTTTCTTTTGAATTTATATAAACAAATTATCGCTTTAACCGATTAGAACCGACATATAATGATTTATTGCATGTAAAAAACATCTGGCAACCATACTTTCTTTTATGGTTGCCAGATTTCTGAAAATTCAAAAATAATGAAAATGTCAATTAGTAACGTAACGTGTAATTTTTAAATAACGTCGTTACCAGTGAAAGTGATTTTTGAATCACTGTTCATTTAAATTGTGACAGTGAACGCAGTGTTTCATATGAAAACTTAAGGTTTTTTTTACATAAAAAAACTCGGAAAATAAATATTCTTTAAACATACTGTCACTGATGTGAAGATGTGACTTGTCTACAATACTCCCTACATGCTTAACAACTGTCCATAAAGATTCAATGTGAATTCTTTTGAATATTGGTAGGATTTGGATTGCGTAGCCATCAAATTATTATAAATTAGAAATAAATTGAAATAATATACAAAAAAAATATATATGTTATGAAATATTTCACTTAAAATTGTTTATGCAAATTAGGGTACCTAGACTTTAGCTTTTGATGGACTTAGCTTTGTTGATGGCCCTGTAAATTTCTACGAAAATACGCTTACAAGTGTATGTTATTTCTTGTTGTTTTAGAGGTATTAAAACCAAGATAATACCACTGAATCAAAATAATGCCACAGATTCATTATAAAATTATAAATAATATATAAATATGAAAGAATCTTATAAACATATGATTCCTTTAAAAAATTACTTTAAAAAATTACTTTAACTTTAGTCTGAAAAATCATATTTTTATTTTCCCAAAAAGTTGACAATATTTATTAACTAATAAAATTGCCCTTCCATTCCAAACTTTGCAGTTTTTTCTAGTTTTCAAATAAATATCGTTACTTCAATTTTATATAAGTTACAAAAATTTTAAATTCTTCGTACATTTTTTACATCAAATAATATTTCAATAATAAATTATGAATATAAATTATGAATATAAATTATGAATTTCAATATTCTAACGTTTTCATAGAAACCAAATACTTAAATAAAAAATGTATAACTTTGCCTGCAATTTATCCTAATCCAGACTTTCTCCAGCCAAATTATGAATCATGTTTTATTCTTTTTTTTAGATTAATTAAATTTTTTCATTAATTCGAAAACTTTATACAAATTTTGGTCACTGCCTCAAGTCTCATAGATACACACATATGGTTTATAATACTTACACCCACTCATTATATATAAAAGTGCCCCACATCATGTGAAAGCAATTTTAAGAATAAACAACAGGAGAAGAGTAATTATGATGAAAAATAACAGTACAAGGTAAATAAATAAATGTTTGTTTGCAAAAAAAAAAAAAAAAAAATCAGAACTTTTTTTGTTAATTTTTGAAAATAATTTGTTAAAAATAATTAATGAATTATGAATTCTCGCATACGATATACGAATGTATGTATGAATATTTATTTGAAAAGTCTTTGTGACATAAAATATAAAAATGTATTAATAAATTTTAGATTGATTGCAATTCAAATTGTAAACGATTTTAATATATTTAATATTTTTGGCAAAGTTTAAAAATGTATTTCTTTTTATAGATATCGTTTTATCGGTATCAAATATCGAGATTCAATGTGATAGAAGTCCTATAAGTGATATATATAGTAATTCTTCTTTTATCTATCTATCTATCTATCTATCTATCTATCTATCTATCTATCTATCTATCTATCTATCTATCTATATATGTATGTACACTGAATTAAAAAAGTATCCGTACAGTTGTTAATTCCCAGATATATTAATATTTTTACTTTAAAAAGATAAAATATCCGTTAAGTGAACAACATTTTTTTAATATATCGATAATAGTAAATCACAATGTGGCAACTTATTGGTAATTTTTCAAACTAAGACCATGTAATAATGGTTTTAATATGGCAACACTGTAATTTAATGTCTCCACAGTTGTTAATTCCCAGATATATTAATTTTTTTTACTTTAAAAAGATAAAATATCCGTTAAGTGAACAACATTTTTTTAATATATCGATAATAGTAAATCACAATGTGGCAACTTATTGGTAATTTTTCAAACTAAGACCATGTAATAATGGTTTTAATATGGCCGTCAGATATATTATATTATACAATAAATATTATAAAAATATAAATCAAACATCTATATATATATATATATATATATATATATATATATATATATATATATATATATATATATATATATATATATATATATATATATATATATATATATATATATATATACATATATATATATATATATATATATATATATATATATATATATATATATATATATATATATATATATATATATATATATATATATATATATATATATATATATATATATATATATATATCCTAAACTTTGATAATGTTTTAGTATGTCTCCATAATACGTCGTTAAAAATATGTCTGCAATACAATAAATATATTCAAAGTAAAATTTTTTAAACCGTTTGTGTTTTACGAATAGTCCAAAACTTTTGGATCTCTTCGTTAACATCACAATTTTTATATCCTCCACCCCCAAAGCACAATGTTACCAAATCAATTTTTTGGTAAATAATTGGGGCTTTTTTTAGCCGTTAAATTTCTTTCTAAAATTTCACTTATTTTGAACTGATTCCTATCTGATCAGGGGCGTAGTCGGTAAACCTCAAATTTTTTAAAAATTCGCCAAAAATATTATTTATGAAATGAGACAAAAAACAATTTAAATATATACTGGAAGATATTCCTATAACAGCACATAACCTTTTTAAAAAAATTAAAAAAAATAAGTAGGAAAATATTTAGTAAAAAAAATATTAATTTTATAAGAATGAAAGTAAAAATTAAAAGTTAAATTAAAAGTTTTTCGTATTTTTTCGTATTATTTAACTTAATCTTAGAGTTTAACTACTGTTTTTAATGACATTTTTCTATAAACGCACTTAACTTTTTCAGTCTCTATAGTCTCTCTATTATCAACAAAGGATAGGTGAAACTTTGTTGTGGATTACCTCAAGAATTCGGTTTAGCATTGATTCCACAAATTTTTAAGAAGATAGAAATCAATTTCCTCCCACATTTGCTTCGTTTTTGTACATTATTTAAATAAACTTTATCGGCCATCCATCCCCACAAATTCCCCATTGAATTTTTATGAATTTTAAATGAAAATTGTTTAAAATATCCGTTTTATTCAGGGAAACAGTTTCTTATGAAAGTATTTCGGACCAAGTTTGAAAATTACACAAGACCAAAAAAGACGGAACCTCTACTAAAAATATTTCTAAATGTCAAAGATGAATATCGTACATAAAAGAAAATTTGTGAAAATTATACGAAATTTGTTAACATATTAATTTTTTTAATAAAATACATTTAACTCCATTTTATATATTGACTTTTGAATATTAAGGCAATTAAAAAACCGCTGTATCCTGATAATAAAATCCACAAAAACGTGTCAAATATCATCTGGGCTATTAACACCACCAGGTTGAACTCGCCTTGGGTTGGGGTATAATGCGTTTGTAATTATGTTTGGAATATAATAAATAAACGTAGTGTTACGTCTGTTAATAGTAGTGTTAGTAGTTATTATTCAGAATTACTTTTAGAGACGATTTAACCCGCTACTCTATTGAAAATGGTCTTGTTCTGTCCGATATTTCAGGTAACTCCCATACAAATATCCTCCGAAAAATGAAGTTGAAGCACAGTAATGAACATGTTTTAATTATAGTTGACACAAATAAACGTGCACTGTATTCCAAACACATTTTATTCGGATTATGATTTTCGATATTTCTGTATTAAAAAGTGAACATAAACGATGTATATTCTTTGATGACAAGATCATATACATCATATTGAATATTAGTGACAAATTTTATATTATTTTGATTTTTTAGTTTCTTAGCGTTAAAGAGATAAATTTGTTTCCTGAAAAGACTCAACTTAAATTTAGAAAAATTAGGAATTAATGAAAATTGCTTTCAACAGGACATTGACCGTAAGCATAATGGAAGTGAAGATGTGACTTACCTACAGTACTCTCCACAAACTTAATACTCCTGCATAAAGTTACGACATGAATTTAAGTGAGCATTTGTGAGATCATTTGGAAAAAATATTGCGCAGCGTACAAATTTCGAACAAAAATCAACCGAAAAATTAAATTTTAAGTGAATGACAGAAATATCACCGGAATATTAAAGCAACTTGTACATTCAATACCAAACATTTTAAATGAAATTCTTAATCTTATGGGATTATAAATTTATTTTATATTTAGATGATACCTACACTTTCATTGTGCATAAATATAAAGTTACAAGAAAGTTTTCTTTATTTTTATTACAAATTTCTTTATTTTATTAAAAATTAAAAATAAATAAATAAAACATATAAAAAATATTACCTTAAAATTCATAATTTCTTTTACCTAAATTGGGGTACCTAAACTTATGCTTTACACTGTTAGTATAGGCACAAAATGAAAAAAGTGAATAATTATCGATTTATCTAAAGGAATGAAACAATATCAATTTCTTTAAATATCAGTTTCCCATCTCAAAAATATTGTCACAATTTATAAACCACCATATGTTTTGTATATTTTTGGCTGTCTGGCAGCTCTTTTTGAAAGCTCTTATATTCGTTATGTCCTTCATTCTTTTAAATATTTATAATATTGAAGAAAATTTATTAAAATATTTGTTTTGTTCTGGCTCTTTGTTTGCAAATGAGTCCAAAATTAAGCGAAACAATTGAAGCTCAATGTAAGTTTATTATGCATTTACATAAAATGGTAAGTAGAAATTGGAGAATTAGTAAATTGTAGCCCATTTACCATCCGTGTTTAAAGCTAGTTTCGTCTTTTTAAAAATAGTACGAGAGTTAAAAGTAGTGATCGAAAAATAATATCCACTCAGCTTGCTATAAAAGTAGATTTTGTTAAGGAAGTTTATGCTAAAACTATATATTACAATTCAAGAATAGAAGAATAGATAGAAGAAAAACATTGATATCTGCTAATAATCGGAAGAAGAGAATATGTTATGCAAAGCAAAACAAAGCAATTTTAAAGTGAGCCATTTTGGAACCCAATGCTATACACAGATAACAGTAAATTTTAAACCTGTTGACATTCTTGAGTATGGAGAAAGAAATGTATATACAATGGCGGAGGAGCTGCTTGTTTGCTAAGGGTGTAAGAGAACTTATCTGTATTTTTTGGGACAATCGATTAGAGCACCTGATTCCAAAATGGCTCATTTTAAGATTGCTTTGTCTTCAATAACACATTCTCTTTTTTATCGATTGTCCCAATACTTCAAAAGAAGATATGTTGAATTTACCACAGTCAATTGCATTTTAGCACAACAATTATCCAAACTATTAGACTCATATAATACAGCACATGTCTTGTCACATCCTTTACAGTTTCCGGATCTAAACTTCATCAAACACTTGTGCAAAAAATTGGATCGAAGAGTATAAACGCGTAAAATTTCAAGCAAAAGTGATTTGAAAGTGTCATTGCTAGAATATTGGAAGATATCACAACAAATTTGGTATATTCCATACCAGGAAGTCTTAAATAAGTTATAAACAAAATGGAGTTTTAATATTATCTATTGCAATTCTTAATAAAAAACTTTTTATAAATTTTTATTTTCAATCTTAATTAGATTGAAATATATTTATTAAAAGTATGTTCAGATTAACATTTTTTTACTGTATTGCGATCAATATCTATTTTTAATTTTGGACAAAAATAAAATTTCAATAAAACCTAAATTTAAATTATTTAGTTTTTGCTTCATTAAAAAAGTATTTCGAAAAAAAAAAACACAGATATTTAACAAAAACAACTAACAGACAATTTTAAAGAAATGCTGACGTAGGTTTTTTTTCGTACAATGTATTTGTGCGTGTGTATTTCTCATTCTGAAGTCTATTAATAATATCCGATTTTATAAAAAAAAAAACTTATCATAACCGATTTTGAAAAATTTAGTCGTGTGTGGGACAATTCAAGCAAAATTTGAAGTAAAAATATATATATTATTAATTATTATATATATTTTTTCTAAATATGAAACATATAAATTTGTCGTACGATTACAGATTTAAAGGATTAAAAATGAGATTTTAATTTTTAAATAAAAAATCATTCGTTTCAAAATAAACTTTATTATTTATTTAAAACATTCAAATTTAAACCTATAGAAATACCAGGTAAATATATATTTCCGGATTTCATTAAAATTCTTAAATATTGAAGAGTTTGAACATCTTTAACTCGAATAGTATGTACAGCGTAAAGCATAAGTCTAAGTACTCTAATTTGAGTAACCAATTTTATTTAAAGTGAAATTTTTTATAAATTTATTTCTAATTTATAATAAAATAAAAAGTATAAATGTTTTCAACGAAATAAATTAAAATAACAAAAACTTTCTTGTGACTCTATGTTTATGCACTGCAAAATTGTAGGTACCATTTTAAAATAAACTAAAGTTAAAAGGCAAAGCCTCAATTTATTAAAATATTATACATAATAATTAATAAAATAAACGTTATAGTTACTATACTGTACTTCATTTAAGATTAATCACATTTAATTTCCAAGTTTCACTTATAAGAAAGTATTTCAGTTCACTTTTCTTTAAAATTTAGTGACTGTACCATCGTTTTTCCAAATTATCCCACAAAAACTCAATATGATTCATAGCTGGAATTTGTAGACAAGTATAAAGCATCAGACGGAGACATTACAATTAGGATCATTGTCCTCTTGAAAGAAATAATCATTAAAAATCCCAGATTTTTAGCCATTTTGGTTGAGGCAATTCTTGAGAATATTTTAATAGACTCAGTACATTCCAAATCACATCCACACAGCATTAAAAATGCAAATAGAAGATCAACTGAACAAGAAACGTGTAAGTAAATTTTCATCACCGTTCTATTTACTATTTCACTATTTTTAGTTGTCTTTTACGTTTTACACACTATTTAATTCTTATCTGAATCTAGCTTTTACCCGGTGCACTTTGCTGCACAAAAAATTCCCCTCAGTCCTAAATCTCGAAAGAAATTTTTCAAATTGATGTGTATTAAGAAACCTAATTGGGACCAAATTATATCTGAAGTAAATCTATAGATTCTCGATAATCAATATTTGCTTTGTATGGTGCCTACTTCTTTCTCCGTTTTACATTTTGTTCAGTAAAACAGTTCCTTGAGGAAGTCATTTGGACCAAATTTTAAAATTCTCACTGTTACAGTTCTTAAAGTATTCTATAATCAATATTTGCTTTATATGGGGAGTACTCCTCCCCTTGATCCTTAATAGTTTATGTATTAATTTACTACAATAATTTAACGTAATTCTTTCCACAATTCAACAAAAATTTCGTAAATTTAGCTTAAATATGGTATTAAATTCGAATAATATTCATCAATATAAAGAATTTATTTTGGTCAATTTGAATAATGTATTATTCGAATTGAATAATATTTATTCAAATAAACCCCATTTTTATTAACGAATTCAAATAGTTTAGAAAAATTGTCAATATATTTTTCTTTCATTTGAAGAATTTACGAAAAATTAACGAAAATTTTCTTCTTTAATTCTACACCCTTTTTATTATATATACTATATATATATTATATATATATCTATATATTATATATATATATATATATATATATATATATATATATATATATATATATATATATATATATATATATATATATATATATAATATATATATATATATATATATATATATATATATATATATATTTCTTTAAAAGATAAGTTAAGATGAAAGATTTCAGCACTTTAAACACGTGAGTTTTAATGGACAGATCCTCACAACATTAAGCATGTTTTTTCAAATTTTGTAACTTTTAATATCTTTTAGTTCTTGTAAAATTAGGCAGATTGTATAAGATTGATTCGAATAAATATTGGCATAGTTTTCCACTTAGATTTTAGTTCAAACTTTCCCTTCGAAATGCCAAAATGTTCTCTATGGGATTCATTTCAGGAGATTGCAGTGATCAATCGATAATTTGAAACTAATCTTTGACCCAACATGCTTCAAAGTGTCATTTCTCACTCAACAATATGGTTGGTTAAAATAAAGTTACATTTTTGTTAGAATTCCAGAGGGAATGATGGACAGCAAAATGTATCAAACCTACATGAAAGTGCCGAAAAATTGGGTATGAGAGAAAACTTTATATTCCAACAAGATAAAGACCTCAAGTTTACAGCACTGGACACACGTCCTTTGATATTATATAACTATGCAAAATACCTAAAAATACCTCCCCAAAGCCCCGACGTTAATCCAATAGAAAATCTTTGGTCAATTAAAAAAAACGCCTACAATTTTATGACATACGAAATATTCAGGATCTCAAAACTGCATTACTTAAAGAATGAAATAAAATTTAACCAAAAGGTAAGTGGAATCACGCTTAAATGCAATTATAAAAAGAACTAGATATTCCATTATTAAAGGACAATAAGTCTGTATTGTTTATTTGTTTTAATTGTAACAAAATTCCTAGAAGCAACATGGATAAGGTGAATGAGGAAATTTCTACTCTGAACTCAAAACTTGATGAATTTATTGATAAAGTTGATACTGATTAAATTACTATTCGGGAGGCATTAAAGGTTACGGTCAGTAATTTAAGGACTGAAATGGCATCCTGTTTAAAGATATAAAAAAGCGAGATTACTGATTGTAAGAAACTAATAAAACATGCAGATTCGTCACCTACTAAAAGGATAAATATTTTGCCCGCTGATTTGGATGAGGATCTTGTAGCACCTGTTGTTGATGTTAACCATGTATAGTTTTTAATGGAATATTTCATCCATATAGTTCACAATATTTTTAATTGTTTTGATTATTTATTAATGGTTTCCTACTACATTTTCCCTTGATGTCACTTAATGAAAATATTGGTCGAACTTTTTATTATAAATTGTATATCAATACAAAGCTACAATAAATTAAATGCTGTTATATTTAATTATTTTAAACATCAAAGTATAAAAGCTTCACTTAATTTCTTAAAATTGATGAATTCATATCTTGAACTTGTCTGAAGTCACATATTTCTTCGCGTACAACTGAAATTACGGGACGCAATTTTTGTAGAATTAATCGACTAAATCCTAGAGTTGGTGGCGTTAAAATTTACTTGTCAAAGAAATAAAATATAAATTTATATCTCAAATCTCAGAGTAACAAATTATTTGGTGAACATCATTCTCTTGTTTTTGCTTCATTCTCATCATTTTTTGATTGTAGATTGGAAAAATATATAGAATAGTCAATTGACTGGAATCGTTAATATTAAAAAAAAAACAATTTGATCTGATGATGATGGTTGCTTTAACTGTGGGGAAATAGTTTTGGCTTAATCTCTCAGAAGGTTTGTCTATAACTCATTTGAAAATTGTCGTTCTGAAGGAAACTGGAATGTATATTGCAAATATCATAACAATAAACAATAATCTTTTTCTTCGTTTAGATACAGGAAGTTTTTGGAGAGTGCCGAAATGATGTGATTGTGTTTGGGATGAATATATATCTTATGATTGTGATGTGATTCAATTAATGAGTACTTTCTTGGTTTCGACAATGATTACTGGTCAGATGATCCGATTTTGGATGTTGTTGGAAATTAATTAAGAAACTTTTCGTTTCGGTGTATAACTGAGCCCAGAAGCTTTTGAAGCTTTAAGTGAGTTTAAATCATGGTCTACTAGTATGGATTATATTCCTATTTACTTAATAAAATTAGTTTTTCTTATGTATCTGGTTACATATTGAACTTTTTTTGACACAATCTTGACTGCAGCTACTTAACAATCCTGCTGGAAATTTGCTAGAATAATACCAATTCCCAAAGCTAAAATAATTCGAGGACCACAAAATTTAGAACTTATATTTATTCTTCAAGCTTTGGAACATATATTTTTAAGGATCAAATTGTAGCATCAACATTAAAATTATGTAATAAACAATATGTTTTTTTTCGGAAAAAGACCATAATACAACAAGATTATTACTCAGATTATCTGATGTATTAGAAGTAATGTTAATAATAATTAACTAAGTGTACTTATCTCACTTGATCTTTCTAAGGCATTCAGTTATATATCTTTTTCACGTTTTTTTTAGCAAATTGAGAAATGTATATCATTTTCCAAATTCTGCATGTAAAGTACAGTATTAATTTAATATCTCAGAGATAGAGAACAATTTGTAAGATGTAATGGTAATAATTCGTCTTCGACGCTCCTTTTTATCTCGAGTTTTTCAGAGATCTGTCTTATTTTATATGTTTTTTTTTATACCTCAATAGATTATCTCAATCAATTTCTATTTTTCATTAGAAACAGTAAACAAATTTTGGATTTTTAAAGAAAATGTTTTAAATATTAAAAAAAAAATGTCGTTATCTGGTTTACCAGATAACGACCATCTATTTCTAGATATGCTGTGAGGGCATATCTAGAAATAGATGGTCCTTGGGAACATAAAAGGATGTGAAAAAAATTATAGTGGCGCGATCAAACTTAATTTTATTATTTTCTATTATCCTTCAACAGCAAAGGAAATTTGGGAAAACATTGTTAAAGCATTTGATGATTCTGGACTTACACGCCGAGTAAGTTTTTTAAGAAAATAAATCATAATAACGATGATGGAAGATTGTAGTTCCATGGAAGAATTTTTGAAACTAATTATGTCAACATCTAACAAACTTCGCAGTGTTGGGATAAATATTACTGCTGAATGGATTTGTGCATTCATGTTGGCTAATCTACCAGATTAAAATCAATCAATGATAATGGGAGCTGAGAGCCATGGTTGTCATTAGTGTGGTCATATAAAAACAAATTGCCCTAAAAGAAAACTATATAGTTAAAGAAAACTATACTAGCTTTATCAGCAGGAAATACTTCATCAGGTGATTGGTATTTTGATTCAGGCACAACATCTCATATGTGTAATAATGAATTATTATTGAATAAATTGAAAAACTGTCCTGAATATGAAATTATAACTGTTAATGATTCCATAATGAAAGGAAATTTAATTGGTGATATTAATATTCTGGTTAAAATTGGTGGAAATACTAGTGATGCAATTTTACGGTTTGGCAAAAGTAATGAATCGATCCATTATTGAAAAGGCAGGATCTCTATTAATTTAAGCGAATTTAAACAAAAAATATTGGGGCGAAAGCAGTTAATACATCTGTATATTTTATAAATAATTAACCTGATGAAGTTTAGTCAGGAATAAAGCCTACTTTAAAGCATTTAAAAGTGTTTGGTTGTCCATTTGATGTCAACACAATAAATTTAAAGCAAGAATTTTCAAAAGAAGTGATTGATGAAATTACTGGATTCGCTAATGCTGATTGGGCAAATGACTGAGACAATCGACTTTGTATTTCTATTTTAAGGATTTCAAAAGGAACAAGCTATAGTAGCAGTCTTTATTACTGGGGCTGAATATGTGGCATACGTCATCATTTTATTAGAGAATTTGTTCACCGTTATAAAATTCAAATAGATCATGTTGGTACTGAAGATATGATAGCTGATATCTTCACTTAGTCATTACCTACTGGAAAATTTAAGGAATGTTGTCAACTTCTTGGATTAAAGAACTTCAATTCTAGTGGGGGTGGGTGTTAGTGTGAAGACCTAAAGTTAAATATTATTTACTATGTTTACCAAGTAGTCAATGATTTACAGTTTAAATGCATAATCTTTCGCATATTTCCGTCTTTACCTTTAACGTCAGTTGCAACTACTATTTTATCAAAAATATACTTGTTTAAAAATAAAAATAAAAAAGTAAAAAAATTAAATTAAAAAATATATTTTCATCTTTTATAAATCCAACACAATATTCCACAGCTGAACCCATTGCAACAACTTCAAATATAATACTTCATGTTCCACGGTTTTGAAAAAAAAAAATCCTGCGATTTGGTTTGCTTAGTTAGAAACATAATTTGAAAATAATAACATTATCAACGAAAAATTTCGATATTTCACTGTGTTGCCAGAACTAGACCCGGAAGTTCTATCCCAAGTAAGTGAAATTATTTTAGAACGTACGAGGATTAAACAACGTTTTATTGGCCACTTCTCAATTTCGGAAGAAAAAGGACAAGCTGTGGCTTTAACGTTTGCCGTCCCAAACTCAAGTAATATTAGTCTTCTGATCATAACCATTGGACAATCAAGCAATAATGGCTGACAAAAATGGTATTGCCCCTATTCAATGTGTAATCGAAATTAGCGAATTACGCAACCAAATTACAGCTCTTACTAATTTATTAAATAATTCACAATTCCATATAAATTGTAGACAATCTCGTTCATTATTAATTAACAGAGAACGAAGAATTCGCTGTAGATTGTAAAAGGTATGCTATTATTATAGAAAATACTCTAAAATGCAACTAATTCAGAAAACTCCCAAGGCGGTCAGAAAATTCAACTTATGACCGAAGTCATACTACAAATCTTTTTTACACACTGGTGCTGATATATCTTGTAAATGGTTCCACTAATAATACGTATGGTGACGCTTTTTTATGCCCATCACTTAGTTTAAGAAATTCATCGTCGCTGATGTAAATCATCTGATAATCGGTGCAGATTTTTTGCATGAATTGTTGGTATTTTATGGATTGGTGGTAGACTTAAAGAAGAAGCACAATTGGACTACATTCATCATTTGGCTTAAAGAAGTGTTCCCATTTTGAGGTAAAAACAATTTTATGATTTAGTGTCCTGCTTTTAAGATAATAACTTATCCTCTTACAACCACTTTAGAAAGAAAACACAATGTGCAACATTTCATCGAAACTACATTTCATTTTACCATATTTGCGGATCACAAGGCCTACTCTCGCATTTAAACAACATCCTTAGAAAGCTGCGTCAATTTCCTCAACTCGAGTTTATATCGCAACTTTTAGTTCAACTGACATTCGCCATATTAGCGATCATACTAGCGCAATTGCAGATACACTTTCTCGTATTTCTACCATGGATGTTCTAACCTAAATCGATTATGAACAATTAATCAAATCTCAAGTAGATGACCCTGAACTTCAAGCAATTCTTAGAGAGAAATCAATATGAATTGTTTTAAAGTATTTGGTTTTCAAGATAAATCGCCAATCGTTTGTGATGTTTCAATAAATGAAGTTAGACCTTTCGTACCATTAGATTTTTGTAAAATAGTCTATAGTTCACTGATTTGTCATATGGTGACATTAAAGCAACAAAAAAAACTAATTCAAGATCATATTGTTCGACCGAATAAGAAGAGTGTTTAAAATGTTAGCGATCTTAAATTTCTCGTCATACACATAGTAATATTGGTAAATATATTACAGCACATAAAATTGGCCGAAGAATTTTGGGCGATTCCGGTTCGAAAAACCGACTGTAGCCAGAATGCTCTACAGTAAAACAAGGAGTAGCAAGAGTCTATCACCACTCTTGTTTAATTTCTACCTCCGAAATTTCCAGTGCCTCGAGCCAGAGTAGATGTGATAACGTATGTAAACGATTGTGCGATAACGGCTACGGGCCATAGAGCTGATGACCTATATGGTTTGGTAAATGGTTATCTCAGCGAAATCCACAATTTCTTCACTGCATTAAACTTGAAATTTTACCAGCGAAATCAACTGCAACACTCTTCGCCACCTGGACAAAAGAGGTTTATATGAATTTAGGCATCATGGCAGATGGAGTGCAAATTCTCACAGTTAACCACCAAAAAATTTGGTAGTTACATTTGATAGCCTATTCACTTCTTCAGCACATGCTACTACAATAACGCACAAGATGCGAAGTTGGAATAAGGTCCTCAAAGCATTTGTCGACAGTACTTGGGAAATGGATAACGAAACCTTATTTGCTAAATATAAAACGATTTGCCGGCCATTGGCAAATTATGCTGCTATAGTGTGGGCACCATCGCTAAGTGATACACAGTGGACAAATATCCAAAGCTGTCACAGAACCATAACAGGCTGTACACGAATTCCTCAATTCATTACCTACATGAGAAAAAAATCCTTCCAAAAAGGAAAATAATTAAATGCTAAGTATGCTTACTTCCTTCTAGGATGTCATCGGAATTACACAATTAGAATTACCGTCGGGACATCTAAGAAAGGATATTCGTATATACCAACATAGCATAACATAGCATAGTGCAAGATCCTTTGGATCAGAATTCGTATATGACAGCATTGAACGACATTCACAAATTCCGCCGTATAAATGTCGTGCTTGGAGGCCGTCCATTGCAGACAATGAAGAGATTTTGCCGCTGTCAACTGAGATCGAGATGGAGCAGCAGGTTGAATGGATTTTGGTCAAGTATTGACCTTGCCGTCCTAAACCTACGTTCTGCATGTGGTCAAGGATCATATGATACGCGACATTTTTTCAACTGCCAGTCCAATCCAACCTCGAGATTGCCAAATTCCTTGATCTGGAGTTGAACAACTCTCCAGCTGTTACAAAAAAAAAAACAGTAGTTGGATATATCGTTTTGGTGTCCCAAATTAATATGCTTAAGTGTAGAAACTATAAGACATTATGCAGCGATCAAAATAAAATCATTTTCATTTATATAAAAAACGTATTCATGTCGAATTTAGAAAGGAAATGGTTTTTAAGACAATTTAATTGTTATACAGATTTACTTAAGGGTCCTTCTACGGGTCGTATTGAAAGTTATTGTCCGATGATTGTAAAACTATATAATTCATTGTATTCTTAAAACAATGTTAACAAAATCAGAAGAAGTGTTGCTAGTTTCAAAACTAATTCCAAAAATTTTAATAAAAAACTTAAAATTTTATAAAAAATAATAATTTTTTATGTTACATTTAAAAGTATTTTTCATGGATCTGCAGGCTAATCCAGTTAGATTTTTATGTGAAAACTTTGCAGAAAAAAAATTTCGTATTAATAAAATTTGTTATGTTAAAAATTCAAAAGAGCTATAAATATTGTATTAAGAAAATTTTCAAAGCCAACTTATTTTTGTTCTACAAAGAAAGTTATTTCTTTGCTACATTTTCAATATTCTAATTAAAAATAAATATCAGTATTTACAATATTTAGTATTTACTGAAAATAAAAGACTTTAAAGTTGTTGCTTCAACAGAATAAAATATATCTATATTTAATAATATAATCAATTATATGTTTATAAGAATAATAATGTGTCTATGTATAAGTGTTATTATGTATATATTTTTATATAATACATATACAGTAAAAACATTTAAAACTAAATTAAAGAAACAATATAAGAAAATATGAATAGTAAATTATTTAACTAAATAATTTTTTTCAATTCATTCGTTTCGAATAGAAATAAACAAATATAAAACTATAAAAAAAGAAATATACTAAATAATATATTATAATAAAACCTAAATTAAAGGCATTTTTTAACTGTAGTTAACCAACAACTTAATTGTAAATCGTACATTTTTTCAAAATTTGTTCCATATTTTTGGAGTTACATATACACAAGTACATACGAATATGTATCTTTTAAGAATCTGTAATAAAAAGTTAAATAAAATGCAAAAATCTCAAATTGAGATAATTTAAAATTAAGCGTAAAAGGTCTCGAGTCTACATTTGGATCAAAATTATTTCAAATTAAATTTATTGAAATAAATAATAATAAACGATGCTGTAATTATATTATTTTATTGTACAGATGTGTCTTTTGTATTTTGGTTATCTACTTTTTGGAGCCGAAATAAATATTGATGAAGGTCTAAAGTATACAAAAAAGACCGCATTTTAAATATTTCTACTAATCAAATATAGTATTGACTGTAGTTGTATTTTACATTCAAAGCTTTGCCTTTAATCACTACATATTGTATATCTATTGATTCTAGACAGTATCGTCGTGCTCTTCAGTGTATCATTAGTGAATTGATACAGCAGTTCTCTGTTTTTTTGTATTATGATATTGAGACATTTATATCATTTACACCTTTACTTAGCAGAGTGGTGTATCCAACTGCTCTGCAATTAATTGTTCCAATGCCCTTTCGCCTATTAAACGGAAGAAAAATAAATGATCGAGACACTTGAGACTGATTGAACGCAATGCAGGCAAACGGAGTAAAAGCTGAGCAAAACGACCATCATCACCAGGATGTTCTGTGCGGCAGTGTTCGTCCAGACAGGCATATATTTTTTCTCGGCACACCTCGACGTCAGCGCGACATTTCAGTCCTCGTATGTCAGGATTAAAAAGTATAATTGCCTTAAGACACGATAACTCAGATCTATCGATGTTTAAACGTTTCATTTTGATACTCAGTTCTGAAAGAATACGATCGAATATGGAAACAACATTGGCCTTAATGGCACTATTACGGTGATACGAAAAATTCTGACTAAGGAAGATTTGTTGTGGCTGGCGTATTGGAGAACGGCGTCCAAAAGATCCATCATGAACTGTACCAGGTGTGGCATATTCGGCATCTAAGGAGTCAATACTACACCAAGCAACATTAGCAATCAATAATTCATTCCATCCAGCTTTAAGTAGAAGTATCTGATCTTCACGTTGTAAATGTGTAAAATGTGGTGTACGACGTGCATACTCCACCATTTGGAAAAGTTGTTTGTTGACCATCTGGCAAAGATGTGATACTGCACCCTTGTAATCGTGCTGAACCATTGAATTGTTGCCAACGCGTAAAAATGGTAACACATTATCACCGCTCAGTGATTCTGCCTTTTGTTCGGCCTCAATAATGCGTTCTATAGTTAGATCACGTAATGAACTGCTTGGCTTAAAGTCTTCACCACCAGCACCTCCCACATTATTTACACCACCCCCACCACCACCTCCCACTCCGCTACCAGCTCCTGCACGGGCATTAGCAGCACGTGTACCCCGTTGTCGCTCCTCTTGTACGGCTTCCCGTTTCATACCACAAGCCAAACACTTTTGATAGCGACAATATTGGCAGCGATTTCTCTGTCTCTTATCAATAATACAATTTCGATCCTCACGACAGGCATACGTTAAATCCTTTCGTACTGTGCGTTTGAAAAATCCCTTACAACCCTCACAACTGTAAACACCATAATGTTTTCCACTTGCACGGTCTCCACAAATTGAACACAAATGTTTCGAACCACTCAATGGATGATTGGGGGGATATTGTTGCTGCTGTTGCGGTGGAGTTGTTTGCAACATTTGATTTTGATTATTGGCAGTCGCAGCAGCAACCGCATTTATTGCTTGCAATCCAATTGCAAACGGATTAGGACTGCCAGGTTTGGGTGAATAGCTACTATTGTTTTCATTTAACAGAGAAATGTCTGGTTTTATCTCCTGGGGTGACATAGGTGCCATTCGGAATCCAGCATCTTGTTCACCGTTATCCATTGTATTGATATTTTCACTGTCTCCTAATGATACTTATTTTTTTATTATTTCCAACACTAATTTAATACATTTATCTATCAATTTTTCTAATTGATTTTTGAGAGATTTTTTTTAACAAACAAAGAATGTCTATATTCTGGTTGACTAATGAATGAAAACTTTTCGCGTCGACATTTTATTTTCTCATATAGAAATAAACTCACCTCAACTTAGTTTTACTAGCAACATTTTCACCACAACAAAAAAGGAGAATGAAATCTGTTCATAAAATTATGTAAACATGTACAGAGTTGTATGTGTTAATAAAAAAAACGTAGTGTAACCAAATCTAAGCGATTTTTTCTTGAGAAAATTCAAACATTCCACATTTTAAAGCTTTTTTTTAAATGATTGCAGAAATAATTTCTATACAAAGATACAATTCAAACATGAAGGAGGAAAAATATTTCCGTAACTGATTATTATATACTAAATAATTGTGTCAAAATATAGAGTGGCAAATTACTAAATTACAATAATATAACATTAAAAAGGATTTCATCTGCGAACGAAAACCTGTAACGAGATTTCAAATAAAATTGGACCGGACTTACAAATAAAATGTATAGTAAAATGCCGCTAAATTTCAAAAGAACATTTAAAAAATTTACAAAATAAAAAACAAAAAAATATTAAAGGCACAAATTTAATTTAATTTTCATATAATATATACAAAAAATTACTTTATATAGATTGCTGCAACATAGTCATACATCAAAAAATCAATTTTTATGAAATTTTTTAATATTTTTACAGAAACGTATTTCTTCGAATTCATGAATGAGACGCTTATAGGAATATAGTTATCTTAAGTACACAACAACCGATGTGCTGCTCAAATAATATTTTTTCCAGCATTAGTCAACAAAATTATGCTGCAATCCTTTCGGATGCATACATAGTTAAAAATTGATGTTAAGCAAATATGCCAGTGATGCTAGGTTTAAACTTGCGAATTTCAAGTCATCCCGACATTGTAGCAAATAAGCAATATGTGAAAAAATAGAATTTTTCAATGCAATTCTGATTGAGTGACTACGTTCTTAGACGAAGTACAACCTTAACCTCCCGTTTTTGGCACGAGCGAAGCCTTCATTATTTTTTTCAAAATGCCAATTAGAAAATAAAAAAACATTCCCAAAAGGTTTAGTAAAATTTTTAAGATAAATGTCATATAGATACTCTGAAACTGCCAAAACGTAACAGTTATTTATTACACAACGTATTATATTGTGAAACAGCTTTATAATTCGGAAAGAATTGACTCAAATTTTTCTTTGGTATTTGCAATATCTACTTGTTATAAAATTTAAATGATTTTTTTTAAATTTGCGAATTTTGAGTTATGACGGCCTCGCAGAAAATGAGCAATATGTTGAAAATATTTTTGCACCTCATATCATAATCACTCACATACGAAAAATCTATAACTCGAAACTTTATCTAGAAAACTATCAGAGAGCGAAAAAATATTTGTTTATTTTAACCTCAAATAGCACTTATGTTTAAAAAACAAAAAAGCTAGAAGAACAAATTATTAGGAATATTTTGTCCTTTTAAATTTTAATTTTAATATTAATTCGCCATCGCCAAAATATCACTATATTTTATGATATTGCGAGTAGTCAGGCAACCCTACTACAAAGAAATTCACCTCTAAACAATTTGTTTATAAACTGCATTATGCATTTAGCGTCTAGGTATAAAAAGAATAACAAAAAACAAAAGAAAACAATATTCATTGATTATCTTCTTTTCCTTTCCCCTCTATAAATTTGAACAATTATAAACATCAAACTTACATTCTTATGGTACGGTTTATTTTTTTAATTAACTTTTATTTTAATGCACAGTGTAACACTTTTATTCTTTAGCACTTAGAATAATATTTTATTGTAATTAATAATTAATTTAAATAGAATTAAATAAATAGCACGACCTTTACGACGCGGTTTTGCACAATACACAATATTCACCTCCGCAAATTAAAACTAAAGAATAACAACACAAAGAACGACGGACTGTAGCTTTTGTTGTTGTTTTCTTTAGTATATTTATGTTTATATACATTATGTGTGCATTTGTCAACACAGAGTTGTATTTTGCTTATTCAACAATCTACGAAACAGTCTTGGGACTTTTTAATTATTATTAAGAAATTTACAATTATAATCAAGAATTTAGTCTTTTGTGTATGTGTTATAATATTTAATATTAATAAGCTTTATAAGCAGAAACAGCACATAATCATATAATAACAAAAATTAAATCGCAAATACAACGATACATTTATTGCAACATTTATTTTTATTTTATTATTTATTTCCAAACCTAAAATTTTAAAAAATAAAATTTTGTATTTAAAGAAAAATTCAAAATATAATTGAATACAATTTTGATAATAAAACAAGTAAGAATATATAGTCGATCAAGTTCGACTATCTAATACACTACACCACATCGTCGATAAAAATGGTTACTAAAAATTAATAAACGACCCTCGTATTATTTGATTTTTTGATTTATTCTTAAGTGTGTGGTACATTATTGTGACACTTTCATTTTTGTTATATTTATGAGTGTTTAAAATGAATTTTTCTGGAGGTTATAAGGGGCCTGCAAGAAATTTTGAACCGACCCTTGTTTAGTTTTGGACAACCATTTTTTATATTTATCTTAATTTCACCTATTATGATTACAATACTAACGTGCTAATTTTGCCCTTAAATATGATATTTGGAAGAGGGTTTATATGGGACCTATGAGAAATAATGAACCGACTCTCGCATATCGTTTAGGAACATAATAAGATCTATTTGTGCCAAATTTCGTTTAAATCGCTTGGTATTTAGGATTTTAATGACCTTAAAACCTCATTTCGGGAAGAATATTTGGACCCGTACCCGAAACATTGCACCGAATGGCCAATTTCAATTTCGGCCACAGGACAAAATAATTATATGTCCCAAATTTCATTGCGATCAGTTGACTATTCACAACGTTTACAAGGACCGCCAGCCGGACAGATAAACAGACACCATTTCTTCTGCATGTTACAAACATTATCACAAAACATAATACCACATTCACCTTCGGTAGTGTAGAGTATAAAAATAAAAAAATATTGAAATTGATTTTCTATAGGATTGAGTTCTGATTATTAAGTATGCAATTTTACAAATATGTTTTGGAACTATTCGGTTACAACTCCAGGGGGTCTATATAGTCTTTGAAAAATCTGTTGATGTGTGAAAAAGACCAGATGATAAGGAATCATTATGACTTCCTAAAATCAATCCTGTTTTAAAGGTTATGCTTTTGAATTTTAGAAAACATAAAGTTAATTCAAAATTTTAATAGAAATAGGTAAATTCGAGAAGGTCTAAGAACGGCTGACTAATTTCGAATATATATTTGAAAAACTGATGAAAGATAAGTGAATGGTAAAAAATTAATAATCAAATTACAAAATTTCGATCAACTATTTTAACCCTTTAATCGTTTTTTAATCGCACAAAATAATAAAAAATTAACACATTATTAAAAATAAAAATATTTTTCACATTTCTTGTTACAGATAAAGAGAAAATTCTAAGTAATAACAACCAGTCTCAGTAAAAAGTTGGCAGTGTAGTATGACTACAACCATATTTGAACCTCCAATCTATTGTAATGATCATGCAAACTTCAGAAAGTTTAAAAATTCAGACAATTTGCCAAAAAAAAAAAAAACAACTAGAAATATGAAGGCTTATGTAAGCTTATATATATACCCAAAAACTCCATTCATGGAACACCTATGGAGTTATAAAGCCACGCTCCTGTCATACTTTATATAAATCCAACCAGCTAATCAATTGTTTCTAATTTATTAACGAATAAAATTTATAACTTTGAATTCATCTATTTAGAGGAAACATATTTTCTGGGTAAAGTTATTTTAATTCAATCGAATAATTTTATTTGGTAATAAAATAAAAATAACAATAATAATAAGAAATATTGGCACTTATAGTTGGTAGTAATTTACTCCACGTTACTTTCATTGATTACAACCGTATCCTTTTTATCCATTTCTAATGATTGATTTCTATTTCGCAAAGTATCTACATGAGCTTTGTCATATATACGTATAACTTTGGGATGAGAGCGATGTTTTTTGGCAAAAATTTGATTGTTTTTATAAAAAACATGATTGTATCCATTATTCCTAAGCATTTCTCTTGTATACATAAGCAATGAATTCATTTTATCATCCATATAATCTCCAATTACAATTGACTTGGTAGATGGATCATTTTTTAAAATATTCTTATTTGATATAAATTCATTTCTTAATTGTTTATTTTTAAATTCAACCATTAGCACTCCTGTGGAAGATATTTGTTTGTCGTCATTTGTCATCTTAACTTGAACGATATCATCTGGGCTGACGGTGAAATTCATTTTTGAAGCTAAATTGACAATAACATTTGCTAGAGGCACAGTTAATAGATTTTTTGGTATATTTTTAATAATAATCTTAGTAGCTGAGTTATTTTGTTTGTCTTTCGAATTAGATTTTAGAGAATTTGTTTTAGTAGCTTCATTACGATTTTCCAGTAAATTTGAGTTTGCTCCTTTCCATAAAGTTTTGCCAGTTTCCTCTTTTGATTTCATAACATCAATATAACTTTGCAATTTTAAATTCTCTATAGATAGTTTAGTATTATTTGATATCTCTTTTTCCAATTCTGACATAATATAATTAAATTTCTGTTCTAAAATCTTAATTTTTCCACAATCAATATTATCGCTCTTAATGTTGTTCTGTGCGACGGCTGAATTATTTTCCATTGTTTCAATATGCAAACTTTTTAGTGTTAATTCTTTAGTTAAATTCTCATTTTTTACTAACAAATCTTTGTTCTCAAGTTGTAAATATTTAATGAACTCGGTTGATTCCGTGAATTGTTTCTGAAGATCTAAAAAGTTTTGTTCGCTATCATTCATTTGCCTAATTTTCTCCTCTAGTATCATCTTCTCCTGTTCGATATCTGTGTATTGTTTTTGAACCTGTAAAAACTCGTATTGAATTACTTTATTTTGATCAAGAAGTAGATTATTTTCCTCAATTGAACTTTTTAATTTTAACTCAAATTCTTTAATTTTTTCCTGATATTCTGATATATTATCATCGAAAGTTAAATATAATTTATGTACTGTTGGATTATTTAGACGGCACTGGGGACAGTTTAGTGAACTAAAAAAGACATGATTTAACATAATTTTTTTTTTGCATATTATATTTTAACTTACTTCCTCTGCCACTGAACCATACAGGGATGGTGGAAAATATGACCACAACTAGTGCTATAAATGTTATCAGAATTTGTGAATTCTTCTGTACATATTGGGCACTCGTTAATAAGTTTAGACATTTTTTAAAGATTTATTTACTTTATTTTTCCTTCTGAAGATTGTTTCTATTTGCCTGTAATGAAGCGAAACGATTTAATGTAGAGAAGTTTTGCGAATGGGACTGACTAACTGTTGATTTCCTATCTTAGCAAGCTTTAATAACAAACAATGATGTCAACCTCAGATATTATAGTACAATAAATAATATAAATTTATTTTAATATTTTATTTATTTAATATAATTATAAATTTATATTATTTTTTATTTAACTAAAAGAGCAAAATGTAATGTTAATAATTATTAAGTAAAATCAAAAGGCAAAAAAATAATTTAAATGTTATAAAAAATGTTTACTATTAAAATTCAATTAAGAGGTTTTAACACTTAAGAACACTTTTTTTTAATCAACAATACTTATTTTAAAAAAGCTTCGTCGAAGCAACCAAATTAGGGGAATTCCCTTTTTATTATAAATTAATGTATAAAGCCAAAGTATATGAACAAAAAGTTCAAAAAAATCACGAAGAGATATATGTCTATGGTGGAAAATCTCTCACACATCAACAATATAAGTATTAGAATACTGCTCGACTTAGGATCAATTTCTGAGTCGATTTAACAAATTCTTAATGTAATTTGGCATTCGTCACTGTTTTGCCCCAAGGACGGTGCATATTTAAATTGCTTTAATGTTCTTCCCGGAATGGAAATTTAAGGTTGCAAAAATCTTAAATATAAAAATATAAATTTGGCACAATCTAGTCTTATAATATTATTAGACGATGTACCAAATTGTACGAGGATCGTATTATCTCATAGGTTCCATACAAAATATCACTTTTAAGGACTTAAATCTAACATATGTGTTGTTATTGAAATAAGAATTGATTAAAATAAAAAAAAAACATAAGCAAAACTGGATGTGTGAAATTTTACCGGGGTCGGTCCATAATTACTTTTAGCTGCCATATAATTCATGAATGTTAATACCATTATAATACACTCTACTCTTAAGTATAAATTTAAAAAATAGTTAACGCTTATAATCAACAATGTGGTGTATGCTATTATATAGTCACGTTTGACCGACCATAAATACTTGTTACATTATCCACCTGACTAGGTCTCATTCCTTTTGAAATTTCACAATTTTCGTCTTAGACCCCCAAAGATCGGTATGAAAAAAAATTGATTGAGCTATGTCCATCTGTCCGTCCATCCGTTTGTCGGTTTATTAAGTTTATTTATTATTTATATAGTTAACATATATGGTATGTATATCGAATTTTTGCTATTGAAATCCAGGGAAATTGATTCATAAATTATTCAGATATTAGCAAAAGACTGAAGGTACCTAAAACTTTTTTCCGTTTTTTTTCTATTTTTTTCAAGAAACTACAATTGTTATGTGGCAAAGACATGGAATGAATCTGACAATTAATTCCTGAGTTATTGGCAAACCATATTTTCCTACATTTTGAACCACTATGAGAACTATGGACTTTGTTATGGCACTGATTACACATTTTTTCCCGGAATGTAATCTTTTTATTTTTTCAAAATCGGTTCATAAACAACCGAGTTATGCTCAATTATTTTTTAATTGATGTTGTTTATAAGTATAGGGAAACAATAACAACGCTTAAAATAATGTTTTTGAGATTTTGGCCATTCTATTAATGCCAAAAATTAGATTAGGCCATTCGTTATGGGCGAAAACTTATTCTGACGCTCCTAGGATAGATACAGACCTAGTTGTCACACAGAAAAATAACTATTTTTTCTCAAAGCTTGTTTTTTTTAATTTTTAAATCGGTTTATAAATAGCCGAGACATTAATATTTCTTTATTTTCCTTGTGGTTGTTGTTGGATATTGTATTGAAAACAATGACAATGTGCGTCAAAATAATGTTTTCGACTTTTTGAGCGCTCTATTAAAGCTAGAGATATAATTTTTGTACGGAATAGTTTTGAGTTGAAAATATCACAGCAATCGATCGAAATTTTCGAAATCGGCCCATAAATAGCCGAGTTATTAATTACTCAAGGTGATGGGTATAGAAAATTCGGCACGGCTGAATTTAACACTTTAACTTGTTTTTTATTGATTTTTTTTTATTATATTGTTTCGTAAACACTTGTTGACATTTATAACACAAATTCCAAAAAATTACTGTTGTTTTTGTATTTGTTGATATTCATGATGATATTCATACTCCGCTTCAACGAATATTATTTCGTGATTATCCTGCGGAGGAAATAAAGTATTGACGTTTGGTGTCAATTGAGCTCCTTATCTGACCATACGCACTCTATTGCAATTAGCTGATGATAGTGAGAATGAGTACACAATTGCTTCGCACATTCTTCGGAAATGTATTTACGTTGACGATGTATTAACCGGTACTCACGTCATCTCAGCTGCCTTGGTCGCTCGTGATCAACTTTTGTCAGGGTTCGAACATAGAAACTGGATTTCGAATGAGAAATCTACTTTAAATGGTATTCCTTGGGATCGTTTAGTGGATGCAAAGATTTAACATTCGTGGCGTCTAGTAGTGCCAATACACTGGATCTTCAGTGTAATGCTCAATTGGGCACATTTTATTTTAACGTTGACCATATTGGTGTCCGAACTCACTACACGAAAAGTAAAGCCCTTTCAATTATTGCTCATCTATTTGATCCTATTGGTTGGTTAGGTCCAGTCACTGTCGTAGCTAAAATGATAATGCAGAGGGTTTGGCGGGATAATGTTGGTTGGGATAAGTCAATTTCTTCACCCACTCATACCGAATGGGAAAAATTTGTGACTTCATATCATAAAGTTAATCGTGTTAAAATTCCCAGGTGGGTTCATTATGAACCTGAATCTATAGTTGAGCTTCACGTTTTTTCCGATGCCTCGGAAAAGCATACTCGGGAGTAATATATATTAGGATAGAGACTCCGAAGGGAGAGATTTTTACTCATTTGCTCACTTGCAAAACTAGAGTGGATCCTATAAAGTCCATCTCTTTACCCCGTTTGGAACTATGTGGGGCTGTTTTAGCTTCGGAACTTCTAAGAACAGTTTTGAGCGAAATTGATATCCCCTTACGTCAGGTTTATTGTTGGACTGATACTACGATCGTCCTTGCCTGGTTAAACAAAGATCTCTATTCTTGGACTACCTTTGTAGCTAATAGGGTTTTTAAGATTCAGGAAATTGTTGACACTAATAATTGGCATTATGTCAAATCAGGATTTGGATTTGGAACTTTACCCTCAAATTTGGATGGAAATACACTTTGGTGGCATGGACCATCTTGGCTTCTGGAAGACAAGTCCACTTGGAATTTAGGAAATTTTAATAATTCATGCGTCGTTTATTAGTAAGACTCCGGTCCGAATTCTGCCACGACCTCGGTTAAAAACTCACCCGCGTCATCTCATTGCAGAATCTGCAAAACACAAGAAGAGGATCCGAACAGTTTTACTTTACGGGTATTGTTCACGATGCCACTGCATTTTGCACGCGACTGCAAGAGAAACGGGAAATGACGTATATGTAAGGGCAAACACCACTTTCTGCTACATTTAACCCAGCACGACAGTGCAAAAATGTCGTCACCGAAACTCATCGACAAACCGGTAATCTTCCGTGTACAAATAATTCGGTAGTTTCGTTGCCTTTACGAACCTTCACTACCTTTTCACCCACGTTAAAGGTCATGTTGGAAAACGGAAGCCTATTCCGGTTCGGGTCGCGCAGGATCTCTGTTATTGCCGCAGCTATATCTGCGAAACTCTCTTGAAAAACCTCGAACT
Organism: Cochliomyia hominivorax; assembly: GCA_004302925.2. Classification (NCBI taxonomy): domain Eukaryota; kingdom Metazoa; phylum Arthropoda; class Insecta; order Diptera; family Calliphoridae; genus Cochliomyia; species Cochliomyia hominivorax. The sequence continues at coordinate 74,375,835 of PYHX02000495.1, read as the reverse complement.
TTCGACTTTTAACGCCGGTCCCGATATCCTCAGCTCAGTAACGGTAATGAGGATGAACAATATCGCTACGCCCTTACGGTCTGTACTAGAATCGGTAAAGGAATTCTTTGAGGGGCTCCAATTGGCAGACCCTAGTTTTAATGTCAAGTCGCGTTGGTCATCGGACCTGAGGTAGCGCCACAAATTTTAATAGGTCGCATTATTTCGAACCCGGGTCTTCCTTTGGCTCAATGCATATTTGGTTGGGTCATTTCTGACAAATCTCCACTTTAAGAGACGCTCTTCTTACAAACCAGATTCCTGGCTCTTTTGATCAAGTGGTCAAAATATTGTTGTTTGAAAAAAATATATAAATAAATTTTAAAAAAACATATATATTTATTATTAATGAATATTTTATCTTTTAATTACTTTGTATTATGATTGTTGTTGCAACATTCTTCTAAGCATTGCCTTTAGCCTTCTTTACTTTAGGTAGTTTTTTCTAAACTGTTACTCGTTGTTTGGACGCCATCAAACTTACAACATGAAAACAGTAATTTTATTTTATTTATAAATTATTATTATTTTTTATAAATATAATTTTATTTATTTTTGAAAAAAGCACTAATTACTTTGGTTTTATTTTGCACCCAAACACCAATTGATTAAGAGGAGAATATTTCTAGTAAGTCCTGGGTTCGGGAAGTGGATCTCTAAAGTTTTTTTTTTTTTTTTAAATCGCCAAAATTTTATTTATGATGAGATTGAATAAATAGAGCTTGAAACTCTTCCAAAAAAGAGCTCTTCCAAAGCAGTCCATTAGAACCACGTTAAACGGTTATAAAGTTATCCAACAGTTCTTAAAAACATGTTGAATTTTGTTTATATATTTTCGTGGGAACTGTGTTAAAATTCTGGGGAGGAGCCACAGTTTCGGTTAATTTTTAAAGTGTGGTGAAAATTGATTAACATGTACACAAGAAATAATTTAACATAAATCCCCTTATGTCTTCAGGTATGCTTTATATGCATTTACGGAATTGAGAAAAAAATTTATAGTCCAGAAGGAAATATTTGATTTTAAATCGAAAAAAATTTACCACGTTTTTGAAAAAAAATCAGGAAAAATTCAATGTTTTTCTTAATTTTTATATAAAAATAATATATCTTTATATATAAAAAAAAACTTATCCAAAAATGAAGATCCTGCACAGTTGAACATATAATTTTCTTACTTTTTGGTTTTTAAATTCGATTTTTTAAATTTCTTATCTTGTTTAGTCACTTTTTGCGATTTACCTTAATTTTTATACCCTCCACCACCACAAGTGATGATGAGGGCATATTAAGTTTGTCATTCCGTGTGTAACGCCAAGAAGAAATCATTTCAGATCCTTCAATGTATATATATTATTACATCAAATCAAGGAAGTTATAGACCGATATCTGAAACAACCTCAAAATTCCGAAAAAGAACTCTTCTAATTTCTTTTAAAAGTGTAATTGGACTTAAACAAAAAATTAATTTTAGCATACAATTATACGTGGTCCATCATCGTGCAAAAGATCATCAAAATCTGATTAACAGGAAAAAATTATAGGCTATAATATGCAAAATTTTGATACACCCCAAACTCTGTGTGTCATATGGGCCACAGTTTTTAAACTAATTTACTGAAATTTGTCAAAAATACTTATTTTGATACAATAATAAATCCAAGGAGGTCTTATTGTTCTGAGATTATTAATTGACCCAGCTCCCATATATGGTTTATGGATTATAAAATTTGGCACAATTAATTTTTTAACTATTTTAAATTTTATTAACATGGGTCCATATTTTGATATGGCTCCATATAACGCACCCTCCCGGAAAACGGGTTTGAGCAATTAAATAAAGACCAATTCCATTTGAACTCATTACAATAATTTTTCTTTAACATATTTTGATGAAGCTCCCATATCACGCCCCTCACCGAAAATAGTTTTCAGCTTATAAAACGAATAAATAAATTGAATTTCGAAGCAATTATTTTGCTAACTGTTCTGAAGATATTATATTAATTTGCCCTATATCGGTTCATATTTTCCTATAGCTCCCTCATAATTCCATTAAAATTAAGCACAATGATTTTTCTAACTATAATCAAAGTATATTATTAATATGAACAATCTTGGTACAAATTTTGCTGTAGCTCCCATATAAGACCCCTTCCCGGAAAATAGTTTTGAGCTTATAACAAGCATATTTTTTGCTTTAATATCATCCACAAGAATGAATTATTTCAGACCATATAATGTATATATTCTTGCTTCAAATTAAAATCTCAGTCGATTTTCATCAATCTGTCTTTCTGCTCACATCCACAAAAACTTACAGAGCTCAATGAAATCTGGTCCAGTAGAAAAAAAACCAGTTCAGTAGAAAAAAGTTATAGTTAAAATAATATAATTAATTTTATGACTCATTAAGTGTTTCTGTATTATAAACTATATACATTTGTGAGTGTATGCGTGTGTATATGTATATCTATGGAACCTAACGTATTAACTTCACACGAATTTGTGATGGAGGGTACTGAAGATTCGGCATAGTCGAATCATTCGCATTCTTACTTATTTAATTAAACTTTATAATTATTTCTCTCATTTTCTGGTTATTTTTAATTTGTATATTAATACGCTTCTTTAATTTCATTTTTTAAAATGTGAGATTATAATTTGTAATAAAAATTACAACATATGATTTGTTTTTTGGTGGTTCCCTTTCTTCTTATTCGTAATTTTTTTGGAGTCACTTAATTCTAATATCAATGATGCTTTAAATCTCATGAACACAGATTATTCATAGTTCATCAGAAATGTCGGATCATCAGACCGTCTGCTAGATTTTCTCAGGTTAATGAATTCAGATCTATATTAATTGGTTCCAATATCGATATTTTTGCTATTTTCGAAACTTGGCTTAAACCTTGTATCTTTAAAGATATCGGGATATAAATAATGTCGCAATGACCGTTTAAGTTTTATAATCTGAGGTATTAAACTGTTTTTCGGTATTCTGAACTTGATGTTTGTGAGTCTTTTTTATGTGATTGCTCTTAGATGCTCTTAAGAACAATTTCATTATCCATTAATTTCTCATTATGCTTTGAGTTTGAGATCTTTTCAGATTCCATTTAACAGAACTTTTTTGTAGGAAGTGTTGAAGATGTGTTAGATGGTTTACTATCTGATGGGTTTTCTGAAACTTTTGACTATTTTTCATTTCGTTTGGAAGTGGAAGGGACTTTATATAAAATTAGATCTTCTTCGTTAGGTATTGATACTATTTCTATACGTTTAATTAAATTATATTTTTCAATGAAATGTAGTCCACTTCATAAACTAGACTTAAGTATAGTTTATATACATGACTTTAGTATTCTTTATAAAGTAGACATTAGTGAGTATTAGTTTCACCAAAACATACGCAACTCCGGATAAAGCCGCAGTGACGAAATCCGTCAGGGACTGCAGAGAGGAGTGCCAGAGAAGATGTAAAATTATTCCGCAGAAGGTTCTTGCGATTGGGTATTTGAATGGCCGTTAGCTGCAGTGTATTTAGATAAACCTCACAAACTTTTGAATAAAAATAAAACAACCGATTATTAATATGAAAAGGATATAATAAATTATTTATTTCGATTTCACTTCACTAACTTTATAAGATTATTATTTCATGAGGGATTTCAAATTATCTAGATCCGTTATTGATTTTATTAATAATGGTTCACACAAGTTTGATTGGCTTTTCTTAACATACACATTATTATTTCTCCAATAGATAGATATTGTAGCCATGCGATTTTAAAACTTTCGCATATTGATATAAATTATAAACTTCATCGATAACATATTCGGGGATATCTATATCGGCAATATGATCATGCTGCTTTAATTTTTCTTCATTTTTAAGAAATTCCACTTTAAGGTCTGCGTTTTGAAATTGTAAAATTAGCAGAATATTTTGTGGTTTAATATTGTTTCGTTTACAAAATTCACGTTCTTTGAATGATGCACTGACGATGTCACTGTCTGATAATTTTATGTTCATATAACGTCCCAAAGTACTAATATTTTTTTTACAATTCATTTGTAATTGAAGTTCAGAGAAACCTTTGATTAAATTACAAATTTCTTGTGGATTACCAACTAAAGCACTATTTATACTTGATTTATTTGTAGATAGACTGGAACTTTAATTTTAGATTTTTAATCTCTTCCTCCAGAGCAATGTTACTTGCTATCAATTCGTTTATTGTTATCTTTTGTTCTTCGTTACATTTCGATTGATTTACTTCACTTTTGGATTTCAACAAATAATAATTCCTGTTTTATTTTATTTTCAATTAACATTTTTAAATTAGTTACCGATATCGTAAAGTAACGAAAAATTTCGGTTGTTTTAATGATTTTGCTATTTTTTTATAACTTAATAATACAAAAAATATCTTTTTTTTAAATAAAATTAAAAAGATTCCAGTAAATTTTTTTTAATTTAAGAATGAAAACATTATTATCCTCACAATACTGACTATAAGAAAGTGAGAGTGGTTCGATCCAAAAATATTCAAATTATATGTTCAAATTACTGCTTGTACTACTAGCAGTTTTTGATGACATTCCCATTTGGTGATGCAATAGTCTAAAGAGGAACAGTTGGATAACTAGATGTAACTAAGCTTCTGACTAATAACTTTGACGTGAACTTGGTCTAGGTGTTAACCAGTTGTCTCTTAGTGCACTTACTGATTCCTCAGAATATTGCAAGTGGTAATCAAGTAATTGAATTTCTTATCACTTTGCTTCGTATTTTGTGGTCGTGGGATACGACTGATTATGAACCTTAAGTCTTCACTGCCCCCATAGAATACATCTTGTGGGAATAAAGTGTTTGAATGCATTAGGATGTGTTATCGGGCTGTATCCAAAAATAATTTTATTATCTTTCAAGTTCTATTTAAATTTTGAACAGCTGAGATTTGGCTTAGAGAAAAGTCTCACTGTTCCCCAATAGAGCTATGAAATGCAGATATATTCGCTACTTTCTCATTTAGTTTAGCATTACGAGATGCACTAATAATATTTTTCTTAAATTCTTTAAAAACTCATCGTCACTTTAAATTTCAAAAATGGACAAAAATAGCTCAATTATTACAGATTTAAATAAAATTTAAAATTATTGTTCATTATTATCATTATGATTTTACGAAAGCTTTTTATTTATAGTTAGCATACCGAAAAATATCGTTAACTAACAATGCTTTTAACGACAAAAATAGGAGATATTTTTTTTATAGCATTTAACGATAAAATTCGTTAACTTCCGAATTTTCTTTACTTAACGACATTTTTTTGTCGTTAACAAGTTACTTGTTTTCTTGTTTTATATAATTCTGACCTTTCATAAAGAAAGTACGACCTACACTTTCTGAACGTTTATTTTGACCACCAATGTCTTTATTGGAACATCTTTGGTCATGAAAAATTTTAATTTGGATTTTACGTTTTGAAATTTAACGATTATATGAAAAATTCTGCAGTGAAATTAAGATATTATCATTAAAAACATAACTTTTTCACGTCTGCATTTATAGAAATATTCCACTTAAACAAGCACCAATAACATTTGTTCGTATGAATAAGGCAAACAAAAATACTTAAAAAAATCTCGTTAAATTTAAAAAAGTAACGTGAATTAGATGAGAATAACAAAGAAACAAAAATATATAAACAATTTAATGCGTTTATAGGAACATGCATTATTGTATACATTATTGTATTGTATATATTATTATTATTGTATTATCCTTAAATTATTCATATTTATGGCTATAACTTTTTTCTACTGAACCCATTTGAATTATTATTGGAATGGTAATGTACCACATTGAGCTTCATTTTACCACAAAATTTTAATCTAATTTGTCGTTTTATAATTAAAAATTTTACTAAAGTTCTTCTCTTGAACTAAGAGTTTGCCTTAGATATCGGCCTATATTTTTTTAATATAAAGAACTGATTTTACTAGTTTTAAAATGGAAACTTCAAAGGACATTAGCAAATATTCCTGCTAAATTTCATTGAGCCCTGTCAATTATTGTGGATGTGAGCGAGACAAAAAACAAAAAGAAGATTGTGATTTGATGCAGCAGTACATATACATCATCGGGTGTGAGATAATTCTTTCTTAGCGCTACATACGGAATGATATAGTTAATATACCCTCTTGAATACTTGTGTTGGTGGGGGGTATAAAAAAATTCAAGATCTATAATTTGATCTGTTACAGATATTTGGCTAATGAAAATAGTTTCTTTTTCCTTTCTATTGGACTAGTGGCCTTTCTGTCTATTTTTCACTATAAAATATTCATGTAGATATGTGTATATATATATTATATATATATTTTCTTTATTATTTAATAATCTGCTTATAGCTTTATTTTAGATTAGATAATATATTATCATAATATAATACAAAAACTATTTAACTAAATATTGTAAATATTGCTGTTACACATACATACAAATATGGGCACATTTGTATTCGAATTAAAACTTAATTATAAAAATAATTATAATTTGTGTAATTTTAATAAATAAATAAAAAATAAAAATAAATTTAAATAGATTTAGTTTACAAACTAATTAATTATATACTTATATTGTTATATATATATGTATATATATATATATATATATATATATATATATATATATATATATATATATATATATATATATATATATATATATATATATATATTTATTTATTTATATATATATATATATATATATATATATATATATATATATATATATATATATATATATATATATATATATATATATATATATATATATATATATATATATATATATATATATATATATATATATATATATATATATATATATTTATTTATTTATTTATTTATATCTTAAAAAAGGTTTGTTAATTGCTTGGAATGTTTTATAGTTTTTTTAAATTTTTAATTTTGTCTTTTAATATTTACTTTCTTAATCACAACACGTGTAAATAATAATCGATAAAGACGTATGGAAATGGAATTAAAAAGTTTCTATTTCCGGGGGGGTGGTCTTTTGATTAATGGAATGTGTGTATGATCAATTAAATATAACATATCCACAAACAAATATGCTATATAGGTAAGTGTGCGTATATATGTATCTCTATATATATTTTAATATCGATTTATATCAAAAATATTTAAAATTGTTGTTTGTAAGGAGTCTTTTAAAGTTTCGTTTTGGTTAGAAGTTTTGTGGAATTTTTATTATCTGGAATGATGTTGATGTTCTGACCGTAGGATGGGTTTTTCTTCTGGTGCAATACACTCGCATTCACGTATACAGGCGTCGGCTTTTGACTTACAATAGATGGTGGAGGTGGCGTTACTATTGCTACTGCCGATTCGCTTTTCTTCTCTTCGACTGATTGTGTTTCGTTCGCTATCTGTTTCATCTTCTGTGTCTCTAGTTCTTCCTCCTCCTCCTCCTCCTCCTCTTCTTCCTCTTCCAAAATAATATCTCCGCCCACTAGGGCTATACGTTTGATGGTCCTCGGTGTTATTATATTCATTGCAGTGTTCACTGGCTCGTTTTGGTTTTTGTTGTTGATATTCTTGTTGTGGCTCTGGACAAGAGTTGGTATGGGCATTTGTTCGTTGTTTGTTGTCGCTACTGCCACTTCTTCCTTCACTTTCTCGTTCACGTTGTCGATAGATTTCGGAATCGGTGTGAGCTCTGATGTCTGCAACAGCACCGGCTTTGATTCGGTCGTATCTTTGGCTGTTGTTTCGTTCGTTTTGCTGTTCATTTCCATAGCCGGCAATTGGACGGAACTGCTGCAGCTGGTATTTTGTGGATCCACTGCCGAAACCATTGTGCGACTGTGCGACATGTGGCTCAATCCGGTATCTTTCCATTTCTCTAAAACAAATGAGAGTGACTTAGTTGTTTGCCCGATCACCACTGGTCAAATAAACAATACAATCACATACCTGCCACACTACTGCCGTTACCATTATTTCCACCGCCAACGCCACCGCCAGTATTTTTCCCAAATGACAACAAACGACCCGGTTGGCACATAATCACCGTCTTATAAGCCTTGCGGTATTGTTTGTTCATTATAACATAAATTATTGGATTAATGCAGGCCGATAGATACAACATAATGTAGCTGAGTATATGAAAATTTGGATGCTCCACATCTTGATCGGCCACTTTGGCAATGGTGATGGGTAAATAACAAATGACAAAACTCAAAAATATTGCCAGCACCATTTTGGTAATACGCCATTCATTACGTTTCGCTCTTACTTCTCTCTGATCTTTGATACGAGTGGTAGTTTGCTTTTGCACCGATTCATGCTTAACGTCTGTTGAAAAACTACTACTATCGGCCGAAGAAACTCGACTCTGTCCATTACCCGTTTCTACATTACTAGCCGTTGCAACAGGAGTTGTTCTTAAATTATTTGGTATAGAATTTTGTTTATTCGCATGTCGTTTCAAACGTTGTTCAGACTTATGAACAACCCAAAAGATTTTCGTATAACATGCAATAATTATTATACAGGGTATAACAAAAGCGGTCACAAACAATGTTGTCTTACTGCTATGACCATGATCATCCTCCAATATAGAACAAGTACCAAGTTTAGGATCATAATCGAATGTACCCCAGGCTCCAACCAATGTTGGCAATTGCATACCATAAGAAAACACCCAACAAAATATAATCATGGCTGCTATCCAATGCCTCTTATAGATTTTACCATAAGAACTATGATGAGCAATCATAACATATCTGTGGTAGACGATAAAAAAATATAGAAAATAAATCATTTTTGGAATATATTTTAGATACCAGATACTAACCTATTAATGGTTATCATAGCAATACATAATAGAGATACACCAATGTTACCATATTGAATAAATGGTATCATTTTACAAAGGAACTCTCGAGGTCTCCAGGTACCTTCTATAAATCGAAAGGCATTAAACGGTAAAACTAAAGCACAAAATAATAAATCGGCTATACATAAACTGCAAATAAATATAAATTAAACCGATATGAATCGATATAAATATTATAAAATGTGGCAAATAGTTTTACCTCATTATAAAAGCTGCTGCTACATTACGAACTTTCGGACATTTGATCAAAGCTGCGACTGTGAGAAAATTACCAAAAATTCCCACAATCATGATCAGCAAAGTCATAATGGCTGCAAATGTAAGCATCGATGATGAAAATCTGAAAACGACATATAATTAATTCATATTTTTATATTTAATACAGAAAAAATTAAAATTTATTCAGTTTAATTTCAGTAAAAATTTTTTACAAAAGTTTTAATATCTTATTGAGCTCTGTATTCGCAATGGCTTAATATTTGAGCACTGGATAATTTAGAGGATTCTCTAGTTTTTTATTGTAATGACAAATCGTGTCATAACAATAAAGAATGTTATATTCGGCTAAAGCCGAACGATCAATTGAGAAATAATCGTAGGAACATTTTTAAAATTCCGTTAATAAGGGGATACCACTCCCCCGTGCTCTATCCTAAAATTACGTTGTCTGTAATATTTTGGTATTATTGAACCAGAATAGAATTTCCTGTGACAGTTTCAAAGATATGCGCATTACGTTCCACCCAAAAATTATTAAGTCTAGAGTATTTTAGTATTATTGCTCCATCCACACTTGACTTTTCATAAAATTTCCTGTATCAGTTTCAGAGTTGCGTGACGTGCATGTTTCGGTTATAAATGGATACTACTTTCTGAGGCATTTTTAATTTTTTTTGGTCTTTAATATTTTGTTATTAAGGCTTCATAAATTTCAAGAAATTTGGTTTAAAAGATTCAGAGTAATTGTGTATTAAAAGCTCCGTTTATTAGAGCGATATCACAATAAATGAAATAAATTCACTGTCCGTGAATTTATTTCATTTATTTATGACCGTCTGTTTTTATACCCGACTGTCACAAACAAATTGTGAGAGCTCATTGAAATCTGTTAGTATTATTTTTTAATGTCCTTAGAAGTTTGCTAAAAGATGGATTTAGTTAATACCATATTATAGGCCGATATTATGAAAACTGAGGAAGTAAGTACTAAATTCTCTAACGTTCTAATATGTTCTAGCACTTCATCTTGTAACGTAAGGATAAATAATAAGGATAAGGATACAGTGAAAACTTTGTGTGCGCATGCAATCGTCCCCAACGATCACAAATAGATATTAAAGTTAAAGTTGCGAAATACACGAAGTTGTTAGTGTCTCTCCATCATACACCTGGCGACGTCTGATAGGCAAGGTTTATAAAACTATAAGAATATATTGTTAATCTGATTGGATTGAGTGACCAGAAAAGTGGGTACTAAGTTATTAAATATTTTCAACAAAACCCAATTTGGTCCTACAAAAACTGCGGGTACCTGTTAAGAACGCTGCTAAAAATTTAGAGGCCAAAACAGAGGACGGAAATTGAAGTCAAGTTTTCTCAAAATTGTTTTGCTTGCAACTTTCAGGTTAACAATTTTATGTTGCTGATGCCCGGTGGAATGTTCAAGAAAAGTTTAGGACCCAAAATCAGTTAAAACTACACAAAAGTTTCTTGTTATATCAAGCATTATGCTGTTGCAGCAAAAGATGCCAATAATTTGTTACAAGAGGCTCTACAAAAAAGCTTCTTCCATTCATATGACTTTAATTATGTGTCCACTTAATTTTGGCTTTGATTTGGCATGCTGTCACTATGGTAAACAAGCATTTGAGTTATACCAAAACAATAATGTTGTATTTGTACCAAGTGAATTCTGTTCACCAAACTGTCCGGAGCTAAGGCCAGTGAAGAGATATTGGGCTCCTGTTAAAGATGAATTGAGGATCACTATAAAAACGTTATAAGAAGGGTTTCCGGAAAAGGTTCACCATTCACCATATTATTTTTGTAAATTTGTAATAATTATTTTAATCAAATAAAAAATATAAACTATAAGTTTAGTTGTTTCGTTTATTTTAAACAATTATGTATGTTAAGAATATTTCGACCGCACACCTTAGATTCTTTAAATGTAATAGAAGTTAGATTAATATTTTTCAGTCTAAGTTCTTTGTATAATTTTTAATTAAATTTTCTCTTAGAATTATTGAACATTATTAACTCATTTAACAACTAAAAATATGGGCGTCATATTAACAATTAAAAATTTGCTTACATTTATTAATTAAATTAATTTAAAATATTTCTCAAAATTAAGTTTTATTTATTTATTTTTTACGAAAAATAAAAACACTGATTTAATAAATTAGACCAAAACTGAATAACAGAAAACTGTGTGGTGTTTTTTAATGAATGAAAGGAACTGTTGTAATTTCAAATTATTCTTTTGGTATCAACCCTTTTTAAAAATTCTGTCAGTATTTTTGCGATAACCTCTCTTTATCAGAAGGAAGTGTCTTTATTATTTACATCTAGTTCTTTCAAAATTCTTTGATGATTTTTTTTTTTGTTTTTTTTTTTTTTGAAATTTTTTCCTTTTCAATGGAGCCCATTGATTATCGAAATGTCATGTACATGACAAACCCATCTATGGGTTTTGGAATATTCTGTTCAATTCCCAATATACAAATATTTACATTAATATGAATACAAAACGAAACGTATAAATTGATTGGTTAATGTTTTAATATCGGAAAAAGAATTTATATAATAATTCAAACGATTGTTGTTATTGCATTAAAAATATACTGTTATCTATCTATAATGTCCACTTGTTTGTTGTTGTTTGAGTAAATTCATTTCTCATTTCATTTAAAAAGTAAAGGAGTAAGTTAGAGGGAGATAGAAAATCTATTAGGTCATAAATGTCACCAAAAGAACATTTAGAAATAATCAAACTATTTAAACTAAAAAAAAACATACACACACATCAACTTATCTAAATGACAGACAAATTTAAAGAGTCATTTATTATTTCATGTGTGAGATCGTTTAATCATCTCGATGTATCTTATAGTTTTACAGTGAAGGGCATAAAGTACAGTGTTGTCTATTGCACAATTGTACAATTGTTACTTCAGTTAAGTAAGAAAATTGCACAGAACGCTTAATATGCAAGGGAGGAAGTTATAGCCGGTCAAGCTTGACAATGAAATACCGTTCAACACATTGTTATTATGGAACGACCCTCGTATAATTTATTTTTGTTTTCTTTTTTGATTTGAGTTTATTTAATTTTTATGAAATTAACATTTGTGAGAGATATATGCGATATATGCTATGGGAAATTATAGACTGACCCTCAAAAAATTTTGATTATATTTATCTTATTTAAAATTGACATGACTACAAAACTAACGTATGTGTGAACTTTATGCACTTTAAATTATACTCAGAAGTGGGTCCTGTATGGGAGCTATAAGAAATAATTCACCGATCATCATAAAATTTATTGTTGTTAAGTTATTTGTGAAAATGTTGTTAATTTTTTGATTTTTTATATTTAGGAATTTATGGAATAAAAATCCCTTTCTGAGGGGACATTTGAATGGAGTCTATAATAAATATTGGATTAATACTACGTGCCAAGTTTCATCACGATATCTTCAAACTGCAAGCTGTACTTTGATCACAATCTTTGCACAGACTGTCAGCATGAAGAATGGGTGATCATTGCTATAATGAGTCGGAAAGTGATGTTAAGTCTAGCGGTCGTTGACCATTATAAAAATCTGAACAAATTTTTAATACCCAAACCGCCTATGTATTTGCAAGGTATACAATATTGATCCGATGATATCGGACTATTGTATGTGTAAAGAGATAAGAAGAAATAAATCACGTCATCAATCGGTTCATTGTAAAATATCCGTTAACAAAGAATTATAATATCTGGGGCTAAATGTCGAATTATTTAGAAACCATAATTTCCCATCGTATGGTGCAGGGTTTAAATTAGCTTAATTCCTAAGACAGATATTAGCAACCATTTTTGGAGTCAAGGTATGTCTATGTACCCTCAATATTTTAGATATTTGTTTAAGAAGTATATTTTGAAGGATGAAGAAGAAAATTATAAAGCAAAATTGTGGGATACAGAAATGATTCTTTAAGTAAAGATCCTCTTGTTGTCCTAATTTAGATTCTTTTGACTGCAATTTATGGTCAGCTTTAGAGGTTAGTGGTACTTGATTCGAGCTGTAGTTAATTTTTTAAATGAAGACGTTCGAGGAGCTTTTGAAGATCACAGAATTCCCAACATTTTCAATTATTTTAAATTTATTTATTTAAAACATAAATTATCTTAAGACCCTATTTCGAGAAGGTTGGTAAGGGAAGGGTCAAAATGAAATAATGGACTGATTATTGACTTGAGTTAAAATGTTAAAATGTTTGCCAAATATTATCATAATTCCTTTAAAAGAAATCTATTCTGAGCAGATTGGTTTATTTCAAAAATAAATTGATTATAAAAATTTCGAAAAACATAAGTCCATGTAATGTTGTGTGTGTATTATTTAGTCTTAGTTTGACGCCTAAAGTGTATAAGGACTTTTGGTAAAAATTTGAAATATGGGACAAGTCTTTTTTTAGAAAAATACGAATCGAAAATCTAAAAATACGAATCGAAAGTGTAATAAATATTTTTGCGCACACTGTATATACACGCACAAATACATGTTCATTTATATTTTTGTAAATAAAATATAATTTTTTCTTAAACTTACCCATCTTCGTTTTCCATATCGTTTGTGATATTAATGTTGTTGTCATAGGTTGGAATACTCATACTGTAAAGATAAGAAAATCAAAAAAAAAAAAAAAAATATTAAATATAAATAATAAATTTATTATAAATATTTTTTATTTATTAGTCTAAATTGAATTTATTATTATTTTTTAAATCCAAATAAAAGTAACGGTCAAATGGTTTTTTCTTCTTCTTCTTCTTTTTACTAAAAACAAGATTTTGAAAATTCAATTTTATTTTGAAAAGAAAAAAATAATAAAATAATAAAATTAAAATCTAGTTACTAATTTTTATTAATTATTTTCTATTTTAATATAATTTTACAAGATGAAAGCCAAAGAGTAGATGAGTTTGTTAGTTTTGAATTTCGTTCGAAAATTAGACTCCTCTGGTCATTGTTATATTTAAAACGATCCAAATTCCTTATATTCTGTTAGGGCTGTATTCAGATTGGAGAAATATAGAAATTGATTTAATAGAAAGACTTTATTGTCCTCCCAAAATTGTGAAGAAAAATCTTAATCTTAATAAATTTAAGAATTTGACTAGAGAATGTCTAGTTTAGGTTGAATTTTCATGCAAGATAGAAAATTCTAACACAGGTATTTGATACTATGAAACTATTAGAACTTTAATTTTCTTCATTATAAGTGGATTGTCATTTGATGTCTAAAATTAATCAAAAACTTAAAATTTTATTTTTTTAAATAAAATTACCCAATAAGAAATTTTGCTGAAATTAAAATTTTTAATTGAAAAGTATACATATTTTTCAATAATATTTCATATGTAAACTGTGTATACAGTGTAAATTATGTCCAATTCAAGTAAAATTTTTCATCACTGGAGATTTTTTTAACTTTCAGTTCTTATTGGGTAATATTAAAACTTAGATAAAATTGAAACGATGAGCAATATTCCCTTATGACCTGTCATTATATGGGCCGTTTGATAGAATATAATTTTTGTATGTTAACATATTTAGTTATATAATAAAAATAATTTCAAGTTGATTTTCAAGGATGCATGCACATGATGCGACACAAAGGATAAATATCAAAACAAATTATAGATAGATGAAAAGAAATTCATATTATTTGATGGATCTTAATCCAAAGAATATGTTCGGCACCCTTTGAGTACAGAATTTTAATGATAATGTATAGTTTGACGATAGGATTTTAAAGGCATGATATAGAAATACTTTTCATACCATGGAGTTGGTCTATTATATTAAGTGTAGTGCTGTTCCTTCCCAATAGAACATCCGAAACGCACTAGAAGTTTAGCAGAGCGATTTGTTCTGGACAAATGCAATTAATGATAAATCGAAGACCTTTCAATACCCTGATTTCATTTATTTCTATTTTTTTACAAAAATAACAAACAAGAATTTTAACATCATGCCACGCCCCCTAGTGTTTCTAAAACAATATTTTGGACTTAATTATGCAACTTATGAGAATATCTTTATTAAACTTAACATGGTTATTTGTTTACGAGCTGATTTGAAGGATTAGGATAACTGACCCCAACTGGTGAGAATATATGTTGATTTTTTCAATATACGACAAAAATTAATTTATACATTTGTTTATATAAAGAATCTTTGAAAATCTCTTAAGAATTCTAAATTCAAATCAAATTTCATTCAAATTTCAATCTATTTTTAAAGCTTGTTAGTTCTTAGTTCATCAATTTCGAGAGCTGACACCATAAATTTTTTCAGTATGCCAGAACTTAGTTTTTTCCTATTATCCTTTTGTGGGAGCAAATGGCCCGCCATAAAAGCAACTCCATCATATTTATATGGTTTTTTACAGTTGTTTTGCGCTTTAGTTTCCGATTGGGAAGTTATAGAGGATGACATCTGTCGATACCTAAAACTACGTCCTCCTTGTGGGAAACCATTGAGATTCATACATTTTTCTCAGGTTGCTTTTCAGTGGGTGTGGGTGTTTCTTGGATGGATTTTATTCAATGAAATTTGATTCTCTTATAAATATATGAGTCCATAAAAAGTTAATGTTAACCCAATACCGTTTGACCTAGAATCACTTTCTGTGTAAATTGAACGATGTCCGTCCGTCTGACCGTCCAGCTGGCAGTCCATCTATACGTTGTGAACAGACTACAGGTCGCAATTTTTGAGATATCTCGATGAAATTTGGTACATATTATTTTGGCCTAAGGACGATTCCTCTTAAAATTTACCATATGCGGTGCAATAAATTAGGAGTTTTAAGGTAATAAAGATACTAAATATATAGCGATTTAAACGCAATTCTATAAGTAATATAATATTCTAAAACAATGTTCCAAAATATGCGAGGGTCATTAATGTAATTTTTAACCAACAATGTGGTGTAGTGTATTAGATAGTTGGGCTTGACCGATTATACATTCTTACTGGTCCGAAGTTACATTTTCGAAATGTTTTCATTTCATTAAAATTAAAAAAAAAACTGAAAAATAGATATTTTGAGTTCTTCGTTAAGTTTCGACATCAAATATTATGTCTTTAACTTTTCATTTATAAATTCCGAATCTTAAAGATTTAACGGTTTCATTGATACAAAATTCATGTGTAAAAATTTTAAAACTTTTCCTAAAATCTAATCCAAAATAGAGTTTCCATATAATTATTTAAAAAAAAAATTAGTTTGGGAAAACCAATTCGACTTTTGTCCAAAGAAATAAAATTCTGAACCATGAAGATGTGGTGACACCGAAATTCACAGTATTTTTTTGTAAATTTTAATTCGATTGCAGAGTGACAAAGTGTAGTTTCATTATTTTTTATTTTTTACCGATAAATATTGGATTTGCAATTCAATATTTTTATTATTTTCAATCTTAATTTTTTTTTTTTTTTTTTTTTTTTTTTAAGAACACGAACCGGACACACACTTTTCGCGCGAACTTATTCTCAACTGTAGTTGTTTTCAAATAAAGTGCAAGTTTTTGAAAAAAAACTAAGAAAGTCCAAGATCTTATTTTTAAGAAAAACAAAATTTACTAAAACTGATGTATGAAATTCACATATAAACAAGTGCGTATGTATAATAAATATTAATTTATATAGACATACATTCATACATACCCACATATCAGAGATGATAGATGCCTAACTTGTCTATAGGAAAAAATTACGATGCAATATACATACATATATACACATATGTACATATAGTCAGATAGACATATGATTCCAAGCGGGTTGGGTTAAATTGGTGCCAACATTTGGGTTACGTTACTCTCATTTTAAATTAGTGTCAATTAAATAATTTAAGAGGGTCAGTTTCGTACATGTACAAACATTTACACATATATACATATATATGTATTTGTGTATATTTACTTATAAATAAATGTATGTGAAATATTTGTATTTTATAGATACATATTCATATTTATCCATTCACATACATACATACATACATACATACATGCATACATACATCCAACGTTACTCCTATATTTGTATTATTTCTTACAGACATCTAAATACTTGTATGATTTTGATAGTTTGTACTTATGTATGTTTGTTACTTATTTTTATTTTTTGTATTAAAAACAAAAGAAAAATAAAAAAACAAAAGCCAAATAAAATTAATATTATAAATGAATGATTGAATGAATGAATGAATGAATCTATGATCATGTAAATGTATAAATGGGTGTTTGGTTAAATAAATGTACAGTCATCTTGTCAGTCAGTTACTTCGTTTGTCCACACAATAAAAATTTACTCAAAAGAGTTGTCATTTAAATTTCAATATTTCAACTAATGATGTTTATAGACAGTGTCTATACAGTATTGTCCAAAAGTTAAGTAACTTTTACTTACAAATTACTTATCTATATATGTAAAAAATATGTATGTACGTATGTATGTTTAAATGTTATTTATGTATGTAGGTATGTATGTATGTATGTATGTATGTATGTATGTATGTATGTATGTTTGCATTTATGTAGGTATGTATGTATTTGTGTAGGTATGTATGTGTGTATGTATGTATGTATGTATGTATGTATGTATGTATGTATGTATGTATGTATGTATGTATGTATGTATGTATGTAATATTTTTATAAAATAATACCAATACAACACGAACATAGTCTATAAAAATTTCCGATAGGACCAGGGGAAAGGGTACCGCCAATACAAAACAAATGTTAATTACCGAATATCTAAAGAACTTTAATGACGAGAGTGCTTAAATTTGGTACCAACGACTTTCACAAATAACGTAGGATGGATAAGACCAGGGTAGGGGTATCCTAATTCTCAAATTCGGTCCCTACTGCAAATATTGATTATCGAACATCTAAAGAGCTATAACAGCGAGATTCTTAAAGTTTTGCAGCAATTATGCCACTGTGAGATACCATCACTAAAAAATATAGGGCTGATAGAATCAAGGGGCGGTACCCCCAATGCAAAGCAAATTTAAATTACTAATAATCTATATAAATCGTATGATAATACAATACTAATGTTTGTTTAGGGCCAGCAACGGCTTAAAAATTTTGTTTTGGCAAATAAAGTTAGGTGGGTCTGCTAGTAGACTTATAAAATCAGAGGATTCAAAAAGTACCACATAATTCGAAAAGCACTATTACAAAATTCATAAGGTGTATACAATGCGTTCATGATTTCCTATAGAAGATTTAAAATGTTCTTAAATATTTTTTTTATCCATCAATACATATTTTCATAATTGAAAAAAATTTAAAAAGTACCAAAGTACCAATTTTTATTATTGTCCTGAAAAATCGCCCTTTGATTTCATATTGACCATTTACAAAAAAATATGATTAAATGTATCAAAATAATGATTTTTTTACACCCATTTTGGTACTATTTTCGACCCAAATTTATTTTCAATCAATGAATTTTTTAATTATATTTTAATTCCATTTAAAATATTTCAATTTTTCAATTATCAGTATTACAAAAATATTTGCATAAATTTTCCAAATGTAAGTACGTTTTTTTACCCCTAAACTTTCGAATTTCCAAAAAGTACTCTTTTTGTAAATTTTTGAAATGTAATAAGAATTTCATTTTCACATTTATTGTTAAAAAAGATACCAACATTTAGCTTATTTTGTAAAAGGAAATTAATAAGAACTAATTTTTTACTATCTATTTCTGTTTACCCCCATTCACATCGACACTTCAAAAAAATATATAGACAGGAGCTAATGGACTACCTGTGCCGAAAAAGCTGCACTTCGGTAGAAAGAAACTAAAGATTTCATAAGAAATATTAAATATTGCTTAAGTTTTAA
Source organism: Cochliomyia hominivorax (assembly GCA_004302925.2). Classification (NCBI taxonomy): domain Eukaryota; kingdom Metazoa; phylum Arthropoda; class Insecta; order Diptera; family Calliphoridae; genus Cochliomyia; species Cochliomyia hominivorax. The sequence goes on along the minus strand of PYHX02000495.1, from coordinate 74,356,708 downwards.
ACTGAAAATTTTCAAATTAATTTGGTCTTTTTATTAAAAAACATATTTTTGGATTATGGTTACACTGCAAATAAATTAATCTATTTAAGCAGAACATATATATAATGAGTACTGAAGGGGGAAATATTGCTTATGTTTCGAACAACACTGTACGTATTTATTTAAAAGATGTATGAGTTTAACTACAATTAAATACACCCATATATACATATGTATTAAATTTATTGATATATATACATACACATGTATCCATGAATAAATTCTTCTTTTATTTGTTTTTTCGATTTAATTTAGTGCAAAAAAAAAGAAGAGAACATTTATTGGGTTCAAAGATCAATCAGTCATTAATTGAGTTTTCTCAACAATTTAGTAAAATGAATTCAAGATGTACGGAAATTTAGATTTCATCTACAATCAATGAATGAAATGAATGTCAAATAATATGATTAAATCATATTCTATTACCACCTTTTATTTGAAACGTATATTGGTCAAAAGGTTGGACGCATTTTGTATATATTTCGATAAATTACGATCATAAATTCGTCCATTTTAAATTTAAAGAATTTACATTTATTCGTGACTTAAGATGTTGTTGTCTATTCAAATATTTCTAACGTTTAATATTTTCATATATTCAGCTCAAAACGCTTCTAAAAGCTCCCTAAAAATCTTCGAATAGAGTGGGGGCTCCAAAGTTAAGTTTTTGAGAAATAAACCTATAATTTCAGCTGACAGCTGAGGAAGTCTTATAAGGAGTTATAAGACTTCAAAAAATGTCCTTCTTATAACCCCCGTCGATCTTTAAGAAAACATGTTATCGTGTGCTATTTATCTCTTATTATCGCTTATGGTTTTCAAGTTATTTGTATATGAATTTTATTTTCTGATTTTTTATTTTCTGATTTCTGCAACATCTAGAATATATTTTTTTAATATAAAATCGAAAGTATTCAGCCGATTTTAGCTTCTTGTTGTATTTCAAGTAATTGCAAAAGATTTGATCATAACTGCAACATGAACTCTGGACTTTTAGAAAATCCAAGTCAAAGGATGCTTTTTCCAGGTTGAAATAAAAGTTTGATATTTTAATACTATTTGAATTCTTAGTAATGAAAAAAATGTATAAATGGATAAAAATAGTTTCAGGACATTATGTGGTACTCAATCGGCAATCATTGTACGTACTTTTTGAATATTCTAATGGTACTTTTTGAATTATTTTCAAAAAGTACCATTAGAAAAAATCATGTTATAAGATTACTCATGAATTCATGAGTAATTTTATAACATGAAATAAAGTTATATAGATAGAATTATTGTATTCAAAAAACCGATATTTTCAGAAAACCGGTTTTCTAGTTATTCGAAAAATAGGATTTTCAAAAGACCTGTTTCGAAAACGGTTTTATGTTTTTAGAAAATTTAAAGTTTAACCAATAAAAACATATATCGTGTAGTGAATGACCTTGATATAAAATGAAGTAAAAATAATGGTTCCTTGTCAAAATAACCATTTGTAACAAACTTCATCAAAAAATCCCTACACTGTAAAATGCCCTAAATGAGTGAGATATGAAATTTTTTGTTAGTATTTTCCAGTATCGTATTTAAAATAATGTATCGAGATACCATAATTTATTTTAAATTCATTATTTTTGCTTTACAGAAATTTTTTCTTTAATTTCTAAATGTATCTAAAGTACAGGTCTATATCTCTTTACCTAAAATATGTATATTGCTGAACAAAAAATCTTGCAGAATATAATGTAATTATTTTCCTAATTTAATTATTTTTATTGACGTGATTATGTCGAAAACAGACGGACATATCAAAATCGATTTGGCTTCCGGTTTAGGTTTACTATTTGACGGTACTATTTGACTTATTTTCATAAGAATAAAAAAGTAGTATTTCTTTACATTTAAGTATCGCGCAAACGATGTAGCGCGTAAAATGTTTGTTAATAATTTTCTTAATTATTGTGAATAAACATAAAAGTTTAATTCCGGTCGATATTTGTATACGTTACCCTGTTATTATTAAATAAATACAGATATTTATTATTCCAAATATTCTTAACGATTTTATTGATACAAAAACATGTGCAAAATTTAAATAAACTTTTATTCGAACATGACCAAATAATATTATTTTTATATTTCACTCCAGCACGTGATAATTTTTTTAATCGGAAAAAAATTCATATTATTTATATGTTAATGATGCCTTATATTCGATTAAAGTCTAAAAGCTTAAAATTCAAGCTAAAATTACTTTTATTTATAAATTTATGAAAATATTTGATTTTTATAATAAAAATTTTATTATTTTATTTAAATCTAAATATTTTTTTTTATAAATTGTTTCATTATTATGCATTTTTTAACTCGAATTCTGATTCTCTTATATTTTCAAATCGTTATATTTTGAGATCAGTTAAAATTCTTACTCATAAAGTGCATAATATACAGTCACAGACATAAGTATACACACAAAATGAAAATTAACATAAAATGCAAATTTTTAAAGTATTGCAAAATTTAAATTAAATATTTTTGACAGATAATAAATTTATAGGGTGTAATTTGGTATGTAACAAGAACAACAATAATTTTACAACGAAACAAAAATGTTAAAACAAAATAGTTTTTGGTTAAAAAAAACTGTAGGAACATATTTTGTTCAGTTTAAGGGAGAAGTCCTATAGGATTGGACTCCTCATGTTCATTAGTATACACCTAAGCTATTTTGTTTCTGTAACTCAAGGTTCTAGAAGGACATAAGTGGCTAAATTCTTATAAAATAGTGGCTAAAAAATGACCATAAATAAAAAAATTTACACAAAATTTAAAACACATTTTTGAAAAAAAAAACGAATGAAGTAAATACATTATGTTTTGTACATACTGTCTATGTGCATACACACTCACATATACAATCACTTACTTATACAATTTATACAAGTTTTTCTTATATTTTTGGCTATAACTTCTTTTCCACTGAACCGATTTGGATCATTTTTGGTATAGCAATAAAGTACATATAGCAAAATTTCATTCCAAATTATTAATTCATAATTGAAAATTCTACGGATGATATTCTCATGAATTAAGAAGTTGTTTCAGATTTCAGTCAATATCATTTAATATACTAAACCGATTTAACTGGTTTTTAAGAAGAAACTTCTCAGGCCAAATTTCATTTAACTCTGTAAATTATTGTGGTTGTGAGAGTGTCAATAACGCACAGACGGATATTATAAATGGACTCAGATTTTCAATTAATGGAAGAATATATAAATCACAGGGTCTTATATGCTTCCTTCTTAGCGTTTCATATGGAATGACAAATTTCACCACTTCTGGTAGTGGAGGGTATAACAGTAAACTCATCTAAAAAATCTGATTTATCATATATAAATTGTCTTATTGATCCAAAATTCTGGAAAACTGACTTTTCAATTGATAACAATTTTGTTTTTGATATTTTTAATTTACGACAAGAATAAATTTTCGGTGGCTAAACAGGACTGAAAATGACTAAATTTAGTTACTAAATTATTAAATTTGCAATACTGCAAACTTTGCAAATATTAGAGGAATTCCGTATCATATATACACTTCCTCAATGCGCTTTTAATGTGTCTAAAGAGTAGAGTGTCCTATAAAGGCACACATCAGTTTATTCAGCTCAAATCTAATAAACTTAAGGTTTCCCTCTCATCTGGATCTCACCAAAGGATCTTTGTAATTCTGGCAACTGTTTCGTTGTTCCATAACGACCTGTGTGTTCCCATGATTGCAATATTTTTTGATTCCTCGTTTGCAACAACCTCTTAGTGTCAAAGTAGCCAGATTATGTGTGTACATTCGTGATTGCATCTTTACATGCCAGAATAGTTCTAAGCTTGGTATTCTTAGATTATATGTCACTGACTGTCACTCAATCCTTATAACGCAGGTTTGCCTGATGCCTTGTTGATTTGGTTCCGGTGGTAAATATTTTCAGATCAAGTTTAATACGGTTAAAAATATTAAAATTTAACTTATTAATTAAAAATATTTTACCTACGAAAGTTTAGATTTCCTTACGTTTGAAAATTTATTTATTATTCTGATTAATTTTTATTTAGCAACATTTAAAAGTGTTTCAAGTTAAGTTTCTATTATTCATTTATTTGGTTGAGTAAAATGAAACCGAAATGAGTCATTGACGTTTTTATATAAAAATTCTTTTCTTTTTCTCGGAATAATTTATTAATATTTTCACAACACATTTTTACATATTTTACTCTGTTTTTAAGAATCAAAAATAAAATTTATTACGTACTTGTATTGTAAATATAGATATTTGATCTCTGTTGATCGCTTTGACTTTTTCGCTTATGATTAAAACAACAAATTTTCACCTCATAAAATGAAATAATTTATAATATTATGAAAGAGATTATTGGCTCGAATAAAAAGGCAGACATCCATTTCATTTAATTACGTTTTTCATAAATTGTCTATGAAATTGTCTTAATAGAGAAACATTAACTTATTTAAAGTACTGGTCAAAATACTAGCACTAACTTAAAAAATGTTCCAAACTTTGTCATTTAATTGCAGATTTATCTGATCATGATCGGATCCCTCAAAACCCGAGTACTCAAGAACTACATTTTTGGATACATATAAAACCACTTAAATGGAAATTTTTCTTAAAAATTACATTTATAAACATTTTCAAATCTGTAATTAAATTTCAAGATACTTTCTAAGAGTGTGCTAATAATTCAAACAATACTGTACTCACAAATCGAACACACATTTAACGATTCTTATCAGTAGAACTTGCACTTGTTGAACATCTCTGAATGTGTGAATGAAATAAGGAAAATTATAAAAAGAAGAAGAAAAAAAACTCGTTTATCTTAAATGTAAAACTGAGTAAGAGAATCTATAATACGCAATCCATAAGATACATTACGATGTAAGAGTTTTGTATTTTCTCTATTATCATCTGTTCAGTATTTTCCCTACGTATAGGTGAAACAAAAACAAAACACATGTGTTGTATATGAATGTATTTTATACGATGGTGGTAATGGGCAAAACCAAAAATAAAATAAAAAATAAAATAAAAAACTCTCATTTGATCTTAACAAAAGATGACTAATAATGATGCCATGATTTGAAAATTAGTTATATTTTAGGGGAAGTAAATAATTCTCACGGGGTATAAAAATGTCTAAACAATTGTTAATTTTGATCTGTTCCCTGTGTTTTTGTTTTATTTTTTCATAATTATTCTTAACATATCTTAACATTATTTCAAGGAAACTAACTTGAAACACTTTTTGAAAGTTGCTTAAGGAAAATGATATATATATATATATATATATATATATATATATATATATATATATATATATATATATATATATATATATATATATATATATATATATATATATATATATATATATATATATATATATATATATATATATATATATATATATATATATATATATATAATTTTTATGCAACAAAATAAATACATTCATTAATTTTAAATGTTCTGAATTTGGCCGCCGTTCTCTGAACCAAAAAGGTAGTAAATATAACGATAAAGGGTGTAGAATTGAAGAAAGATAGTTTAAATATTAGCCAACGAAATCTTTATTCATCATAACGAAAATTTTCGTTAGTTTTTCGTAAATTCCTCCATATAACGAATGTTGTTAATTTTAATAAATATTATTCAATTCGAAAAATACATTATTCAAATTGACAAAGGACAGAGGAGAATTTTTGTGCAGCAAGCACGGAAGCTAGTTTTACATAATTAAATAGTGTAAAAAACGTAATACAAAACGAAAAATAGTGCAATGTCAATAGGGCGGTGGTGAGCCGACCGCAAAATATTCTTTTTATTTCAAAAATATTAATTAGAATTTTCTATATAAATTTTTCTCTTGGAAACATATTAGATCCTTTGGTTCAGTGTACTTAATGCAGTAATACAGCTTACATATTACCATAGATTAACACATTGCATTAGCTGTAAGCGGCTAAGAAACGGGTAAGAAGTTTACTATACCGGAGGAATTCAGATTAAGAGTATTAAAAATAGAATTTTTCAAAACAGAGTAGAAGGATTAATGACGCTAAAAACTTCAAATTGTCAATTATTTTTCTACTTTAAATCAACTTTTACAGAAGTGTTTTATGTGTAGGAAACTTCGTTGGACCTACTTTTTCAAAATAAAAGTTGATTTAGAATTGTTACCAAAAATTAAGAATATGGACGTAGATTAAAAAGGGATGTACTTCTCTCTTCCGTTGCTCAGGTGACAGCTCTTGGCCGAAGAATTTCGGTTCATTCCAGTACGAAGAACCGGCTGTTGCGGAATGAAATTGGGAAAATTGTTTTGGTGTATTCTATGACAATTTTAATTGGAAATTAAATGTTTGGGGAGCTTAGAAATTAAGGTTTCAAATAGTTTAGGTGAAAAACTACACTTTTTGCTTAATAATGCTAAAATAATGTAAAATGATTGATCCCATTATAGCGATCAAGTGCTTTACCGCCGTTGGAGTTCTCTATTTGGAAAACGTTTATGTCAATAAACAGACAAACAATTCAAAAACTATAGTGCAAGATAATTTGACTAATTAACGACATTAAATTTTAATTGTATCTTAGAATCAATGAAAATGTGGACCATATTAAAAACAATTAAATATGCTAAGTCGTAGCATTCTTACTTGTTTTTTTTAATAATTCTGCAAACTGAACTTGTTACAATGGTAGGAGCGTTTTGTCGGAGGTCTTGTCTTGAGTGCCAGTTCCATCGAGAGTTTCGTCATCTAAACTTTCAGTATCTAAATTTGTTTCTTCTTCTATTCGGGTCCCAAAAGTAAGCACGTAAATAATTTAACATTTCGCGTCTCTAATTCAGTTTAATTCAAAAAACCTACTTCTACTTAAACGGTTTTGATTTTTGTTTGAATTTCGATGTTGTCGGTATATAACTTCCTGCTAAGATTATTAAAAAACAATGTGTCTAAATTTTATTGAATTCGGGTTATTAATGTGACCGTGAGAATGTTTCAAACGAACAGACAGGCTAACATTATGAGGACAAAGATGATTATAATTCCTATAACAATTTTTTCATATCTCAAAAGTTTCGGAATTATTAAAAAAAAAAAACTATTTTAGAAACATTCTGATTTATTTAGTTTTATTTTCTCTATAATTTACTGGAATAGAATTTTAAAATAATTTTAAGTTTTGTATTTTTTCTGGGAGCTTTAGATTCCATAAATATTTGAAATCTTTGGCAGCTTTAAATTTTAAACAACTGTTTATGAGTCCAACCAAATGAATGAATGAATGACTGTTTCGTGTGAATAAGTTTTAACATGATTTTTTGTTTTAATTTTACTGTTACTTACATGATTCAATATTATTATTATTATTGTAAATATAAACACAATATTAAAGATGCTGTTGACAAAAGAGAGAACGATCGATCTTGTTTGTTAAAGCTCTTTCTCTACAGAGAAAATTCTGAGTAACTTAAAGTTATGGTGGTAGTGGTTTTTGTTGCTTTGGTTGTAGTTGTATTAGTAGGAATTCCAGGTAAATATAATTTTTTTATTTGTTTTTATTTTTAACTTTTTTATAAAAACGGTGATTCAACAGCAAAACGTGAATGCAACATTATTTGAATATAGTTGAGTATGAAATAGAGGCGAAGAGGAGATCACAAAAATGACTGTAAATGATACAAAAATCTGATGAGTAATCAAATTCCAGACTGAATCAAACATAAACACTTGTTGCCATCGTTTTTTCTTCGATTTTTTTGTTATGTTTCAATGTTACTAATGTTGACTGTCACTCATTAGGATTTTTAGTTTGTTTGTTTGTGATTTTGTTTGATGGTTTGTTTGTTTGTTTTTTCATTAGTTTGTTTACCTTTTTTCAATAAAAAAGAGAGATATTAGGAGAGAGAGAGTTGAAATTTATCTTTTGGTTTTTATTTTTCATTTGTTTACTTTTCAAAAGTTAATGATTTATTGGTTTATATTTGTTTGTTTATACTTCAGGAATGAACAAACATACACACATTTCTTTATCGTTTTCTATAAAAAGTATAAATTTCAAATAATAACAAATTTTTAATTTTGTTGTTGTTGATGATTTAACAACAAATAGGTATTATTCATTCATGTTATTGGTTGTTGAAACATTTATATAATTATTATAAAATATGCGCAAAATTCGTATTAAAACAAAATAAAATAAACACAATAAAACAAATCGCCAACTTAAAATTTCCATAATTTATTCTCTCTCTACACACACACACACACACACAAACCAATACAAATAATTGTTAAGCTTTTTAATTACACAAAAACACAGCACTTTCAATTTGCCAAAACAAAAACACAAAAAAAAAACAACAACTTAATAATACGACATTTGTTTTTTTTTATTTTAAGAATTTTTAGCTGAAGTCAACACTTTTTTAAGTTTTTGTTTAAAATTCTTATTATTTTATAAGTAGAATTTCGAATTTTTAATTTATGTAAATAATAACCACTACATATGTACATGTATGTATATTTATTTGTTATAAATAAATTTTTGTCTTTTGTAATCAATTAGTTCATAATTTAATTCAAAAACTGACCGATAAAAACTTTTTTTAATTTAAAGGGTTTAATTGTTGTTGTTGTTTTATTTATTTACTTATTTGATAAGCTTCATTTAGTTTGGTCACTAAACAATAACTAAAAAAATAGTTTATAGACACTCACACAAATGCACATATCTTTGGACGATCACAAATTGGTTTTATTTAATTTTTTTAACTTCGTTCCAATCTGTAGGTTTTTGTTACTTGATTCAATCGTTTCGTTGTCGCCGTTTGTTTGCTCTGACTCTGTTGATTGTTTATCAACGAATGTTTCACAAAATTATGGGAGAGTTTATATGAAGCGCGTTATTTAAAAAAAAATATTAATAATACGATGTCTATAATGTAGTAACAACAATAACAATAATAATAACAACAACAAGAAAAACACATAATTATGAGCGGGCGATTTACCATTATATTTAACTTCGCGCCTAATAAATAAACGTGCACTCGCTCCATCCATCCGTCCGTCTGTTCATCCATCCATCTATCCGCTCTTCCGTCTGTAACAATCAAGTTAAAAGAAACTTCGTTTTATTAAATGTATGTTTGTCACTGTCACTGTTATTGTTGTTGTTTTATTGTTTTATCTGTATTTAAACTTTTTTTCATACTCAGTTATAAATCGTCATGATCTGTATGATGTGTGAGTATTGTCATCACTCATAATCAGTTGTTGAATACAAAACAAAAACCCTACGATCGTTAAAAAATAAAGCGATAAACTGCAATTAAAAATTTACGACTTTATGATAAATTTCAAAAATGTTTTTACTCTTAAATTGAGTTTTTGCTCTATTATATAAGAAATTTTGTGAACTAGGCGACAGTTGTACTAACGGGAAGATTTTTTTCCCGGGAAAAAAAACTATCCGATCTAAGCAAACTCTTACAACAACCATTCCGGGATCTAAACTTTTTCAAACATGGATTGTGCTTTGCTAACACAAACTTTAATTGAGCTTTGATTTAAGGTCTGTAAACATAGAAATCGATATAAACGTTTTGTCTCTTAAAATTCGTCCAACCAAAACGATCCTTTTTTTTGAAACTATTAAATACTTTTTACCGAAATTTCAAATGGACATTCATGTTTATTTTTTTTAATTGGTTCGAAGGTTTGTTAAAAAATATAAAGTAAAAATTACAACGAAGGACCTTATATATATCCACATGTTATACGGATATATATAATTATGCCATTCCAACTTAAAATATACCAATAGATTCAGACTGATTTCATGAGTCTTTTCAGCTGTCTATTTATTTAATATTGTTAATAATGTAGAGTATTATTGCAGTTTCAAAGATATCTCGATAAAATTTGGTTTATATGGTTGTTTCGGACCATGAATGCTTCCCAACGGATGTTCTACCGGTTTTACGTTTATAAAACTCATTGTCATGAACAAATTTTCACTAAATTTGAACCCAAATAATAGTGTATATATGATAGTGCATAAAATTTGAAAATCAAAGATATAATTTTCCCGATGTGTAATATACTTGAACGATTGGTTTATCACAAAGAAATTTATAAAGTCCATGAAAAGCATTTACCTCTGAACGCCCATAAATGGCTTTAAAAATATTTGTACGCTGTTCAATTATGCATACCTGGATTTGTCAAAGACTGAATCAGGAATCGGGGAAATGTTAAAGTTTCGCCAAACAACAAATTGTTAACGTTTCGTTTGTCGTCATAATTGTGTTTTGATTCAAAATGTGAATTTTTATTCTTATCATTAAAATCGTTGTTGGTAGATCGTTGTACTTTTAATTAAAATCATTTAACTTCCACTCCCATTCGCAATGTGAACATAATTATTCTATTCTGAATTGTTATTGTTGTTATTACAATTTGTTTTGTTATTGTTATTGTTGTTGGTAAAAACAATTAAATAATATAACCATGGTTTTGTCGCTGGATTCGTATGTATTTTTATTTCAATAACAAAACATGATCAAAATCTAACACACACACACACATATATATATATAAATGTGTATGCACACATTCTCACATCATTTAATTAAAAAGTGAAACAATAAATATATAACTCACCCTGTTTAGATATAGAGATATTCTCTTTTAACCGGCGATTTAGCTAAAAACCAGCATAATTTGAAAATCTCTCTAAAATAATTACAACAAAAGCAAAAACAAATAAGTAAGTATATATAGTCGGTCAAGCCCGAATATCTAATACCATACACTACATCGTCGGTAAATAATGGTAATTACAAGAAATTAATTAACGACCCTCTTATAATTTGATTTTCTGATTTCTTTGAAGTGTGCAGTACATAATTGTGACACTAAGATTTATGTTTAATTTATACGTTTTAAACTAAATTCTTCTGGGGGGAGGGTTATATGGGGGCTTCAAGAAATTATGAACCGATCCTGTATAATTTTGCACATTGATTTTTCATATATTTATCTTAATTTGACCAATTATTATTAAAATGCCAATGAATAGTGAGATTATTGCCCTTGAAAGTGATATTTGGAAGGGGGTTTATGGGATTTTGGCACATCGCTTAAGAATATTATAAGATTTATTTCTGCCAAATTTCTTTAAAATCGCTTTGCATTTAGGACTTTTATGGCCTCTAAACCTCATTCCGGGAAGAACATTTGTATGGGAGGTAACTGAAATATTGGACCAAACATTGTCAATTTCAATAGACTTCGTCCTAAGGCCAACATAATAATACGTACCAACGAGATATTTCTGTTCACAACATTTACATTGACAGCCAGCCGGACAGACAGACGTTTAATCGACTCAGAAAATGATTCTGAGTCGAACGGTATACTTAAAGTTGGGTGTAACACCATTTTTGTCTGCATGTTATAAACATCAGCATAAACGCATAATACCACAACCACTTTCCCTGGTGTAGGGTATAAAAACATTAAATGAAAATAAAAGTTTTAAACTCTTAAGAGTTTTTATGTTTTTTTTTTTGTTTTTGTATTTTCACTTCTCAAATATTTAATTTTCTCAATTCTCTCATTTTCTAATCGCCCATACAATTTGTTGAGTTTGTCAGGAAGATATGACGATTTTAGTTTTTGTTTCAATGAAAAAGAAAAAAAACATGATCATTAATCATTAAGTCTATCAATAAAATTTTACAAACTTGTTATACCCAATTAACCATGCAATTGATAATAGACACTGTGACTTATAATTAATTATATGGAATTTGCTGAGATCTGAAACTTAATATCTTTTTCATACATTTAACAGTATTTCATCATGATTAAAGGAGGTTGTATAGGCTTCCTGATCAGTGTAGCGTATTCCAGGCCGAAATTCTGGGAGTCATTAAGGCTGTCAAGTACGCTGTGGCCTGTGGTTTCTAAGAATTTCTTTCTTAACTGGACATTTTGGCACCAGCGCGTTGGCCATTGAAATGGACTCGAGCAATTCAGGTATCAGTGGAACACTTACTTTGTAAATGTCTTCGACTCCAGCTGACTAGGATGAAGTGGCTAAGCCTGCAATTTCTGCATGGGCTGGAGGACTTAGTAGTCATAGAACTGACAACACTCATTAGGCTCATCCTGAGAGTGTGCTGGCTACTGGGACCTACGAATATATATGCATAGAATATGTTGGGCGACTAGATCTGTCTCTTTCCTTTCCTCTTTTTCTTTTGTTTCTTTTCTTTATTTCTTGTTCAATAAATCAGTTCTCACTTGATTTTCCTTCTCTCTTATTCTTTCTTGCTCTTTATTTCTTTTCAGGATTCCTACTCTATTTTCATGTTTAATGAAGGGATCATAATGGATCACTAGGTCAACGAGTGAAGGTGTGCATTTTGATATGGAGATAATGCATACCAGCCTTCTCTACCTACCCTCGTTCCCACGACAATTGAATCTCCGTTCCAGAACGACCCGAGTTAGATTTGGGCAAAGATTGTCAACGCAGCGACAGCTGTATCAAACGAAATTTCTTTCCCCATGAAAGAATTATCGGATATAGCCTACATTCAATATTTCATAATTTGTAAGATCTCGGATACATTCAGAAGATATAAATATATTTTTAAACCCTCAACTAACAAAAATGGTGACCAAATCGATTTTTTTGAAATAATTCTGTAATTTTTTAATCGTATGAGATATATTTATGATATTCTACAAGGTAAGAGTTAACATATTTTCGAGTTGATTTGGAGGAGTACTTGACAGTAATTGTTGTTCCTTCAACTTTGGCCACCTCAGGTATGTTGATTTTTAAAAAAATTCAACAAAAATTAATTTATAAATTGAGACAAACAAATTTTGTACTTCGATAGTATTTGTAAATCTACTTTAATAGATTTATATAGGTCCTACTTTTTAAGATTCTTCTTTCCAGATCCTCTAAAAAATTTTAAAAAATTTTTATTTTAATCTGAATCTGGAACTTTAAAAAAAATAGATTTTTTTCAAATTTGATTATAAAGGAATCTTAACAGAAATGAGCGTAAACTAAACTTACATGAACATATTGCAGTGATCTGCCCAAAGGTCCTATACAAAGCGGCTCAATTTAAAAAATGTATTTTTCAGAATTGTGGTTCAAAGTTTGATTTTTATACCCTGCCCTACCATTAAAGTTTTGAGATGATTGCGTTTTTTGCTTATGATGAACTCAAATCACTTTTTGATTTTTCGATTTAATAGTGTCTCTCCGCCTACCTGTCCATCCAGATAGGTGTCCATGTTTTGAATACTTACAATTCACATTTTTAAAAACATCTTGATGTGATTGAAATTGGTGAGGATTGATCCAATATTTCCGATAGATCCTATGTTTATATAGATATACAAATATTTAATTAAATCTGCCACAAATAAATTCCGTATTAGTCAAAATCAATACGCCAAACATTAAAAAGATCGGCTTACAAATGATAGAAATTCCGATAAAACCGTCTTCCAAAAAGTACTTTAAAAGTCGTAAATCTCAAAAAAGATTTCGGTGCCGTTTGTCTGTTGATTACGAAGACTGACCGGAGACTTAATTCTGGTACCACAGGAGTCAGGTGTCCCTGGAACACGGAAAGAGTCTAGATCATTAGGCTCGGTGTGGAGTTGCATATACAACCGGGTGCCGTGCCCAAAAAATCGGCGGGAGTTTTAGATAGGCTCCGCTCCTAACCAAGGGGGAAGTCATGTCCATATACATGGCTTCGAATTAGTACTCAGGTGTAGCAGTCTGTTGCACTTGGGGGCGCTGGTAGACGCATTGTATTCACCCAGTGCAAAGAGCACCGTGAGGTTAGGTCTACAGAGACAGGTACTCACGTGAAAGGCTTCGTCGTTGTCTGTCTGTTTATCTGTCTATCTGTCTTTTTGATGGACACATACTCACGACGAAGCTTAATTTAAAGACTCTCAAAAATTAGAACCACTTTGTTCCGGGTGTAGTTCTAATTATTGAAATACTTTCATAAGATGTTTATTATCTTCATGAACTTGCAGATTAATGGATTTCTATCTATGGCAGAACCATACAAACCATCCTTGCAAAACTTCTAATCGTATAGGAATCAAAAATAAGGGTATGTAGAGCTGACTTGCTACCCTGTGTCAAATGAAAGCTTTTTCCCAAATAAGAACTATCGGTTGCAGTCGAACTGTTACAACAACAGTACCGTCTATTATGTGAGATTTATCCACTTTATGTTGTATGGAAGCTATGAGAAAATAAATACTGATTCTCGTAAAAATTTGGTACACACTTTAGGGGTTTTACAGATTTAATTCTTATCAAAATTCAAAATTCTAACAATAAAAATCTGTTTAAATTTAGATCTTTTATGATGAAGAGCTTTTTTATGGGACATTTTTGTAATAATTAATTATGAGAACTGCGAGCTGTACATTGACCATAAGTTTTACATGGAGAGACAGCAGCGCGAACGTAGTCAAATCGTGAAAGTGATATTGCGTTGATCGGTATATTTAAAAGAGTTGGTGGACTAATTTTCCCTGCACAAACTCATAAATATCCCAACCACCCATGATATAATTGTCGCTTGATTGAACATTTTTGTCCGAGTGTGACTCCGATTGGGAAGATCAATACTGATGGTATATGTATGCTTTGAATGTAGGCGTTCAAATATATGAATAATTATTTTAAATAAAATATGTAATAATGCATCGATCCATAGTCTGCAGAAAAGATTCAAAGTCTTTAAAAATTTACATAAAATAAATCAAAGTTTTTTTTTTATTGGAATCGAATTGATTACGTGCGTAAAATGTATAGAATTAGGATATTTTGTCTCTATATTAAAGTATATAAAAAGTTTGTGTATTTTAGTTAGAATATTATGTTTATATGTATGTGTATGTATTACGAAAAACATATACATATGTATGTGCATACATCTAACAACAGTTTTCTTTTTCTTTTGTTAAAAAAATAAAACTAAAAAATAACAAGTTAAAGTGTTATAGTCGGTCAAGCCCGACTATGCAATACTCTACAACACATTGTTGGTTGTTGTAAATGACATTTAGGACCGACCCTCGTAAAATTTCGCACAGTATACGGTTTATGAGTTTCAAGATGACATTAGGAAGAGCGGTTGTCGTATAATTTGGTACATCGTTGTAGAATATAATAAGACTTTTTTTTGCCAAATTTCATTGACATCGTTTTATATTTAGGAAAACATACTTAGGAGGGACATTTGTATGGGGCCTTTATGAAATAATGGAACGATCAAAGCCAATTTCAGTAGGCATCGCCCTTGGCCCAAAATAATACTGAGTGCCAAATTTCATGAAGATATCTTCAAACCTGCAACCTGTACTTTGCGAACAAGCTTTACATGGACAACCAGTTGGACGGAAGGACATGGATAAATCTTTTTTGTGCCCGTTACAAACATCTGCACAAACGTATAATACCCCCATCACCTTTGGTGGTGTAGGGTATTACAAAATTTTCTTTAAACTATTCAGTCAAATACATAAATTTATTTATTTAAAAAATATACACTGTAAAAAATTTTAGATAATATTAATATTTTGATATGATATTTTAGCTCGACTCGTATAAAATTTTACACATTTTTTATATAATGACTCTAATATTATAAGACTCAATTGAAAATTGCTAAAGGCTTTAAGGAGCATTTCAATAAAAGTCCTTTCGAAATATTTAGATAAATGATAACATCATTAACGTAATTGTTGCAGTGTATCTCTTTTTTTTTTGTCAACATTAAAATGTCTTCTACAGCCGCACAGTGTGTACAAATTAGTATATTAAAAAAAAACGATGTTTTCAGAAAACCGGTTTCGAATACGGTTTTAAGTTAAAAATCCGATTAACCAGTTTTGGTTCGATTATTATAAATTTGCATAATAAAATGATTCTATAATAGAAATCTAAAGTTAAACCAATAAGAACACATATCTTATTGGAAATTAGATAAAAATAATGGTTCCTTATCAAAGTAGCCATTTGAAATAAACTTCATCAAATAATCCTTACACTGCATGATGCCCCAAATAAGTGGGACATAAACGTTTTCTTGTTAGTGTTTTTCGGTATCGTATTTAAAATAATGTATCGAGATACAATAATTTTATTTAAATCCATTATTTTTGCTTTACAGAAACATTTTCTTTAATTTCTAAATATGTCTAAAGTACAGGTTTATATCTCTTTACCTTAAATATGTATTATTTCCTAATTTAATTATTTTTATTGACGTGATTATGTGGAAAACAGACGGACATAGCAAAATCGATTCAGAATATGATGTCTATATATATGCATACAATACTTTGCTCGTGTAACACATGGATTGGAAAAATTTTATATATTTACTCAGTCATGGTTGAATATACAAAAATGAAGCTGAATATAATAGAGAAAAGTTTAAAAGTGACTTCCATTAAAAACCGGTTAACCGACTGAAAAAAACCCGGCATGTTAAATAATTTGAAAATAGAAATTGTTCGAAACTGGTCGTTTTTCTGAAATGCAAAAGACCAGTTAACCGCTTTCCGGATCCGGTTTTTGAATACGCTAGCTGCACTCTTCTGGTATTATTTATTATTTTAAATTTCATGCAAGTCCATTTAGCCAGCCAAAAATCACACGATCTCTCGTAGAAAAAATCTGAAAGTAATTGTAATTGGATAATTTTCCCGAAAATATATATGAATTAGAAACTTTTTTTCGTTAAGTGTAAATATTTGAAATATTTCGTTAAAACTGTAAAGTATAATTTATTTTATTTCAGCCAAACTGGAAAATTCAGAACAAACTTTTAGCACGATTCTCATCTAGTGTTTGCTTGATGAAAATGTTTAAACAATACAACAATAATAAAATAACAACAACATCATCAGCAACCATTACAACAACAATTTATAGAAATGTAAACAAATCTCATTCAAAATTACCCGATGAAGTCAATTGTTGTACACAGAAATTCTTATTTGATTCTTTTTTAGCGTTTTTTTTTCTTCTTCTTAATTTTTCTTTTTTGGTATTTTTTGTTTTTGTTTTTAATTTTATTCATTTTACTCGTATTACGATTATTTAATTTTTTCGGATTTCGATTGTATTTTAGTATAATTCAGTTGTTTCAAGCGTTAATACACAAAAAAAAATCAAAAAAAGAAATAAATAATTCCAGATCGCAACGTGTAGTACATTCATTTTCTTACATAATAAATTCTATATAAAATTTATATACATATCGATCTTACAGATATTATTTTTTTTGGAATGAAAAAATATAAATCATACGCACGATATTCATGAAATCAAATGAGATCTTAAAAGTGATTTAAGTGATTTTTGCAAATCGAATCAAATCAAAATAACAGAAAAATAAAGTGAAAAGAAATTAAAATGTAAACAGAAAATAATAAATAAATAATTAAATATTTCAATCTCTCATAATCTGAAAATGACATAAATTAAAATTAATAAAATTTCAAATAAATAAGAAAAAGATACAAAAATTATGTTAAATAAACATAAATTCGAAAATTTTAAATACAAAATTTTAAACGATCGATATTTTTTTATTTAAAATTGAATTTCCCTTCAATGCGTATCTATTTGAATTTTTAAAGTTGGTATATGTGTATGTATGTAGGTGTGTGCTCCAATATCTGAATATTTAGATACTTTAGTAAGTGTTTATAGATACATAAACATACAATTATTTATATTGTATACAAGCAAATGTACATATATACAGTAACGATCGAAATTGAAGAAAATTTTCTTATCTAGTGAAAAGCATAATTCGAGGTACCCTAATTAGAGTAAACAATTTTATGTAAAACTTTTTTTTACATTTAACTTTAAGAAAATGAAAGCCAGTTTTCGCTTTCACCAAATTATTACTAGTACAAATATAAAAGAGTTATTAATCACTCGAGTATCTAAGAGACGATTTCGAAAATTTTAAAAATCAAAAATCAAAAATCGGAAAAAATAATAAGCTATTTTTCTGCATCAAAATTTTGTCCATATATCCCATAGGAAATTTAAAATATCGAAAAAGGCGTTTTTGTCTATAACTCGGAAACTAATAGACCGATTACAGTGATGTCTTCCGGTGATATTTGTTGCCATTCACTCATTAGCGTGTTATCAGTTGATTCTTGTTTGAAATTTGATAGTCACTCAATCTTTCCTCTAAATGATCCCACAAATGATCAAAAGGATTAATATCGAAACTTCGTGGAGAGGTTTTAAGCATGTGGGGAGTATAGTAGCCAGGTTACATCTTCACCTTAGCGACAGTATGTTTAAGATCATTATCCTGATGAAAGTTATATTCATAAAGAATTCCTAATATTTTTTTTGCACTTTAGTTGACTTTGTTCTTAACAATATTGAAACAGACATTCTTGTTCATTGTTTCCCCAATTAGTTCTTAATTGTCTACACTTTGTGCCGGCATTCATCCCCACAACATTATACTATCACCTCCATGTCTTACTGTGTTACGGATGTTCTTTACATTAAAAGCTTCATTTTGAATTGCGAATCTTTTTGTTTTTTTTTTCTATAACTTTTGCTACATAAAACCGGATCTGTAAAAATGCCTTTGTCCAATGTTTCCTTAAACTCTGTAGCAAATTTTAATGATCCCAATCAATTGGGGAGGGATATCTCCCATACAAAGGAAAGAATAATTATGATAGCGAAAGTTCAAAAATTTGGTTCCAAACAGTTTTATTGGACAAAATGTAGGAAGGTTAGGATCAAGGGAAGAGGTAGCTCCCAAGCAATGCAAATATTAAATAAAATTTTAGAACAGACAGGGCCAAGGACATTTGGCAAAATGTAAATCGTGTTGTGATTTGCAAAATTTCTTTCGAGATCTTGGACTGAGGAGAATGTTTGTACAGCAAAGCGCAACGGTTAATTGTATAAGAGTTGACATGGTTTTCCACTATAATTTTAGACAGTTCATCAGCTTCTATTTTTTTTTGAAGCCTTGTGGTAAAAATCTTCCTTTTAAAATATTAAAGGGATTCTCTTTGAGATTAAAATGCGGCTGCTGCGGTGAACAATAGAGCCATTTTCTGATAACTAGACTTTGACCTATTTCGAAATTGCTTTGGTCCATTGACTGGCTAAAATAAAACCGTCGGAGTGGTATGGCTTCCTCTGCATAGTGTCAAAATGTGCCTGGAAGAAAAATGGACCATTTTTTTGGAGTTCTTTACTGGCTGAAAAGAAAGTTTAATGGCACTGTAATCGGAAACAAAAAATCTGAAACAATATTGTCTATAATAATGTCTATAAACTTGTCTACTGATCAAGAAATTAAAAATATTCTCATTTTTTATATATCCATCCGTAAAAAAGTCTTTTTTTCATTAAGATTATGGACGATTTCATCGTTATAAACACATGGAAGATAATTTGAACAGTTCAAGAAGTCTTGTTTTCTTCAGTCTTTAAGATTAATTAACATTGACATCGTATTGAATTTACTTTCCGATTATATATTATTTTTGCAACATTTTCTTTAAGTCTTGAGGTTCCCGCAGATACCGATTTGTACGCTCATTTTTACTAAAAAAACGATTTTATTGATATACAAAGTGCAGAAGATTGTAACGGGCTGAAAAAATATTGCTGTGACTACTTTAAAATTTAACGTTCGAATTAGAATCAATTTCTGAGCCGGTTTAACGATATGTATCCGGCTGTCTATGTAAACCTTTTGAGCAAAATGCAGGTCTCAGTTTTGAAGATATATTAATGAAATTTTGTCCCAAAGGCGATGCCTCCCCATACAAATGTTTATCCCGGATTGAGGTTTTAAGGTCATTTAAGTCCTAAATATAAAGAGACGTTTATGAAATTGATCGCAAATAATTCTTATAATGTTCTAGAGAATAAATTATACGAGGATCGTTTATAATTTTTGTAAGGATATTAAAATTTAGGAATTTTTACTTGTTTTTACTGAATTGACTTTATTAAAGGCGGGCAGAAAATGTCCATTTAGTCCAAGTTTTGATGAGGGATTATGTAAAAACATTGAAAAACAAATATAAAATTACAAATTTTATGTTTGTGAAAAATCGTTAAATTTTGGATCATAAACCATCACATCTGGCAACAGTGATCTTCATGTATATAACTGTTAATTAACTCCAGGGAAAAGTCTGATATGTTTTTTTATTAGATGTTCAAAACTGTATAATTATTTCATCTTAATCTATAGCATTTCGGGGAAAATGATCCATTATTCTAATAAAAATTATTGAATCGCTCCAGTAATTGTATTGTTAATTCTATTAAATTATCGAAAATACCATTATTTCTGGTTTAATAATATTTTTATTTGTATGTGTGTGTGCGTGTGCATGTGTGTGTGAGTGTATTTACCTAGCAACTGTTATAAATTTTCAAGTGTTTTTCTCAATCAAAATCGAGATTTTATTATAAACATAAATACATATGGAAAATATTTATAATCAACAATTTAAGAATCTGTCTTTTGAAGTGGCCCTGATGGTAAATAACAATCGCTATGCTCCTAAATCTTTTGTTTTCTTTTTTTTTGGAAAATCATATATTTTAGTAAATTTATGGTCAATGGCTTTCCAAACAATTCAATGCCGTAGGTGCATTTAGTATTATGCGTTTAGGGGTTTTATTTTTAAAGCACTGAACTTCCTGAGCCATATTTTAGAGATAACGAATAAAATCTATAACGAAGCTAGTGTATTCGAAAACCGAAAGCGAAACCGGTTAACCGGTTTTTTGCATTTCAAAAAACCGACAGGTTTCGAATAATTTATATTTTCGAATTATTCGATATGCCGGTTTTTTCAGTCGGTTAAACGGTTTTTAATGGAAGTCACTTTTAAACTTTTCACTTTTATATTCAGCTTCATTTTTGTGTATTCAACCATGACTGAGTAAATATACAAAAATTTTTCATTCCATGTGTTACACGAGCAAAGTATTGTATGCATATATATAGACATCATATTCTGAATCGATTTTGCTATGTCCGTCTGTTTTCCACATAATCACGTCAATAAAAATAATTAAATTAGGAAATAATACATATTTAAGGTAAAGAGATATAAACCTGTACTTTAGACATATTTAGAAATTAAAGAAAATGTTTCAGTAAAGCAAAAATAATGGATTGAAATAAAATTATTGTATCTCGATACATTATTTTAAATACGATACCGAAAAACACTAACAAGAAAACGTTTATGTCCCACTTATTTGGGGCATCATGCAGTGTAAGGATTATTTGATGAAGTTTATTTCAAATGGCTACTTTGATAAGGAACCATTATTTTTTAAATTCAAGCCAGCTAACCGGGTTTTTACATAAAACCGTATTCGAAACTGTTTTTTTTTTTTTTTTTTTTTTTTTTTTTTTTTTGAAAATTCTATTTTTCGAATAATTAGAAGTTTGTGCAATACAACACCATAGAAACTATAGGTGAAAAATCTGAGTAAATTTTCTATGTCCGTCTGTCTGTTGGAACATTTTCACACCAAGAATTTCTGCCTGATTTCAGTGAAAATTGTTTACTTTGTGTGATTTTTTCAAAGCAGTTTCCTATTTAAAACCTATTTTTTCCTATTTTGGATTAGATTTGGACAGAATTTAACCATAACCATAACATACAGCTATATGTATTTCATCTTCGTACAGAAAATCATGAAAATCAGTGCTTAATATTGGTCGTAATTTTGAAATAGAAATTTGGCATGTACCTAGTTCCCATATCAGACCCCATCCTGGAATATTATTTTAAGTTTATAAAACTCTTAAATAAAGACCAATTAACTTAAATTCAACACAATTCATTTGAATCTATTATTTGGTCCATTTTTTCCTATAGTTCACATTTAAGGTATCTTCCCAAAAAAAGGTTTAATATTATAAAACTCTTAAAGATAGACCAACTCTATTGAAATTCGCCACAGTAACATTTGTAACTGCCTTAAATATATGTTGTTAATTTTATTAATATGTTTTGCTATAGCTCCCATATTAGGCTGCTTCCCTTAATAGATATTACTAATTTAATGAAAATTGTTCCAAATTTGTTTAGAGGTTCCATTTAAGGGTTTTTAAGCTAACAAACTGTAAAATTTTAACAAATTTTATTGAACTTTCAATTATTTTTGAACTGTCTTTATGACATGAATCAAATTTGACAATTATCGGGCTATATTCTGTTATAACTCGCTGGAATAAGGTTAAAGGCTTAAAATGTTCATAAATATGAACTGTTTCCATTAGAAATATAGACCAAAATCATATTCAATTTCAGCTTATACATGAACTCTTATCAACTCACGCAAATGTTTGTATTTAAAATTCGGCACAGCCTAAAAAAGCATTCTTATTTCTTAAAACTCATATTTTTCCTGTAAAGAATCTTGAATATATTCAGCGATTAAAACCGAATATGTGATATTAAATGTTTCGTTTGCAGGGGAAATGCCCCTTCCCGATACTTAATACTTTTTTACAATATCAGTATATCTAATATCAGGCAGATTGAACAAGCCATAGTCGTTGTTTTTAATAATTTAGAAGGTTGTCTCAGATAGCAGACTATATTATTTTTGTCGGTTTTAAATAAGATTTAAATTGTTTAAAACTGTGAATGTGAGCCTGCCAACAACAGGTTATAATAAGAATTGGACCGATATTTGAAAATCTTCATCTATTTTAAAATTTTTTTGAGAATGTTTTTGGGAGTTTATAGTGGTTCTGAAAAAAGGCAAAAAAATTGTACAATTTATAGTAGTTCTAGGAGGCACTATTAATTGTGAATTTTTAAATTCAGAGACATATGCTCTTATCATCACCGATTTCAAAGATTTTTTCATTACAATAAAACAATAAAACATTTTAAAGTTTCCAAGTACTTCTTGCGCAAGATTTGGATGGAAAGCCAACTCTACAGGGATTTAAATCCGGGGATCCTATTAGCTGATAACTTATCTCTGACCTAATTTAATGAATACTTTGAACCGTTGTCCTGCTGAAATACTTCGATATTTCACAATAAACTTAGTGTAAAATGTGGGGTCTCTAATCTGCTTAGATTTATATAAAATGAACCAACTTCTCTTTTATAGGCTGGATGTAGAGGATTTTTATAATTTCTAATAGCTAAAAATCGGCACATTGTGAAAACGATTTGATAATTTTAAATAAGTAAAAGTAGAAAAGTCGGTTAAATAAAATTTGGTACGATGTCTCAATGTCGAACACAAACAATATAAGTATTTTTAGAGATTTATATGGAAATCGTTCAACAAAAATGACCATTTTGTATGGGAGCTACGGTTATTTGTGCATGTGAATTTGCACTGATACAGAGTTAAATCGACTTAGAAAGTGATTTTGAGTTGATCGATATACTTATGGTGGGGATAGAATTATAAAATTTCTCATGCGTATGGACTCAGTAACATTTGTACAACCTTTGCAAACGAAATCAACCTTAAAATTATTTTGAATTTTAGCACTATTTACCACCCCTCCCCCCCCCCATTTTTTCTTTACAGTATTTTGATTACTTGAACAAAATGCATAACAGTATTTCGACAAATAAAATCCATAATGAACTATTCGAAGGTTACTCTGATCAGTTGCTAAATTTTGCAGCTATAGCATGCATAGCATTCGTGGTGATCGGTGTGCCTGGTAATATTTTAACCATTGTTGCATTATCGCGAGGGAAACAGGTATGAATTGCTCAAAATTTCATAATAGAAATCATTCTTTTTTATATAGAACATTTGTTATCCATATTTTAGAACCGAAATTCCACAGCTGTATTCATAATAAATTTATCCATATCCGATTTATTATTTGGGTGTTTTAACTTGCCTTTGGCAGCATCGACATTTCTAAGACGCTCATGGATTCATGGTGATTTATTGTGTCGTCTTTTTCCTTTGTTGCGTTATGGTCTCTTGGCGGTTTCACTTTTTACGGTGTCTCTAATAACCATTAACCGTTATGTTATTATAGCTCATCCTCGACAATATACCAGGTAATTTAATCGTGGAAATTAATTAAATAAATAAAAGTATTAACATTTTTAAATGTTTTCTCATGGGTTTCAGAATTTATCAACATCGCTATTTGGCCTTAATGGTTGTGGGTACATGGTTATTGAGTTTTTCAATTATGATTCCCACATGGCGTGGCATTTGGGGCAAATTTGGTTTAGATATTGCAATTGGTTCATGTTCTATACTGCATGATCATAATGATCGTTCGCCCAAGGAATTTTTATTTGTGTTGGCATTTATGGTACCTTGTCTATGTATTGTTTTCTGTTACACACGTATATTTTATTTAGTTCGAAAGGCTGCATTTCGCTCTAGAGAACCAGCATCGAAAGTTACAGTGCCTAATAAAGGAAACGAACCGAATCGAAATGCTAACGATACCGAAAATATTAAAACTGTCAACAACAAACAAATCGATATTGACGATGGAAATTTGCCTGTTAAACCCTTTGACGTTGCCGATGATATACAATTTATTGATGATAATTATTCTTTGGACAATCTGCCAATATCATACGAGAGATTAATGCCAAAATACAGTGACAACTCAAACACATCATCAGCATTATCAAGTGTAAGTAAATTCAATTAAATTAAGAGTGAAATCACAATCCATGAACAGT
This sequence comes from Cochliomyia hominivorax, assembly GCA_004302925.2. NCBI lineage: Eukaryota > Metazoa > Arthropoda > Insecta > Diptera > Calliphoridae > Cochliomyia > Cochliomyia hominivorax. The sequence continues at coordinate 74,331,790 of PYHX02000495.1, read as the reverse complement.
GCACATCGAAGAAGACATAAAAATGAATGGGTCGAGCCTCGTAGAATTCCACAAACATACTTATTTAAAATGTTATAAAAATATTCATATTTATGAGGGATTTTAGAGATGTCAACCTCATGAAATTTAGTAAAATATTTTCTGGTTTATAAATTGATTGATTGATTGATTGATTGAATTAATGCATTTTAGAATAATTTTGATTTGTTGTTGTCCTATTTAAATCTAGCTATATCATAATTTCTAAAAAGATCTCTTATAAATTGAATAGAAATAAGTTATATATTGGCGTAAATATGCACACCTTTGATATAACCCAAAATCAGTTTGTCATATAGCTCAAGATTATGATGTAATCAAAAACCCAAATAAACTAGATCGTACTGGATCCATTATTTGATCAAACTTCCACAACAGACACTTAAAAATATAGACCAATATTTAAGTCGAATCATGTATGTAACTCTATTGGATATATATAAGTACTTTGATCTCGGTTTGCTATAGTTTCCATAAAAGTCCCTTTTTCAACTTAATATAAATCAATTTAAATAAATTCCGCACAATAGTTGTTCTAGAATACATGTTACTAATTTAAATATCCGGCTATAGTTTGATATAGCTTCAGTTGAATGTTCCATATTTATGTGAAATTTCAGGAATATGTAACCATATTTCACTGTAGTTTTTATAGGTGACCCTTGTTCGGTAATCGATGAACGAATAATTGGTTTATTTGTGATGGAGTTTACTTAGGATTCGGTACAGCCAAATATATAGCATTTTTACTTAATAAATATATCTTTCTGAAATTTTGCAATTGTGGATCTTATGATTCTAAATTAAAATGTTGAAATAAATTCAAAATTTGATTAAAAAAAATCGATTTTTGGATTTTGATCTCTAAAGTCCGTATATATTGGAAATCGGCAAAAAGCCATTACCATATGATTACAAGTATTTTACAGCTATTAAAACCGTATTTTTTTGAGTTAAGATTCAAGCTTTCGGATTTTAGAACATGAAGGTTAAACATCAACATTTTTATAAAAAAGCGTCAAATTTAATAAGTAATTAAAATTATGACAGACAGACACCTAGAAGGATAGACACCGTCAAATCGACTCAGAAAGTGATATTGCGTTAATTGGTGTGCTGATGTTAAATAAAAAAATGCATTATTCAAATTATAATATAGGGTAGCGCATTAGCTGCTCACAGTGAATTATACAATCGCACAAATTTCAATCATTTCATAAAAGTGGAAAAACCTTTAAACAGCATATGTTCAACCTCCAAAAAACTTATAGATCTATACACCTATATCTATCTATCTATGAATCTGTGCTTGTTTGTTTGGGTTAGGACCAGGTGGAGAGGTAGCTCCCATACAAAGAAAATGTTGATTATTGAATATCTAAAAACCCACTTCAGAGTAACAGAACGAAGGCCGGATGGGATCATGGTGAGAGTTGTCCCTCATACAAAGAAAATATTAATTATCGAATATCTAAAGAACTGTATTCAAAGGATTTCAATTACTTTTTCAAGAATATTTTTTACTTACCATAATGTATGATGGATAGGACCAGAGGAGGGATTCCGCCCTGAAATAATGATTATTTAATATCTAAACAACTATAAAATTTGGTTCCAAACAGTTTTACTGGACAAAATGCAGAACGGTTAGGATGAAGGGAAGGGTAGCTCCCATAAAGTTCAAATATGAAATAAAATTTTAGAACAGACAGGGCCAGGGGCATTTGGCAAAATGTCCATTTCATTAAATTTTTTTACTACACGTTGTGATTTGTGAAATTTCTTTCGAGATCTAGGACTGAGGGCAACGTGTGAAAGCTCGTACATATATAAAAATGAAACTGTATTTGTTTAGTACTTGTAGATAGCTAAACCTCTGAACCGATTTTGTTGAAATTTTCACAAAATGATCTCAATATATTCGAAAGCAGTATAAGTTATAAACCCATGTGATGTGATCAGGAAGATTGATGACCCTAATACAAAGAAAATATTAATTGTCAAATATCTTAAGAATTGGACAAATTGTAGGACAGATAGGATTAGGGAGAGAGGCAATCGCCATACAAAACATATATTAATTATCGAATATCTAAGGAACTATTGAAGCGAAATTATAAAGATTTTATACCAACTACTTTTTTCAGAAACACTTTATGAGGGCGGCATTTTTATTATTTTCAAAATTATTCTTTGTAGCGTTTATATATTGTCGCATATGACCACTAATATTTTCTTTTTTAATTTATTATCTTTTTTCTATTTTAGGAAACAATTAAAACTACTCAGCCTTTAAATAATTCTGGTAACAAAATCAAACAACGGCAGCACAGAATACAGCAGGGTAAGTCTCCGTTCCGAAATATCTATATACTCTTCACCAAGAAAATTTGTACTTCATTTTATTTGCATTCGAAAACAAGCGATTTAACTCATGATGTAGATTGATGAGACAAATAAATGTAATTAAATCGAAAAAAGATTGTCGTTTAGATGATTCTTACAATTAAGATTATGTGTTATAGTTGGACCCCCATTTAATAAAAAGGGTTAAAGTAAATAAAGGCGAAGGGGAGTTTATTTCTATGATGAAGAGTATAAAAGTTTCAGTTAATCCAAATACAGAATTTAGGTTTTAAGTTAATTTTCATTTATAATTTCAATTTTATTCGTAGACGTCACAATTCAATAAAAACTTCTATTAAAACATCTTTTACACGTTTTAATCCACGTAAAAATCATTATGTTTCCATGGGTAACACATCAAATGCTTCAGCTATATATCCTGGACGTATGAGTGTAAAAGATCGGAGACTCTTAAAAATGATACTTGTTATATTTGTATCGTTTGTCATTTGTTATTTACCGATCACTTTAACGAAAATCTGGAAAGGAGCAAACGACAATCAAATCTTCAATATCAGCGGTTATTTGTTGGTGTATCTCACAACTTGTATCAATCCAATTATTTATGTTCTCATGTCATCGGAGTACCGTCAGGCCTATTGGAATCTACTAAGATGTAAAACAATGTCAAATCAAAAGGATTTCAATCGGACCATGAAAACATAGCAAGTTTTCTTTTCATTTTCCCATTAATTTAAGTTAATAAGTGAACGAAGGCCGTATTGTCAATGGCTCCATTGATCCACGAATGAGAAAAGTATTATTAATTTTACTAAGTTATAAAATAGTTTTTTTTATATATAAAATTAGTCCTTAAGGAGATAAAGTTTAATTTCAAAATGTAAACATACAATTTTAAGAATTTGATTTTTGATATTTAAAAAAAAATGTAAATAAATTTTATTTAAAAACGAATTCATGAATTCAATTATTTAAATTATGTGCGGTCATAAGTCCGATGTAAACGATTTTCTGAAAGAGGGTTTTCAGATTATTAAACTTTTAAATCAGATTCTTAAATCATAATAAAATTCTATTGTCTTTTCGGAATATTTTTTAAATCTTAAAAATGGTGGAGTGTTCCGATTTGGCGCAGCTGAGTATAGCATTTTTTGCCACATAATCTAAGTCCAATATCTTAGAATATATACACACTATGGTATCATCTCAGATACTATAGTGTGTATATATTCTTGTATCAAATCAAAATCTTAGTCCAGTTAACTATGTCCGTCTGTTGTTGACACAGTTACATCCACAATAACTGACAGAGCTCAATGGCCTGAGTATTTGTTATAGTTCAGAGAAGTTTCCTATTTAAAACTACTAAAATCGGTTTAGTTCATATTAAAAGATATAGACCGATATCTGAAGCAACTTTTAAGTTCAAGCGAAAAACTTTCGTAAAATTCTCAATAATAAATCGACAAATTAAAATGAAATTAAATGTCATGACATTAAGTTATTTGTTAATCATTATAATTTAAAAATTTTATCAAAATCGGTTCAGTTGAAAAAAGAGTTATAATCAAAAATATTAATAATTTTATGACTCCTTAAAGTTTAAGAGAAACTTTTATTATTGTTCACGTTTGTTATTGTTTGTGTGAGTGTATATGTATGAAATATTACGTATTTACTTCACACGCATTTGTGGCGGAGGGCATAGCATTCTTACTTGTTCAAATTACAACAGAATATAACTAAAAATATCTGAACGTGGATCTAAATAATAAATTAAATAAAAGACAAAAATTTGTTTTTTTCTTTTTAATCCGGAATACCTTTTTTAGTCCTTACAACACCTTGCACGGATTCCAAAGCTTTTTAAGTTTAAAAACAACACTCCTCAACTATCGGTATCGTTCCCATAACAATTGAATCTGCGTTCCGGAGCAACCCAGCGAAAGCTGTGTCAAACGAAAAATTTTTCTCCAAGAAAGAACTAACGGTTACAGCCGAACTGTCACAACAACTATCGGTATCTGTCAAATTTCATATAAATTCAATCAGCAGATAAAAAAAATAAAAAACTCCTTAAGTGGTATAAATCGTTGTCACAATAATTCAGGCGTTATTTTTTTCACTGATATGATTGGACGATCAGTGATGAATTATGCTGTCAGTGATGAATTATGTGGAATCTTTCGCTGAATGATACACAGTGGAATATAATCCAAACCTGTCATTACCCCATGTCTCCCACCAGCAAATGTTTTAGACTGTATAAAAATTTTAAATAATAATTATGGAATTTTTTAATCGTTAAAAAGAACTAAAAGAAATTTATCATGGTAAAAGCTGAAGTGTTGGAAATGTTACGTTTGTGGAGTTCATGCTACCATCCGGTCAGGGGCATTGTCACCTCATCAAGCCCTAAACAACTTTAATTAAAAAAACAAAACAAACTTTTTTATTTTGCCTTATTCATGCACTCTAATATTCCTGATGCTATTTTATGTGAAATATTTTTATAAACGCAAAGGTGAAAATTGCTTTATCAAAATAAAATATAAATTTCGGTTTCTAATAAATAAAGTTCAGTTTTTAAAAAATTATCTCACTTTTTCCGCAGAATTTTCTAATTTAATCGATGAATTTTATAACGTTAAAAGATGTTCAAGGAAACAAATTGATTTCTTCCATGAGCAGGGACGTTCCAATGGAGAAATTGGTCGTAAAATTAATCGAATGTGTCATTACTTTAAGAAAAGACAGAATAATAGTGTATAAAATTACTAAAAAGACTGATTAATCTTAAAAGTCAAGAAACAACCCGTAAAAAAATTGTATTCCATAAATATTAAGAACAAACAAAATCTTCCTGAGACTTATAGCTCGCATTTTACGAAGAAATAAAAACTTAAAATGGAAGAAGCCAAAGTGTTACCAATTTTGACATTTTCCGGTGAATCAAACGATTTTGAATTATTCATTGCATGAAAACATTTGTTTTAGAGATTCGCGAAAATTCAAGCGGTTTGTAATAGAATATCAAAAAATACAACATCCTTGTCCGCAACGTTGCGTTGCATCATGGAACAAAAATAAATATGTAACTTTGGATTGGCTGGTTGGATTCATTCGAAATCTTGATATACCAATAGCAGAGAAGTGTATCTATTCGAAGGCAAAATATCTTTTCTTTAATTAGATAACAAACAAAAATTTGTAATTTTGACAGCCCCTATAGTGTAACAAAGCTGCACTTTACCAATCCAATATAATCGAATCTGCTCTAGATGCGGATCTTAGCGTTTTTTGAATGCTAAAATCCGCTGATTTGACGATAATCGTTAGAGACGATTTGGCAACACTGAAGCTTATGCTCAAAAAACAGCATGAAGAAAATTGTCTAAAATTCTCACAAAAAATGCATAAATGGGCAAAAGAGTGGAAAAAGGTATTTTTTTACGAAAAAAATGTAATATAGATGGGCCTGATTTATGCTCATGATATTGGCACGATTTGAGATCAAACGATGTTCTAATGTCAAAATATCATTTTAAGGGTGACAGTGTTATACTTTGGGCAGTATTTTTTGCAGTTGTAAAATCTAAAATTAGTTTTGTCCAGCAAAAAGAAATATGAGGAAGATTGAAGATATGAAGATTTCATATTTCAGCAATACATATTTCAAAGCTGTAAAAGCATACCTCTGTTGAACTGGCTTACAGTCCGGGCTTACAGTCCGGACATAAACAAAGTGAAAAAATTGTGGGTTTACATGACCTGTAAAGTTTATTCAAATAATGCCCAAAACGAAAGCAGAATGACTTTAACCGAGCTAAAATTAAAAAATAAATCATGTTTGGGAGGATATTGAATCCAATCTCCTTAAAAAATTATGAAATCAATGCTAGATTATATTTTTGAAGTAATCAACAACAAGGAATCAACCAACCATTATCAAATTATAGGAAAATTCCATTTGAAAATTCCATTGAAAATGACAGTTAAATTCTAAAATTAAATTGAAAAAAATTAAAGTGAAATTCAAATAAAGTTTTTAGTTAAAAATATGTAAAATGAAGTTTTAGTTGATTTAATAAAAAAATATTTTCTTGTTAAATTTTTTCTAAAGTTAAATTTCGCATACAGTAATATGTACCAGTGTATATGTCATACTGAATAATCAAATAAATATCGTTTCGTTTTATTAAAAATCTAAAAATTAAGCTCTTTCCTAGCAATTACTATGTGAAATTTCTCCCATAAAAACTCCCCTTAAAAAAGTTGAAAGAGCGCTGGTCCATAATTTCTACTAACCACCAGAAATTAAACCTAATAGTGTTCTGTATTTTTAGCCATAAATCAGAAATTCAAATTATACTGGTGTAGTTCGTATTCATATAAATTTAATAAAAAAAATTAAAATAACTAATTTTACAATTTTTTTGCCGGCGTGGAAACTTATGTTTTAGAATTAAGAAAACTTTTAATAGCCCGATGGAATTTTTGTTTCAAAATAATATAACAGACAATATTTTAAACAAATTTTTGGGCCAAAATAGAGTACAAAATACTAAAAAACATGTTCAACATTTAACTTTTTTCTAAAAATCTCATAAACCATTAGAGTTATTACACGCGTATAAGCATATTTTAGTACAGAATATGTAAATTTTTCTCAATCAAATCATAAATGAAACTGTGGCGATATTTTAAAGATTTTTGAATCCTCGTTTTCAGGACTGACTAGGAACATGTACTTCGTCAAATCAATTGGAAAACAGTTCTAAAATGACCATGTGAAATTCATTTAAAAACAAGTAAAACTGTTATAGTAGGTCAAGCGCTACACCACATTGTAGATGACTGCTATGATAAATTTATGAACGGCCCTCGCATATTTTCCTTTCTTATTTATTCTTATGTATGCAATAGATCATTATGTTGTTAACATTTATGTGAAATGTTAAAGGTTATAAAAGGGTTTGAACAAATTTGGAACCGACCCTCGTATAATTTCAGACTGTGGATCTATGAGAAACAATAAACAGATCCTCGTATAATTTGGCACATCGTTTTAGAATATAATAAATCGTATATTTGCAAAATTTTGATTAAATCGTTTTATATTTAGGAATTTTATTTTATGGACACCATTCCGAGGTAACTTTTGTATGGAGCCTATATGAAATAATGGACCGATCATAACCAATTCAAGAATCATAACCAAGTAAGAATGCTGTATACGGCCATGCCAAATCTATAATACCCTCCACCACATGTATATATGTATAAAGTTTCAACAACATTAACATGAGCGATACAGTGACTTTTTAATAATGTCGTTACCAGTGAAAGTGATTTATGAATCACTGTTCTTTTAAACTGTGACAGTGATCGCAGTCTTTCAAATGAAAACTTAAGGTTGTTTTTTACATAAAAAAAACTCGGAAAATAAAAGAGTTTATTAATAGACGACATTGTTATCCTTGCATATCCAATGTATCTCTATTGGAATCCATACTGTACATCGTGGGAAATGAATTATTTTCATTTTAGATAAATCATGAAATTTTTTACCATTACAAATAATAAAAAAAGGGTTTAGAATTTATGCTCCGCGCTCCATCTTTAAGTAATTTTGCTGACTCAAAATAAAATCAAATACATCAATCACACTTTATCTATTTTTACACACCTGAATTAAAAATACGAATACATTTGAGTCTGAATTCAAATAAGAATGAACGTCATTATTAGTAACTGTTATTACATAATTTCAGTCACTGTAGTTACCAGTGATTTACCAATCACAGTGATGAAATCACAATTGTGAAGATATCGCTCATTCCTTATAAAAATACACATAATATAAAAATAACAACAACAACAACTGTTTTAAAGATAAAGAGAAATTGCATAAGTGCGTACATCGTGATTCAGAAATTTGCATATATTTTGATTATCACATTTTTTTCTATTCATCTTGCCGATTTTTATACCCTTCACTTGACTGGGTCAAAAGAGTTTATATAAGTTTTTCGTTCTGTTTGCAATTTTCACAATTTTCGTCTTCAACTCCCTAAAGAATATATATTCTGAATCGGTATGAAAAAAGAAATTGATCCGTCAGTCCGTCCATCCGAGTGTCGGTTGAAATCAAGTTTATGAAGCCGACCTATAGTTAACATATATGATATGTATATCAAACGATTGGAAATGCTTTCGATAATTTTGCTATTGAAATCCAGGGAAAATGGTTCATAAATGGCACAGATATTAGCAAACCTCAAACTTTTTTAATTTTTTTTCCATTTTTTTGGAAAATCTACAATAGTTAGAGACTTCTCACAGATCGATTTTAATTAATTTAGCGGATTTTTGCGCTGAAGACCTAAGTTTTAGGCAAAAACATATTTTCCTATATTTTGAACCCCCTATACCACCCTATAGACTTAGTTATGGCACTGATTGATTACAATTTTTTCCCGAATTTAATATTTTTCATTTTTCAAAATCGGCTCATAAACCACCGAGATATGGTCAATTCTTTCTTTAAAAAAATAGTTCCATCTGGTTTTTGTTTATAACTATTGGAAAACAATAACAACGTTTAAAATAATGTTTTTGACAATTTTACCATTCTATTAATGTTAGAAAGCTAATCGACCCAAAAATAGCCGAGTTATTAATTACTCTTATATATTTATACTCGTATTGTTTTAGTGAAAGCGAAAATTACTTGTGAATAAGATTTTGCATGCCTATTGAGAGCTCTAACTGTCAATTCTCCTCCTTTTACAAGTGATGATATTATGAAAGCCTATTTATAACAGGGACTTAGCGTTTATTGTTAAGTCCGTTATTATAAAAAATAATAAAAAAATCCATATGAACAAAGGTGAAGGGTATAGAATATTCGTCACGGCTGAATTTACACTTTAACATGCAAATGTAATTTATGAAATGCAAATATAAAAAAATTTAGAACGGTCGGGGCCAGGACATTTGGCAAAATGTCCATTGTATAAAATTTCTTTTAATACACGTTGTGATTTGAGAAATATCTTTCAAGATTTTGGACTGAGAAGAATGTTTGTCTAGCAAAGCTCAACGGGTAAAAGTAAATTTATAATAATCAAACAAAAACCGTTTAAACTGTTTTTTTTTTAACATAAAACCGTATGCGAAACTTTTTTTCGAATAACCCCCAAACCAGATTTCTAAAAATGACGTATACACTATTATTATACCATCTTTTTTCAAGTGACTTAATTTCGAATCTTTTATTCACATAGTTTATACATTCGAATATAGATAATCAAATTAAAACTGATCGTAGAAAATCTGAATCACAAAATCTATTCTCAAGAGCGTTAGATAAAATATTTCATATTTTGAAGATAAATAATTTTAAAATTTATGTTTTTACTTTATGAACAATTGATGTTTATTATTATAATTATTAATTTTTCTTAATTTTGCTTTTATAATTATTAATAATTACCATTATTTTTAAATTGTATAAATGCATTGGAATAATTGATATTTGTTTTTATTATTTTTTTATTTTTATAATTATAAGTTTTTATTTATTTATTAATAAATTGTTTTATATTTTTTTCGATTTTTTTTCAATATTTTAAATATTCAATATAATAAAGATTATTGTTTTCGCTTTCGTTTTACTTTTATTTTTATTTTAATTAATTTTTTATATTTTTTTCACTAATCAAATTTAACTATAATTTAGTAACACAACTATGGAGAAATATTATTGTTATCAATATGTTCTTTTTTTAATTATTAATAATAATTAATAATAATTAATACTAGACTATAAAGAATTTCAAAAAAAAAAAAAAACAAATTATAAAAATAAATTGAATAATTTTTTAATTGTTTTAATTATTGTAATTTAATTGCGTTCTGATTTGATATTTTTATCTAAATTTTTAATTCTTAAATATTTGCATGTATGTAAATGTGTATGTATATATGTATGTAAATGTATTTATGTATATATGTATGTATTATAATATGTATGAATATGTCTATTTATTATTTCTTCATTTTGATTAATTAATTAATTATGAATTATACGCAACCGATTGAAGTTTCAGAACTTAAATAAATTGTTTTCCTTCCAGTTGCATTTTTTTTATTTAAATAATTTTTTTTTTTCGAAAAACAAATCAAAATGAATTCAATTTTATTTCCTGTTACGATTTAAGAGTTGCGCATTAACGTGGTAATTAATAATTAGGAATAATTCTGACTAACAGAAGATTAATTTGTATTGTTTCCCTTATATGAATTAGGCACTTTATTAGCCAGAATTTTATGAAAACAAATTTTGGAAAAATATATAAAATAAAGTTAAAATAATTAAAATAATAAATAATTAAAATAAACATGATAATATATATTTGCAAAATGTGCTAATTTCAGATCTGACATTTGTCAAGATCAGTATTGCTAATTTCAGGCTAACAAGCCCAATAAATTGTGAATTAAAAGCTGACACAAACATAAAAGTGTATCTTTATTTGGAATATTAATTCCCCTGACTGGAATATCAAAATCCCTTTTCCGATATTTTTTAATTATAATTCTGTAACGGTTTAACTTTTCTAGTTACCAAAAGATCAGAGTTTAGATGTTTTCACCATTCAGTAAACATGGACCTAGTGATTTTCGATGAAAGTAATACAGGAAATTATTGATTTGATAAAATAATTTTCCTGTATTCTCGAAATGTGGAGAAAAAAATCCACATTTATTGTAGGTCTGAAATAAACTATTATCATATATATACTTATTAACATAATTGATCAAAATGGATCTAATTCGAAAGGGTCTGGATTTGATTAAAAAATTTTATGTAAAGAAATCTTTTAGAAAAATACAAATTTTATTTATTTAAAAAATTATGAGAAAAAATATTTTAGATATGGAAATTGAATGTGAACAAAAGTCAAAGAACGTTCTTAAAATTTTAATATCCGAAGTACCCCATTTTGCACGCTTATAACTACAAAGGGTTCCAAACAAATTTATAATGCTACACTCTTCTGCTATCGAATTAAAACTAAAGTTAGAGTTTTATTTAGAAAAAAAACTGAACAACAATATTGTAGGGTACATACCTTACAGTCGTATACTTAAGGTGAGAAATCGAAGAAATCTCACTGAAAACTAAAGCTACACAAACTTTTCACTACGTAAGGCAGGGAAAAACTGAAAGATCCAGGGTGCACAGTTAAGACTATTTAAATATAGTCTAAACAAATATCGAAATTTAGCCCATATTAACATAAATATAATTAAATATCTACCTAATGTGGTAAAAATAGTGCTGTCACTAGATAGGACGAATGGAAATCTTTAAAAAAATTATATATCGAATACTTGTGAAAAACTGAAAAAGATTTGTTGATATCATCCTATAAGCTATTAGCCCTGACTGCCAAAAGTATTTGAGAAAATATTTCAAGGTGAAATTATACAATTCTTAAATAATAGAAGTATCATCCGCATCACCAGTTAGGTATTCGAAAAAAACTAGGAACTATAGAACACATAAATCGCTTAACTGGAGAGATTAGAAAACCTTTAAGGTATTGTTCGGCAATACTACCACCATGTTATCTCATATTGTTAGAATATTATTGGGATGATTTTCTGATAATATAACAATTCTCAGTGCACTCGAGTACTTAAACTTAGCATCATGTAATGTGGACATTGAGACATTTGGAAAATCTCAAATTGCTTGAAGAATTGGAGAGTCAAGGTAAATGAAATGAAAATTATAGACGTAGCCTTCGCTCTTACAACAGGAAACTATCCACCAGTTTCACCTCAATGAATTATGTTACATACTTCGGTTTTTATTTGGGTAGAAGACTTACAAGGCGCCGCCATAATAAAAACTAAGAGTATTGATATGAAGTTAAGTCTAAAGCTTCATTGGTTAATTAAGTTTTGACAATATGGTATCCAATAGTTCAGAGGGCACAAACTACAATTCTAAGGATCATAACCGATGTTCGATGGTATATTAAAAACAACAACATCTATAGAGACTTAGATATTTCATTAGCATAGAAAGAAATTGGAAAAGTCTACGATAGATATACAGCAAGGCTAACAACACATCCCAATCTTTGTTTTGCCGATATGTTATATCGTCATTTTACTATATTGACAATACACAGGGGAAATCTGATGATCATAAAGTCTCCAACTTTAAGTGAATAGCAATTTTTCAATATGTGGTTGAATTTTAATATCTGAGGATTTACATATCTGAGGATTTTTCTCATCACTTCTGATTTTTATTCGATTCTCGATTAAATAATATTTATATATATGTGTGTATGTGTATCTTTATGTTATTGTACATTTTACTGTTGCATCTCTATTTGTAGGTTTATATAATAAATATTCGTATATGTGTTTGTATTGTTTATTCGGTTTTTTTTTAATATGAATGAAATTGTTTCTTGTAGTTTCTATTTGTTTAATTGTGTTGTGTGTTTGTTAAGTTATATTTTATTATATTATGAATAAATATATTTTAATTATTATTTTATGATTAACATACACAAGTATGTAATGAATTAATATTGTGTACTAACTAGTGTTATATATATAACGATTATTCGTCGTCGTTTCCTTTGTAAAAAAAGAACTCATACAAAAAAATTTTTAATTTTGAAATTCAATTGTATTTAAACAACCAACGTTAGTTTCAATATGAGATCATTGATCTGTAATCACCATCATCTCCATTCGATGCCAATTATAATCATTTAAACGTTAATTGAAAGTTTTTTTTTTGTTAAATCGTTGTTTGTTAATTTAATTGCAAATAATTTTTTCTTTAAAAAATGGGAAAATTAATTAAAGCAGAAATAAAGCAATAGAGAGAAAGAGGAGGAAAAAGGTAGAAAGAGAGAGAGAGAAAATAGTTAGAGTGTATGTGTAAGGATACGGTTAGTGCTTTTAAACAGATTCCATGTGCTCGGCCATTTCTAAAATAGGACTTTCGCTAAGCGGTTTAATGACATTCTGCCAATTCGGTGTATATAAATTTGTTGCTGTTGTACATGATGATGAAGATGAGGTCGATGATGACGAGGAGGTTGATGTGGAAGATGATTGTTTAGTCAATGACAATGATGATGCAATTGGTGGTATTGAAGTTTGTGACGGTGTAGCTGGTGGGGATGAATGTGTTAGTGTTGATGTTTGATGCGGTGGTAGTGGTGTTGATGCTGATGGAGTTAATGTTAATGAAGTTGATGAGGATGTTGGCTGCATGTAAAAGAAAGAAAGAGAAACATACAGTTGACCAATTAATAATTTCGAAATATAACGTATGATGGATTAACAATTACATGGTATGCATGTGGTGACGGTGGTGGCGGTGGAGCTAACACTGTTGTGGGAGTTGACACTGATCCACGACTCGTTCCGTTTTCCATTTTGACGGGTGACATTTTCTTATGCACAATATTCGCAGCACTCAAAGAATTCCATGTTTCCGATGCATGACGACTCATATTTGGACTTCTGCTGCGAGACATCGGTAAGACTGAAACATCAGCTGATTGCTGTTTAATATATGTAGTTCTCATATAATGATTATTAATGGTGGCAGTCGCGTGATGATTGCTGTTAGCGTATGACGCTAATGGAGCCAATGAGTTATGATGAAGTTTGCCGCTACGTTCGAGCATATGTAATTCCAGCAATTCATCGGGATGTGGCGGTGGTGTTGATGTCGGTGTAATAGGCACAACATGTGGATGAGGACTTAACTTGTAGCCATGCTCTCTAAGTATATGATGAGGCCGTGAGAGTTGTGATTCCAAAGCGTATTGTTTTTGGAATAGCTGACGTTTTTGTTGCAACAATCTATGCTGTAGTAATTGTTGTTGTAGCGGTGGTTTTTGCATGGGCAATATGGCTGTCGCCGCATTCAATTGGCTATAAAGCAAACCTTCATGATGAGCCCTTGGCATACTGCTCGCGGCAAATGCAGCGTTAGCTGCATCCAAACGCAAATAATGATACAATGACGGATGTATTGTGCCATTCTTGTCGGGAAAATTTTCCATATTTTCCACGGCCCGTACCAATTGTGGTGAATAGGGTTGGTGAAATTCTACCGGTAATCTGTTTGACAGTGTATAGAATTGACTATGTTGAAATTGACAATTGTTAAACTCATCTAATGGCAGATTTGATCTGTATTTAGACTTAAGGGTATGTGCTTCTCTTTGTAATTGTTGTAGCTCAAGCCATCCATTACGTTTATGTGTATCGTAGCGATAACTACCATACGATGTTCCATTATTTATAGGTCCTGCTGCACTAACTATACCTTGAGCCACTAAGCCATCACTTGCACGACGTCCTTCCCTATTTACATTTAAAAGATACAAATTGTTTCAATATATTTAGCACATCCTCACTATAATCTTATCAATCATATTTGTCTAATAATATTTGATCGTAAATGTGGAGGCTATGAATTTTAAAAACTTCTGATCGGTCCAATTTAGTGAACACAAGGTGTACCTTATCTGTTACGTCTTCTGGACGTTACTGACACCCTTAAAGCCTTAGAGAGCTGCTACAGGCGACTGTAATGTCTGTTCTCCTGTTAGAAGTGCTCGCAAGCTGAATTCATTCCTTATGTATATCAGTTTGTAATATTAATGTCATTGTTGGACCCAATGACAAAATAGTTTCATCTGCCTATCTGAAGAGAACAAAACCTCAAAAAACAAATTAAAAAATATCCTGATAAAATGTTAAAAGCTTTTAGCACGATTCAGAATATGACTAATATACGGAGTGAGTCGTATACTGAACATGGTAGACACTGAAGAATGTCGAAGTGGCCGCCGCATATTCTTTAGCATTACTTTTGGGAAAGTCTGTGTAGGAAGAGTGATATCCATATTTATAAAACCTACCACAAGAGACTCTCTAGTGTAATGATCTCCGATGATACCTTGCAATTGATGAAACAATATAGTAGTACGAAAGCTGACCTAAATCGCACTCGTAGTGCTAAACTTTAGATGCGAATATACGGGAATTCATAAGGCGCAACGGAAAATAAATTAACCAAAGGCCTCTCAAAGATGAGAATAGGGAACTTGCTAACAACACGGGTTAATAGTCGAAAATATGGTAGAACCCCTATACAAAGGTCTACCAACAAGAAAAATACTTAAGCAAGTCAAAAGTGTCAAATATGAAATAGATTTTTCGAATAAAAATATTCATCAACATACCTAAAATGTATTGGTGATCGCTTATCGGTATATGGTGTAGATTTTGTGGATAACATGGATGATGTACTTGTTACTGGTGGCATATAGACACACGAATTATTGCTATTATAAAATGAACGTTCTGATGAATGTTCTGAATTGACACTGCCACTTCCACCAGCACCGGCGGCAGAAGCTGAAGCTGCGAGAGTTGAGTTACTTGCACATGAAGGTAAACTTCCAGCTAGATCGATGCTGGGTACCAAATTGAAATCAATACTCTCAAAAGTCGAACAATTACTTTTCGAAGAACCCCTACTTAGATTTTGACTGAGACTCTTCGAATAACTTCCAATTACACCACTTGAAGAGCTACTACTGGCATATGATTGTATACGTTGATTTCGTAAATCAATTGAAGATTGCGAAGTATCTGCAACAACATAAAATATATATTTTCAATTAATTTTATTTAGTTTTGTTTTTTTTTTGTTATATTAATCATCTTTGTTGTTTTATGAACCTTTGGTATCATTTGTTCCACCTATATCTGTTTCACAACCTTCGTCAGTGCTTGAACTACATTGGGCAGAAACTTTTTTCGAAGAAACTTTCGATGTAGATTTATCATTTCCATTTGTACTAAAAAATCACAGAAGATAATTGAAATTCTGGTATAAATTTTATTTTAAAATTCTTATATTTTATCTTACCCAGTGTAGTTTTCAGTATTATTTTGTATGCGACTTTTATCAGAGACGTGAGACTTATTCTCACCATTTGAACTTAGAGTAACATTTGATTTAGTTTTAGCACCTTCCTTGCTACCAGATTCCTAAAAAGATTTAAGAAAACTCATGTGACAATTCAAACTGAAACTGTTATTCAGTTTTTCCCCAGAACGCAAATAACGTAAGGGAAATTTGACGTTCCGATAAAAAACTTTTATCTTTTCCGTATGTTTGTATATTAAAAAAAACTTACTTCTACTGGTAGGGGACTTTCTTGTAGGGTTTGAAATAGTTTTGTTGCCTCTGCAGACATTTTGTAACGAAAACTAAGACTTTGATCTAAAACAGTGGATGAATCAAAACTGGTTGAGCTTGAAAGGGGTTTAGTATCGTTGAGTTTCGTATCGGACAATTGTTTATCCTCAGTCATTTTTAGTTTTTGTGTTTGGTGTTTATTGTTCTTAGATTCTGATATGGCAGTGGCCTTTTGCAGTAAAAGCCTACAGTCTTCTGAGCTTTGTTTTAGGATACTTTCTTCAATATTAAAATGAGCAATACCACCAGCTCCAGCGAACATACGCTCACGCATAGAGCGTTCATCAATAAGTCGTGTTGGTGGTCCACCATTTAAACGCTGATTCGAAGCGAGCACATCACGACTGTTCAAATTCGTAACGGAATGTTTTTTATTGTCTATACTATAAGATGAACAACCAATGGGGCGTTGATTATTTCCCAAGTCGTGGCGTGTCATACGACCTCCACTCTTCTCCGAATGATATCTAAGATGATTATCAACCATTTTCGACTGCATTAAATGCTCAACTGGCGCTGTGCTCGTAGCAACACGTTCACCCAACAACGTTTGTCGGCTTAGTTTGGACAAAAGACTATAATGTTCTTTTATCAGATGCAGATTATTGCTAACTTGATCTTCATGTAATACATGATTTGCTTTTATCCGATGTTGGTCTGAAACTGCAGATGATTTGTTGTGTTTGTATAACATTTTGGACGAATACTGGGCAGCTGCCGAGGACGTTGATAGGGCAGATAAGGTTGACAGGGTGGAACCCGCTAGTGAATGTTGTTTATTTCCACCAGCATATTTTGGCAGTGATGATGATGAAGCTGCTATAGTTGTAGTGCTGGTGGTATTATTTAGACCCACATTTATACCGCTTATTTGTTGTTTTTCTTGTGCCATCTTTTTACTATAAACTCGATCTTGTAACAAAAGATAAATGGCAGCAACATGGTCATAACTATTCTTCTTTAGACTGGCCTTAGTCTTTTCCGGTGGTATTCCGGCAAATTCGGACATAATACGCAATATGTCCTCGTTGGGTTCAATGTTAGTTGTGCCATCCATGTTAACATTGAATTTTGCTATATTAGATAGTTCTAAAATTTCGGGACACATCCAACGATGTCGTTTAATTTGTTCGATGGTATAACGACGTGATGGTTCCAACACTAGCATACGTCTTATTAAATGTTCACACTCTACCGAAAAAAAAAAAAAACAAAAGAAAAAAAGCACGAGCGACATTTAATATTTGAGATCAGTTAAAGCGAGGCTTATTACCTGAGGACATAAAGAATGGTATACGAAAACGTCCGGAGAGTACACGGTCCCTTAGACTTTGCAATGTTGAACCATCAAATGGCAGTGCACCACATACTAACACATAAAGTACAACACCAAGTGACTGCAAAACAAAATAACAATATTAATGTCTTTTCCAAATTGTGATTCGAAAGATTTCACTTTAATGGAACAAATCATAAAATTTGAAACTTTGTAAAAAGTGAATCTTAAATTTAAGTCAGAAATGTGTCATTTTATAATTATTTTTATTTTGTGTTTCATACCCATATATCAATTTCTGGTCCTGTATATTGCTTTCCTTCAAATACTTCCGGTGCTGCATATGGTGGTGAGCCACACCAAGTGGCAAGAAGTTCGCCAACTTTAAAATGATTCGAAAATCCAAAATCGGCTATTTTTATATTCATATTATTGTCCAAAAGTAGATTTTCAGCCTAAAAAAATTAAATTCATTTAGGATTTAGGCGTCAGAACCGTTTTCTGAGTCAATGTAAAGATGTCCGTTTGTCTGTCTAACTGTCCGTTGAGATGTCTCCCTATATCAATGTTTTCAATACTATACAGTCCGCAATTTTCGAGATATCTTGTAGAAAATTTGGGTAAAATCTAAAGCCTATCGGTTCAATATTTCAGATAGCTCCCATACAAATATTCTCCCTGAATGGCGATTGAAGCACATAGATTTGAGAATAATAAAATTAAATATAGATAAATTTTGTATAAAACCAAATCCGTATGCCAGATTTCAGAAAGATTAAGGAGTCAGATCGAAATTATTTGATTTATTTTATCAATTTACCTTTGTAAAACAAGTCAGTTATCATGTTTAATGTCTAACAAATGAACATACTGTTAATCTGATTAAAACGAGTGACCAGAAAGGAGTGTGCACTAAAATTATTAAATACTAGCAGACTCGGCAAACTTCTTTTTGCTGACCCTAAGCAAACATTACAGTTGCATTATCATACGATTAAAATAAATTATTAGTAATTTAAATTTGTTTTGTATTGGGGGTACCTCCCATGATCCTATCAGCAGTATATTTTTTGTGATGGTGTCTAACAGTAGTATAATTGCTGCAAAATTTTAAGATTCTTGCTGTTTTAACCCGTTAGATATTCGATATTTGCTTTGGTCTTATTTCCTTATTGTCCAAATTTGTTGCCAAGTAAAACATTTCCTTAAGATGGTAATTCGGACTACGTTTTAGAACTCTCGCTGTTCTTCAGATATTTTAAAATCGATATTTCCACAGTTTTTCGAGGAAGTCGTTGGTACCAAATTAGTGCACTCTCGCTGTTATAGTTTTTTAGATATTAGATTGTTTGGGCGGTATCTCTCCCCTGGTCTTTAAGGCCATAAATAGAAAGCATTTTCAAATGAGGCAGTCCGGTTAGCTCGGACTATTTGATAAGAAAAATTAGGGCTAATGCAGATTTAAAACCATACAAGGCTCAAAAAGTTCCTAACAGAAACGCTGCAAAAAATTTTGAGGCCACAAATTTAAGTCAAAATATTTTTGCTGCATAATAGATGACGGAACCTATGTTCTGGCAAATTCTTCGCAACTTCCTGATCAAAAATGGTATGTTGCTAATTCTCGAGGGAATGACGAAGAAAAGTTTATGACCCAAAAGCAGTCAATATACCCCAAAAAGTTCTTGGTACGGCAGGCAATATGCAGTTGCGGCAAAAGTACATAAATCTCAAACAAGTTTTATTTTGATAATATTTCATCAAATCATAATTTTCTGTTGGTTCCAATATAACTCACTTTCGAAACTCATTTCAAATGGACTAAATCTCTCATTATGTATGATTTATATAGTCAATTTATAGAGGCTTGGTCCATAATATTCTATGCTTGTGTCATGATGTATGGTATTATAAAGTTGGACTTAACATTCTTACTAATTTTATTTTACCTTTAGATCCCTGTGGACAATTCCTTTTTTATGACAGTAATCCACAGCTGACAATATTTGCCAGAACTTAAAACGTGCTGCTGTTTCCGACATACGACCATATTTCGCAATGTAATCTATAGAAAATAATTATAATTTCAGTTTCAGTTTTTTATATAATTCAAATAGAGCTTTTCGAAATGTCTCTTTCATGAAATATTTCAATTTACTGAGAGGTTTTAGATCTGGATTATCATCTTAATTCAGCTCTAAACTTTATTTAATTAAAAAAGTAAGAAAATCTTACCAAATATTTCTCCTTGACTGGCATATTCCGAAACAATATAAATCATATTTTTGGTTTCCATCACCTTTTAAAAGCATAAAATAATTAATTTATGGATTTAAATAAATAGATCCCATATTTTCCATACCTGATATAATTTTATAATATGAGGATGATTTAAGCGTTTCATAATTTCAACTTCGCGATAAACTTTTTGCAAATTGGTTGTATCCAATTGCGATTTATCAATAATTTTAATAGCAACCTTAATTTTAAAAACAAAATTAAATTAGTTAATAAAAAATATATATACTTATATATATATAATTACCTCATTTTTGGTGATTCGATGTCTAGCCAATTTTACCACAGCAAAATTTCCTTTACCAATGGTCCTTTCGATGTCATAGAAACCCACACGTATCGGTTCTTTACTCTTTAACGTATCTTTCGATGTTGAAACATGATGATGCTGGTGTGTTTGTTTTGTGGAAACCGATTCTTTTGAATTGCTGTTGACCTTAGAATTGACATCATCTTTAGATGTTTGTGCATACAATCGCGATGTTTTTTTCTCCGTTTGATCACTATCGCCTGTTAAATTTAAATCGGTTAAGGGGAAAAATAGATTTAAAATCTCTTTTAGAAATTCAACTATTCTATTCAAATGCATACCATTCCTATTTTCTTCTTCGGAGTGTTCATTTTCATTCTTTTTCGGTGTTGCCTTGGTTTCAGTTGTAACATTTTTACTGGTCTTTTTATCTTCGTTGTCACTTTCACCCATATTGGTTTTATTCTTCTCATTCAATTCCAAATTAAAGGTTACTGAAAATAATTTTTTATGTACTTCAATATGTATTATATCCAGAATATTTATTGATTTCTTGTGATCAATACGTGAACATTTTTGTGACGAATACTTAAGTAATAAAAAATTGTTCATTAAGATAAGTAGAGATTAATGTGGGTCTTTATTTTGTATCGAGAAGAAACTTTGTTAAAATGATGGAATATCATGTCTCTTCACGATCCTCCTCGAGACAAGCCAATGTAAAATGTCTGGTCGGGAGCTTAGTAAGCCGAATAATGGTGTCCCTTTTCAATCTATCAGATCACTAGTTCAAGGCAATTGAACACCTCTTATACACACTCATAAACCCACACTATAAAGAAAAGTTTTTCTTAAATATAACGGAAAACATTTAATGAGTCATAATATTTGTCACATTTTAGCGTACTTTTTTCTGCTCCACCAACTGCGGTAATTTTTCGATTTATAAGTAAAAAATTTTACCACAGTTTCTTGCTTGAAATAAGAGGACGCCTCAGAAATCGGTATATATATTTTAATTAACTAAACCGATTTTACCAGTTTTAAATAAGAAAATTCTAAGAACAATAACAAATAATCAGACCAGATTTTTCTCAACACATTAACTGTTAAGTGAAACAAATTACACAGTCAGATAGGCAGGCGGATATAGCAAAATCGACTTAGATTGTATATACGTTATAGGTTTTCTATAATTCTTTTTATACCCTCGTTCGCCTCTTGCGGTAGGATATAAAAAATAATGGCGATATACGTTAAGAAGTCCAAGACGAAGTTAATTTGTTGATTTAAAATTTCATCTTGGATAAGAAAAATATCAAGTCTGTTATAAAAAATTGATCAAAAAATAAGAACTGAGAATGACAAACTCTCAAGAAGTTACGAATTTACCATATCAGAGTCCGTCTGACCGACTGACTGTCTTTGTAAAAGTTGAGAACACTATACAGATCGCATTTTGATTCAAGAATGAAACTTAAATTGATCATTTTCTGTAAAGTATTTCATATAGTTCTCATATGTCTATAATTTCCTGTAGCTCTTATATAAATTCATTTTTCGAAAGTCGCCTAAAATATTATAAGTCTCCCAAATATACGTGTGTATCATTCAATTCACTCAAGATTCGGTGCATTATTTCTTATGCCTTCGTCACACAGTGCATGAAGCGCTTAATCCAAAAATACTTGTAAAACAGTAAAACATGGATGAGGTAGTTCAATGGTGTGTGTATGTATACCAGAACAAAATATGGGCAATTTGGATTTTTTTTTTTGAGAAAATAATGAACTCTTAATGAATGTTAATTCCAACAGGACAATGATCCTTAACTTTCTGCTGCTGATAGAAAGCAGCAAAAATCACCGGAATATACAGAAAAGTGTTAATATTCAAGTGAAAACTTTAGGTGGAATACTTCTTCAATTAATTATTAATAATTAATTTATTGAATGACCACATCCACCATCCATATTTTCACGTAAAACAGTTTTACAAGAAAATTATTTGGATTCAAATTCTGAATTCTAGCAGCAAAAGTTTTATGAAAAGTATCATGGTCCTATTTGTCCTATATTTTTTTTACTACAACAATTCTTTAAGACAGTGGAACTAAATTTGTTAAATCAAGCTATAATAATTCCACAGATAATATATAGTTAATATTTACATTACATGGGCCTACTCCCTTTCTGAAATCTTAACCGTTCTGCATTTTGTCCAGTAAAACTGTTTTCTTCAGAAAGTAATTGATATGGAAGCTCACTTCGATAGTACTTTTGATATTAGATAACTAACATTTGCTTTTATTGGGCCTACCTCTCCCTCTGAACCTATCGGTCCATTTCTTAAAATATTCGATAATTAAAATTTGCTTTGTATGGGGCCTGTCTCTCCCTCTGATTCTATCCCCTGCCTCTCCTACGTTTTGTCCAGAAAAACAGATCTTTAAGTAAATGATTGAGACTAAATTTAATAACATTCGCTGTTATAGTTCTTTAGATATTCCATAATCAATATTTGCTTTATATGG
Source organism: Cochliomyia hominivorax (assembly GCA_004302925.2). Taxonomy (NCBI): domain Eukaryota; kingdom Metazoa; phylum Arthropoda; class Insecta; order Diptera; family Calliphoridae; genus Cochliomyia; species Cochliomyia hominivorax. Next base: position 74,308,695 of record PYHX02000495.1, on the reverse strand, counting down.
AGGGTACCTCTCCCCCCGTTTCTATCGAAATTTTTTATTGGTTGTATGGGGATCATAACAGCGATAGTTCTCAAATTTGATCCCAACAACTTTCTCAATGAACTGTTTTACTGAATTAAACGAAGGACAGATAAGTTTAGGGAAGGAGTATCGCCCAAACAAGGCAACATTTTCTTTGGCATCACGAAATTTGCTGGATCTGCTAATACTTATATAAAATATATATTAAGAAAATATACAAACAATATATTTTTAAAAAATTTTCAATAAATATTCATAAATTTTTTACTCAAATGTATGTACAGCTGCAGTCAAAATATTAGTACCACTCACATGTCACATCTTCGTTGCTGATTAAAATTAAAATTCCAATAAATTTGATTATAAAGACAAAACATCAGATTGGGACCTTTTAAAATAATAGCACCATTTCTATTATACTTGGAAAAACTATAAACAGTTCAAACAATTGCTACTAACATTAAGAGTAATAAAGTGTAAATTTCTTCTGAAGCGTGTTATTAGAATATAAATAATGGGTTGGTCTAAACACTGTATTTTAGAAAAGCGTGAACTCCTTAAAATGCATGGCTGGTGAGCAAACTTATGTCGGAATTAGAAATATTATTGTATAATCAAATAAAATGACTAGAAGCACCATAACCTAAAAACTAAAAGTATGGAGTCGTGGACGAAAAACTGTAACGACACCTTTAATTGTTCATTGTATATTACTTCAAATAAAGAAGGCGACATTTATCTAAGCTGCAGGGATTCAAAAAAATTAAATCTGTCAAGAAGTACTGAATCTGTATCGGAAGGCTTAAAATATATAATTTGACGAATTAATACTACCGTACGCATCGGAAGAAAAGCCAACAACAACCGAAACATACCAGCAAAATAGTTAAGAAGTGGTTCCATAATAATGGAGTCACTGTAATGAAACTGCCTGCCCAGTCTTCCGATATAAATCCACTCGATAATTGGTGTACATACGTATAAAACAAGTGGTCGGTAATTAAACCGACGAACAACAACGATCTTTGGAACACTGTAGAGCAGACATGTAACTCTTTCATCCTGGAAAAGTGCAGAATGGCGATTTTCGGCTGTTATTACCAAGGAAGCTATTATTTTTTGGCTTTTTGTTACAGTTGAAATCTGATGGTGCTATAATTTTGACTCCAAGTTTTATCAGTACTTCTAGAAAAAAGTTGATTTTATGAAAGATAATGAAAATGTCCATGTGAACGTTGTGAACAGTCTACAGGTCACAATTGAAATATCTATTTTGGTCTAAGTACGAAGCCTCTTGAAATTGTCCAAGTTCGGCCCAATATTTCAAGTACCTCCCATACAAATGTTCTTCCCGGAATGGGGTTTTAGGGTCATAAAAGTCCTAAATATAAAGCGATTTTAAAGAGATTTGGCACAAGTAAGTCTTATAATATTCTAAAACGATGTGCATAAATAAACAAGGGTCGGTCCATTATTCTCATAGGTCCCATAAAAACGCACTTCCAAATATCACTTTTAAGGGCATAAATCTCACATAAACGTTTGGCATTGTAATAATAATTGGTCAAATTAAGATAAATATAAGCAAAAATCAACTTAATTTTGATTTTATTAAACCGTAACCGAACTACTTTTTATTCAAATGGCTTGGATGACTTTTTTAAAGAGATGTATGTATGTGGTGCTATTATTTTGAGCGCAGCTGTAAGTAATTGTGTTTTAGAGGTATACAAAGACTATTTATTCACAAAATTTATTTTGCCTCCATTCATAAATGATTTTTAAACTAATAATGATTTTTACAAAATCAACATATTCGAGGTGGCAAATTTTTGAGGGTCTTCGACTAATCTCCTGAGTAAATAAGCAGTTGTTACCATGTGAAATTTTATTCCGATATCGCTAACGGTCTAAAACTGACAGAATTATTTTCAACAAATCGATTTGAATACACTGTGCAATATATAAAAGGATTCCTGAACTGTACTAAATATGTGGCTAAAAGTATAATAGTTTTTTTTGTACTAAAGAAAAAAGTAAAAATAGTGTGAAATTATGTATACATTAATTTATGATCTGATTACTAATCAAATGTTATTAATGTTATTTCTACATGAATGTTATTTTTGTTAATGATATAAACAAAATATTATCAACAGCTAATGTTTCAAAGAGAGAAAGGGGGATGGAGAATAGAAAATAAGAGGAAGAGAAATAACTGTAAGTTTATGGGAAAAATCAATAAACCAACTTAACATAAAATCATATATATTTTTTTTATTTCATAAGTACACATTTATACCTTTTTAATTAAAATTATATTTATTATTACAATTTTAATTTAAATCTACGGAAATACTTTTCGATTCGAAATAATTTAAGGAGTCGTTTTTCTTTACACTCACCATTTTTCCTCAGTGATTTGTTTTAAATCAATAAATATATTTTCTCAACACATACTAAGTGTAAACAAAATTTATTAATTAAATTTTATTATTTATATCACTTTTCATATTTATTTTTTCTTTAATATTAAAAATATTTAATTTTATTTTTTAATTATTATAAAAAAAACACTGAAATATCACACTTATTCTTTTTATTTTAATTCAAACAACTTCATACTCAGGAAACGAAATGTAGTTAAAATGAATTTTCACCGCAAAATTAACGAGAACATTACATATTGGCCTCGAACGAGGTCGTCAATGTCGGTTATACCACACAAAACGGAAAAAACAACAACGAAAGGAAATTATTGAAATCTCTAGAAATTACACCACAATCTTGGATTCTTTTTAAAATTTTATATATATATATATTTTTTTAATATAATGGCAGTATTAGTGAGGATAATTTTAATAAAGGATTTATATTATTAAATACTATGGATTAATATTTTTGCAACCGTGAACACGTTACTTTATTGTAGTGCAATATAAAACTATGGTTGAACAGTGACAATGACAAATATTATACTAAATAAAAATACTTATATTTTAATAATCGGTATTTTTTGCGTTAATGCAACCGTTATTGTAAATCCAAGTGTGTGTTTCTATTTACAAAACAGTTTCTGGATATAATTTTACTTTGGCAACACTACACTTGAGAGATTTTATTGAATTTAATTTGAATAATCGTTAAAATTCTTATGACCGTTAAAAATTCAATTTTAACTTTTATGACACTATTAAATGTTTTTGGTATATTTTGTTTACCAAAGACTCTATGCTCCGAAGCAGGATATTAGATCACTCCATTCATACTTGTTCTTCTTGGGCAATAAACAACCTAAGTTGTTGAGTCTCTTCTCCCAAGGACAACACAAAAGCGTTAACAGTAGTCACTGCTCTTGGTACTTATCCCTTCCAGGACATTCTGCGTTCCTCCATGCCGAAGAACATACAGAGATGGATTGTAAACTTTTTGAGTGGCTGGAGATCAAAACCGCATAGAGCAAATCAATTGGTCCCACAGTGCGGGCCTTATCACCATTATTGTTTAACTTCTACCATTCGTAATTCCCAGCACCTTGTGATAAGAAATGTGCACGACTGAACAGGCACAGTTACGGGTAATGGCTATTCCAATGAAATCCACAATTTCTTACTGCAAATATCTGGCATCGTATTAGATACAAATTCGAATGTTAATTACCTAAAGATTTTAGGAGTTACATTTAACAGCCTATTTACCACCTCAGCTTAAGGGACTTTAATCGCAACAAATTAGTAAGTAGAATAAGATTCAAAAAACATTACCATATTAATCCATTACCGGCCAATAACCAGTGATGAATAATCCTACTTTAATGAGCGGTGGAAAAATCTTATGAACCGAAACAGGTTGTACTCAAATTTAGTTCACCATCTACTTGAGGAAACGAAGCTTTCTCCAGTTAAAGAACATAATAAAGTTATTGGCAGAAATCTTCAATATTACACATTTGCAGTCGCAAACGAGACATTGGAGCAATAAGCTACTGGTTCTGTATTGATCGCGACGTGCCAACCTTTGTTGTTCAAGTACAATAAAACAATGAAAATTAAAAAAGGTTAATGTTATAATGACACTATACTACTATACTATCAATATTATTTTCTAAGGTCACAATTTTGTTATGATCTGGGTTACTTTATGGGAGAGCTGTTTTAAAACCATATTCCTTTGCCCTTCACTTCACAAATAAATTACAACAATTTCACATTAAAAAACTTTTCTTGGAAATTTGTTTTTTATACCGTATAAAAGCCCACTATTAGGATACTCCCACACAAATGTTTTAAGCTCACACAAATCAGGCAACAATAAATTCTGTGTTATACAAAATCCTCAACAACTTATTATCTCATAACTAATTTTTGACCGACATTGATGAATGCTTTGGGTCATTGTAATGCTGTAACATCTATTGAAGTTATGTTTCTCATTCAACATAACGTAACGTTCAGGAAAACAGGTTAAAACCAAAACAATCATACCACATTGACTTTGATAGGCTTCTTAAGTAGTCGCCCTTACCTTGTCATTCTAACATGACTCCCTCCATCCGAATAGAATTGGTTAAATTTATATTTATAACTTGTAAAAAACTTTTAGACAATACAACCCTCAATATTTCAATAAAACTCGCAAGAGGTTAAACGAAATATGTATTAAAAGAATTATACAACCAAATATCAATAGAAATTTCGTGAAATCAGTACTATAAAATACCTAAATGTAAAAAATCAATATCTAATATATTTACCCCATCTCTGTTGAAAACTATAAAATAATGAGTAATAAAGAAATCATCGCAGAATTTCCTGAAAAATTATACAGTTCCGCCTAAACTATTTAGACAAAAAAATTATTTCCGTTCGAAATTTTTTTAATTAGATTTCACAGGTATTATAAAAAACAGAGCTAAAAATACTGGGAAGTATTTTAGTTAACAAAAATTATCGCAATATACATATTTATTAAATTATATTATCTAATTTTCTGCAATAAATTATTCTATTAATTGTCTATAATAAGACATCACATCAAATTCATATTTTATCGTTTCAACTTTTATTTCTGGTTCTTCCACCGTAAATGTGTGTGGTGCAACTACTTCGAGAAAATCATTTAATTCTGGTATTGGAATTTTGTCACTGCTGCGGCTATATTTCTTGGGTATAGATGTCTTTGCTTTTGGCATCAACAGGGAATCATTTACATTTATGGGGGTAAGATTACCAAATACTTTTTGATTGGCACCAAAATTTAATTTCGTTGTTAACTGAAATCCAAAATAATATTAAATTTTATAAACATTTACAATTTCCATGTCTTCTCTGAAAGTTACCTTTTGTGAAACAATTTCATTTTCAGTAGTTGTTACGGGAAGCTTTGTTTTCTGAAGTTGTTTTATTTGTAGCTCATGGCGAAGTACAGAATTTAATGTTGGTTTTGATAACTTATTGGATTTATCAATCAAATTTCCACACGTAGAAATTTTTTGAGATTTTTGGTCGAATTTTGAATTCATTGCAAACTTTTATAATAATTAAAAAACTTGAAACACCCGCCAAAAAATATTATTTCTTTAAAATCTATGCCGAACTATGACAAGAAACGCGGATTAAAAACAACGCCACATAATATTTTCAACGCCGTTAAAAAATTCAACTCTGTTCTGCTCATTTCTCAAATAAATTGATCTTTGCAAATTAGAAGGTTTAAGATAGTTTAAGGCGAAATATACATTAGTGGACATAAGTAAAGGCATTAAATGAAAATTTAGACAAAATGCAAGAGAGGTGTACAGAAGGAACTTATAAGTAAAAGGCCTGTTCACTTTAACCCTAAAATTCACTTTACTAAAATTGAAAAATGAATAAAATATTTATAAAATTTTATTAAAAATACAAATTTTATTATCTTTTTAAATAGGCACAAAAGTTTTTGTACAGCTAAATCACTAGTATTGTTCTTAGTACTTTCAATGGCTTTTCTAAGGGAACCTCAATATCATTATTTGCGCTAATACTAACATTGTCTATATCCACTGTGTAATTCTTTAATTATTTCTTGCTCAACCATTAAGAGAAAGAAACTTTTTTGATTAATTTAAATTAATTTTGATAATATTTATACACACAACAAGATCTCATGAACAATACTGAAACTTTATTCAAATAGAAAAAAATCATATGAAATCTCAGAAAAAAGGTAGAGATAACGGTATTGTAAATATATTGCGTATAAAAACGACAATGAATTCAAGTAATAACTGCCATTAGACAAAAAAACTCCGAGTTCACTTTAAACAGGTTGGCGGTGTTCATTAGTTAGAGTCTCCAATGTATCGATTTACGCATTCGTAGTATCCAGTAGTTCATATCAAAAGTGTTCACTATAACCCGATTCCACTGTATTAACCCTTTAACTATCAAATAAACGGCTAAAGCTATTTGAACTTTTATTTTCATAATCTGCGGCGTAGTAGTTGTGAAGAAAAAATTGGTCTCCTGAGTGTCCTCTAAGTTCACCATATCGGTAGGCAAATATAGGTTCCTATAGGTTGAAAGCTAATATTTTATCCCGAATTAAATAATTGCAACAGGCTTAGGAAATTTGTTCAATTTCGTTTTTATTTAAAAACTTAAGTAAAATACAATAAATCTTAAAAGTAACTATTAGTGTTGTTCGAGATAGATTCCAAAGCAATCACGGGAATGGATCGAACACATTGCATTGAACGTAAAAAGCATTTGTCAGACAATATTTTTAGTGGATGCACAATAGCAACATCGCTTCCAACTCCCACTCTTTTCTATTTTATGTGGAGATTTGAGCTTCCTTATAAAGTGAGTACCCAACTTGGTTGAAGCTGAATTGAATTGAAGCAACTTATTAGTACGTTGGCTATATCTGATCGAAATGAACACATAATTTAAATAAATCGAAGGACAATCGTAAATAAAAACGCCATTTACTTCCTCGATTAGATTAACGTCACACATTCCTATATTAAAGTACTGTATAATCAGGGGCAATTAATATGTATTTTCCAACAATACGTCGCTTGACCTTGATTACAGCAATTGGGTCAATAATCACATCCATCCTCCATTCATTTTACAACGAAAATTATAGCCGACATAAAGGAACTTATGTCCCCTATTTTTATATCTTTATCAGCAATTTAGACAAATTTGGAATATTGTTGGATGTAACTGGGACCAAAAGGGGGGTCTGGCGCACAACTACATTTTTGTTGCCCCAATCCAAATCTATGAAACAGTCCTTGAAATGTATAAGACAAAAAATCATAGGCAAGCATAAATGCATATGGTCAACTAAGAGACAACATACTTGAATTTAGTACTTTAACATAAAATTTACAATACAACACCAAAAAATAATCAATTTTTCTCAAGGAATTAAACAGGAACAAAAAATATGTCCGCAATATCATTCACTTTGTTTTGTAAAATTAGTAAATCGTAACCGTTTTACCAATCGGATGATCATAAAATGTTTTAAGGCCAAATGTATCTCAAAATTAAGAAGGGTAGCGGAGTTCCACGTAAATTAACTGAAAGAAAACGTAATGTGAAATGTAAAAGTTGACCGGGAAATAACATCCAAACTATAAAAAAAAAATTGGTGGAAGTGCATGCTAAAACTGTTCGGTGAATGCTTAACAATTCAGCTTACATTTCACTAATAGCGAGAATAAAACCACAGCCATAGCCACCAACAACCTGTAACAGGAATGACTTCGACACCCTTTGACCACTCAGCACCTTTTAACAGTACCTGACCAGATCTGCCCTAGAAAGGCCAATTGTGTCGATAAGTCGACCCTCAACATGTTGTAATAGAACCGCGTATGGACACCTTTTTATGATCTTCAAGAGCCCAATGTCTTTCCACAGACCTCAGCTACAGGCAGTTTGAAGAATTTGCTTCTCTTGATACAAAGATCTTACTAATTCAGGAACACAATGAAATGCTTAATAAACAGTTGCTTTTTGGATGTCATCGGAGGCATCATCCTAACTTTAACTAACTTTAATAAAACACAATTCATGTTACCCCTGAGTCATATTAGAATAAATCTTCTTATATATGAACAGAGCATACATAGGTATGTGAATGATCCTTTTGATTGGGATTCATATATAGCAGCCTTGAACGGCATTCATAGAGACGCTACGAATTCCACGGTATCAGGTTAACGTATGAATGTCGTACTTGGAGGCCGCCCACCTCCCATTGCAGACTTAGAAAGAAATCTGCCGAGATCTACAAGAGTAGTCTCGTTTTGACCATGTCTTCCCCAATATTTGTCCTCCATGTGGCCAAGGACCACATAATATACAACATTTGTTTAACTGCCAAGCCAATCCTACCACTCTTCGCCCAGAAGATCTATGGACTTATCCTATTGAAGAGGTACAATTTCTTGGCCTTAAGTTAAACCAGAATCTGAATCACAATAAATAACTAACTTGTTTTTACAACTGTTACAACAACAAAGATAACTTGATCAAAAAAAAAAAAATAATAATAATAATATCTGGATTAAAAGTTTAATGAAAAACGTGTGTTAAGAATTTTTCGATCTCACTCCTTATTTTTATTTTTTTAATCTCAATTCAAACGAACAAAAAATTCTATAGAAATAATATAAAGAAATAAACATTTCATGAAAACATATAACATTAGCATGAGTTGGAGATATATCGCCGATTAAGGAAAAAGGCCCCTATAAAAACTACAGTGAATATATATTAAAGACTGTTAGAAAAATAGTTGGGCCGAATTTCAATAGAATTGGTCATTATTTACTAGTTTTTAAACTTTTTTTCCAGGAGGGGGCGTTATATGAAAGCTACAACAAAATATGGACTGAGATTGTTCAAATTAACAATATATATTAAAAATAGTAAGAAAAATCATTTAAAAATTCAGAAAATTATTTTAAAAATTGCGACTCCACACAGCACACAAATTTTTTATTGTATTAAAATTTTGCATATTTCAGACCATTTCGAAATTTTGAGATTGCTTCAGATATCGGTCGGTTGGTTTTAAATAGGAAACTGCTTAGGAAAATAAAAAACCACATGGCCAGATGTTGATTTGATGCAAGATTAAATATACTTTATCGAAACTGAGATGATTTCTTCTTGACGTTACGTACGAAATGACAAAGTTAATATACCCTCATCACCACATATGCTGGTGGAGGAAATAAAAATAATATGAACAATATATATGAGTACAAATTCTTCAATTGTGCTATAAAATTGTTATTAATGTTATAAGAAATAGTTATAGATTGTTCAATAACAGATATTTAGAGTAAATCACATACCACATAATATAATCATCATTTAAATTCGTTTTTCTATTATATTTACAATATTTTATTTATATTTCTCTTTTTAATATATTTATTATATTCATAATAAAAAAACATTACTTAAAACTTAAAAAAAACTCGAAAGTTTTGTACATTTTGTTTTTGTTAAATATTGCAAATAAAAGTTGTTCAACAAAAAATAAAAGAAAATAGAAATATTTATTATAAATTTGTAGTTATAATTTATAAAGTAGTGATTACATTAATGAAAGAATAAGTGAGTAAGTAAAACAAAATTTAACGCAAAAAAAAAAAAAAACAAAAATTATATTTCATAATAATATAAATCAGTGTGTGGCATTATTATTTTTTCCTTTAATATTTTGCAAGAATAATTATTTTACATTACTAAGACATAGATGCACATACATTTAAATATAAATTAATTTCTTAAAAATTAAAATTCAGTTTATTTTAACGTTTTATGATGCTGAAATTATACAATTCGTGTTCCTCAAAAACATACATACATAAATACATATGTATAAGTTTTGAAATAGACACAGAATAAACAAGATGATGAGTAAGAGTAAGAGCTAAACTTTATAAATTCTATTTATGTAATAACTCACTACCCTTACTGTCATAGCAGCGTCTTTTAAAGTCACTCAATAATAGACGACTCTGAATACTCTGTTGATCGATGTTAACGGATTGTGTTGTATTGCTGAAAAAATAAAAGGAATTTTTGTTTTGAGCATATGTATGGTTGACAGAACAATATTATGGCAAACAATTCAAATTCATTAAAAAAAAATACCTTGTTTTATTTAGCACTGCACATCCATTATCCAATGACATCTGTAATGAATATAAAGTTGCCAAATTGATAAGACTCTCATGTTCGTATATCTCGATGTCAGGCAGACGTATTTGTAATTGACGTGGATCTTGAAGAAAACGTGCCAAACGTTCATTCACCGAAGTCTTAATGCTAAAACCCGGTCGTTCTCCCTTAACACGACGGCAGCCGGCACGTATTTCCCGCACCTCATTTGGCTGACAAGGTGGTGAGGAAAGAAATGGATTTGATGTTTCTCCCGACATTTCACTTTCGATTTGTTTTAGTGGCATTATTAAATCATCCTCAGCTGTAATGTTTGCATTACCTCTACATATTGAGGAAAAACCGCTTTTTGCGGCTATTGTAATGGGTTCGGATGATTGGAATGGTAAGTGGTCCACAGTATCACGATATTCGGCGGCACTTGATGGTGGCCAGTTTAGTGAGCAACCGTCTCCAATGGCTGTAGTATTAGACATAACAGTATCGTCTTCAGCCATTAACATGGAATTCAAACTTTCCGGATCGGATTTAATCTGTGGTAGTGCATTTCGTTTTGTAAGCTTACGTTTGCTATCATACTTTAATTCGCCACATATGCTTTCGTTACCGGGCCAATCTGTTAATTCATCATCTCCTTCACGATCAGTATCGTTAGCGGCATGATTATCTTCTGAATCGGAAGAACTTAAAGAACTCGAACTAAAATCATTTAGTTCTTCGCAATCCATAGAATGTTGATCAACGGTAAATTGTAAAAGACGTCGGCGATTGTGATGACCACTGCTGCTTTTCTTACGATGATTACGGAAATTATTTTCTTGTTGCGGTTGGTGTTGTTGTTGCTGCGGCTGCTGCTGTTGGTGTTGTGATATTACATGAACCTGATTTAATTGAGGCAAAGACGTAGATTCATCGACTGTTTCTGTAATATCATCAGCTCCCATTATGGGTGAAGGCACAAACATTCCAGTGGAATTTTGTGTTTCTCCATCGGTGTTGCAAAATGATGTTGCCGTATCCTGCTCAATAGTTGCAGAAGATGTACCATCAGCTTGCTGTTGTGATGTTGAAAGTGACGACACCAATAAATCTCTTGCTGCACTGCTGGTGGTAGCAGTTTCAGTCTTTTGTTGCTGTGAGATGCGTTCTATTTTTGACAGCAAACCTTTGTTCAAGGGTAAGAGACGATCACTGTGAGGTTTTGAAGTTGAGGAAAAACTACGAGGTCTCATACGATACTCATCCAAATGATTATTATGCCGTGGCATACTAGATGAATGATCATGTTCATTATAACGATCACGATTTGAACGTTTACGTTTGCCACAAAAGAATAGCTGAGAGCGTGAATTAGGATCAGGTTTAAGAACTCTTTTACGCATAACACCCGTGCAGCCAGAAAGGCTACTTATATTGGTACCACACTCAATATTTCCACTACCACCATTACCAGGTGATAAGCAGTGAGACGTCGTTGATGGTTCCATTAAATCATTTTGTTGCGGTTGAACTCCCGTACTTATTTCATAGTCCATAGTTATTCGTTTCAATTTGCGCTTCCTGCGCGCATTTGGTTTAAAGAATCTGCAAGAGAATGAATGTAATAAAGTAAATGAAACTATTTTTGGTTCTGATTAATGGATATTTAAATACCTCGCTGGACTAAAGGTCTCATTTAGGGAATCCGACTCTAATGTGCCCATCAAACGTACAGAAGTTTGGTTTAACGTCTTGCAAGGCAGACGAGGTGTATCTACTTCATCCTTTTCATCTGAATCGCTTGGCAAATGAATGTTTTGAGTGTCTAAACCATCAATATTGTTTGTATTGTTTGGATGGTGTGCACCTTGGGAAGTGCCATGGGCAATGTCCGTGGGACTGCTTGAATCTTCTGTGGGTTGAGGTGCACATGCTAAAACAAATTAAAAATAGTTTTTTTTATTCTTCCTCCATTATGTTACAGATTAAACAAAAATTATCTTATATCTTGATTCGTTATCAACAAAGCAAAACGAGATCTTACTTACGTAAATTGCCAGTTGACCTAGTACGTCTTCTTTGTTGTCCCCAACGACTCACACGGGCTCGATCTAATAACGAAGTTTCTTCCAAGGCCACTGTTAGATCATGAGAGAATTGATCCATTTTTATTGTGCTTTTTTTTTGTGCACACAAATGTGAACTAATAATTCAAACAAAATGAAAATATGCAGAAATGTTCTCTTTCTACGCTTTTTATATTTTTATGCGTTATAATTAAAATAGATGTGCTAGATCTTTTTTTCTTAGTCAATTGCAAACACTATTAATTAACCAATACAAGGGCGTTGCACAGAAATATCCTTTCTCATATCGAAAATATTAACATGTTTGTGTATCATAAATAATGAATACAATGAATATAGTTTTTGCCACAAGTCTTTGTTGCCATTTAAAAAAATCCTTGTTGTAAAATTCATTCATTCACAGAGTCTTTAAATAAAATTACATTTTGTGATAAAATTTCGCAATTATTATTATTTATTTTATAATTTTTATTATATTTTTATTCAATATAAAAAACACATTTTCAATTAATATAATAATAACAATTTGCAAACATTCACAAAAAAAATCACTGAATTCACTATTTATTACATTTTGCTTTTAACACTCGTTTGACTTAGTGTTATACGAAGAAGAAAGAGATGTGAAAAGTAATTGAAAAAAGAAGTCAGAAAATAATAAAAATAAATAAATAAATAAAGTGCAAGAACAAAATAACAAATGGTGAAAACAAATTTAAGGATAATCAAACATTATCAGTGAAGTACATACATTTGCACAAATGTACGTACATTTACCAATTTGTATTTATGTACATGTTTGTAGCACAAATTTTTATTTTACATTTTCTTTACACAATAAATTATATAAACTTTTTTTAAACAATCAAAAACAAAAAGTGTTTAAAGTTTTATACTTCTATTTTTCTTAATAAATTTCCTTAAAAGTTTAATTTTACAAATTTTAACCAGTTTTCTACATTAAAATATTGTGTATTGTTTAAATATATTTTCTATTTTGACACTTGCTTTCACATACTTTCCGTTGTCAATAATTTGACACTTTATCTTATCATATTTTTTCTGGTTTTGTTTATGGATACTCTTTATCATAAACGAATAATTATCACATTTTGGGAAAGTGAAATATTAGTTAAAGTAAAAATACCCAAAAAAATAATACATGTCGGAGATTTTGAGTGTCACTATTTAATATATTAAAAACAAGTAAACAGCTGTACATCAACAGCGCAGCTGACATTTCTTGTAACTGGTCTGGTTAAACAAATATTAAACAGTACTTACAAATATCTTACAGTTTAGTTTGTAAAATATACTATTTCTATATTTTAACAGTACACTTTACTAATACGGTAAACAACAGAGCATGGCATAACAGAATCAGGAAGTCGCGTTAAAACGATAAAGCAATCCATACATCTCTAAATGTTTTGTTTTTTTCATGTTTTAACTAAGATAAACTATTTATTTTGTGGTTTTAACATAGAAACAGTGTAAAATTCTAACCGACAAGAATTAAAAACTTTATATATATAATTTCAAAAAGTCGTTCTTAAAGCAGAAACATAACAATTTTATTACTTTTAATATTTTAGGAATAGAAATGTAATGTTCAAACTATTTAATATAATGCGACTCATATATCATTATTTATCTAATAATAGTTTATCTATTTAATAGTCTATCTATAAATTGTTTCCATATTGTTTGTGATTACACAAAATATATAAGCATAAAATCAGCTGAGCTAATACGACTACCTGGTTTTGTTGTGTCATGCAACAGATTTTGACATTACGTTCATATATAACTAACTAGTGTTGACACTTAATGTGTCATTAATGTGTAAATTATGTGCATTTTAAAATATTGTAATATCACAGTTTTCCGACACAAAATATATTGAAATGGTTTTTAAATTTAAGGAGCTGCATATGAATTAATATTCATATGCAGCTCCTTAATTTTGTTGATCGAATTTTTCTATTTCAGATAATGTTAAACTAAACCCTCTATCATTATTTTGAAACGGTTTTAAACAAAACATGATTAAATGGTCAATTGAAATATCTTCGGGTTTATATCGCATCTGAACTTTAAACAACTTATTGCAAGTTTGGTACACAAAAGGTTTGACAGTGGGTGTTTAAAAGTAGAATTTGAAATTGGAATTGAAAGTTTCGAAGAAGTGCAAGTTCTTATCTGTCCTACGTTTTGTCGAGTGAAACAATTTCTTGAAAACTTTTATTCTTATAGTTTTTTTTTAATATTCTATAATTAATATTTGGTTTGTATAAGGCTACATCTCCCCTCTGGTCCTATCGGAATTATTTATAGCTTATGTTACTTTCGGGCTGTTTTTGAGTCTATACGTTACATACATGCATGCACACTTCCTATTTTATATAAAGAAAAATAAGAAATTCAATAAAAATTATTCAAAGCTAAAAATCTTGTAATCGTTCGAAAAAAAATTCTTAAATAACACCCACAAAGCTTGCTACAGCTATAAGCGAAGATTTTGGTAAAGTAGTGTACGCTAAAATTTTTCGAAAATTGCTACACAACACTCGTTCTGGTTACAGTTTAAAAAGGAGTTAGAAGAACACAATTGATATCAGCTATTAATCAGAAGAAGATAATGTATTATGCAAAACAATATGAAAATGACCCAGGTAGAATGTAATACTACAAATGTCTTATCTTGTGAAGTAATATGCAGTCTCCATACCTAAATTCCATCGAGCACTTGTTAGAGGAATTGAAACGAAGAGTATGAACACACAAAAAAATCATTTATGGCTGTGCGATTTTTTAAAAATTTAAGTATTTTTACCAAATATAGAAAAATATTAGGAAATTATGTAAATGTAGAACAAGAGTTTAAAATAACAAAATATTAAAAAAGTTAGAGAGACAAACGATTTAGCTATTTTTATTTCAACATATCAACAATATTTATAACAAAATGTATATGTATTCATTTAATACTTTATTGTAAAAGTTTCAAAAGTGAAATTATCTAGTTCTTTGGTATCAGTGAATATTACTTTGTCTATGCGACTAGTAGGACTTCCAGTTTTTTCTAGCCATGTTTTCCTAAAATAAATATAGTAAAGTATTTCGGACATAAAGCAAGCATATATGAAACTTACATTTGGGCGAATTCTTCAGATGGAGCTTCAATCTCCCCTTTAACTGTATCATTGCGAGTATTCATGCACCAACCACGTACACCCAAAGATTTTGCTTGTTTCTCTGTAAACTACATATTTGCAAATTTAATCGCGAATAAACAGTGTTGTTCAAAACATAACAACTAATTTTGTTAATCCACGTCTACATTTGTTTAAATTTAAAGATTTTATTTAATATAGTTTCACTATATTTTCTTATTATTTAGTTCAAGATTTTACAAGAAAAAATGCATTTTACAACTTTTGTTCGAACTTCATTGCTTAAGTTTATCTTTGATCATTTAATATCTTAGGGTCTGAGTAGAATTCCTTACAGCTTCAGTAGTATTTTTGGGAGCAGATTAAATAAGATTCGCTAGAATAAATCACAATATGATTTACAGCAGTTCACTAGCTTTTGTTAATTTTTGAAGCGTCCTGTATGAGATTCAATTTATATGATGCTTGAAAGCTTACTCCATCCTAATCCACCCTTGAAAATAACTCCTAATCTATGTACACTTTCGTGGACAAAAATTGAGTTTATAAAATTAATATAATCGAACTAAGAAAGATTGACAGTTGAGAAGAATAAGGGGCAATGGACAGGATGTAGCCTCTAGAGTTGGATGTGTAAAGAGTCATACTCCATCAACAAGCGATATTACTGACTGAATTCCAGAATGTTTTCACCTGTTTTTTCAAAGATTTTCTGACAATAACAATTGCCACAGAGTAAATAGACGACATGTTTCTGAATTCCATCGAAGAGCATTCGATTACACTGAATTTTTAGTTCATTTAAAAAATTTTAGCTTTTTTCTATATATTTCAAAATTTCTATTATTGTTAATGTTAATTTCTTATAGAAAATAGAAAAATTTTAAAGGTGCGAACAGCGATCATTTTAAAATTAATTTTGTATTTGCTTTATAATTAATGTTTTAATGTTATTGTAATGTAAAGTTTATATGTATTAAGTCTCTTTGAAAGACTTTTTTGCGTTGGTGCTATTATATACCAGTACAAAAATTATTCCCCGTTGTTGGTCAGAAGTTGTAAAAAATTGTTTAGATTTCGAACAATATCTTTATATCAACATTTAATTAGTGACATCAAAAGATTTTTTTAGAAATAATTCTATAACTCTTTTAACATTAAACATTTCAGATGATTAGAACTAAGGTGTTTTCGAAACGATTTAGAGGAGTACCTTTAGATTTTAAAAAATGAACCAAAAATTCATTTAGGAATTGGGATACAATAAAATTTCGAGTTTATTTGAAATTTAAATATGAGCTATATGAATTATAAATCCTCCAACACCACAAGTGGTGAAGAATTTATATTACTTTGCCATTCTGTGTGTAACGCTAAGGAATAATCTAAGACCCCATAATTTGTATATAATGTGTATATGCGTCAAACCAAAATCAGAGTCGATTTATCTACGTCCGTCTGTCTGCCTGTTTGTCTGTTGTTAGTACTCTCACATCCATAATAATTGACAAAGCTCAATAAAATTTTTCCGGAAAAGTTTCCTATTTAAAACCACTAAACTCGGTTGAGTATATTAAAATATATTTTGAAGTTTCGAAATAGACCGAATATACCATTCCTATTTGTTTTAATTCACAAAGTTTGTAAGGGCTTTTTTTCGACGTTAATAAATTACAAAATTAAGAACAATCAACATTTTTTTTTTTTTGGGTTCTATTCCAGGAGGTAAGTTCTTAGCAAGCAAGAAAATACAACGCTATATAGCATTTGTGAACATAAATTTAAATTACATCTGAAAAATTCATAAAAACTTTGTACAATAAAGAGTGAGATCGTATTTAACTGAAAGTATTACAATGAAAAATATATAGTTTTAATAGATTATTGATGAAATTTTGAATATTTTTGGAAACACTTCCGTTAACGTTTTTATATTGCTTTTTGAGATTTTGCTTGAACAGGTTGTTCATCTCCGTTCAAAATCTGCCACACTTGTGGACACCTTTTTGTGTTCTTTAATTCTCTTTTAACAAGAACCCAATATCTCTCCACTGGTCTTACCTCCGGACAGTAGTTGTTGTTGTACCACCCATGGGCTTGTTTACCATAGTGACAAGATGCCAAATCAGAAGAAAAATAAGTTAACAGTTTATGAAGTCTTATGAATAAGGTAGTCTGTTTTGTAAACATTCCTTGATGTAAATCAACAAAACACTATACAGCGAGTATGACTCTAACCAGATAGACTCCGACTTCTTCAAATTAATTTCAGCTCTAACCAAGTGAAAGATATGCCTAACGGTTCAAAAGTTATAGAAATAATTTTAAAAAATTTTCATGAAGCTCTTTTTATCAAAGAAATTTACATGCATCAAAAGCCCTTGAAAAAATAGCTTTAAACATTTCTATATAGTTTTTTGTTACATCCTAATTGTCTTGTAAAATTACTTTCTTTTAAATATCTGTGTTATAGTTTATATAAATTACCATACGAAATGACACTCCTAAAAAATAAGAAATTTTCAATATTAATAGAATTTAATAATAATAATCTGTACAAAATAAAAAATTTTACTTACCTTGAACAATACCAAATACTTCAAACTCACAATGTAATATTTTAGGCATTTTGGATAAATTTTCCTTGCAAGAAATGAAAGGACAATAAATACTACAAAATAATAAAAATATCAGCTGGTAGGACCCTGGCATTTGTATAATGTTTAACCGCCAAGATAGCAATGAAAATCAATGATAACTATTAGTTTTTAAAATCATAATGCTTTCTTTTTTGGCATTATTTGAATACACTTCACGGTCCATATATCCACAGAAGTTCTTCATTGGGTTTTAGTCCGTACTGTAAGCCGGCCAGTCCAGCAGACTGATTTTGAAACATATTCCACGGAGTTATCTTACTGGAATATGCAATTCGTTATAAAGACAACAAAGATAAAACAAAAACAAAAATAGAAAAAAATGTGATGCATTTAAAGCATCAGTGCAAAAAGTGATTTTATAACATTTTAATATCCAAAATAATAAGTTTTATCTCTAATAAGAAGCGCAAAATATTCAAAAATTCCAGTTTTTTTTACATGAAAATTCATGAGTTGTATTCCAAATGCTTTGGAGGAGCACAGGTCTTTCGTAGATATAAAACGTATATAATTTTAACCCATTGTTAGAAATGTTTCCGGCTTGAGTTTGTGTTCAAAAAATCTTAAACATTTTGTGGTTTCTCGTGGAAATAAGAGAAGAATTTGAGTCACCACCGGGTCATGTAAAATAGCATATTTGTATATACAAACAGAGCAGGCTTTCGTATATGCAAGAGCGTTTAGATTGAAATTAGAATGTAACAGCTCTGAACAACACTCATAGAGGCGTCACAAATTCCGGGGTTTCAAGTTGCCACATAAATCCATATATTGCAGACAATGAACAAAGTCTTGCTGTCAACAAGTGCAGTAGCAAAAACGCCAATGCCTAGTGATATCGCATTCACCGTGCTGTCCCAATATGCCCTGTTTATCGCTAAAGACTACATAATACACGATATTTGTTCAACAGTCAGTCCTATCCTACCTCTTCCATTTCTGAAGATCTAGGGACTCAGGAAGTTACCTGATTTCTTGGCCTGGAGTTGAATTTAAACAAGAACAAACATAACTACAACAGCAACTTAAAAAATATGTACCAGTGTATTATTTATTCTTAAAAAGTTTAACAAATATAAAACATTTTTGCATGTGTATCAGCTATTAAAAATGTGCTTATGTAGCGTTTTGTTTAAACTTATTAGTATGTGCTTTTGTAGCGATTTTAAAACATTTAATTGATGTTTCGAAAAACAAGTGGATACAAATTACCAGCACTGATAAGCACAAAGCTAGACAGACTGATTTTTTCTCAAATATTTTTCTTGCTAAAAAATAAAGTGATAAGAATAGGAAATAATGAATCTCAATTTATAAAAAGTGTAATTTTTAATATAAAAAGTGTGCATTTTACAAATTAATTTACAATAAATAATAAATATAAAAAATTTGAAAAATGTGAAAATAACTTTTTTAGTAGACACTTCAACATTTCCGAAAAAAGGGGTTGAAAAAAATTTTGTGGGTGGCGGGAGGTATATGAAAATGAATGGAAGATATATGATCTGTGAATGATAAACGGTCTGATAAAGAATTATTTGAAAAGTATTGTATAAATCGTAAAGTTTGCCTTGCAATTGATTAGGACAATTAATTAAAAATGGGTACAATAGCATCCGTATTGCAATGGTCTTGTACAAATTGCAATGTTATCAATCCAACGGAATCCTTAAAATGTCTAAACTGTGGCACAGTGCGCAAGGTATGTGAAGGCACTCTAAAGCATTTAACAGATAGCAATAGTTTGAGAATAGGCAAAAATTCAAATAATGGTGGGGGCAAGGAGCCAACGATACCGGGAGACAACAAGTCGTCAACAGCATTGTCTACTTATAAACATCAGCAGCAGCAACAGCAAAAAGAACAACAACAGCAACAACAAAATCAGCAGCCCCATCAAGTTACACCCATATCAACTCAAGCACAAGAAACTGAACGTGATGAAACTTTGGCCAACAGGTATGTATGTATACTATTCTCCAAAAATTACACAAATAAAATTGTCCCTTAAACATTTTCCAATTTTTTATTTTATTTTTTATATTTGACAACAATTGTTTGCATTCTTATTTGTTTATTATTAACAAAATAAATGCTTTATTAGTACCTTGTCCGTATGCATGAAGTGCATCAACTTAACTAAGTTTCTAAGTTTGTGGTATTCTCTTCAAATGATTTTATGATTTTTATAAACTTACATACAAATGTATATATACAAAAATAAATGTAAAACATTGCACTTTTTAGTTTGTACTCATACATGTGTGTGTGTGAACGTATGTATGAAGGCATGTACTTTTGGAAAATCGATGTATTCTGAACTGATTGTTTACATGGATGTTATCATCGATTTTCAAAAACCTAAGTACAAAAACAAAACTAAAAACAAAAATACAATAACAATCGCACACCTGCACATAAAAAATGTACACGAAAGGAATTGTCAAATGCTCCAATCGACAGAGTAACATTAATATAAGGAGCAAACGAATAAGCGAATAACGAGTAGGACAACGACGACTTCAACATCAATGCCAAGTTGAAACGTCATATTTCGTACATGTGAATGTGTTTGCGTGTATAGGTGCGTGTTTGTTAGTGAGCCAGTATTAAAAATCAAATAATTCCAAGTTCATATAAATAAATTTATTTCTGTTTTTTTTTACAGTTCAAAAATATCTATATTGTTGATTTCAAAATATTTATTAATAAATTAATAAGAAAACCCCAATCAAGCTTAACAAAAATTAATTTAATATTAAAATTGGAAAATGCATTAAATATTATGTGTATGTTTGTGAAATTGTTTGCATAACTAATAACATTAACCCAATTACATTGCAAAAGAAAAGAAAAGAAAAAATGTATCAAGTAATAATTTATATTTAGTTTTATTAAATAGAAAATTCGTTATCGCAATAAAAAGGATTATGGTTATCATTGACTCTTCCTTTTTATAATCGAATATTGTTGTGGTAACAATGAATGTCCTTGAATTTTAAACGTCATGAAAACGAGCAACCAAATAAGAAAATATTGTATTAACTATATAAAAAAATGAAATGCCAAAAGATTATTGCTTAATTTATATTCGACAACAAATATACTAAAATTTTGCATATTGAATTACGTACAAGAAAAAAATAAAAATAAAACAGTCTACTGTAAGTATAAAAGATTAAATTACAAACATTTAGATAAAATTTATAATAAAATGATGTTAAATTGTTGAATATTTGGGATTATATAAACTCCTAAACTTCTATTTTAAAAGTTTGTTATTTATTAAGCAAAAAATATTTGTTTACAATTATTAAAAAAAAATTCAATAACAATATTGATGAGTTCTCTAGGACTTAAAATTTCGAAACTTTTATTTTTTATTTTTTTTTTTTTCAAATTTTCCCTAAAGCGGGAAATTAATTGAATTTGAGTATGATAAGTAATTAATTAAAATCGATGCATTATTTGCAATCAATTCTATATTATGTAATTTTTTTTCAAAGTAATTTAAAAGGGAGCTGCAAGGAAATGTAGCTATCAATCAAATTATTAAAATTACATATCTAAAACATATATTGTAATAATACAAAATCTTAATAATTAAACGTATTCAAAAAAATATTAAATTCTCAAGCAAAATAAAAGAATTTAAATTTTTAATTTTAATTGTGGAAAATTGTAAATTGTTTCAATTTTTCAAGCCCATTTAACACTAGTAAAGCGTAATATTAATAGAACGTTCAGCGGCGGCGTGGGAGCAATTGTAACCAAATATTTTTATCGTTTAAATAAAAACATTTAAATTGAAACCACAATTTTAACGGCTTCCAATACGTAGTTCTGGCGCAATCGAGATTGGGAATGAGCAATAGGCTCATTGCATACTGATATTTACCCCGCACAAACCAATGTTCGATATTTGTTTAACTGCATCTTTCAGTTCAGAAGTACCAAGAACTCACCCAAAAGAGGTTATACAATTTCTTAATCTGGAGTTAAATCAGAACATAAACCACTTTTTTCGATGTTACATCAACAACTGTTTAAATTGCATTATATCATATATGAAAAGTATGATATCTCTCTTAATAATGTTGGTACTGGCAAAATGCAAAAAAAAGAAAAAAAAATCCAATATTTCAAATCCAAAAAGCAGGTCGTGATGCTGATCATATACAACATATAAGAAAATAAATGAGTTTAAATATTTGTTCAGAACTTTTCATGTATGTTAACAAAAATTATTTAAAAAACCTCTTCACCCTTTTTCTGAATTTAAAGCTAAACCACAATTAATTTTAAGTATACCTTTTGGCTCAGAATCACTGAGTCGATTTAATTATTCTGTCCATCTACTGGACGTCTGGCTGCCTGTCCATGTAAAGGTTGTAGTTTTAAAAATATACAACCCTTTTCAAATATCACTTTGGAGAACATAAATCTCATATTAACGTTGGCAAAAATCTATTTACAAAATTAAAAGAGGGTCGGTCCAAAAATTTTTCTAATTCCCAGAGAAAATATCATCAAACGCATAAATTTCAATATCATAATAATGTATTGCACACATAAATGCACTAGAGCATATATCCCGCAACTCCGAAAATAATGTATAATTATCCAGAATATAGAGTATAGTCAGTTTTAGTGTTGATGCTCAATTATTTTAAATTCAAATGACATGATCATGACGAAAAATGTTTTTATGTTTATGAAACTAAACATGGAGACTATCTTCCAAGAGAGCATCAATCTTTTAATACTTTCAAACAATGTATATGAGATTTTTAAACCTTCTCATGATTAAGAATTAACATTTCTCTAAATGACAAACTTTAGTTAATAATTATTTTCTGACCATTTTCTCTATCTATTTTAATCTCAGTAATATTTCAATACTCCACTTCATATATTAGGGTATAAGAAATAAAATCCCTATTAATTGTTTAAAGGAACATAAGACGATATTAAAACTTATTTTTTTATTTTTTTGCAAAAGGCAACTGTCTTCATAAAACCTTTTTGACTTACATATACTGAGTACAAATATTTTAATAAAGAAAAAAACTGAATCACTCTAAATGGGAATTACCTTATCATTGGCATACTTTAACCCCTCGTCGTATTTGTTATCTATAAGCAAATATGTACGTACTATCTGCTAGTTATTTATTTATAAATTTATATCGTGTTTAACAATCGTTTACTCTCCAATGAGACAAAACAGTAACGAAATACTGTAATTATTTATATATTTTTTTTACAAATAACAAATTAAATTTATACTTAAATAAAAAAAATCGAATATTAAATGTTCATAATTTTGTTTTCGTTATCCATATAAATAATATTTTTATTTTCGGTTATCTGAAATAAATGAAAACCATTTGATGCATGTAAAAATACAGAAGATGAAAAGAATAATTAGAATATGAAACTTTTGATATTTCAGGAATGAATACAAACGAGTTTATAAGTCTCTACTGAGAGGTTGTCTTAAACGACCACAACGTAATCAACAAAACCTACCAGCAAATTGTGTAGACTGTGAGAATACAAGAAAATACGTTAAAAATTCTATTGAACTATTCCATCATTTTTCAAATCCATCACTAAATCGCCGTTGGATATGTGATAGATGCGACACAGATAATAATTCGGTTACATGGCATTGCCTGATTTGTGATACGGTCAGTTATTTGGCACCAATTTACAAGGAAACTCTTAGCCATCGTAAAATACAGCCAAATCATAAGCAATCAAGTTTTGAAGGAGGCCAATATTTTGACAACAAATCAAAACGTAATATTAAAAAAACATCTTATTATCGTAGGACTCAAAGTTTAACAACAGAAAAATCATTCTCATGTCGCAGTTGTCACATTTGTTTTGTCAACAATCGCAAAGATATTTTTAATTTACCGGAAACATTTATGAATAAATATTCTTCCAATAGTGGAGCTCAAAGCTCAGATGAAATATTTGGTGAGCAAATTCAAATTTATTTCTTGTATCTAGATGTTGTTTAGTAAATTTTATTGTATCTCTTTTATTTTCATAAAAAATAATTTTTATTTTTTTCTTTTGTTGTTGTTGTTGTTGTTTGTTATTTCAATATTTGTACAAAATTGTTTTATAATTTATTAATATAAAATTACAAAATATTTGTTAAAAAAAGTACCAAAATGTAAAATAAAAACAATATAAAACATCATATCTTCAATGATGATATCGAATATTCGAAAATAAGGAAAGGAAATATAGAATTTAAGAAAACTTAAATACATTTTGTACACTGTTGTCAAGTGAATACGTATGAAGACTTTTCCTTATTTTTATTGGAACCAAACATAATTCAATATGATCAGTTAAATATTCTTGCAACTTATAAAAAGATGTAAACAAGTATTTGGTAATGCGGCCTTTAGCTTTCGAAAGAAAAAATAATTCATTAAAAGATTTATTTTTCACTATTCAAAACGCCTCTAAATCCATCTTATTTAAAAGGTGTTTCTTAATATTTATCTATGTAGTTTAAATCGGTATAAACAGTTCTAAATATTAACCTCACAATGTACTACGGATTATTATCCTGTTGTGATTTTAATTAGCTATTTTTCTGCAAAACGAAGAATGAATTCACCAAGAATTTGGCAATATTTCTTTACATTCATTTTCATCTTAATTAAGGGACCTACAACATAATAGATAAACACTCATGTAAATATGTCTCAACATCCATCGCACAGTATGAGCTCAAATAGATAGTCCTATTTCGAAGGTGTTCTCAGTTCATAGTTATGAATAAAAAATGACCAATGATCAATGTCGAGTTTCCTGATTGTAAAAATTTGCAATTTTTTATAAAAGGAAAAATGATTACAAGTGATTTGTTGTTGAAACTTTTGTCGGAAAACCTTTACCACACTTTTGGATACCTTTTTTGTGTTTTTTGTTTTAATTTTGTTTTAACAAAAGCCCAATATCTCCTCACTGGCCTTTTGGTATTTTGGAGGATTTGACTTTAATATTATGAAGTCTTATAAATGGAAGCAGCATTTTTTGTAAACATTATTTGATTTACAATTCGCTATTGCTTGTCATTCCAAGAACTTTTTGAGAAATTTTGATTGCTTTTAAATCCTAAAATTTTCTTCAACATTTCGACGAGCATCAGCAATTAAATATTTTGATCAGGAAGTTGCGAAAAATCTGCCAAAACATGTTTCGTCATGTTTGACTTCAATTTCCTTGCCCTGTTTTTGGCCACAAATTTTCAGCAGCGTTTCTATGATGAACTTGTATGTTTTTTAATCTGCTTTAGATTTTCATACCAAATAGTCAGAGCATTTAGCTTAACGTTCCTACCGGATGTGTTGGAAGCTTTTTTGAAAATTGTCTCTATTTTTTTTACTTTAGAACCATTGTTTGGACCATTCCTTCTACCTGAACCAGGTTTTTTATCAACGGACAAGTTCTCTCTTTGAGTTATCCAAAAATTTGACAATATTTCTTGACATTGATTTTCATCTTGACATTGATATGACCTACAACATAATACAAGAACACACATGTAAATACTTCGCATAAAATCAAATATTTTATTTCTGTGTTGTTTATCATGCAAATATGTGTATGAACTCAAATAGACAGTCCTATTTGTGTACAACAATCATCTGACGGTCTTGTAGTTTTTCATGGATTAGTAAACTTTATACTTTGTTTTGAAAAGTCGAGATTTAGTGCCACTTACGATGGATTTGGATTTATGCACTATATGCCATATATCTTCAGGAACGATATATAACAAAAACTGTACAAATATATTTCTTTATATTACTTTCATTGTGTGTTATTAAGAAAATATACATTCAGATTAGATTTTCTCCAGAATTATGAGAACTTATTATCGTTAACTTTGAATTTCTATCTTTTTTTCTACTTTTTTTTTTTTGTTTAATTGTGAATTTAATCATATAAATTTTATTTAAACAAATACGTTTATTATTGTTATTAAACATTTAGGAAGTACATTCGGTCAACTACCACCCTTACAACAGCAAGCTTCAAGACGTTTAAATCAATTGGTTGGTGGCAAAGATACAATTTGTCGTAAGCATAATCAGAATCGTGAACCAAAGTGTAACTTCACTATAACAACATTGTCGCGAACAAATAAGGCGGTAAATGATACTAAGAAGTTTACAATACCACGCAATAGTGTGTTCATAGCTGTTAATGATTGTTGGGCAACTAAAGATCCGGATTCGAGTAAAGGAGTGGTGGGTAGTGGTGAAAAACCGGTAGGTGGAGTAAGCAGTGGCCTAGGAACAGCAGATACTAGTAGTATTGTTGGCTGCGGCGATGAAAAGAGAAGACATCGGCAGCCCGTTATAAAGGCTGAATCTCTGCCTCAATATTGTGATAAAAGTGATAGTATCGAACGAAAATCTATTCAGAGACGCAGTTCAAATGAAAGCGCTAGTATAGGCGGTGTCATAAGCGGTGGAATATGTTATGCAACATTTAGTAAAGGAATGTATAAACCACAGCATATATATGAGAATGATTGTGTTATACAGAGAGCACCAGCAACACAATCAGGTCGTAACTGCACTCCCTCAACAGCAACAACAAAACCTTCTACGCCTATGTCAGTGCAATGTGTAGGTTTATCGGATGATAAAATCAGCAATGGACCTGTATCTGTTAATACCAGCACTACCAATCATCCGTTGTATGCTGTTGTTAATAAAAACAACAAATCGAAAAATAAACAATCTAACGAATTGATTTCTGCATCAGCTGCACTGTTAAAACAAACTGCAACGGATTGTACGCCAACGAATAATCTATTGTTAAACAATAACAACAATTCTAGCAATAGTAATAGTAACAACAATATTAAATTAAAAACAAGTAACCATCCTTCTAGTACTTCAGACAACACGTCCGATATCATGGGTAATATGTTACAAACCGAATCAACCTTTATTGAGGGTAATAGTGGTGATCATCATCACCACCATCATCAGCAACAGCCACAACTACAACAACAACTTCATTATTTGCATCAGGATTTATCAGCCAACAAGAATATTTCATCAACTCAAACATTCGATCCAATGATAACAACAACATCTATAACAGCTGATATGAGAAGTGATAACAATGCAGAACATTCCATATATGCCAAAGTATGGAAAGGTCCACGCAAAACCAGTGAATCCAAAATGTATGACAAAAAAAAATAATACTAAACAAAACTTATAATTTTATTATCTCCTTGTTTTATTATTAACTTTTGTTTTGAAAAATTTTACTTGATTTTCTTGGAATAAAATATTAACTTTTACTAAAAATTAAACCGCATACAAATCAATTAATACTTATTTATTTGTTTTCGTTGATTTCAATTTTTTATTATTATTATTTATTATTAATTATTATTATTATTAATTATCCTTAACATTAAAAATATTTGTCATATTTCATGATTTATGTAATCGATTGTATTGATTTATTACAGATCAAATGCTCCATCGTCTTCGTCAAATCGTATTGGTGATATAAGTGGATCTGCGGCCAGTACACGAACTGACAATAATTCAATTCCAAATTCGCGTAGAATGTGGACTTGTACAAACTGTTCCTATGCATATAATCGTATGTGGACTGAACGTTGCGAAATTTGTGAAAATCTACGTACTCAACCCTCATTAACACAACCCAATTTAATAACTGTTACCAAAACAGATTCCGCAATAATGACTGGTATGTTTTCATATTGAATTTAAAAAGTATGAATATAAATATTTACACAATATTTATTCAATTATCTACATTAACACTCAGAGATGAGTATGAGCCATTGTGCTCATTTTAAGGAAAAGTAATTTGGTTGGAAAATGATTTTACTACCATTTACAAATATTTCTATAACTCCAACAAATATTAAATGTATCTGAGTTAAATGTTATCATATTTTATTTTTAATTTATACTCAAAATCAGATCGGAACATGACTGATTAAATTATGTCAACATAGTTACAAATACTTTGCAGACAATTCTGTTATGTTCCAAGTTCGTTTTTATTTCTATAAAGTACAGTTCTTAATTTTTCTAAATAAGAAACCTATCAAACATTTTATTGGTACCAAATTTTCTATGGGATGAAGGAAACTCCTACGTAGTTTTAATTCCTTAATTCAAAATAATAGTTTTTATAATAACAATAATCAAATATTATTGTCTTATTTATATCTGAATGATTTTACCAAAATATATTATGATCGGTCCAAAGTTTCCCAAGAGTCCTACGTAGGGTCCCTTTAGCAAACCGGTTTAAAGTTCATAATTACCTTAAAAATAGTTTCCATTGTGTAAATCGACGTGAACGTGTTTTATATAAATATTAATGATTTTAACAAATTGTATTATGATCGGTCTATAATGGCCTTTAAGACAATTAAGCTTTTAATCCCTATTTTTCACATAGTAGAACAAATCGAACAAAATTGTTAAAAATATTTAATAATTTTAGTTCGCACCTCAAATACGAAGGTTAAAAGTTTTAATGAAAATCGTGTTTTTGATCTCACTCCTTAATTATCATTTTTATCATCTAATTCAGGAAAAAGATGTTTAATAGTATCTGATTAACATTTTTGTCTATTCTTGCAAAGTTTTTATGTACTCCAATTTAAATATGTTCTCTGAATATAAAGATTTCAAATTTCTCATTCATTTTAAACAAAGGCAGCATCTCAAAACTACAAAGCTCAACTTAAAGTCTTATCAATTTTGGCTTTTTGACCAATTTTGAGGTATTTAACTAAATTTCAATGCAAATTTGACATGGCAAAGGAATTATTATTTTTTCTCACTTCTACAACTTTTACAGAAGTCATATCTGTTGACACATCGACTGATATGTACTTTGTTATCCAATTCATTCGCAATATTTCCGTGATTATTAGAATGTCCCCTTACGCAGAAACCAAAGTTAAATCAATAAATTTAATTTTTTAAATAGAATAATTGATAAAACGCTATAAAATCCGAAAGGAGACGAATTTAAAACGTTTGAAAAATTTGTCCATGAAATGAAATGAAATGAAATATTTCGATTGGAGGAATTCGTTCTTTGAGATTTTTCAAAATTGACCAGAATTATATTCCTATAAAACTGTTTTTTATCGCACTTAATTTTATAATTGTTTTGTTTATAGAAAATATACAAAGATCTGTGGATACTTGGACTTGTAAGAAATGTACGCTGGTTAACTCAAGCAAAGATCATGCTTGTATTGTATGTGGTGGTTCTAAATTGAAGAGTATATCATCTGTCGAAGATATGACACTGCGTAAGGGAGAATTTTGGACTTGCTCACAATGTACTTTGAAGAATTCATTAGCGTTTGGTGTGTGTAGTGCTTGTAAAGCTGTTAGAACGCTGCCGCTTGAAAATGATAGAGACCGTATTGTTGTGCCAATACCAGAAGGTAAGACACATACATCGTTAAAAACGATCAATCAACTAACATTTGATTATTTTGATCTTGAATGTTTCAGAACTGCATCGTAGTATGAATCATGGTGGCGGTGGTGGCGGTAGTGGTGGTAGTGGTGGTGGCGGTAATAATGTTTTTATTTCAGATGCCATTTCTCCGTCGTCTGCTCAACAGCGATTAACACCAGCTAGTGTTACTCCAACCACAAATCTTCAACTTCCGCCAATTAGGACATCACGAAGTCCCTCGCCGCGACAAAATCGTTCAGCTTCCGGAGCCATTCCTAAACGGCATAGTACGGGTGGAGGATCTGGTATTGTGTCACGCAATCCAACGCCTATTGCCACAGCCGCGGGCAGCAATGGCAGTGTTAGCAGTAGTAGCAATAGTAGTCAGCAGCTTAATCGACATAGTTCTAGTGGAAGTTCTGTAAAAACCTGGCAATGTCCAGCGTGTACTTATGAAAATTGCTCCGCCTCAGTGGTTTGCGAAATGTGTTCGAGTCCCAGAGGTTTAGTTAATAATATTACCAAGATGGCTCTGCTGCATAAAACTAATAGACATTCTGCTGAACTGCAACAGGAAAGTAAGTTAATGGAAAACCTTCGACGAATAGAAGAAGCTGAAGCACTTCACAAGTGGGAAAATATAATACAATACTGCCGAGACAATAACGAACTTTTTGTAGATGACTCGTTTCCTCCCGCACCAAAAAGTCTTTATTATAATCCCCAACAAAGTATGGCTGAAGGAAATCCAGTAGTACAATGGCGTAGACCTCATGAAATCAATTGTGATGGTGGTGCTTTCCCTCCTTGGGCAGTATTTCGAACACCATTACCTTCGGATATCTGTCAAGGAGTTTTAGGAAATTGTTGGCTTCTTAGCGCTCTGGCTGTGTTGGCGGAACGTGAAGATCTTGTAAGAGAAGTTTTAGTAACAAAAGAAATATGTCCCCAAGGAGCTTATCAAGTGCGTCTGTGTAA
The DNA here is from genome assembly GCA_004302925.2 of Cochliomyia hominivorax. NCBI lineage: Eukaryota > Metazoa > Arthropoda > Insecta > Diptera > Calliphoridae > Cochliomyia > Cochliomyia hominivorax. The sequence goes on along the minus strand of PYHX02000495.1, from coordinate 74,278,072 downwards.
AGATGGTAAATGGACAACGGTGCTAGTGGATGATCTTTTGCCATGTGATAAACGCGGTCATCTAGTGTACTCTCAAGCTAAACGCAAACAACTCTGGGTGCCACTCATAGAAAAGGCTGTTGCAAAAATTCACGGATGCTATGAAGCTTTAGTTTCCGGTCGGGCTATTGAAGGTTTGGCTACACTAACAGGAGCTCCTTGTGAAAGCATACCTCTTCAAGCCAGTTCTCTACCAATGCCCAGTGAAGATGAGTTAGATAAAGATCTTATTTGGGCTCAATTACTGAGTTCACGTGGTGTACGCTTTCTCATGGGTGCTAGTTGCGGTGGAGGTAATATGAAAGTAGATGAGGATGAATATCATCGTAAAGGTCTAAGGCCACGACATGCCTATTCAGTTCTCGATGTTAAAGACATACATGGACACCGATTGTTGAAACTGCGAAATCCATGGGGTCATTTTTCATGGCGAGGTGACTGGTCAGATGATTCTGACTTATGGACGGACGAACTGCGAGAATCTTTAATGCCACATGGGGCATCTGAAGGTGTTTTTTGGATTTCATTTGAAGACGTTTTAAATTATTTTGACTGTATTGATATTTGTAAAGTACGTTCAGGGTGGAATGAAGTACGATTGAAGGTAAATAATTTTCAATTTTCCCCTAACTAGATAGATTCCCTAGATAACTAATTAATTAATCTTTAATGTGCAGGGAACCCTACAACCACTGTGTTCAATGTCGTGTGTTTTGTTAACGGTTTTGGAACCCACTGAAGCAGAGTTCACACTTTTCCAAGAGGGCCAAAGGAACTCGGAAAAATCGCAACGTTCCCAACTGGATTTATGTGTGGTTATATTTCGTACACGTTCTCCAGCTTCACCCGAAATCGGACGTTTGGTAGAACACAGTAAGCGCCAGGTAATTTAGGATATAAACAATTAATTTATTTGCAAATTTAATAATTTGGGAAATAAAAATATATTTAGGTTCGAGGATTCGTTGGTTGTCATAAAATGTTGGAGCGTGACATTTATCTATTAGTTTGTTTGGCATTTAATCATTGGCATACTGGACTTGAAGATCCCCATCAGTATCCTCGCTGTATTCTGGCCATACATAGTTCTAAGCGTTTATTGGTAGAACAAATTACACCTCCTCCACATCTCTTGGCTGATGCCATAATCAGTTTAACTTTAACGAAAGGACAACGCCATGAAGGCAGAGAGGGAATGACAGCATACTATTTAACAAAGGTAAAAAATTTAGTCCATTAACATATTTGCAATTGCTTACATTTGTTTTTTTTTTTTTTCATAATTCTAGGGTTGGGCAGGACTTGTTGTTATGGTCGAAAATCGTCATGAAAATAAATGGATACATGTCAAATGTGATTGTCAAGAAAGTTACAATGTTGTCTCCACCAGAGGTGAATTGAAAACAGTTGATTCTGTTCCTCCACTTCAGAGGTAATTGAGTATAATTAAATACGAATAAACAAATTTTAAAACATTTATTTCTTTCCCGTTTTCGTTTATTGCCACTATAGACAAGTTATAATTGTTCTCACACAATTAGAGGGAAGTGGTGGTTTTAGTATTGCCCACCGTCTTACTCATCGCCTGGCAAATTCTCGTGGTCTTCATGATTGGGGCCCTCCAGGTGCCACACATTGTCCGCCAATTGAAAGTGTACATGGCTTACATGCACCACGTTTAATAACATAAACGCCGAAAATTCCAAACCTAAACATATTTTACCATCACCAAACATTCTAGTCGTCGTTGGAATCTTCATTATTAATTAATTAATTAATTAATTATTTAATTAATAAACACACCGCCACATAAACACAACAACTCATCACAACACAACACATACATACACATATTTATACAAAATTTAATATTTAAATACATTTTCCAAAGACAAAAACAAAAAAACAAAAACAACAACATAAAATCTGAACTTAGTGTACGTATTTGATTATAATTGTAGGTATATACTCTATGATATTATTATGTATTATGATTATTATTTAACAAAAAAAGATGTTTTTATTTATTTTTATTCAAAAAGAATGTAAGTACATTATGTTAAGTGCATATTTAAAACGTAATAAAGTAATAAATACGAAATAAAAGTAAAAAATATATAAATTATATTGTTTAAAAAATAAACATACACTTTTGCATTTATTTATTTATTTATTTATTTATTTATTTATTTATTTATCTTCTTTTAGAAACACACAATGTAAAAACGAAAAATCTATACTGGTTATTATGCGGTTGTTAAATCTCAATTCTTGTACTCATGTAGGCTAATCAGGCAATAACATTACAACGACTGGTAATTCAAATTGCATAATTATTTCGCAATAGAATGGTATCATTGGGTATGCCCGCCACCTGTAGAGGCATTCGAAAAGTGTAAAAGTCTTCTGCCACTGTCGACTCATCAAGAGCTGTATACTGCTTCCTGTAACTCAGTTAAGTAGAACCTACAGGGCAAATAAACGGTTGAACTCCCCATCCCATCAATCGTAGATAGATAGATAGATAGATAGATAGATAGATAGATAGATAGATAGATAGATAGATAGATAGATAGATAGATAGATAGATAGATAGAGAGATAGATAGATAGGTAGATAATTAGAATCGAAGGCATATAGGTAACATCTCCTTTCAATTCCCAACCAGCACTTAATTCACATAGTGATCCCTAAAGGCCTTCAGCGCTGCCTAACTGTCGACATAGATGTTAAAAGTTATTCATTTATTTCATAGCCAGCTGTTATCCTAGAATGTCGGCCAGAAATACGCTACACTCATCCGGAATCCCATATGAGCTTCTTATTATGCCTTCTCATGAAGATTTCGTGTCAGTGCCCATCTTTATTTTAGTCCCGTTTGCGAAGATAAAACATCCAGCTGATATGCTAATCGCCCCCAAATCAGTTGTAGTTTCCCAGATTGATGATATTCGGAATATTTCGGAAATAAATTTTAGTATCTTTTAGTGTCCATCCATGTTCACCGAGTTCCAATTTCCCGAAAATCTTTGAGTGACCGTACACGGTATTCAACTTCATCCCAATCCCCTTTAGTAATACCCTCTTTGCTGACGCTCCCAACAATAAGGAGTAGGGCAAGAATTACATCAAGGACCGCCTAAGATGTGCTCTGTTATGCCTAAACATATAATAAAAACATATCTCTGCACTCTAAACAGAAGATACCTTCTACTGCGAATCTCCATTGCCTCCCACCAAACAGAACACCCATAGGAAAGTACCAATCTTACTACCGTTTACAACTTTTGACTTAAATTTCCAGCTCTTACCAATAGAGTTTCTGCTAGAATATCTCTTCCTCTTTCAGGTAAACTGGTTATACAGGAAGATGCCCAGATACTCCAGTTCCAGCGCTTCAAAAATTGGAGGTCTGTAACCCACAAGCTTATACATCCTGGGGAAAAGGATCAATTCTGTCTTTGATAAATTTTCTTCCAATCGCTTATTAAGCCCATATAGACAGATCATCAATTGCCGATTGCATGACGTCACTGATCGTGGGCAGAAACTTCCCGGTGACCAGTTTCACAACATCATCCGCGTAAGCCACGATTTTTCGTCCTCTCGCCATTTCACCAATGCTACGGTATAAATTTATTCCCCTATAAAATATGGGACGTATTCCTCGACTTCGATCTGACGATTTCCTATGGAAGTTTTTCTACCGAACCTTGGACCATTAAACATTTCTCGAATTCAAGCTAAATCTTTCTTTTCCTCAGAATTTAGTCACCAGCCGGTACAACATTTTCTATAGTCATCATCATGACGAACAATGAATGCTGACGGTGATTTTCGTGTTGTTGTCTTCCATAAATGTATCTTTCAGTATTATTCGCCTATTGTAGTGATCGACTATGTCCCATAGTCTCGAATTGGTATTGAAACCGCCACATTTCAAAAAAGGTTTAGTCATGAAAAATTATTCCCGTAATTTTCACGGGAAATTAATTTTTTTACGTTCCGGGACATTTTCGGGAAGTAATTTAAGTGATTGTAGTATATTAAATCCGTGAGTAACTCCAGAAGAAATCATCTAAAAATTCAATGAAACCTGGTCAAATTGTTTATTATTGTTCTAAGCAGTTTCCTACTTAAAACCTGCTATACCGCTCCTATAGCAAAAAAGTAAAAAAAGATATCGGAGACAGAATTCAGCCACACTACATGATCATCCCAAAACTTATCAAAATCTGATTAATTGAATAGTGTGTAAAGAAAGAACACACTATTTCAAATACATTTATTTTTATCCATCACAAAAATATGATTATACTGGGACCAATGCAGGGAACACTTTCGGAATATGGTTTTAAGCATGTAAAACTCTTAAATATGGTAAAATTCTATTTAAATTCCGCACAATTATTTTTCTTACTATTTTAAATATATGTAATTAATTTAACGGTTATCGGTTCATATTTGGTTATAAATCCGATATTAAGAACCACTCCAGAATTGGGCTTTAGCTTAAATAATTCTTTAATATGGAACAATTCTATCCGAAATTCAGCATATTGTTTTTATATTGTCCTTGATATAATAATTTTATAGGACTATAGATCAGAGCAGATAAAACTTAATTATTAGTATTTTAATGGAATTCGGCTAAAATAACTTTGGACATGGCGTAAATAAATGTGGTGAATTTTAAAAACATCAATAGCTTCCATATGAGAAATCAATTCCGAAATAACAGTTTCAAATTAGGTCTAATATGAAGAATAAAGTTCGGTGTTCATAAAAACACTTAAAATTTAACTTAATTGGAGATGTTTAAGATTCGGTAGAGCCGAATTAAGGATTTCTTCTTTAATTTAAGTGTTTTTTCATTAGAAAAGTATTAAAACATTAGAATATATAATACACTAATTAATTCGTTGGGTTAAAAAAATACCACAGGGTGTCGGAATGTTATGCGTTTGTACACAAGTTTGTAACGGTCAGAAAAATATTGCCAAGTATACAGTTCGACTCAAAATTATCTTCTGAGTCAATTTAACTATGTGCGTCCGTTTCGCTGATTGTGATCAAAATGATGGTTCTATTATTTTATCTAGCCTCCCCCGGAATGGAGTTTTATGCCCGAAGTAAAAAATTAATTTTCTGTCCATAATTTCCTATAGTTCCAATATGATCCACAGTGGTCCCAAAATCGTTTTTAAAAAATTTCACATTCTTGATGTGATTTCCAAATTATTTGGAGAACATGTTTCTAGAGGTTCCTGAGATCGGAAACTGGATCTCTAAAGCTGGCCGTATCGGGTACGATTTTTTTAAATCGCAAAAATTGTATTTATATTTTGAATTGAAAAAGTTAACAGGCATATAGTCCTTATAATTCTTTATAAAATATACGCTTACGTGTTTATATACTTTCAGATATATTTAGACCAAAGTAAAATGTTGCTTGGAGCACTCTATTTGGATCCAATTTTTTTTAGTATTATATAGGAATTATATACCTACGTGGATTCAATGAATGGTTACATTATTTTAAAATAGGAATTAAAAAAATTTTAAGTTTCATCCTGATTTTTTGCAAAAAGGTGTTCATATTTTTCAGTTTAAAATCAATTATTTTCCTCTGGTCTATTATATTTTCGTTCTTAATTTTGAAACAAATTTCTAACGTATATGCATGCAAAGTAAATCCTAGGGCTAATCCTATCGTAATATCGCTTTTCAAAAAATGTTCTTTAATTCTTTGAGAAGAGCTAAAATTGTCAAAAAAAATTACCTTGATTATATAGCTACATATATCAGCTATTCACTCTAAAAATCTGTAATAGGCCAAACCTCTAATAATGAAAAACTGGAAAAAATCTTTGGCAAGGAATATAGAAATCGTTATGAAATAATATGGATTATCTAAAAAACATTAAGTCAAGTTTTTAACTTGTTTTTCATCTTTGTAACAATAGAGATGCTTATAGTTTTGTACTACCGAAATCTAATAATTTTAGTTATTTTTTAGTTATTTTTTTAATAATTCGGTTATTTCATGTTATATTTCCAACTCGGCCTTGATGTAAGCATCAGTTGCAGATTTGTAGAATTGAAATATCCCTGGACAAGAGCATTGTTATCGATGGTCTTTTTACCATTGCCAGTTCTATCATCTTAATTTAATGTTTCTGTTGAACTTTCCTTGTTACTTCCATTCTATCCCAGCACGGACAAAATCGAACATCTGGCGTAGTGACGCCGTATAAGTACTAGACTTAGTCATTCAACCACCCGTGCCATAAGTCTTAGAGAACATATGTTAGCTATCACTTTTTTATACATAAATTGGTCATACAGCATCGGTTAATCCAGTATCAATCAGGATTTCAGGATGAGATGTAATCTACATCCTACAGTATTGTCCTATTGAGCCGTCATTTAATCATTACCAGACTAAAATTGTAATGACTAAATGACGGCTCAACACGGCTCTATCCACAAATTAGGGACGTCAAATGGAAGTAAAATAGGAAGTACTTACTACTTAAAAAGAAAGATTCAAAGGTTTGGGACATTTCGGTAATTGTAAGGACAAATTCGATAAGGAAAACGATCCAATGTGATATTCCACAATCAGAATTATATACAATACTATATCCCATGAAGAAAGACTTCAATCAAAACCATCCATGGGCTAGTTAAAGTTGGTTGGGAGACGGCATTGATGTTTATGTTCTTCCTATATTTTTTTTTTTTAGAAAAACTATAGTGCTCTTTTAAAAAGAAAATTGTGTTTAATTACAAATAAAATTTCTTCAAAATTATGATTTTAAAAGTATGATTGTTTTCTTAACCATATTGTAACACAGTCATGATGGTTTCATTGAACATTTTTTCATAATTTTATAAACAGTTATTTTATAATTAAAATTATATATTTGACAAACTGTATGTCAAGTAACGGTATTTTAACATTTTTGTAATTTATATAATTGTACTTGAAACAAATGTTCTTTTGGTATATTTTCTTATTCTTTCATTGATAAATTCACAGTAAAACATTAATTCGATTATTAATTTATCGTTTAAAAGTAAAACTATTTGATTTAATTGATATTGAAGTTTGCATAGTGAAATTTCATAAAGAAATAACTGAGAAAAATAATGTTGCCAGTAAGAAACTTCAATTGTTTATCTTCTCTCTTCTTTTGTACGTTTATTTCGATCTGGCAATTCTATAACGTGCCGCATGCAGTAACCGCTTTCAAAATGGGATAACCGGTAGTTTATTAAGAAAATAGTCTGATTTTCTCAAACGTTGTGTAGCTGTATAAAAAAAGGAATATAATTTTTATTTTTTCGTTTTCATAATTCCTTAGTAATAAATAAAAAAATAATTCCAATTATCAATATATTTACGTGAGACAGATGGATGTTATGAAGGAATAATTTGAAAGCCACTACCGACGTACATATACAGTTAAAATTGCAAATTTGAGGTGCTCTTTCCCGTCAAAGTAGTAGTGAAGTGTTAGAACACACAAGGTTGACACTTGGCACGCCGTCCATCGGCTTTTCTAAATAAGCAAAGTGGAAAAGTTATTTATTGTCTTTAGTGCAGATAAACTAAAGTATTTTAAAGATTTTGTAGTTTCAGTTTGTACTTAAATTGTAACAACAAAAATAATGTCATATCCACCACGCCCACCAATGCCACCATACATGAATCCCTCCATACCACCGCCTCACGTAAGTATCAATCATTTATTCTCCATAGTTGGATCTTGATAAAAAATTTAATATGTTTACACATAGATGATGGGACCGATGGGTAATCCACCACCACACTCGAGAGTATATAGAAATTCAGCTACTATCAGTTCCCAACCTACGGTATATCAAAGACAACCAGATCCAGTACCACAATTCAAAGGACCTATCATTACCGTATTCGTTGGTAAATACACAAAATGATTATTCATAATTATAACATTTTGATATACAAAATAAATATGATTTGCATAAAATTTTTAATTTTTAAGGAAACATCAGTGAACGAGTTCCCGAAATCTTGATAACACGTATATTATCTACTTGTGGGCAGGTAGTCAATTGGAAACGAGTTTCAACATTTGGTTTTTGTGAATACGAGTAAGTTTAATGTTCTTTTTTCGAAATTCAAAAATTAATTTGATTAATTTTAATCCAATAGTGGACCCACTGCCGGAATGCGAGCTGTTCGCTTATTGAGTGAAATTGAATTAGATGGCAAAACGTTAGTAGCCAAAGTTGATGCTAAGAATAAACTTCTTTTAGACAACTTCAAAGAAGAGGAACGTAAAAATGGTGGAACTGATATGCCGGACGAGAAAATTGACGATGAGGAGGCATTACATCAAATGCGTCGTATTATTGATGAGCATAAGCATGAAATGGATGAATTTGATCCCAATGCCCGTACAGATTTGTATGGTGTCCGTGGTGTAAAAAATAAACCCACACGTACTGATGAAATTAAAGTTCCCAAAGTTTTGCACGAAACAAATTTGGAAGAGGAAAAACGTAACTTGATTAGCAGTGAAATTGGCAAATTCCGTAAACGAGCAGAAGCAGATGAACACCGAAAGGAGAAAGAAAAAGAACGTGAGAAAGAAAAGGAGCGGGATAAAGAACAACAAAAAGAAAAAACACGAGAAAGGGAAAAGGATAAAGAAAGGAAAAAACGGAGTGGAAGTATAAATGAACAGGATTGGGATGCCGAACAACAAGCAATAGGTGGCGATGGTACTTCAGTGTTGGCTGCCAGTAAAAAGGATCGTGTAGTTGACATTTCATCTCCAATCAAAAAAGATAAAGAACGTGAGAGTAGCTCTAAAGATTCACGCCGCAAACGTAGTCGTTCTCGTTCAAAAGATCGAGATCGTGAGTACAGGGAAAGAGAACGTGAGCGTGAAAGGGAACGAGAGAGAGAAAGAGAGCAACGAGAAAAAGAACGTGAACGCGAAAGGGAGAGAGAAAGAGAACGTGAAAGGGAACGAGAAAGGGAACGTGAAAGAGAACGAGAGCGGGAAAGGGAGAGGGAACGTGACAGAGAACGAGAAAGGTAAGTTCTTTCACAGATTTCCACTAAAAATTACAATTTTTGCAAATAGATAATTAAAATTTAAATATTGTTTCTTTTTTAATAAATAATTATGCCGAAGCTCCTAATATAATTATATCCCATGATAAATTCCATATATAATAAAGTTTTTTAATAATTCCTTACAGGGAACGCGAAGAAAAGGTAGTGAAAAACGTGAGAGATGTGCAACGTGAAAAAGAAATGGAAGAAGAATTACGGGAGCGTAAGAAAGCGGAAAAGAAAGCTCGTGAGAAAGAAGAAGCTTATCAAGAACGTTTACTAAATTGGGAACAAAGAGAGAAACGTAAAGGCAAAGAATATGAAAAGGCAAGATATTGATAACAATTTTACTAAATTATTTTCTAAATATTTGCCTTTCTAAATTTTAGATACGTTTAAAAGAAAAACTTAAACAAGATGAACGTGAAAAGGAAGCAAAACGCCTTAAAGAGTTCCTAGAAGATTACGACGATGAAAGAGACGATGTCAAATACTACAAGTAAGTTTTACTTCACTTTATCCAGAGTTAAAATCATTAAATATATATATATATATATATATATATATATATATATATATATATATATATATATATATATATATATATATATATATATATATATATATATATATATATATATATATATATATATATATATATATATATATATATATATGATTGCAAACAAAATAGGGGTCGTGAACTTCAACGAAGACTGGCGGAAAGAGTACGTGAGGCAGACTTGGATGCTAAAGATCGAAATAAGGAACAAGAGGAGTTGGAAGAATTGAAAAATAAGATATTTAGCGGTGAATTTGAAAATCCTTCACAAGAATATGAACGGGCCAAAAAAGAACATGAAAAATTATACAGACCTGACATAATCATTGATGTTAACTTAGAAAACTTGCAACGAAAGGAGAGGGAACAAGAACGTGTCAGGGATAAACACAATGTCCATATGTCTTCGGAAAAACGTTCAAATTTAAATGATGTCTACCATAGAAGTGATGAAGTAAGTGCTGTGCCCAGTGGTGCTGGTAATATAAGTGTTACTGTGCGACCGCTTTCCAAGGCCGGTTCGGTTGATTCTTCATCAAATGATGATGCTGGCTCCCGACATGAGACTATGTCTAATGTTAGCAGTCGATATAGCCGTCAGGATTCAGAGTCTCGTGATTTTACAAGTGCTCCCGATATAGAATCCATGTCACCTGCAACACCTCAAGCGTTCGCTACACATTCTCATAATAACGATTCCGCCTCAACACCGCCCATGATGCCTACCGTTGGTATAAGTCTTAATTTGGGTGCCAATGCCAAGAAAAAGAGAATTGAATCTACCGCCGGCGTGTTTAGCAATGATGATGACAACGATGACCTTTCTAATCCAAAAAAACGAAAATTAGTACCTTTAGGTATGTACAGAAGATTATTAGATTTAAACTAAATAATAATTTTTTTGTTTTATTATGGAACAGACTATGAAGACAATCAGACTAAACAGGGCTCACATTCGTCTAGCACGCACACTAATGAAAATAGACACGACACACCTGGAAGCGGAGGTAACGGAATTGGTGGCATTGGTTCGGGCAGTGGATCGTCTGCAGCAAGTGGTGGCGCTGGAAAGGGGGGAAATGCAACAACAAAAAAACATGGTAAGAATGATACTTCTGCTGCAGCTGCTTGTAATACAGATGCAGCAAATAGCAAAAAGGATGATAGTAGTGGTACAAAGGTACATGATGAAAAACGACGCCACATAAAAAGCATTATTGACAGGATACCCACACAAAAGGAGGATCTCTTCAACTACAAACTCGATCGTAATGAAATTGACAACAATCTTATGGAGCGCAAAATACGCCCTTGGATAAATAAGAAGATAATTGAATACATTGGTGAACCCGAGCCAACACTGGTCGACTTTATATGCTCGAAAGTTTTAGCAGGCAGTTCACCTCAAAGTATTCTGGACGATGTTCAGATGGTAAGAACAAAACTATTTATTGTTCATTAACTATTAACTAATTTTGCATTAACTTTATTATCATTTTTAGGTTCTTGATGAAGAAGCCGAAGTATTTGTTGTCAAAATGTGGAGACTACTCATCTACGAAGTGGATGCTAAAAAGATTGGTTTAGGTAAATAATTTCTAATTTTAATGCAATTCATTTTTTGTGTGTATTAACAAAATTACATATTTGCAAATAATAATTATAGTAATCATATAGAAAAACAAAATGAAACAAAAGAAAAATTATAAACCAATTAATATAACAATTACGCATACATTTTATCTGACGGTAATACACAAATACACCATCATCTATCTGTCTGTCAATCAATTAGAATGACCAAACGATCGGCCGACCGGTAGACATTCAAACAGATATGATTTTTTTTCTTTAAATCATTTCGATCTGCTGTAGCTCTTGTAGCAGCTACAAAGACTTATTAATAAATTACGAAAAAAGAGAAAAATATTTTACTTGAATAAATCTCTAAAGATTTTCACTATTTAAATGAACATCAAAAAAAAAAAAAAAAAAAGAATTGTGTTTTTCATTTCTAATAATTTATCAAAGCTTTTATAACTACAAATATCATGGTAAGATTGCAAACAATAAAATGAAAGTTGGGTTTTCTTTTTTATGTTTTATTTAGGTTTTTTAAACCTACAGATTTTTTTATTAATTTCTAATTATTTGCCTTAACAAATTGCTGGTACACAAATATTTACTAAACAATATGATTTAAGAGAAAACAAATTAAAAAAAGAACAGATATTGTTTATTCTGAATACCATGTTACAAGTTGATGATTAAAATGTATGAATGGAATTAATCAACATCTACAACTGGATTCATCTGCAACGTTATCATCTTCATTCACATTCACCGTATTTCCATTGCTAGGACTTTCATAATATTTCGATGATATAATCTGAAACAAAAAGAAAAATGTTCTTAGTTTATTCAAATATATAAATGGTTAGCTAGATCGTTTTGATGGTAACTTTTCCAAGAAAAAAAAATATTAAATCATTTCATTACTTCCAATCACGTGAAATCTCTTAGTGTGTTTTTTTTTCAAATTCATAATGAGAATCTTGATCGATAGTAAAAAAAACTCAAATAGGAAGTAATTCCACTTTTGAAATTTGTAGTAGGAAAATTTGATTTAAAGGTGGAATATTGTAGCAAATATTCGATGATATGTTTACTTAAAACAACACGAATACATTATAAAAGTTATGTACACAAATGTCCTCAATTCACCTTATACATGATGAAACAAATATCCTTCCAATATAGAAACAAATGAAATGATAAGTAAGCAGTTCCTTCTAGGATGTCATAGGAGAAACCATCCTAACTTCAATATGACACAATTGGAACTACCGCCGATGCAAGTAAGAAAGGATATCGTATACACGAACATAGCATACATAGATATGTGCAAGATCCTTTGGATCAAAATTCGTATATGACTGTCTCGAACGACATTCACAGAGACGCCTCAAATTCCACGGTTTCAAGTTTTCGTATGAATGTGGTGTTTGGAGTTCGCCCACCGCTCATTGCAGACAATGAACGGATTTCGCCGCGATCAACAAGAGTAGTTCTGGCTCAACTGAGATCGAAATGGAGCAACAGGCTCAATGCCTTTTGGTCACGTATTGACCGTCCAAAACCTATGTCCTGACTGTGGTCAAGGACCACATGATACACGACATCTATTCAATTGCCAGTCCAATCCAAACTCACTCTGTCCTAAAAATCTATAGGCTAAACCAATCGAGGTTACCAGATCCCTTTGTCTGGAGTTGAACAACAACATGAACCAAAATTGATACATGTAATTATTTTTTCCAGCTGTTACAACAACAACATTGCCTTATGTTCATAAGGTCCTTATTCACATTGGACAAAAAAATCAAAATTTTGTAAATTTAATTAAAAATATTTAAACTATATTACTAAATGATATCTCAGTGCATAAATTGATTTTCTTGAGAATGACCTTATAATACAGAATATTTGCTACTGTTAAGGCACAGAAATATTTTACCTTCAGTCAAAATTTTATCTATGAATTAAAACTACATAAAATAAGTTTGACCCTACTTTTTTGCCAGAAGTGTATATCGCTGCCAGGTGAAAGAGCTTTATTTACTTTATGATACTTTCTATTTCTATTTAAACCGTTTGGATGACGATGAAGAAATATGTCGATCATTCCTTTTTTGCATTTTGTACAGTAAATAAAATCAAAAATCGATTCTCGATTTATCGATCAAGAATTTTTAATTCGTGTGCAAAATCTTTAGCTTAATTTTTTTTTTTTTTTTGTAAATTAAAATGGGTTTAAAATCCATTTCGCTAGAGGGCAAAATAAAATAGTAGACCCATCATTGCGACAATTGATCTCCATTTCGAAATGATCCAATGCAGGTCCGCATAAAAATTCTCAACTCAGCCACAGCTATTAACTTAAATTTTTTCTAATATTTTATACAAGTATTCTAGTATTAACTGGAATTAACTTTATTAAACATTTAGGAGAATGTGGACCGACGACAATAAAATTTAGATTTTAATGAATCATCTTCCGTTCGAAGATTAATATGGGAAACACTCAAATTATTGTGATCCAGTGTTAATTTTTTAAATTAAGTGAATAAAGGATCCAGCAGATTTCGTTCATTGTCATACAATATCAGAGAAATTAATGGTATCTCTGTGAATGCCATTCAAAACTGCTATCTACGAATATTGAACAAAAGGATCTTGCACATACTGAGTTCGTATATAGACATCTGAAGGCTCTTGGTACTTAAGGCTCTTGGAGCCACATAATTCATCATTAAGCCGCATATTTCATCATTTGTCGGCTATTGCTTGGAGGACCTCATTCCTAAAATACAATTTTAGGGGGATTGTAGTGCCATAAGCTGACGAGGTGAATATCAAAAGTAATCTCCTATTAATTTAGGTGTTTAAAAGACGGAATTTAGACTTCATCGATTATTTTGTCTAATCATGTCTGTACCTTCTTTGGCTAGGCTACTTGTAACAGATTGGTTGTATCCTGGTTGATACAACTGTGACAAAGTTCACAATATTTAACAGAGTATAACTTTGGTCGTTACAGAGCGAAGATCGAATTGTCATGGAATGAAAAATGATACGATTGGTAATGTGGGTTATAACATCTATTTCATATTACCAACTATTTACAAATTATCTTCGCTTAAAACTGATTTTTAACTACTTTTTATTAACACTCTATGACATAAGCAACAAAGTGTCTCGATTTAATTAAATTGTACGACCTTTTGAAATATACTTTGACTTAATGTAGTCAAACAGAAATTCTAGAATCTATTTAACAAAAATCTACTTACCTTTTCCACTATATCTCTAAATACATCGGCAACAAATTTATCATGTTTCGCTGATGTTTCCAAAAATAATGAACGATGTTTACGAGCAAATTTTAAACCTTCTTCACGACTGATAACACGTTCATTATCTATTTTATTACCAACAACAATGGTGGCTATATTTGGATTATCGCTATAGTTTTCCAATTCCGTAAACCATGCCTCCAATTTAACCAAAGATTCACGATTTGTAATGTCATAAACCAAAATGGCACCTAATGCTTTTCTGTAGAAACTGGGTGTTAAACTACGGAATCTTTCAGCACCGGCAGTATCCCATAATGCCAACTTGTAGTCAACACCATCTATATTCATTACCTTACTCTTAAAGTCCATTCCAATGGTGACATCGTAATTTTCGTCGAATTTATTTTCTACAAAACGTCGTATAAGACTAAAATATTTATAAATTAAATTAATAAAAAATCGTTTACATTCTTTACAATATTAATGTGGACCTGCTTATGTAGTATGTACAAAAAGTCATATAAAAATACATATTATGTACGAATGTGGGCCACATATACCCGATCAATAACAGATTCCATAGCATTTCACCAAATACGTAGTTTATGTTAATTTAAAACAACAATATTTAGTCATCATCACTAAAGACATTCAATGAATGGAATGAGTTTTGTTCTCTTTGTATTTGTGTTTGTTCAATTTTATTCTTTCTATTTATGTTCACATATTTTTTTAATATTTACAAAACTTATTTTTTTACCTGGATTTGCCCACTCCACTCTCACCAATTACTAATAGTTTTATAGCTTTATCACTTAACATTTTTCCTTTATTTTATTAATAATCTCTTTAAACATGTATTAAATTCACTTTTTTGTTTTATTTTTTATTTAATAAACTTTAATTTTTTTCGCAGTATTGTAAAATATTAAATGGGAGCAACAATAATATAGAAATAAATTGCTTCAACTTTTGAGTGATAATGTTGCCACAGAATCGAAAATTTTTGTGATATCAATTATCGAAAAAAATAACCAGAATAGAGGGAAAGTAATCATATAAGCAAACAATAGTTAACAGGGTGGCCGTATAATTTTTTTTTATAAATGTCAAATTTCTCTCAGTATATAACGGATATAACGGATGAACATAAACATAACTGAAAATATTCTTAGAGCATGAAAAACGTAAACATAACGCCCAAAATAAAATTAATGAAGCGATATTTGACATATTTTTCACACTCACTCACTGAAACATTTTTCTCGACATTCCCGTGATAGTCGGTTCTTCGTACCGAGCTGTCACCCCAACAACGGAAGAGGGAAAATGTATATATTTAATCTCGGAGCAGCACACTCCGGCTGTACCGCTCCGCTCATTACTATTCCGCGCCGCAATTGAGAAAAATTCTGGACCATGTTTCTGTTCAGTGCATTGCACCACATGTCGATACAGTTAAAGTGAAACTGCTGTTTGGGCTGGTGTAACCTCAGGACCTGTTCTGGACATCACCACCTCCTTCAACACAATCACCACAAGTGCAGCAACAACAATATCAACAGCAGCTACCTTATCAGTCGCCACTTACACCGGTGATTGCAGTCCGAACACCTGAGGTGATATCCATATTGGACACAAAACTGACGAGTAATTTTAAGTCTGCATAGTTGTAATCGATACAACATTCTCCGAAAAGAACGCACCAGGAGTAACGATGAAGATATCGCCTCCATACAGTGCTGTATAAAGCTTTATCTCTCGATTTGACATCCAGAGACCAATATCTTGAAGTTCATGCTATTGCTGTCTGATCGGAAAATGTAGGTATGCAGTAGCCAGCTACCGTCTGATATAACGACAATACTGGATGGCAACATCCAATTAGTCCTCGGGGACTTTAACAGTCGGTGTTAGAAATGATCAAAGAAGTGCGCTGTTAGCGGAACAGTTAACGAATCCACCTTCTACATGTTGATGACTTATGCGGTTGGTAAATAGTTATCTCAGTGAATTCCACTACTTCTTCACTGCACGAAACCTGAAACTTTCACCAGCGAAATCAACTGCGATTCGCCGATCAGTTATGAATTATGCTGTTCCAGTGTGGACACGATCGCTAAGTGAAACGCAATGGAAAAATATCCAAACTGAGATCGGGACCTCATGATACAACACATTTATTCAGCTGCCAGTCCAGTTCAACCTCAGATCTGAAAAATTAAGATCCAATTGAGATTCCTTGACTTGACTTGGAGTTGAACAATAAAATGAATCAAAATAATATATATTTATTTCTTCCAGCTGTTACAATAACAATATTTTTCTAGATTTAAATTTTTTATTGATAAATATTTTTAAAAATGAATACGTTTCCAAATTAAAACTCAAGAAACATTTTATAAGGGGTGAGATCGGAAAAGTTGCAAAATACATATTTGTTAATTAGCTTCCACTTCTTATTTTTTTATTTGATTGAAATTATTATTACAATTCACAAAAAATATGTTTTTTTATAGTTTTAATCACAGATTACTCAGTAGTGTCAAAGATGACAGTTTTTTCTTCTGTTTAGTTCGTGTGAAAAAGAAATTTCCACTCTCTCTTTTGGCCTTCTTCATTGTTAGCAGCATTTCTGTCAGGAATTATGTATATAATTCTGAGGCACTTGTTCATGAAAACTTGTAGTTTTTGTGTGATTGATTTTACACATGCTGAGCATTTGGAGCTTTGTCAGAATATTTATAATCATCTCCATATTGATTGTAGTCGTTCAAATGCCAATCCAGCTTTATTGTGCCTGTTGCTTACGTTATGAAGAACTGAAAGTTCAGCATCCTCGTTCATAGATCTGCTCATCCGTATTATCTTCTTGGGTACTCCTCTTTTCTCAATGCTTTCAAAAGGACAGTTCGTCTGAGGGAGTTGGCCATATGCCCAACTATATAGAATAAATCGATTTCATACATGTTGACATTCAAATAAGCAGTTCATTATTCCCGAGTCTTTGGATTGATGACCAAACTTATAACAATTGCTATCCAACTTTTTCTTAAAATATTTTTAGTTGCTGTAATAATTTCTTCTTTTTAACGCGATCATAAGTCTCGTCTCTTTAACTTCCTATTTTTTTATAAACCACCTACTGTGATGTCGGGTATAATTTTTGCTTTCAAAATCGATCAAAATTTTTAAACGATAACCGAAAATTAGTTGCTCAATTAATTTCTCAAGTTTTTTACTTGACAAAATGTAGCACGGATAGGACCTGGGGAAGGGGTACTCCCATACATAGCAAATATTATTTATAGCATATCTAAAGAATTATACAAACGAGAGTTGTGAAATTTGGTCTCAATCACTTTCTGGGGCGAATAGGACTAAGGAGAAGGGTGTACCCCATAGAAATCAAACACTTATTTTTTAATATCTAAAGAGCTGTAATAACGAGAGTCTTCAAATTTGGAGGCAATCACTTGAGGGAAATTTTTCAGCAGCACAGCGCATCGTGTTAAAGCTAGTAAATCTATTAAATAACGTAGAAATTATTTTAATGTTAACCCTCTGTAACTGACGTGATAGTCCAGCAGACAGCAATGTTTTTTTTTTTAATAAGATTTATTGTTCTGAATTCAAAAAAAAAAAAAAAATATCAGAATAAATAAAATCGATTTACAAAAAACGGAATTTGGAAGAAAAATCTTAGTGAAATGATCACATGTAAATCACATGAGTTACAGTGGGTTAAACTTTGGGATGAAAAAAATATTTACATAAAATTTATTAAATATATATTTAATCATTTAATTATTATTTTATAATGTATAATATTTATTTAAAATATAGATTTAGAATGTCATTTAGACAATTAATATTCTAATCGACGAATTATTAATAAATAATTATATTTTAATGGTTCCTGAAAAGTATAGGAAAGAAGTTTAAGTATCCGCTATGGTACCTGTATTACATGCTAAACTTTAAATATGTTTTCCTTTTCCATGACAGAAGACTGGAATTGCAAAATAGTGAGTAAAATTTATATAATATTGCCTAAAATATATTTGTTCGTTCTAGTTCGTAAGAAAAACTCAGTACTTTCATTTTGGAATAAAGCTGACAATTAACTTGTATTTATTTTTATGAAAATAGTTATCTACATTTTAGTTATGCCCGAGACAACGAAAACGCCAAATGCTAAATTATGCGAGGGTCGATCTATTGTTTCTCATAGGTTCTGTACAAGTCCCCATCCTAATATATATCTAAAAAGTACCTTCGCATTTTAATAATAATTGATCAAAATTAGATAAATAAATTTCACATAAATAACTTACTTAATTCTTAAGAATAAAACAGAAAATCAAATTATACAAACATTGTGGTGTAGGATTTTACATAGTCGGGCTTGACCGACTTCTTTCTTGTTTAAAATATATCGATGATCGAAATATAAGATTTTTTTTTTTTGCACAAAAAATCACATATCACATGTATGGTAACAATATGGATATTGTTTGAGAGGTCTTTATATTATTATTCCCATTAATAGATAAGATCCTTTTAGAATATTTTCAGATTTTTCTAATATCACAAAATGTCATCGATAAACGGAATTTTAATTCATATCAAAACTTGTAAGCCACACTTCATTTGCTTCCATTTCATTCCCATTTTATATACTCAACCCATATATTTAAAAACACTCTTCATGGCCAATAATTGGAAAATTTTAATTTTTTACGTTAATTATCTTATAGTATTTCAGACCATTTTTATTTGCAGGAAATCATTGTGTCATTGGAAATTATTTCATTTTCATTGAGAATTTTTTTTTGATATATAGTAACATAATATTTCTGTAAATGTTTGTTTTTTTAACCGACAGGACTTTCGCCGGATTAAAGAAATTTCTCCTCTGTTATAATTAAGAGAAAACTTAGTTAAAAAAATGTCTGTGCATTAGAATTTATTAACCACAAATTAATTTTAAAAGCTGCTAATTTTTTTAATTTGGTACTATATGAGTTAAGGTTATAATATGCGTACCAAATGATAGCTTGGAGCGTTGTCTACAAGTATCGAAATTACCGTTTTTCGATGCCTTTTTGAGATAAACGAAGTTTGAGGAAATAGGCCATAGTAAAAAATCACATTAATTACTTTTATCTATTAATCGGTTAATAATATAACATTATTTTAGTTTTTCGATAGGTCTCCTTAAGATACCTATACAAATAGAAAAAAAATGATTAAAGATATTATTTAACTTTTTTCAGTAATGATTTTATTTCATGGATAAAATATGTCAATTTGTACATTGCATCACAGTAAATACAGTTCCCTTTTACCTTTATCATTGTAAAATTTTATATGTTAATATCAAAAGATTATAATAAGGACTTATAATCACAAACGATAGTTATATTATAAATATACATTCATTATGATACGGGAAAAATCTATCTGTATATCGAAACTTCAGATCCTTAAATTTATCTTTTAATTTTTAGTAAAAATCACTTTCATAATTTTGTAACAAATTTATCGAATTTAAATCATTAAAATTTTTGCACAATTCGTTGCACAGTGTTATTTAGCGAAAATATAAATCTGGCAACACTATTGGAGATAATTTAAACAGAGGAAATGCAACTTGTTGCTAAAATTATGAAAACGAAAACAGAAAAATTGTTTATTAAGGAATTTTATAAGAAAATATATTAGAACTTTAAAGAATGAAATGCACTTAAATAATTTATTTGCTAAAATTATGCATTCTATGTACGAGTGTAATTCACAACAAAACATTTATATCGTATGTCATGTACATACATATGTATATTAATTGAGTGTATATTTGTCATACGATCTCTTAAAAACTGATGATAATTTTCCGTTAAAAAAAGCAACAATAAAACTACCACTAACTAGTAGAAACAACAACAAACATTGTACACGGATTTTTACTACCACCAGCAGCGACTTATTCGTACACAAAAATACCACCACTAAACTCTAAAGTAAATAATGAAATTACAAAAACAAAAAAAGAGAAAAAATATAATAATAAAAAAACAACGTAACAACAGCCACAATGTAATAATTAAAATATATATAAAATAAAAACAAGTAATCAAATTATATAGTTGATCAAGCTTGATAATATTTTACCCTACAATAAAAAGAGGTAATGTCAATGATCTGGAGATTTGTATTAAATTATTTTAAATAATAACTGCTCCACATTGGACAATATGTTGTTCAACAAGCAACTAGTTGCTCTGTTTAAAGTAGCTACAATTTAGCTGGTACTTCTTTAAAGCATTTTTAATTAACATAGAGGAAATACAAATTATTTTATTTTATCCCGAAAAAGTCATATTTCCATTGTTCTTGATGATGACTTCAATGTAACAGCGACAATTATTCCAGAATGTTAAAGCCTTTCGAAGATTCTAAAAATTTAAGTTGGAAAATAAACTTCTCAAGTAAATCGCATATTACCACAAAGCACCTATAATTGTGTAGGGTATAAAAACTACGAACGAAATCAAAATCATATCTAGCTGGATGGAGCGCATACACAAAACAATAATAAAACAAACAAAAAATATATAGAAATAAAGTTAAGTAAAGCAACAAACTTCAGTGGTACACTAGTCTCACATTAACAGTCGCCAAGTAACGATCTAAACAAAACATAAATAGTGCTCTGATCGGACGAAAACGTACAAGTAGTGATTACAATTACACACACTCTTCTTTTTTATTTATTTACATATATATTTATTGTATTGTGTTCAATTCTGTTTTAGTCATTTTGTTTGCCAGTTGAGAATAAGAATTAGATCTGAGTTAACGAATAAGAAAATAAAGAAAGAAACAAGAAAAACAAAAGTAAAGAATAAAAAGTTAAAAAAGATATAAGAAAAGTAATAACAACGAACAAAAAACAAAAAACACGTTTAAAAAGACAACAAGAACAACAACTAAAATACAAATTAAAAGAACTACACAAAAACACATACACTATCATATGGATTTATTTGTGTGCATGTGTATATGAATGCAGAACGAAGCAAAATTCAGGCAAATATAAATTGAAAGAACTGTTGAAAAAAACAATAATAACAACTTAAAAGAAAAATATAATAAAGCAACCAAGCACTTTTTTCTCAGTCTTCTCAAGAATCAAAATAACAATCAGTAAATAATAAAAATAAAAAATAAAAACATACAAATATTTTGTATGTGTGTATATAATTTTATTTTTATGAGTCTTTAATACTTTTCTTTTTACGTTGTTGATTCCTTTTTACAATTCTGCTTCATTGTCGCCTGTTTCTTCGTACTTTAAAGAGAAAAAACGACATCATATCAACGTCGCCTCGTCAAAATTGCTGATGCTCCCTCTCTCCTTTAATTGTTTGTGTTTTTGGAAGTGAGTTAGTGAGCGAGTGAGTCAGTGAGTGAGTGATTGTGCCGCCGTCTTCCAACCAATACATAAAAATAATAGTTTTTGACGATCTTCGTGTGGTACTAAAACTGGAGTGTCTGTTTTCTTTATATTCTTGTGCTAAAATTTATAACAGAAAGAAACAATAAAAAAACGCGTAATTTGTTGGTGTAGAAACAAAATTTAAAACAGTATTTGGAACCAACAACTCTTTTTTGGTTTTCAATGGCAAAATAAACTGATAAAAGTACCAATTGCAAATTCGCCTCACGCGTCCAACACCACAAATTTATCAATATACAAATGAAATTCTAAAAAAAATTATAATATTAATTGCAAATAGTAGAAAAAAAATCGCAATTGAGAACAATTGTTTATTATACGGATATTTGCAATTAATTAAGTTATTTTTAATAAATATGACAAAACAATAACTTTTTAAGCACAATTAACAAGAAAAAAAAAACTACAAAAGAATATTGTAAAATCAACAAGTGTGTTAAACAATAAAAATTATTATAATTAATCTATTGGTTTATAAAACAATAAAAAATAAAATCTTTGTGTGTAATATTAGTCGCTCCGGTTGCTTGTTGTCGCTTTTTAATTCAATTAATAATAAAAAATAACAACAACTCAAAACTAAAGGAGACACTAACAAAATGTCTGCAGCAATTGTACAAAAAAATACCAACACCACCTCCACATCAACACTCTCCTCCAGAGCCATTTACTTTGATTGCGGTGACATTTTTACAACGGTAAGAGATAAACATATTTATTTATTATTTTTTTGTTTACTTTTCTTCTTAATCCAAAGTATAATCTATGCGGCTCAAGGGCTAAAACAGAATAATATACATATTTTTATTAACAAAATACAACATTACAACCTGAAATTGTATAACATCTAACCACAAAGAGGTTATCCAAAATCTGAATCAGTTTAGCTGTGCCCGTATGTGTATTCGAAATATTCTCACAGCCGGAATGATTTATTTGATTACTTTCCATTATTCTAAAAATTTATATATACCGATATCTATTACAACCTTAAAAGTTTTAACTATGAGATTCAGATTAGGCTAATATTTAATTTAATACTATAATTATGAATAATTTTTATACCCTCCACCACCACAAGTGGTGAAAAGGGTATATTAACTTCGTCACTGTGCGTGAAACGCTAACTAGGAGTCATCTCAAACTCTATAACTTATATATTCTTGCATCAAATCAAAATCTAAGTTGATTAAGCTATGTTCGTCAGTCTGTTCTGTTCTGAGAATTTTACTATTTAAAACCAGCAAACCAGGTTCATTATATTAAAAGATATAAAACGATATCTAAGGCAAACTTTAAGTTCAAGCGAAGTACTTTCGTAAAATTGTCAATTATAAAACAACAAATTGGAATAAAATTTTTGCCATAATATTAAGTTGTATATTCTTCATTACTGTTCCAAAAATAATTAAAATCGATTCAGCAGAAAATTGTAAAGACCAAAAATATAACTAATTTTATAACTCAGTAAAAGTGAGTGGAAAAAATACAAATTTGTAAACCATTGCGTTTTCCAATCGTCGAGACAATAACGATCAAAATGGTGTTTTTTAATCTATATTCGGATCTGCCTGCAATTTTTTTTTTTTTTTTTTTTTTTTTTTTTTGAACAAAAATTTAAAAATAACAAATATTTTCGGTTTTTTGATTTTTTTCTTTATAATTTTTTAATATTTCACGGTTTGTTTTTTATCCAGCGAACTTTTTCACTATATTTGTGATCATCTTATTTATTAGTTTCATTTAATAAAGACATTTTTTTCTTGTTAAGAAAAATATAATAAAAGTTAATGAATTTAATAAATAATATTTAATTACTTTTTCAAAATATAAAAATCAAAACAAACACTTTATATAGACAATTATTAAATTAACTTGTTCCATATCTTTAATATTTTTTCAATTCATTAATTGATTCCAAATGTTGTTTTTTTATCAACAAAAAAAATATAATTTTAAAATTTTTAATATGATTTTGATAAGAATATTAAATTTAAAACTATAACGAATGAAGTTCCAAATATCTGATATTTTACGGAGTTTAGTATTGGATCCTAATGGTTCCAAAATTTTTTTAAACTTCTATATAGTTATGCTTCCAAAAGTATCAATTAAAATAATTTACATCTTATTATCATCAGATGATGAGAATCCATTTTGTTGTTGCAGACCCATCGTGAGTATCCTAAACTTTTAATTGCACGTTAAACTTAATAACATAAATAGAAAATTTTTCCGAAACCATAATATCACAAAAGAAAATCAAAACTAAAAGAGAACAACAACAATATTTTAATGAATCAGCAAATACTTGCAAGAAAATAATACCTCTTTAGTTCAAAATAAACCTTTGAACATAGTCCAAGGAATAAAGATGGAAAATAATATGTATATGTATATTTTTATGTGTTATATGCATTAGAGGTATAACTTTTTAGATTTAATGTTTTTATAAAAAAATTGATAACAAAATTCTTAAATTTTGTTTAAAGATTTTATTCGATTAATAAATTTTTTGCGGATCATTTTTAATCTTAAAAATTTATAAAAAGAGTCAAAGTTTATTTTCCTAATTTTGGAATTATCATTTTAATGTCCACATCATTTTTATATACCATGAATGTATGGAACTTTAAAAAGCTCTACTTTGAATCGAATATTGAATATTGTATCATAGATAACTATTAACAAACTTGGTCCAATAAAGTTATGCCCCTAATGTGTTAGTTTAAACTTAAAAATGCTATATTCCCCTTTGAATAATCTTAAATAATTTTCATCACTCTCTGGAAGGGGTCCTTATATGGGAGATGTAATCATGTATCAAGTACAGTTAAAAAATGTTTTATGCAGAATTTCATTTCAATTGGATCAGATTTAAGTCTAAAGCCATTTTTAGGTACTTATATGGAAGCTTTAGCAAAATATGAAACGATAATCATCATATTAGTGACGGATATTGAGCACAGTTAGGATTCTTAAGGTTGCAGTTTGGAAATTTGAATATTTTTTAACTGCGCATCCTTTATCGAAGAAGACCGAATTAATGGAGGATCAAATTACCGGCGGCTAGGGTCTTGAGAACCTTATTCATACTTCCCAGTTTTTGCGTGATTGTAGCGGCATAAGCTTATACCTAAATTTTTTCTTTGTTTCTTTAGTCCAAATGATAATGAGTGTTTCTGTTAATTAAATTTTCGGGGGGGGTCAAAATTTTGCCTATTATGCTCTATAACAGATCCTATTTCAATAATATTATGTACGATATATCTAAATTTACATTCATTTTAAATTTACTAAAGTTTTTATTCTGAATTGTACGGTCGCCTCAGATATAAGTCGATGACATTTTTACTACTGAACCGATATTCTCGGTTTTAAATATCAATGTCAAATTTCGTTAGAATCATTTATTTTTGTGGGAATAAAAATGTTTCCTACATATATAGCTAAATCGGCACAGATTTTTAACTTAATATTCCCTCATCACCACTTGTGGAGGTGAAGGATATAAAAATAATTAAATGTGAATTGGAAATTATTATAAATTTTAATGGTAAATGGTGTGGTATGTTTATAATATATATCGATTTATATATATAAAATAGGAAGTGTGTATATATGTATGTATGTATGTATGTATGTATGTATGTATGTATGTATGTATGTATGTATGTATGTATGTCTGTAAGTATGTAACGTATAGACTCTAAAGCGGCTGGGTCAAATTTGATGAAATTTTCACAGAATGATTCCAAATTATAACAGTGAGAATTCTCAAATTTGTTCCCGACAACTTTCTCAAGGAACTGTTCAAAACTTAGGGCGGATACGATCAGGGGGAGGGATATGGCCCACACAAAGCCGGGTCTGACAATTTTAATAAAAAATTCTTAAAATTTCCAACATTCAAAAAATAATTTTCATAATTTTCAAATTTTTTGCATAAAACATTTTAATCAATGAAATCAAATTTCTTACCTCAGTTTTTTTTCTTTGTTGTTGGGTCATAACTTATTTGTATCACAAAAACCTCACAACAGGTTACTGTGAACCCACCAAATATTAAAACAAGTTTGATTTTATTCAATTCTTTTGTAACAATCTTTTATAAGCTTTTTCGTTTTAATTTTGTTAGCTTTTTTGTTTTTGTTTTTTGTTGTTGAATGTATTACTTGTTATTATACATATTTAGTTGTTGTTGCTGCTGCTGTTGTGAAGCTTGATTGTTTTTGTTTTAGTTTTTTTTGTTAAGCTTATCAGAATTAGCGCAATTTATGTGTTAATCTCTTGTCGAAGCAGGTTATTTTATTATTATTAATAATTATTATTATTATTATTTGATTTTATTTATATTCGTTTTTATGTAGATGTTTGGATTTTGGTTGTATGTTTGAGTGATTGTATTTGTGTATTTCTTAATCAATTGTGTCTCAGTTCCGGGTTAGTTTTTTTTTAGAATTTCGTAAGTTGTGATTTCAAATTAGGAAAACAATAAAAAAACAAACAAAATTTTAAATGACGATCAATAATGAGAAATAAATAAAACCGCATACGCACACGTACAATAACAATTTACATATTTAATTTAATTCAATTTAATTGTTATTAATTTTTAATAAAAATTTTCATAGGACCTTTAAAATTGTGTTGAAGCCTTTTTTCTACATTCAAATTACGAGGAGTCCAAATATTGTCTTCCAATGGAATATTGAATATGTCAATTGGGTTTATTTTATTATAACAAGAAAAATATTGATATAATCTTCCCCTTTTGAAACATCCCATAGAACAACTGTAGTTTGTTGTTGTACAGCTTTTCTGGTTTAACTTCAGGCCAAAAAAAATGGTGACACCTCAATATGATGACTTCTTAAATCTTATTGACAAAGAGGTATTATGTGATCCTTGGCAACTTGCTGGACATATTTTTGGGAAGGCATGATCAATACAAGATCAGTCGCTGTTAAAAAGTGCGGTTCAAAGTTGCTATATTAAAATCTCGATCAAAAGGATCTTACAAATACCTCAGTATGTTTTGGTCGTATATACGAATATCATTTCTTACATGCCTCGATGGAGGCTCAATTTCGTAATTGTGAACATCCTTGAAGAAACTGCTTACTGAGCATTTCATTATGTTTCTTAACAGGAAGCATCTTCGTTTCCTTATTCAGATGGTGAATTGAGTATATTTGATTACAACTTGTCACGGTTCATAATACTGTATATTAGTAACTTAAAGTGTTTCACTTGGCGAAGGAGACCACTCTGGATCACCATAATTTATCACTGATCAACCAATCGTTTTATAAGTGATCAATAAGATTTATTTTATCCATACTTAAATTTCTGTCGGCTGGTGCTTTCATGACCTTATTTGTTCTTAGCAGTTTTTGCGTGATTGCAGTGGCATGAGCTGAAGAAATCATATGTCATCATGTTTAACAGTAGCAATTTCGATTCCATGGACTATGATGCCTACGTCCAGGTTGTGAATAGTTTCGCAATCGATTTCACTGGGCAAAGTTTCTCGTAATTTTGGATTTCGTTATCACGATTATCTCAATTTCTTCATTGCATGTTGTTGTAACATTTCGGTTATATCGGGCAGTTCTTTTCTGAAGAAAAAATAGATGGCAATATTTAGCCGAATATAATTCGGACTTTTCCGCAACAGTGATCCAATTGTCATGGGAACGTCTAAATCAGTGCTAGCACAGGCCTGAAACCATATTTCTCGACTGCAACCACAGAAATGAATTGTTCCTTGAATTCTTTTACCGATGCCCTGCTATTTCCAATGTCCTCATGATAGAGTGCATTTATTTAACTGTCCCGGTATTGCCAAAAATTTAAGACCCATCGACTAACACTAAATTAGGTTGATTCCAACCAACCGTTTCATTACCAATTATTATTACGTTGAATTGTAAACTAAAAAAAACTCTTTTAGAAATATTTTTAGGGTGTTGTACAACACAATGAACCACCCTAATGGGTTAATAATAATAATAATTAAAATCATATTTACGTCAATTGTTATTGTTTTTTAAATAAATTCTATTTATTTGTGTATTTGAACCCATTTTGATGTATAAATTCATATTTTGTATGTATGTATGTATGTATGTATGTATGTATGTATGTATGTATGTATGTATGTATGTATGTATGTATGTCTGTATGTATGTTTGTATGTAAAAATGTTTTACATATATATTTTTTTAATAAATATTACTTTGAACGTCATATTATTCCGTTGCTCCCTCCCTTGTCTTGTCTTGTCTTGTCTTGTCTTGTCATGTCTATTTTAAATAACAAAAGTGCATTCAAATATTAGTGAAAATAATAAATAATTTTTTCAACATTTTTATTCAAATAATAAATCTGAATGTTCTAAACTTTTATTTAAAATTACTAATTAATATATTTTTGAAAATATATTTATGAATGACTAATAATGAACAAATAATTCAAATTAATAAGAATTACATTTTTTTCAAAATTAAAATTATTCATTTTATTAAATTTGAAAAAAAAAAATAACTGGTGAAATACATACATATTTATAAACTAGATTTTATCCGGTGCGCTTTGCTGAACAAAAATTCTCCTCAGTCTTAGATGTTAATAGAAATTTCACAAATTGCAACGTGTGATTGGGACAAAATTTCAGAACTTTCGCTTTTATAGCTTTTTAGATAATATTGGAATTTTATGGGGGTTACATCTCCTCTTCGTCCTATTCCTTATACATTTTGTCCAGTTGAGAAAGTGATGCAGACCAAATTTCAGAACTTTCGATTTTATAATTCTGTAGATATTCGATAATCAATATTTGCTTTGTATGAAGAGTATATATAGACTCCGAAGAGTATATATAGACTTCCTATTATATATAGATAGACTTGCAATACGCTTTATTTATTTTACCTTAAGGTTTTACTATCACTTTAGAAATTCAGTTGATTAATTTTAATTGACTTAACATTGATTTATCGATATCGGTGTTAACTTTGATCGCCGAGTATTTTATGCAATTTTTAAAGATAATATGAGGAATTCGTTATAAGGACAAAACCTGTAGTATTTATTGACATGCTATAGATTAGGTCATCCGGCTGCCACTAAAAAAAGGTGTATGATGTGACTTACTTGAGTCCTCTAGGTCTTTTGTGTTACTTTAAAAAGGGAAATAATTAGGAAGACTGTGAGATTCGTCCCTCTTTTCGCCAGGACATAACCCTCTAGATTGGCCTGTTTGATTGTCCCGTGACCGTGCACTTAGACCGGTGCAATATTCAAGTACTCTGCCTTCTTAATGATATGCAGTCAAGACTCGATGTCGTGCAGGACACTTATAAGGAACCTAATTGCGGCCTTGTTGTCAGTAATAATTGTGATATCTCAACGTATGTCGTATAATACCTTAAGCAATTCGTCGCATTCCGAATACCTGCAATCTCAGCCTGCAAAATACAGCATTCATTCGGAAGTCTGAATGACATGCGAATGAAGAAGTCCTGAATGAGAACAACACAACCAATTTTTGTCTCATTTTTAGAGATTTTCAGTGTAGATGTTAGGTACACTTCCAAGGGAGAAAGGCCCTGTGATTAGTAAAAGCCCTACACAGAAGGGGGACTTATACAACAGTCAACGAGTTTTGGAATATTAATAGACCCCCAAAACACTACTGTGGCAAAGAGCGAATTTCCTGTTCATCAGAGCTGCCATTAACCAGTTGAGAGATACAAATAAAGTCATAGTCGTTGTTGACCAAAGTGCTCCTGTGATTCTTCGAATGGCTGAATCAAATTTTTTAGGTGTTTTCCAATTGATTTGGAGCAGCATAATGTAAGCATCTCAGTATGACGTTAATGTTACAAACATTTTGGGACTTTATTAAAGTTAAGTTTTACTGTCAAAATGTAGTACCAATAGGACAACGAAACAGACCCCACTTATTGGAATAAAGGCAGAATAAAAAACTCTTGCATTGGTTCCAATAGTCAATAACAACAAAATAAATTTGCAACTGGAAAAAATATATATTTAATTTTCAAACTTATGAAAATTTATGTAAAATATATACAAAATATATACTAATATACATTTGTATATGTGTGTATGTATGAATGTATGTATGTATGTATGTATGTATGTATGTATGTATGTATGTATGTATGTTTGATTTAGGTTTTTGTTTTTAGTTAATTTTATTTTTGCTGACCTTTTGCTTAATAAAAGTCACAGTTTTTTGTGCTGTTTTTTTTTTTTTTTTTGCTTTTTTGTTTGTAATAAAAAAAACTAACCAAACAACAATCATGCAACAATTTAACCCAACAAACCGTCCATAAGTCAGTTAGTCAAGCAGACATATAAACCAAACTAAACAGCCAACCAGCGAACCAACCAACGAATGAAATAACAAAAGTAAAACAAAATTAAACTTATCTAACAAAATAAAATGCAACAAATATTTATTATTTATATATATACAAAAATGGCAACAACAACAATAAAACATATATATAGATAGAGATAAAAAGATGTCTTCATCATCATATCCGCATTTAAAGAAATAAAATAAAACAAAAACAAAAATATTGAAGTTTACACAAACTATTGTTTGTGTTGTTATTATTGTTGTTTTATTAACAAAAAAACACCGAACGAGTGAAAAAAATGTTGAAAGTAAAATGGTCCAATGGGTCAGCAACAATCAGCCAGTCAGCCAACCAACCAACCAGTCAATGTATTACGTAAAATCAAAGTAGTAATAGGAGTATGAGTCCATATTTAAAAACAAATAAAAATATAAAAAACAAATTATAATAATTTTATTTGTGTGATTTTTAAATTATGAAAAATTTGATACACATTTCTACATACATATTTGCACTCTTTTCTTCGTTCGCATAAAACTTCCTATTACCTTACACACAATGCTCCATTACAGCTTCACCAGCAATCTCCCTCCTACGCAAAAAATATATGTTTTTGGAATTGAATTATATAAAATAATTATTATTGTATACACAAGTGAATGCTTTTTTTTTAGGTGATTTTAAACCTGTTGTTGGCGTCGATGTTAACTTCACATTTTGTTGGTAATAGAAAAATCGAAGTTTAAAAACGACGCGCAAAATAAGTTTCTTTTTGTCGCGAGCCATTTGCAGAATGTACTGGAACTGTTATTTATACATCGTTGAAAAGGTTTTTTTTGCTTGTCAATACTTTATCTCACCTTCCGATAGCATGTTCATTACCAACTTATTTCCCATACACTATTTCCAAATAAATTTCTGAATGGTCCGTTGCATTAAACGTCTAGTCTGGCCGCATTTTTTATCTCACAAATCAATCGTCTTCGGTACACCTTCCTTATCATTTGACCTGGACTTTAGATTTAACATCTTCTTACTGATACCCTATTTTGAAAGGAAGACTATTTCTATCAACTGCATTCTAAAGTCATGAAAATTGACAGTTGTCAGAAGAGAATCCACGTCTAATATATTAGACGCATGAATTCCTAATGATGGAAGATTATGGTCTCGTCCTGTCTGTCGCGTTTTCATCAAACTAATCATTTGTCTTCCGTACAAAATCCTTATGATCAAATCTCTCTCGGCTTCAACTCGTTTGGATTCTAAGTCCTGAAATTTGAGTGCATCGCATTGTTTTTAAACATGGAGAAATAGCTTGTTGTGCGACTTTCAATAATAATCAAGGTAACGATACGATGCAAAAAAGAATTCTTTTTGGGGCGTTCAAGAATTATTTCCGACATGTAAACGTGTGTCATCCTTGAATCTAAGTTTCTGACATTTGAATGTTATGCGACTCCCAATAATAATTAAAGTTATTCCTGGATTTAAATGCAATCTTCATCTTATTTTATTATTATTTTTTGCTAAAATCTCTGTCATGTTTTGCGAGTGGGTACATATTTGGCCGTAAGCTTCTACCAACAAACGATAACTTTCAACTACCCTTTTCTTCAATGGAAGAAGGACCCAAAAAATGTTAACTGTAGATTCTGAAAGGCGGAAGTTGTGTTTTAACTCATCTGACATAAGTCGAAGTCCATTCTTGACGAATATATTCCAAAACAACAATATCCAAATACGACAGCTGTTGCTAGTTGTAACAGCTACAAAAGAACATGTTTGTTAGATTGTTAGTTCAACTTCTGGCCTAGAAATCGGCCAAACTCTATTGGAAGCGTTCGTTCGTAGATCTTCAGGACTGAGAGAGGCAAAACTGGACTGGCATTTTGATGCACATACAGGTCTTAGGTTTGAGATGGCACGGTCAATATGAGATCAGTAGTTGTTGAGCCAACCAGTTCATCCCGATCTGAATAAACCGACTGGGTGGTATCAAAGCACGATTTTCGTTCGGTATCTTGAAAGTGTGACATTTATGGCGTCACGTAAGATTCCTTTTTACTTGCATCGCTGGAGACTCTGAAGTTAGTATGATTAATGGATGTAAAGGATTAGTATATAATATTAAAGTTAGGGAGATGCCTCCAATGACACCGTAAATCCTTCCTTACTTGGAAGGAAAATATTTTCTTAACTATAAGGATTTTCGTTTTCTCAATTCGTTTTGAATTGAGGACATTTGAATTCCATTTGTAACAGTTCCTAAGGCTGCATTTTGACAGTTTAGAATATATTTGCAATGTCTATACTGTAACAGCATAATTCAACATTGACCGGTCAATTATTTTATATTGGGATACTATTTTTTTGTAAATACTCTGTCTCGCAATTTTGGCGTGATTGTAGTGGCATGAGCTGAAGTGGTGAAAATGCTATCGGCATTTGGTTTGTTTTTACCTTTTTCGTTCAGGCAATAAAGAATGTTGCAATTTACTTGCAGTGAAGAAATTGTGGAGTTCGATGAGATTATGATTTGTGTGTACCTATTCATTTGTGTTCTGTTATCAGATAGTCTTGTTAAGATTACACGAGTATGACCACTTACATGGACGATTAGGGTTATATATATAGTCTATATATTAGCAAATAACGAAACGAATCTGTTTCAATAGCATCAAAAAACAAACATTTTATAAAAACTATTTTTCCGATATCGCATGCTGTTGCAAAGACCATTTTGTTCCGGAGGTAAGATCAGTAGGGTGTTACTTATTTCTTGTGAAACGTCGAAGTGTATATATACAATTCTACAAATGATTTCTTCAAGATTGAATATGAAAATATTAAGAATTTCCCAAATTTATGACGTAACCGCAGTAATTTCTCCATTTCAGATTTAAATATTTTCCTTAACTTCCACAACTCTTTTTTTTATTTTACAATTTTCATTATTGTCAATGTAATTTTTGCCATTGGTGTTTATATTGTCAATTCATCAATAATTTCTGGGTTTTTTAGAAAAAAAAATATATGAAAAATAAAATATATAAATTCCATTTCCTGCCATTGCGATAACAAAACTTAAACATTCAGTTTTCTGTTGCTGCTGCTGCTGCTGCAAGTAACATTTTATTTTATTTTTTCTCAAACCATTTAATGTTTTTTTATTATTTATATATAATTTATTTGTTGTTGTTGCTATATTGAAAGCACAAGTCAATAATATTAAGCGGCGTCTTAGACACTCTTTCTCTCGCTCTCTTCAATTTTAGTTTCTGTCTCCATAAAGAAAAAAGAACACATTCACAGTGACAGACAGGGAATAGGAATGGTGGAATATATGATTAACAATAAGTCTTTAGTAGTTTGCTCCGAGTATGAGCTTCATGTTAAATGCCAAAAAGAAAAAAAAAAAAAAAAAGAAATATAAAAATAAAAATAATAATAAATAAGAATAATACAAAAAAAATAATAATACGAAGAAAAAATATTAAAAATAAATAAAATAAACGTACAACAACAATGAAGCAACCAGAATTGTCATTATCATTTGAGTTTTTTTGTGTTTTAAATTCTATTCTGTTGATATTTTTATATATTTTTGTAGTTGTAGTTGTTGTTGTTTCTGTTTGATTGTTTTTGTTATTTTTTTATTATTTTGTATTTAAAGTCGTTCGATCACTTGTTGTTCAACCACTTTGGGTTTTTTTCCCATTCAATTTTTGTTGTTGTTCTTGTTATGCATTAATATAAAGTTGCCAGACTAATAAAATTATTATATTACAAACATTTTTTAAATTCAATAATTTACAAACGAATCACAACGTTCTCCAAGTTCTGATATTCTATTTATTATTTATTAAAATACAACTAACCTATTTTGGACCGGGTTTTACTTATTTTTTTCGAAAAACGCTCACTTTTTTATGATCTTGAAAATTATATTCAGAAACAAGAAACTCGTCGTAGCCCTCCAAAAGCTACTTTAACGATAACCATATAAGTTCTTTAAATGTTCTTCTAAACATTGGTAATTGGGTAAGTTAGGGCGATGAGATATATATGATAGATATAAATATATATAATATCAATATCAATACCAATAAGATTTTGGGCACGTAAGTTCTGATCTCTGACAATTTATTTCGTAATGACTACCTACTCGCCAAATTGTGGCGAGTAAATAGTTGAGCATAAACCTCCAATTATCTCTAAAATGAAAAGACCTTTCCAATTAATTAGATGATCAATATATAAAGAATACATTACATTAATTTGATAACTTGTAAGACTTAACCAGTTCGGAGAGCCGTGTCGTACAAACATCTCACTTTAGTCAATTAGCTCTATATATAGTATCTCGTTGTGTTACTCTAAAGAACAGTCAACTGATTCGTCTGTTTTTCAGCGATCTGCAATATTGATTACTCTGAAAGGAAAATATAACCTTGATCAAGAGTATTGGTTCCAAATTTGGTATTCCAAAGTCGTATAAGTGCTGAGCTAAAGTGATAAAAAGTAAACACCATCACTCCTCTATCAGTGACCAGTTATAATTTACAACAGAAGTTTAACCCGATATACATTGAAGGCGAATAATTGTCTAGTCCTATGACAAGGCAATTATTCGTTATTTGGTCTGTGATAAACTAACACGAAAAGTTCGACACTTTAATCATCTCATATTCCATATATCTTATCCTTAAAACACTTCATAAAGCATGCCAAAGGCAATTCAATCAGCTGATTGATGTATTTATCACCAAGCATCGCACATTGTCTGGCGAGCCCAACTGCAGTATCATTTTCGGCACAGTTACTGTGATCAGGCATCCAAATCAGTCTAAACATTGGAAGTGTCGCCATCTAATATTGTTCCTATCATGTAGACACTGGTACCCATGCAAGTGAAGGCAGTATAGCCATTAATAGACATTCAAAGTCTATCCATAGATCACATTGTGAAATTAATATTTCCGGGACTTGTTAAAAAGGACCCACAATTCATCTGACTAGCTACATGCTTCATATGATTGAAAAGATCTGCATATTTCGAAATCATATTTCATAATTTTTTGCTCAGTCCAATCAAGTAATTTAAGAAGCAAAACGTGTGTTATAATTCAGTCGACCTATGCTTAATAATTAATTCTACCTTCTTTCATACAGAGATTCTGAATATTAAAAACATAAGCAGAGTTAAAAAGGAGATCATCGTATTTTGTAAAAATGATTCACTTTAATATCACGATTGGTTGTGGTACGTGACTCGCGACAGGATTAAAATTTTAAGTGTAAATATCTCGGATTATGAAATATATGGGCATTAACAGGGTTATAATTATTAACTTTGTATTATCCTGAACCGAACACCTTAAAAAAATTTAGCTCTGGCAGCACATTTTCATTTGTTTTCTTTTGTCTTCCATAAAATATTTTTCTGTAAAAAGATCAACAATAAATAATATTTTTTTTTATTAAACAAAATCTAAGTTGTTGCGTTTTTGTTGTTGCTGCTGTTGTGTCGTAGTTATTTTTGTATTATATTCGTGTTGTAATCAGCAATTTACGTTTTTTTATTTTCTTTATTTTGTATTTTGTATTTTATTATTGACTTTTGAGTTCTGTGAAATATATTTATGTGCGGGTTGTTTGTTTGTAGTGTTGTATATTTAACTGCAGGATTGGAAAATTTGATGGGTAAACATTTAGTGTCAGATTTGTATATCTTACTTAAGTTGAGGCATAAGTTCTTTGCTTACAACAGGAACAATGGGGCATCTTAGATGGTTGATGGAATAATTATGATTTGGAAAATATTATGTACCCTGCTTAAGAAGCTTTTAATTACCTAAGCTGGTCCAATCAAAATGTAGGTTTATATTGATTGCAAGCAAGTAGTGATCAGAATAAAAAGAGTTCAATTAACTCTGTTCTGTAGATCGAAAAATAAAATCTGTTCTATAACTCTTTGAAGAATATTAGAACAGTGCAATTTTCCATCTCCGTTCTTCTTAAATGTGTTTAAATACAATAATGTATGTATGGAGTGGCTTATTGTCAAGGTATTAGTGCAGCTGGGTTCTTTATAAAAAAGCGCTTGCCCGACACTCCTGATTGCTGGTTTACTGTAAGACGAAACTATTAAATGTATGACTGGTTGCCTGCCTCCCTATTTGCTAATTTTACAATAAACATTATTACGATATTATTTTTTAACGCTTTTTTATAATGCACATCCATACACATACATTTATTACATATGTATATATACATACACATAATATTTTATATTTAAAATTTTGTTTAGTTCATTGAATCACTTTTGCGAATTACTTACTCGCCATCTTACTCTCGTCAAGTTATTCAGACAGTCAGCCAGTCAGTCATAAAGTCTACTTTATTTGGCTGGCTGACTACAAAAATATATAATATATATGTATGTATGCATGTATGTTTGTATGTATGTATGTATGTTTATATCCATTTGTTATACATTGCACACACTCTCTATAAATGCGGGCAATTAAGTGTGTATTAATTTAAACAACAATAACAACAACAACAAAACTAGTGCTGGCTCCCTGAAATATTGAGAATATAAATTGATATGATCTATGTAGTCTGTTCTGCAAACAAGGAGAAACAAATCGTAATAAGTAATAAAAATATAAAGTAAACAATAATTTAAATATAAACACATACCAACAAACATGTAAATTTTTATTAATGTGTTTATACAAGTATATGATGGAACCATTTTAAGCTTTCTTGTATATAATTTTAATATTGCATACGGATCAGGATTAAAATACGTCTAAGTTGTCCTCTGGCTAACACAACTTTGAATGAATACTGAGAGTAGCAACAAAGAAACACCAGAGAAATGTTAGTTAGTTAGTTCTACCACCATATCTCCTGGGGAAGTAGAGGGAATATCCGACTACAGTATCACTTATAGTTGTTGTATTGTATTAGAACTTTGGTGGAATTAAAATATAAAATAACGAACTTTATTGAGTCCCTATGCACCTGTTAGGAAGAGCAGAAGATAAGGGAGTTGTATAATAGAAACTTTATTCGAAATTCACATCAATGATGTTCTTGGCTCTTCTGCCACACAATCGTAAACAACATTAATGGATACCATAGATTTAATATGTTGACACTGCAATTGGATCTCTGTATCCCAGTCACACTCGTCCACATATTGTCAACACAGAGACAGCGGTATCAATTAGAATTTTTTCTCCTAAATAACAGCAATTTCCTATTTCAATAGGTTCCTACTCAGTAAGTGATTATTTCAATAGGCCTCGTCCTTTTGGGATCTATAAAGACAACGTTCAATTAGAAAGAGATTATGAATCATCATCTATTTCAGTACGTTTCGACACGGGAAGTAATTATGAGTAATTTTCGATTTCAATATTATGATTCGAAAACTCTTCTTCGATCTGCACTTTTAAAATTCTACAATATTCTCAAATCATTGAATCATAATTAGAAAGTGTTAAATTAACAGATATTATTTAGGTTCCGAAATCGTCAATGGAATGTATACTTCTTTTATAGAATATCACGCTCTCTCTCCCTTTTGTTAATCTTAATTTAAAATATCACAAATTACCCCCGTAGAAACAATTACTCCCTCCTACATTCGTGTGTTTTATTCAATAAGATCACTTATTACACCATAAGTGTGTAATAAGTATGTATTTGTGTGAAAAGAAGTAATGGACAAAAAAATGAATGGTCTCTCCAGTAACAACATACAACATCTGTTAAATATGTATTATCACTTGTAACCACCAAACATTTTACAATCTACACACTCTGTGTGCACGATGTTTGTATGTTTGAATGTATGTAATGTGCATGTATATGTATATGTAATAACACTATATAACTATTAGATAATAATAATAACGCACATTGTTTCAATTTCCTCCATTCACTATTATTTTTCAAAACAATTTGAAATAATAAATTTTTTTCTATTTTCATTTATTTACTTCATCCAAAGTTACGTTGAGATTTTTATTTTCGTTTTCTTCCAAATTGTATGGATGGACTAACTGACTGTCTGTCTGTCTGACTGTCTGTCTGATTGTCTGTCTGTCTGTCTGTCTGTCTGTCTGAATGAGTGTAGTGTTATCTTGTAGTGTTGGAGTTGATTGTTATTCGAGTTTTGCCTTTTACTTTTCTTTTTAACATTTTACTTTTCCTTTAAGAGAGTTGGAGTAAGTGGAGTTAAAAAAAGAGAGATCGTAAGAGACAAATTCGTATTGCATACTGAATATGTAACAGTGTTCAGCTACTGGTACCGTAATTTGTAAATGATCCTCTAGAGACAATGTTATTGATTTATATTTTTATCTCGAAATTTTTAAAATGATATTTTTATTAAAATTCCATATTTTAATTTTTAATTTTATTTTTTATTAAAATTCAATTCGTGAGGAATAAAATTTTATAAAAAAATATCTGAAGTCTGACTTTGAACAAAGCATATTGAAACCATCATTAGAAAAGCAGTCTGGTTTCACGTTTCACAAATTAAGGAATTTTGAATAGATTATGGAAGTCAAACTTCGTTTTGCCAGAGCAAATTTTTGGAAAGTTGCTGGCCCAAAGCAAACATTCGTGTTGTATTATCATACGATTTATATAAATGAGAAGTAATTTGAAATTGCTTTGCATAAGGGGTACCTCTCCCCCTTATCCTATAAGTCTTATATTTTTTCCAGTGATGGTGTTTCACAGTAGCATAATTGCTGCAACATTTTAAGTTTTTCAATGTTATGGATCTTTTGATATTCGATAATCATGATTGCTTCGTAGGAGGGGTAGCCCTCCTCCCGGTCATACCCGTCTAACGTTTTTGTTGTTGAGACCAAATTTGACAGCTCTCGCTGTTATAGTTATTTAGATATTTGAATATAAATATTTACTTTGTAAAGACGGAACCTCTGCCCCTGGACCTATCAGTTCCTTGAGAAAGTTGTTGGGACTAAATTTAGAGAACTCTCGCTGCTATAGTTCCTTAAATATTCGATTACCAATATTTGCTTTGCATGCGGAGTACCACTACCCCTGGTCCTATAGGAATTTTTGATAGCCTATGCTATGATCCTAAAAGATCATTCTGTGCAAATTTGAACAAAATTGGTTTAGAAATATTCTGCTCGAATTTTTATCTTTATTCAAAATCCGCATCAATTGAAGATTATACCACCAATTTCCATTTTTCCTAATGGTGTCAGGTTTTTTAAGGGTCTTTAAAATTTGAAAATAAATAAACAAAAATCTCTGCAATGCATGGACAGAATCACATATGATTAAAATGTTAAGGACAATTAAAATTGACATCTGACACGATATGTGAATACCGAAATCTCCAATTTCATTCTTATAAAATGAAATGACTATTGAATTGTGTAATATTATATTAGATCAGATAAAAATCTAAACTATAAGATAAACCGAGTTCAAATACTAGAATTTTATATGTTATAAGATCTTTTACGATCTCAATTCTTATGCACTTAGAAATTAATTATTTTGATCTTTTTTAAGAAATTTTGAATTTTCTTTTTTTCTAACAAAATTTTGAAACAAATTATTGATCTGTTATATAAGAGTAAATAATAACAAATACAACATAACCTTATCAAGATTATGTATGTGCATAATATAGTCCCTCTTCAATGACTTAAATAATTTATTTTCTTAAAAAATATTTTAAAAATTGGAATACTCGATTGAATTTACATTCGAAATTTTTGAATTACTTAAAAACGAAGAGAGAAATAAACTAGAGGTATTTCGAGAATAAAACTAAAATACTTTTTATGTTAGAAATGCGTTTTTTTTTTGATACGATTCCTTAACAAATCGACTTTAACCCTAAAGTTCTTAATTATTAATGTGTTCTTTAAAGCAAAAGTTAACATGTTTTTTTTTTTTTTTTTTTTTTTTTTTTTTGCATGCCACCGTTAGTCCTTTAAAATATCCCGTTAAATTTTTTTTGACAGAGAAAGAGAATTTTATTTTATTTCAAGAATTCATTTATTAACATTCTGTTTTCTTAACATCACAAAAGAAAAACTTAATAAGAATTATGCATAAATAACATTAATATTTTATTATTATTGTTGTTGTAATGTGCATGAATTTATAAATATGTATGTATGTGTGTTTGTGTGTATACATGCATATAGCACATGTATTAATAATTATGTACTTGAATATTTATTTATTCCTTTAAAATTTTCTGTTGCTTTTTAAATAATTTTTCTATATATTTTGTCACAATGTTTGTCGTTTGTCTTTTTTTGTCGTCTTCTCTTCGATGTCAAATTCAATAATTCCAACCACGTGTTTGCCACATTGTGTAAAATAAATTGTTGTTGTCGTTTTAGCTGTTGTTGTTGTTGAAGTACAAAATCACATTTGTAAGTACTTTGACCATTTCATTTGGCAGGAAGAAAAATAGATGGAGAAGAATCAAAAAGGCAACAAACAAACAAACAAACAAACATGAATTTATAAGTGTGTATTTGTTGTACATGTAAAGAAGGTTAAATGTACATTTTTTTATTGTACCGATACCAAACATACATATTACATGAACATGACAGAAGAAGAAAATGAAAAGAAAATAAAATAAAATAAGAAGAGGGAACATGTTTAACATCGTAAATAGGAAGAAAAAAAGCAAATAATAAATTGTAAAAGATTATATATAATAATATATATGTACATATATAAACATTTAGTTGTATATGAATAAAACCGATAAGAAATATTAATAACGAGAGAAACAAAAACAAATG
Organism: Cochliomyia hominivorax; assembly: GCA_004302925.2. Lineage (NCBI taxonomy): Eukaryota > Metazoa > Arthropoda > Insecta > Diptera > Calliphoridae > Cochliomyia > Cochliomyia hominivorax. The sequence goes on along the minus strand of PYHX02000495.1, from coordinate 74,236,738 downwards.
TGAAACAAATGCATGCAAAGTAAAATAAGAAAAATAAAATAAAAAAATTAAAATTTATATTTTTTATATACGAGAGAGTAAAATCGAGAATAAGAATTTTATATTTTGACTTTAATTTATTTATTTTTCTTTATATTGTTAACCGAAAAAAACCTCTGAAGTTTGGAAATTTGTTTCGGAAATATTTGGAATATTTTCAAATAACCAAACCAGTTTTGGAAACTCAATTTGTTACCAATGGTGTAGTGTGACTCTGCGATTTTTCTGAAGTTTCTTAGCGAACTCGTTAGTATACAAATGTATCCATTGAACAGATGTTACACCGGTCTCTCCTGTAACCTAAACTACATTATGAGTGTGCTTTGATTCTTATTGTCTATTAGAGATGAGTGATACCGTGATTTTTGAATAATGTCGTTCCCAGTAAAAGTGATTCTTCAATCACTGTTCTTCAAAACAGTGCCAACGATCGATTGCAGTATTTCAAAAGAAAACAAGAATGTTTTTTTTATTGATTAAAAAGGGTTCAGAAATAAACGACGGAAGACATTGTTTCCTTTGAATATGGAAGTCTCTATTAGAGTTCACACTGTCCACCGTATCAAACGGATAATTTTCATTTTAGATGCTCAACTCCACCATTAAGTAATTTAGCTGATTCAAACTAAAAACAAATACATTTTAGTATGCAACAAATAAGAAAGATTGACATAATTAGTAACTGTTATTTCATAACATAAGTCACTGCAGTTACCAGTTATTTACCAATCACCGTGATTAAATCACAGTCGCTCATCTCAATTGCCTATTGTATATCGAGAATCTAGTTGCCACGTAGAAAAATTACTAATTTTTTCCTCAAATTTTGATTTTTTTTTTAATTTTCAAATCGGTTCATACATAACCGAGATGTCAACAATTCTTTATTTTCCATGTGAAAACAATAAAAATGCAGGGCATAGTAATATTCTCAACTTTTTGAACATTCTATTTAAGTTAGAGATATATTTTTTGTACTAGCAAATCGGAAATAATTAGGAGAATTTTTAAGTTGAAAATATCACAGCAATCGGTACATTAGCTCCCGCATTTGTCGATATTTTGAACCTTCTATGGGATATATGAAAAAAATTTTGATGCCGAAAAATACCAAATTTTTTTCTAAATTTTGATTTTTCAAATTCTCGAAATCGGCCCAAAAATAGCCGAGTTATTAATTACTCATATATATTTATGTTCGTATTGTTTTAGTGAAAGCGAAAACTACTCGTGATTTGAATAGAATTTTTGCATGCATACTGAATGCCCTAGAGAATCTATGTTGACTCATATAAAAGCTATAAAGTAATAGCTGTCATTTGCTCCTTCTTCTACAAGTGATGATATTGTGAAAGCCCATTTATAACAGGGACTTGACGTTAAATGTTAACATTTGTTAAGCAAAGATGAAGGGTTTAGAAAACTCGGTATGGCCGAATTTAATATTTTAACTTGTTTTTTAATTTCGAAATAATTTTAATTGTTTAAAACCATTTATAATACTATTTCCAATGTATTGGCAACCCTATTTGTTTAAACATCCGCTTCAACAAAAAAATCATAAAATAAATGAGGTAAATAAAAAATAATAAACTAAATATAAATTTATAATACGAAATAAACAAAAAAGTAAATAAATATATAAATAAGTGTGTATTTTTTAATTTTTGTTGTATATTTCTGCAACTCTGCACTCTCTCACCAAAAATGGCAACAAATTTTGCAAAATAAATTTCAGAAATTAATTAACAAAAAATAAATAAACGTCATTATGATAGAAAAGTTGAGGCTTTTGAAAATTTCAACACAAAATGTTGTTGTTATTGTTGTAATAATAATTAAAAAAAAACAAGACTCATAAGGGTGATTGAGTATTAAAAATGTTTTATTCTTTTTTATATTTCTATAAATAATTAAATAATAAATAATTTGATATTTAATTTTTTAAATTTAGATTTTTATTAAACTTACAAAATATTATTAACGACTGATTTGGAGACTGTCAGTGTGAGTACTTTTGTGTATATACAACTCTGCACATGATCAGCCAGGTGTGGAGGCCGTTTCTCTCTCTCTCTCTCTCTTTTATTATTATTTATTTAAATATAAATTTTCATAATACATTTTTTAAATCTATTTTCTTTTATTTGAGTAGAGTTTTTTAATAAAATTTTGTGCGAACAATATTTAATTCTGAATTGAAAAAAAAATTAAAATAAACAATTGTTATTGTGAGCTTATGCCTGTCTGTCAGTCAGTCAGTCCATCTGTATATTATTGTCTCTATAGGTAGTCATTACGCAACTTTATTGTCTTGTTTATAAATTAAACAATCGATATTGTAGCGCATTTTTTTATTCTTTTTGACTTGAGTCTGATTGTAGAATGTTAAAAATTAAATTTAAATAAATTAACAACAAAAAAAAACAATAACTTTTTCCTTCCATCGTTCAATAACATAAGATTTGTTAATTGTGAATTATTAAAAAGGTTGATCTTCGAAAAACGTTATAAGGTTGTACATTTAAATTATCATTCAAGATGTTCAATTGTTGTTAATAATAAATCGAGGTTGATGAGACTTTTGCTCCTCAATTCGCCTACAACATCAATGTTTTCCTCTGAACACTCTAAACGATCAAACACTGGTGTTTTTTTACATTTCTTTCAGAACCCATTTTAAGGAAAAAAATTAAGTTCAAACTTTTAATTTAAGATATTTAATTGCTGTACTGGACAAACTTGTCACCTTAAAATACCTTTTTGCAGTCTATTCGCAAATAACATTAATCGTTTTCTGTAGAACGAACTGTACAGCTGTTTTCTCTTTAATGAAGAAAACCATCTGAGCTTGTAAATCAAAATCTTATGATGAAATCATGTTCAATTATTAAGTACGGCAAGGATGTGACAGTTCTTCTGACAGCAAAAATATTCTCCGCAGTTAGAATTGGACGATTTTTTCTTTTGTTAAAAAAAAAAAAAAAAAAAAAAAAAAAAAAACAATCTACGCTTATTAATTCATTTCATCTTTATTAAAAATGTTCAATTGTTGATAAAGACAAAAAGTCAATTCGTGAACAGCAACAGTAATATTTTCCGCAGATCAAACTGAACGATCATGCATAATGTTTTCTCAAAAACTTTATTCAAGATGTTCAATTATTAATTAAGACAAGTTGTGGTGGACAGCTCTTTCGACCCACAATTTGCTAATAAAAAACATCAATATTTTCCGAAATTCAAATGATCGCAATGAACGTTCCAGCATAACTTTTATCTTGAGAAAATGTTGTTATCTTGTAAATTCGAATCTTTATTACAGATGTTCAAGAGTTGAGCACTACAAAAAGTTGAGAATTGATCGCTCTTCCGTTCCTCTTTTCGCTAACAGCATCAATGTTTTCTGCAATTCGAAATTGAATAGAACACAAGCCATTTTACATGTTTTCCACGCCGGATCTTAGCTTGTAAATTCGAACTGGAGGATCCAGCAAAGTTGTTTTCCCAAAAAAATGTCAGTTTGTAAATTTAAATTTTTATTAAAAATTTGCTGAGCACGACAAGAAGTCGAGTTTGACAGCTCTTTTGCAACTCCAGCCACGTACAACATTAATGTTTTACAGAGATCGAATTGGACGATCAAGCACAGTTATTTGCACATTTCTTTTAGACCCGATCTAAACTAAAACATTGTAAGTTTCCAAATTTAAATCTTTATTGGGAGATTCATAGATACAACTCCATTTGCGAGTAACATCAATGTTTTCCGCATAACGACATGGATAAGCCATTCACTGAAGCGTAGAAATGTCAGTTTTGTAAAAAATATTTTTCAATTTATTTTAAATATTTTCCTTCCGTTATTATATACCGAAATCCTCTTGTAATCATTTCTTTGAACTTTCTGTATTAATCTGGTACACGTGACTGCATGACATTTTAATAAAAGAATTCATTTTATAATTTTACATATTTTTATTATTTAATACACGCAGGTGTTGTAAATAATATTTAAAGTTATAAACTCCTCCACAATTAACAAAAACGGTTTATTTCACTGTTTTGAATATTGATTACAAATAAAAATATATTTTCAGATTTCAATAATAATTTTGGTTCATGGAAATTAAACAAAAAAAAAAAAAAATGAAAAAAAACACAAAATTTATATTTATAAATTTCATTTTATCAATTAACAATGAAATTTTATTCACTGAAATTAAATGTTTCCTTGTGTAAACAGGTGTTTTACAAATTTCTCATTGGAAACATATGTTTTGCCAAAAAAAAAAATAATATTTGATCAATCAAAAGCTCTTGTGCGATAAAATTGCAAGGAGAGAAAAATACTCTTTCCACTAAATGATGTGGAATTTTCCCATTATCTCGACAAAGTTTTAATTTGGAAAGTCTTTAGGAATCTTACATTGCTGGTGGGTGATTGAGTTAAAATGAAATGGTTTTAAGTCTCAATGATTTTTTCCTAAATACTTGTGACTTTTTTGTTATATTTTGTTGATGGCTCTGCTTGAGTCATCCTATCGCAAACATGAAATGGAACTATTTCAATGTGACCTTAATTTATTTGTACTATTTTTTAAGTATTTTTTTAACGTTCTTAGTCCTTAAATCCTTCTGGATTTATTAACATTTTCAAGCAAGTAAATCGTAATTTTTAATATTCTGGTTGTCAGCTTTAAACGGCGATAGGAATACAATATCCTCCCATCAATATCAAAATCAAGTTGATCCATTAATTAATTGATTACGTAGCGATTCTTAGAAACACTCATTACATTTTTTGCTACATTGTGCACTCTAGGATAAACTATCCTTAAAGCATCCAGGATAATAATCGTGATTTTAAGATTTACAGAATATTAAAACGATCCTGCATTCTCTTGCGTCTATTCACTGATAATAGACGTCAAAAGACTGATCAAAGTTTAAAATAAGTGATCATCTCTTATTGGGCTCAGTTTAAAGCGAAATAAAGTATATTCTTCAGGCTACAGGTTCTAGTGATAATCGAAACCAAAAGTGTTATCTGTTTCCTTTTGAAAATAAAGAGCTCAAGCTTAAAGTTACTTCTAAAACACATAATTTAGAAACCAACTAGATGAACGATAAAATCGCATCTAAAATCCAGCAATATAATTTCCAATGCAGTTACTGTCATCAGGAATCTAAGTTATGAAGCCACGCGACTTGTTGGCTCTGTGAACCATCCAATTACAAAGTTTCTCGTAAGATTATCCTGTTTGACTGAGCCAATGTGACCGGAAAAATTTACACGGTGACTATTTAATACCCTACACCACATTGTTGCATTAATGAACCGCCCTCGTATAAAGGTATTTTTTTGCAATTTATACTTAAGAGTCCAGTATATTAAAATGGAACTAACAATAATGTGGATTTAGTGTACTCTACAAGGATTTTTTATGTGAACGTTATAGGGAACTTTAAACTAATTAGGGACTGACCATCGTAATTCTTATTACAATACCAAAGTAAATGTGAGATTTAAGTCTTTGAAAGAGATATCTTGACAGGAGGTTGTATGGAAATAATGACCCGTTTTAGAATATCACTTTTGTAACATTAAAATTCTCTTTCGTTAGGAACATTTGCATTGAACCAAATAGGCATCGTTCTTGGACTAATAATAATTTGAACACATACCAAATTTCATTAAGTCATCGTTAAATTGACTCAGAAAAATATCGAACGGTTCACCTATTACCTATGGTTGTGTAGGGTATAAAAATTTAAATAAACTTTGACAGAAACATAATAAGAGAGGGAGAGAGCACAACATAATCAACTGAGCTGTCACCATATGAGAGTTTTTCCACAATGGAATTAGCCTAATTCTCAAATGACTCGCTATCTCATTTAGAGACTCCTTTCAAGTTTGTCAGAAATGGGAGAAGTACATCACCCTCTTGAGAATAGTTGCATGCATGATAAACTATGTGTACAACTATTTACAGAGACCAGAGATGTAAAGTCATCCAATTTGACCTGCGTAATCGTATGTGTAACAGTTTTTATGTCACTTTTTTATGTGAAATTTAAAATTTCCGAAGATAAAAAACATAACTTAAACAAGTAAGAATGCTATATTCGGCTATGCCGAATCTTAAATACCCTCCACCACAAATTTGTGTAAAGTTAATACGTTAGGTTCCATAGACACACATATACCCACAAATGTATATAACACAGAAATACTTAATTAGTCATAAAATTAGTTAACTGCCTTTTTTCTACCAATTTTCATTGAGCTCTGTTAATTTTTGCGGATGTGAGCAGACAAAGAGATTGACGAAAATCGATTGAGATTTTGACTTGATGCAAGAATATATACATTATGGGGTCTGAAATAATTCATTCTTAGCGTTACACACAGAATGACAAAGTTAATATTCTCTCTCTACCACTTGTACTGTGGAGCGTATAAAAACAAAAAATATGCTTGTTATAAGCTCAAAACTATTTTCCGGGAAGGGGTCTTATATGTAGCTCCCATATAAGACCCCTTCCCGAAGTTTGGACCAAGATTGTTCATATTTATAATATACTTTGATTATAGTTAGAAAAATCATTGTGCTAAATTTTAATGGAATTGATCTTTATTTAAATGTTTTATAAACTCTAATCCGTTTTCCGGAAAATCCCGTTATAAGGGAGCTATAGGAAAATTTGGACCGATACAGGGCAAATTAATATAATATCTTCAGAACAGTTAGCAAAATAATTGTGTCGACTTTCAGTAGAATTGGTCTTTATTTACTCGAGAAGGGGCGTTATAATGGAGCTATATCATAATATGGACCCATTTTAATAAAGTTTACAACATATATTTAAAATAGCTAGAAAATTAGTTGTGCCAAATTTCAATAGAATTGGTTCAAATCTAAAAGTGTTATAAGCTATAAATCATATTCCGGGAAGGGGCCTTATATGGGAGCTATATCAAAATATGGACCCATGTAAATAAAACTTAATACGTATATTTAAAATAGCTAGAAAATCAATTGTGCTAAATTTCAAAAGAATTGGTTCAAATTTAAAAGTGTTATAAGCAGTAAATCATATTCCGGGAAGGGGCCTTATATGGGAGCTATATCAAAATATGGACCCATGTTAATAAATTTTATAACATATATTTAAAATAGCTAGAAAATTAGTTGTGCCAAATTTCAATAGAATTGGTTCAAATTTAAGAGTTTTATAAGCTATAAATCATATTCTGGGAAGAGGCCTTATATGGGAGCTATATCAAAATATGGACCCATGTAAATAAAATTTATAGTATATATTTAAAATAGTTAAAACAATAATTGTGCCAAATTTCAAAAGAATTGGTTCAAATTTAAGAGTTTTATGAGCTATAAATCACATTCCGGGAAGGGGCCTTATATGGGAGCCATATCAAAATACGGACCCATATGAATAAAATTTATAGTATATATTTAAAATGGTTAAAAAATTATTTGTGCCAAATTTCAATAGAATTGGTTCCAATTTAAGAGTTTTATGAGCTATAAATCAAATTCCGGGAAGGGGCCTTATATGGGAGCTATATCAAAATATGGATCCATATTAATAAAATTCACAATATATATTTAAAATAGTTGAAACAATAATTGTGCCAAATTTCAAAAGAATTAGTTCAAATTTAAAAGTTTTATAAGCTATAAATCATATTCCGGGAAAGTCCTTATATGGGAGCTATATCAAAATATGGACCCATGTAAATATAATTTATAACATATATTTAAAATAGCTAGAAAATCAGTTGTGCCAAATTTCAAAAGAATTGGTTCAAATTTAAAAGTTTTATGAGCTATAAATCACATTCCGGGAAGGGGCCTTATATGGGAGCTATATCAAAATACGGACCCATGTGAATAAAATTTATAGTATATATTTAAAATAGTTAAACAATTATTTGTGCCAAATTTCAATAGAATTGGTTCCAATTTAAGAGTTTTATGAGCTATAAATCAAATTCCGGGAAGGGGCCTTATATGGGAGCTATATCAGAATATGGGTCCATATTAATAAAATTCACAATATATATTTAAAATAGTTGAAACAATAATTGTGCCAAATTTCAAAAGAATTAGTTCAAATTTAAAAGTTTTATAACCTATAAATCATATTCCGGGAAAGTCCTTATATGGGAGCTATATCAAAATAAGGACCCATCTTAATATAATTTATAACATATATTTAAAATGGCTAGGAAATAAGTTGTGCCAAATTTCAATAGAATTGGTTCAAATTTAAGAGTTTTATGAGCTATAAATCACATTCCGGGAAGGGGCCTTATATGGGAGCTATATCAAAATACGGACCCATGTAAATAAAATTTATAGTATATATTTAAAATAGTTAAACAATTATTTGTGCCAAATTTCAATAGAATTGGTTCCAATTTAAGAGTTTTATGAGCTATAAATCATATTCCGGGAAATGGCGTTATATGGGAGCTATATCAAAATATGGACCAATGTTAATAAAATTTATAACATATATTAAGAATGGTTTAAAAATTAGTTGTGACAAATTTCAGTAAATTATCTTAAAAATTGCGGTCCATATGACACAAAGAGTTTGGGGTGTATCAAAATTTTGCATATTATAGCCTATAACTTTTTTCCGGTTAATCAGATTTTGATAATTTTTGGCACGATGATGAAGCACGTGTAATTGTATGCTAAAATTAATTTTTTGTTTTAGTCCAATTACATTTTTAGAAGAAATTATAAGAGTTCATTTTTGAAATTTTGAGGTTGTTTCAGATATCGGTCTATAACTTCCTTGCTTATAAACCGATATAGCTGGTTTTAAATAGCAAACTGCTTAGGACAATAACAAATAATGTGGCCAAGTTTTATTGAATTCGGTCAATTATTCTAGGCGTGAGAATGTTTCCAACAGACAGACAGACGGACAGACGGACAGACGGACAGACGGACATAGCTAAATCGACTCAGTTTTTGATTTGATGCAATAATATATATACATTGTTGGGTCTGAGATGATTCCTTCTTGGCGTTACATACAGAATGACAAACTTAATATACCCTCACCACTTGTGGTGGTGGAGGGTATAAAAATCTTAAGATGTATTTGTATGTAGACTGATAGTACTTGTGTTGTTATAGATAGATGGATGTTTGGATGGAAGGTTGGATACACACAGACATGAGTACATATGTTTAGCACTTATAAAATGTATCCAATAACACGAACAACAAATTTTGTTTACAAAAATTATCAATTTATTTTACTGATAATTTAATCTTGCATTTTCTGCTTATCAAACGCTTTTTTTCTAACTGTTTTTTTGAGTTCATTTTTATTATTGTTATTTCATTGTTTTATGTTTTCTCTTTTTTCACTTTTTCCCATTATATATCTGTCTTTGTTATTCTATATAATTCGATACCCTACAAAAACTATGTACAGTACTGTGATTAAGTTATATAGTTTTGTTTGTTGCAAAACATGTTCAAAATAAATTTTTGAATTAAAAAAATTATAATAAATCAGGAGTAGAAATCGTTTTATAACGATTAAAAATTTAATATTGGAATTTCACAAAATTTTCCATTAATAATATTTCATAAGTGCGTCCGTGTGTGTGTGTTAATATTTGTTTTAACTTAATTTTTTTTTTTAATTCTTTATTTGCTTTTTAAGTTAAGTCATTTCATTCACAATAATCAATTATAAATTAATCTAATGTGAATAATTTCATTCGCGCCAAGTTCATGAGTCGGTCATTCGTTCAATTTCAAACTTTCTTATAAAATTAACAATTAGTAGTCCAACTTTATACCTTATGTTTCTACTAACCATCTATATAATATTGTTGCTGTTCTTATTCCTTAAAGCTGTCTGGATTTTCGAACAAATTTCAGGTAAAAGAAGCGAAATTCTTTAATATTCTGGTCGATAGTTTTATTCGGCAATAGGAATGCAATATCCTCTCATCAAAATAAAAATATAAAAGAAAAACACCTCATGTGGATCCTTTAATTTAAACCATAACGTTTCACAAAAACACATCGTGATCCTAATTTCCTAATGAAATGAATGTAACATCTCATATTTAAACTTTTATTATCAATTTCTAAAGTGCGAACAACATTTATTGCGATATGTTGACACAGACGATCGTTCAATTGCAAATTTTGTATTGACAATGCAACCAGATTGCTGGATGAAATTGCGCATCCTGCTTATCCGATCCAGCTGCAATATCATTTTCAGTATTATTTCTCTGACCAGAAATCAAAATTAGGCAAACTCTCGAATGACTCGCTATCTTATTTCGAGACACTCGAGAGTTGCTTACTGTAAAAGTGATGCATATTGAGCGTCATGTTGTTACAGTGAACCATGCAATTACTGATCTAAATTGGGCTAAATCAACAATATATCCTCTATTTAGAGTTACCCGACAATCGGTTAATACTATTGATGATCTAAATATTTCAACTGATTAACATTCTTATATGCTCCGATATATAGTAACTCCCAAATGCCATATTTTCATTATTTATGGAGAATTTGTTACCAAATTTAGTGAAAATATTTCAAAATTATAGACTTCATAGATGAGAATCTTCATATGGTTTCAGATTTCCTTAAAAACTATAAAGTTTAGTTTCACTAACCGATTTCAGATATTGAATTTCTGTCTTGTGTTTGATAAAACAATTAAAAATAAATTTAGATTTCTTTATTATCTGGAACATGTGTAGAACGATAAATATACAATGTTTATATATCTAAATATATTGTTATATTATGTCTTTATCTCCAAAACGAAAAGTATAAGAAATGAAAAAAGTTTGCCTGTGCCAATCTCTCATAAGTCTCATTTATATTATTATTTGTAGTCCATTCAATATAAATATATTTAAATAACTTAATTAGATCATATCAAAACGGAACATATTAAGAGATATTGATTATTCAATATACTAATAGCCAGAGAAACGAAATCGTCCACAGTGTTCTTTAACAATATTTGAATAAAATTTTAATATGGTCACAGCTAAGGTGTTTTCAAAATGATTTGTAGGAGGAAAAGACCTTTCACTTGTCACTGGAGAAGAGAGTGGCTACCCAACTTGACCGTATTTAATTTTTACGAATTTCTGAATCATTTTCAATATCTAAAAATATCAAGAAGGTTACAGCTGAGTTGTATTTAGCTGATATTTTAGGGGTACAGACCTCAGAGTTGATCTTGTTAATGCTCTGTTGAAACATATGCTTTGATGTATCTCTCATTTTTTAGAGATATTTAAGACGATTTAAGGAACAAACATCTACTCACAAGTTCTTTCCAAAGTTGGTCAATTTTAATTCGTTGAATTTTGAGACCGAAGATTAAGATCCCGTGGAATAAAACTGTAAAGTCGCGATACTCCCTAAGCCTACACCCGGAGTTGACTGTACCTTTACACCGATGGTCATGAGTTCTGGAAATGATAGGAGCTTTAAGAACCATGACAGGTTATATTCAAATGTCCTCAATTCAACATCAACACAAGGAAGATCCTTCCGGTTTGGAAACAAAAGGAAATGCTTAATGAGCTGTAACCTCTAAGATGTCATCAGAGGAAAAATTCTAACCTAAATTTTACACATTGGAGTCTCCACCCGAGACATGTTGGAAAGATCTTCTAGATCAAATACGTACATGATAAACACAGAGATGCCACAAATTTCGCAGTTTCAAGTACGATAATGTCTTTGGTTGGTCTCCCAATGACCATTGCAGACAATGAACAAAATCTTTCGTGATGTAAAAGAGCAATTGACTCAAAATCTACTGGTTTCATATTGATTTTCCATCTGGTCAAATGCCACATGATACGCGACACTCCTGAAGATTTATGGGACTCAACCCAAAGTGTTGTGTTCGGATGGCTGTGCCTGAATTGAACGAACACAAACTAACAAACTTGTTCTCTTGCAACTAATAACAACAACATTCCGATTGAATATTACGATTCCTGAAGTTGTAAATTATTGTTGTTAATAGAATAAAACCAAACATAATTAAGGAGTCCATTAAGGTCTTTTATGAGTTAAAGAATAAAATACAAACAAGTTAAAGGAAAACAAAAAAGGATAAATTAAAAATATGATTCGATATTTTATTAAAATTATGTTTCGCGTGAGTGTGCGTGTGTGTGTTATATGTTTAAAGGGCACGTAGACGACGACAACCAACACACAAAATATAAATACAACATTAACAAAATGAAAAAAATAAATTCACAATTTTGAATCATCAATAAATTAAAAAAAAAATTAAAAAAAAAAATAAAAAAATAATAAAGATTTTTTACTTCAAAAACATTGAAATAACTGTTTCTCATCAAATTTATCCATTTCTTCATATGTCTGTTCGTGAGTATGTTTATTCACGTTCACGTTTACGTTTATGTTTGTTTGTATGTTTGTTTGAGCTGTACAAACAAAGACATATTTAGATACAAATTGTACCTTGATGGTGCGACAAGCGAGGGACATTCAATTCATATCTTTTTCTTTTTTTTTTTTTTGTACATATTTATTTCAACTCATCGATTTGTTTTGTATTCAAAAATACACAAAAACACACTTTAAATTAACTATAATAATTTATACAGTTTGCCAAACATATATTTGCACTCATTAAAAAATATATAAATTCCAACTAAAAATCTTTAATTATTCAATTTTTTTCGGAAAACATTATTGAAAATACTAACAGCAGGGGGGCGAGTTGGGGACTTTCCTAACTTTTATGAATTAAGAGTTCCGATGACTCCAGAAGGAACTGCTTAAGCATTTCATTATGGCATTCCCTTGTTTTCTATGTAAATGAAATTTGTACAGCCCGTTATGGCTTTTAAGCTACATTTTGCCAGCTTTTGATATTTTTCCACTACACACTAAGCGATAATGTCCACACTGGAGCAGCATAATTCGCCACTGATCGGCAAATCGTTTTATATGTGGCCAATAAGTTTTCTTATCCATATCCCAAATACTGTCGGCTAATGCTTTGACGACGAAATTCACAAAATCTTCACTGCACGAAACCATAACACGTGAATTGTATTCACGATGTTTAAAATGATCAGTTAACAGTATGTTGAATATTGGGTCATGAAAATTTTTGAAGAAACGAATACATTAAACATCCGGTTTACAGAAAAAAATTAATGGAATGAATTTTGACCCGAAAAATAATATATAAATTTCTCTATGGTTGATACAAATGTCCAAAATATGTGTTTGGTAAAAAATATCAATGCTTCCCACAGCATCGGTTTACAGAAAAAGCTAACGAAATGCATTTTGATCAGAATGAACTAAAATTTGAGTGTCCTTTGAAAATTTTTAATTGACTCAATGATGATGATGTACATCAGATGTTCAATGTTGAGTCACAAAGATTGGACGAACTTTTTGAAGATTATTCCCCGTTTTTCCGTTAAATTAATTGGTTAAGCATATTCTCAAATGTTTTCACATTGCCTACAGATCCGACTTAGACTAAGGATAGAATTTTTTAACAGAATGGACATTTTTGTAAAAGACTTCAGTTGTCTACTCGATATTAATCCCCTCTCTGACTGAACAAAATGACACCCAACTAAAACATGAGTTACATATTGATGATGCTTTAAATGATCAGTAAGTTTCATCACGTTAGTCAATTTTACTTCGTTTCCACGACAATTGAATCAGAATGATCCGAGTCATACTCGTCCAAAGATTGTCAACCCAGTGACGAAAGTTTTTTCTTCAAAAAAGAAAAGTATACGATATACAGCCGAATTATTACAACAACTAAATTCAACTGGTTTGGCACACTATTCGAAAGTACGTTGATGTGTTCCCCAAAAAAGTTCGAGTACGCTCGTTTTAAACAGAGTGTTTGGTTAAACAAATAAGATGAATTTGGTCAGTTTGATCAGATCCGATCACTTTTACTCAAAGAAAAGATGGTCAATTACAAATTCCTCTTCTTGTTTGAAAGGAATGTTGTCCAATCAAAACCAATTGAAATCAATAAATTGACTTAATATTCAATGCTTTATCCCGGCAAGTGGAACATTTTTGCCACACTGTCATGAAGCCCATTTATTTTTACGTTTTCTATAGAGTTTTCCGCCAAACTATTAAGGTATTTAGAAAGAAACGTTATAAAAAACTTCAGCAGTCGTAACGCGCTAATCATCTAAATATTAGAGCGGAAAGAATGAGAGGCAAATATTGATAAAGAGTTTAACATCTACCAGGTAGAGTCTTACAATTTCATCGCAATCATGCTACTGTAAAAGAGATATTTTTTATGGAAGTCAATTTAAAGCTTTTCACTAAAATATTCAGCCTTATTGCTGTATGCATTCGCAGACATCATATTTTGAATCGATTTTGCTATGTCCGGCTGTTTTAGACTTGTTGACGTCAATAAAAATTTTTATATAAGATTTTAATTCACCAATATACATTTTCTAGGTAAAAAAAAAACAGATTTAAATAAAACCTGATATCTGGAAACATGATTTTTGAATACGATATCGGAAAATTAAAAACAAAAGACAAAAACTTTTATACCCTCAACTATTTTAGGACGTCATACAGTACAAAGATAATTTAATGAAATTTTGTTACAAATAGTTTACACACTTTGATTCTGATGGAACCATTATTTCAGTTTTATTCCATAAAATTAACTGGTTTTTTAACAAAAGACCGTATTCGAAACCGGTTTTATTGAAAAGCCCAATTTTTCGAATAACCTGAACCTACTAAAGTGATTTCCCATGAGTTTCATTAGTGCTGGGATTTTAGTGGACTGAAAGAGGTCAGTTTTGCAATCCCAGAAGGGTGTATGTAAGTTTGTCATTCCGTTTGTAATTTTCACAATTTTCGACTTAGATCCCAAAAAAGTATATATTTATATTCTGGATCGGTATGAAAAAAAGAAATTGATTGAGCTATGTCCATCTGTCCGTCCGTCCGTTGATGTGTCGGTTAAAATCAAGTTTATGAAGCCGACCTATAGTTGACATACATGATATGTATATCAAACGATTGGAGTATTTTGCTATTGAAATCCAGGGAAATTGGTTTATAAATGGCTTAGAAGGTACCTCTATTATGTTTCTATTTTTTGAAGAATCTACAATAGTTAGAGACACAGATGGATTTCAATAAATTTAGCAGATTTATGCGCTGAAGACTTGAAAACGGACCATTAGTTATAGGCAAAAACATATCTTTCCATATTTTAAACCAGCTATGAGACCTGTGGACTGGGTTATGGTACTGATTGAATACACATTTTTTCCTAATTTAATCTTTTTCATTTTCTTTCAATCGGTTGATAAACCACCGAGATATGATCACTTTTTTCTTTAAAAATTTAGTCCCATGTGGTTGTTGTTGTTTATAAATATAGAAAAACAATAACAACATTTAAAATAATGATTTTGGAGATTTTGGCCGGTTCATTAATGCTAGAAATTTGATTTTTTTATTTATGGGTCAGAAAAATTTTTGTGAATTTTTCATTTGAAGACATAAACTTGCTTGGGCCATTAGTTTGCGAGATATGGGCGAAAACTTATTCTCACGCTCCTGGATCAGCTACGGACTTAGTTTCTACGCAGAAAAATTACTAATTTTTTCCTCAAATTTTGATTTTTGAA
The DNA here is from genome assembly GCA_004302925.2 of Cochliomyia hominivorax. NCBI lineage: Eukaryota > Metazoa > Arthropoda > Insecta > Diptera > Calliphoridae > Cochliomyia > Cochliomyia hominivorax. The sequence goes on along the minus strand of PYHX02000495.1, from coordinate 74,220,947 downwards.
ATTTTCAAATCGGTTCATAAATATAAATTCTTTATTTATTTATTTCTTTATAAAGTCGTTTACGACTTTTTAAACGTTCTATTTAAGTTAGAGATATAATTTTTGTACTAGCAGATCTGTAATAATTAAGAGAATTTTTAAGTTGAAAACATCACAGCAATCGGTACATTAGTTGCCGCATTTTTCGATATTTTGAACCTTCTATGGGATATATGGACAAAATATTGATGCAAAAAAATACCAAATTTTTTCTAAATTTTGATTTTTGAAAATTTCGGCCCATAAATAGCCGTGTTGTTAATTACTCTTTTATATATTTATATTCGTATTGTTTAAGTGAAAGCGAAAACTACTCGTGATTTGAATAGAATTTTTGCATGCATACTGAATGCCCTAGAGAATCTATGTTGACTGATATAAAAGCTATAAAGTAATGACTGTCATTTGCTCCTTCTTCTACAAATGATGATATTGTGAAAGTCTATTTTTAATAGGGACTTGACGTATAATGTTTACATTCGTTAAGCAAAGGTGAAGGGTATAGAAAAATCGGCATGACCGAATTTAACACTTTAACTTGTTTAATATAAAAACGATCATTCCAAAAGCAAAAATCTACAGTTTCTTCATCGTTTTCTTAATTCACCTTCTTTATTATCATCTTTCAAATTGCTAAAGACGAATTGAAAAAAATTAAAATTAAAAAAAAATAAATAAAAAAATATTAGAAATAATTTACATAATACCCATTGATTGAGGTCTAGGTCGATTTGAACATTAATACACAAACACATACATTCATACTCACATATATGCACACACTGTATGCAGACTTATTGATAATAAAAAAACAAATCGTAGTTAATGTTATTTGTTATTGATATCGTTATTGTGTAAAAAATCGTTAAACTTAACTTTACCACTCTTCTTCTTCTTTTTGTTTCTATTACTTCTTTACCCACCACTGGTATACTAAAGTGTCTTCAAACACATATTAACATTCACACAACCATAAAAAGCTCAAATAACAATATATTTTTTTATTAAAAAGCGATTTTATTTTATTTTTGTTTTTGTTTATGTTTTTTTTATTATTTTATTTTTGGTAACAAACAATAAAAGTTTACAATGAAAAAAATAAATTAATAAATAAATAAATAAATAAATAAGACAAAAACTAATGACGTTATTTAGAGCACGATCAATACAATAACGCATACTAAAAGAGTCGTCGTGAAAGAAAAAAACAAGAAACAGTAGGTTAACAAATTGTTTAGGTAAAATAATAGATGCATTTAAAGAAACAACAAAAACAACAATGATCATGTCATTTTTTTAAATGTCATCTATTAGAAGGGCAGCCGATTCTTTGCATCGGAATGACCCCAAATTCATGGACAAAGGACTGTCATTTCAGCAACCCAAAAACAGCTGGTATTAGTGATTTTTATTTCAAAAGTTCATTAGTTAACCCACAGTTGACTAGTCGATGTTGGCACCTCAACAACAATGTATTCGGCTCTATTCTCTAACTAAATCGCCATGTTTTTCGAAATTCTTAATTGTCTCTTCTGAATTTTTTTGAAACTTTTTGACTCACTACAAGTGCATTATCGACTACACTTTTTTAACCATTCGCGGCGTTCCCATGGCAAATGGATCTTTGTTTCGAAATGAATCATGACACACTTGGCCAAAGTTTGTCTACTCATAGACAGCTCAATTATGTTCCCAAGAGAGAACAGATAAGAGCACTAATAAAAAGCTGGTATCAGTGATTTTTATTTCAGATGTTCATTAGTTAACCCACAGTTGACTAGTCGAGGTTGGCACCTCTTCTGTCACTCTATCACGAACAACAACAACAATGTATACGGCTCTGTTCTCCAAATAAATCGCAAAGTGATTCGATATTCTTAAGAACAGATGCAGCCAAATTGTTATAGCAATAATCTTTGATGGTTTAGCCATCTCCTCTCCTAAAAGCCAAGAGATATTGGACAAAGATCCTAATGATTTAGTTTAGTTTTGCTTCTACTCTGCATATTTATATCTAATTGTAATGATGTGGTATATGGAATCATTATTATTTCATTGTTCTCTTATGAAAAATTATATTCGATATTTCAAAAGTCCCTGATATTTGCTTCTTGTCATGGATAAAATTGATTGGAACCTTACAGAATTCTCTTACTGCTTGCTTATTTTTAAACTTTATTCCTTGTTGGTACATTTCTTTTCAAAAAGAATGATTGAGTTTAGTTCTTGCTGGAAGCTGTTCGCGAATACCTTCTAATCTCCCGAGTAACAGGCTTCCAGTTTTGACAGTTTTAAATTTCCATAAAAGATGACACTTTCGTACACCATATAAAAGGTGATCTAAATCGTTCAAATATTTTCTAAAAGCTTCCAAAATAGCTAAATTATCTGACATCTTCTATTTCGCTTACGTTCAAAATAATTGAATCCTGGAAGAATGCGTTTAGTATGTTAAGGATTTTGTCGTTGACAGTTTTTTATTCAACCCTGTCGACTAAGGTGTCAACGTTGCGTTTCGTAAGTTAAAAGAGATAAACCATTGAAGATATCAAGATCTGAAAGCTGTAAATCAATGAACAGATCTCGCTTAAAAATGGTCCTAGATTAAGAAGTGTTAAGGTCACTACTCTGCCTCATATCTATTCCAACTTTCACTTTTAATTTCACTCTTTCACTCATTAATTTTATACTACAAGAAGCTTGCGCCTCTCAAAATCACAGGGGTCAGTCAAAGACTTTTCGGAGGCCTTTCACAATTCTATTAATCAGAAATCTAATCATTATAGCAAAAATCTTAAAATATTGTCGGAATCATATCAGCACGGCGGTCAGAAAGGAGTACGAATCAAATATTGATATTGGAATATGTGATAAATGATGTAACGGGTAGCGATCTTGCTATTGAAAAGCTGGAAAATATTTGAGGCGGTTGAGAGTTGGACTCCATATTTAGCTAATTTTTAAAAGTATCTTACTAATGAGTGTAGCAATTATGTTACTGTGAGCCATATTATCTAAAAAAAAAATTGGGGTTATAAGATAAGAGCGGAGCTATGAGTATAACATACCGCAATTCCTAAGGGATCGCTTAATTTTAGAGGCAGCTAAATATTTAACAATAATATATTATTATTGTTAGAAGTTTTTATTTCGTTTTTGTACTAAATTTTGTCGTTTTTTTTTTAATTTTTTGCACGACAATTAAAGGGCAACATAGTTGGATGGATGGACTTATGTGTTGTAATATTTTTATTTGGGTATGATCGATGCCAATTGTTTGAAATAAAATAAAAAAACTTAAAGTTGTCGTTGTCAGTCAGACCATTCAGTTCGCTCGATATTCATGTGAATGTTTGGTTATTTCTACATAAATTAATCGTTTGGCGGAGATGGTGGCGAAAGAAAATGAAATGAATTGAAAGAAGAAGAAGAAAAAGAAAAAAACTGGAAATTTTGTTTTGCTTTTATTATTTGTTACCGCATTTATAAATGTTTGTTAAATAAGCGTGTGTGCGTGTGTATGAGTGTGTTTGGATGAACGATTGTTGTCAGTTATAGTTGTTGTTGTTGTTATTATTATTAGTGTTATTGTATTTTTTTTTTAAACATGCTTTTGACCATTCATTTGACCATGACCTAAACTATATATTATTCACCACTTTTTTTTTTTTTTGTTAAATACTCACACACACTCGCACACACATTCACACGCATCCATAAAAGTATAAAAACAAAACATTAAGTGATGGTACCGTACAATGACGGACATACATAAAAATAAAACAGTTTGTGTTGACTGTTTCAAAAACAAAAAAAAAAAATAGATTGTGGTCTTGTGTTGTGATATATTTTTTTCTTTTGGGTTTTTTTTCTTTTGTAGTTCAAAATTTCGATTGCAAAAAGAGTAAATAATCGTACATTTCGAAATTTCGTTAACATTTTTTTGTTTCAGTTTTATTTCATTTGGTTGTGGAAATTTTTTATGTTTATTTTTTATTTTATTTTTAATTTTATTTCAATTTTTCATGTCCTTGTTAAATTACGTACGAATTTCAAAATGTTGAGTTTTGAAAATGATTCTGTAACTTTTTGAAATGTTTTATATATTTTTTTGTTGTAATTATAGTTGAGGTATCTTTGTGTGGATTTAGATGAGTATAGACTTCTAACTAATTAAGGGAGAAGTGTAGGGGTTGTTTAAGACTTGAAAATTCGACTTCAAGTCAAATATCGTTAATCACGCTTTTCTCATGATTCTGTATTTCCAAATATTATCTGTTATTTAAAGGAATACAGACCCCTAGGTAATTAAGTTTAAGACTTGAAGATTCGACCCCAAGTCGAATAACGTTTATCACGCTTTTCTCATTCATGAAATTTTATTGTTGCGCTAGTTTTTCAAAGTTTCCTAGTTTTTGAGATTCTAAATATTATACGTTATTTGGAGACCTCTAATCAAGAGAGCAGTATAAAGGTTGTTTAAGACTTGAAAATTCGACTTTAAGTCAAATATCATTAATCAAGCCATTCTCATGACTCTAGTTAATCTTTCAAAGTTTCCTCTATTCAGCGTAAGAGGGAGAGAGATTCCATGTAATCCATTGAAGAGCACGATAGTGAACAGCTGAAGAGTGTTACCGCAACTCCCACTTGGAAAAAGATTATCAACCCAGCGACAGTTGTATCCAAAGAAAGAACTTTTGGATACAGCCGAAATCTTACTACAACCACAACTAAATGGATAGAGTAATCCTACTGAGAGGTCTTCCAAAGCAGCGCATTCGTTTAAAATTGTAAATATTTTCTAGAAATCTATGAGCCGGAGGACACACCATTCTGAAGATTTGTTTGTAAAAAGTTCCGTTGCCTTTTGGCAATAGAACTGTTGTAATCTCTCAAATTTCCATATTTCATAAATTAACTATGATTTTGATTAACCTTTCTGTAAGTGACTATAGAACTCTTGTGTGTAGCCACGTACCTAAGAAATTTTGAAACTAGCGCTAGATTTTCTATCTACGATACTGCACAGAGACAGAGAGTCTAACAATTAGTTGTACAGTAATGTTTTTGTGATTAGTTTAATTCGACTGCGATTACTTCTAAGGGAAAGAAAGAGAGAGAGAGAGAGAGTATCAGGAATATCAATATATGAATCCATTAAAACTTATATTCTTATTTTTTCAAATTTATACACTGTTAAAAATTGTGTTAAGGTAAATTATATAAATTGGCCACAGCAGTTTTACTCACGACTCATGCTTGTATAAGCAAATTAGAAACAGCCCTCAATTTGGGGATCTCGAACATATCTCAGTTGTAACGTAACGCTTTTTCTTATAATGAAACAATTTAAATTGAAGTTAATTAAACATATTTTAACAGTTTCGAAAGAATACATTTCATATTTCATATTTTTTTAATATTTTAATAGAAATTCTAAATTATAAATTATTATTATCGTTATATTATCTAACAATGTTAATTCAATTAATTAACACTTTAATGCTAAATTTAGAAATATTCAAATAATTTCAAACTTTTATTGATTAAATTTCAAAAAATGTTAGATAAAAATTATTAAACTTAGAAAAAATATACGAAATATTTAATATTTTTTTTGAAAATATTCTAATCAAAATATGTCGTCGTTGTCATTTATTTTTAATTCCCAAATAAACAAAAGATAAAAAAACATTTCATTTTAGTATTATTTTTCATATTTTCTTCACTTGTTTCTTCACTTTATTTTCTTCACAATCTTGATATCTTTTGTTTATCTCAAATTTTATCAAAATTTTCTTATTTCATTTAGCAGATGAGTTATAACACATTTATCTGAGATCTTTATTGCCGGATTTAGTTTTATCTCTCAAATGATTGTAAACTTATTACTCATCCAGAAGTGATTAGAAAAATGGAATGATCAAGAACTAATGTATGATGTTTGGGATAACGAAAGTCATTCAATATGTTTCAATTTTAAATGTCTTTCAATCATTACTTTCAATACCTTTAAGATCTATATGCAACTGGCTTAATTAACTATACCCCAAAATTAACATTGCTTAGAGCTTTCACACTCCTATTTTGCCTTTTCATTTCCAACACATTACTTGATTGCAATTTTAAAAATTTTGGAGTCGTTTTATGGGTTTGAAGTCATAACTATTAAACTAAGACCATGACTTTCGATGTTAAAGGAATGAAATGAAAAATTCTTCAAAAATTTTGAACGAATGGTAAAATAATGCGCAATCAATATTCATAATTAAACTTTACAATGTTTTGGAGCGTTTAGCCTCAATAAAACGTTTCTATATTATTACTGTGTTCCCTGGTGGTTCTTTCTAAGTTTTCTAGTTTTTTAATTGTTAGAGATTCTAAAAGTTAAATCAGAACTGGGAGAATCCAAGAGAGTTCTCTGCTGTATTAATGTCATCATCAATTGCCCTTATAAAGTACTAAGAGCTCTACATCCTCGGCTATAGCTCTGAAATTTCGTTATTTCTTTCAAAGCTAACGCACGCGTCCAAAAAATAAAGGTTTTCTAGAAATCTATGAACCGGAGGACTCACCATTATGAAGATTATTTCTATCAAATCAGTGTCTTGGCATTAACCACTTATTCCTCTCCAGCTATTCTCTCAAGTCTCCATTTTCGGTAAATTTGGAATTATAATTTTTTCTGAACAGTGTATAGACTGTCAAATAAGCTTTAAATCACCCCGTTTTGAAGTGACTTGCAAGTAATACTTCGTAGCATATAGTTGTCCAGCAATATTTTCCTTTTGATTGCTAAAATCGTGGATTCGCAAAGGGGATGAAGAATTGATTCTGCAAAGAATTGAAACTGCAACATTTGAAAGGTGGATTATCTAAGACTTCTCGCTTGTTTTCCTAAAACTAATTATATATGCGATTACTGAAAGCAATTTTGTATTTATCATTGCGGTTGTTATTATTACAACATGACTTTGATATTTTAGAGAGAGAATTTAGCCTAAAGATGGTCAGTAATGTTTTCTTTTTGATTGCAAGAACTGGGTTTTCGCTAAGGAGACGAAGAATGATTTGAAAGTTTTCAGTATCACCTAATACGCAGTGCTGCATCGTGTTAAGTGCAGTTATAAACAGTGAAAACTGAGAGCAACTCCCAAATATATGTCTAACTTTGGAACTGTTAAATATTTTTTAACAAAATTTCACATGGACCATTTCACATTTGGAGAAGGATATGTTTCTAGAGGGTCCTGGGGTCGGCAAGCGGATCTCCAAAGTTGGTCACCTCAGGTATGACGATTTTTTATAAAAATTGACTTGTTTGAAAAAATATTTTACTTACATAAAATCCTTTTTATTCTCTAAAAAATATGCGTACGTGTGGAACAACTCTTATAGTTCAAGAGATATTTAGACAAAATTAAAATTTTGACCCATTTATTTTTTTTATTCGGGGGCAGAAAAATTTTAAATTTTTGCACAAGAAAAGTTGCCTTAAAGTAGGACTTTACAAATATTCCTATATTTTAATTTGAGAATATCCAAAATTCCAATCCGGGTAAAATTTGTTTAACAAATTAATTTTTTTAGTAAATCTCTCAGTAAAACTCTGTTGTTGTAAGGGGTTTGGCCCATTACAGATTTGTTGAGTAAGTAGCTAGTTAATGTAGCTATGCAATCAGGACTTTAACATTTCTTTCCTCTTTAAAAAAACTAAAGAAAAATATTTGAAACTTAACCAAATTCTGATAGAGCTAGCGGGGAAATTTTTCCCCTAAAGTTGAGAAAAAAGTTGTATAGAGTCCAGAAGGAATTAGTTGATTTTAAAGTAAAAAATGTTGCCATCTTTTTGAAAAAAAAATATTACAAAAAAATCCTATTTTTTATTTCTATTTCAAAATTATATAACTTTTAATTGAATCCACGTAGGTATATGATTCTTGCAAAAAATTATAAAGAAATTTTTTGGAGAATGCAGACAATACTTTAGATTTTTTTGGACCTGCATAGAGCCCACCAAGATCAAAAAACTAAAAAGATCAAGAAACCAAAAATGGATCAAAATTTTACTTTGATCTAAATATCTCTTGAACTATTAGAGATATCACACTCATGTAAGCATACTTTTTGTAGAGAATTATCAGGGCCATATATTTGTAAAATATTTTTTCAATCATATTACAAATAAAAATTTTGACTATTTTTTAAAAAATCATCATACCCCAGGTGACCAAGTTTTCAGATCCACTTTCCCACTAGAAAAAACTATTTAATACTTACAGAATTATTAAAAAAGTGCTTTCGGACCACTGTGCGTAAGCAATTCATTGCTTCCGAAAAATGTTACAAGCTGATCTATAAACTTTGTACAGTTGAAATGAATTTATTAGAAATCCGAAAGTGTACAAAAGGACTTCCCTGAACAGTATTGAAATTCTTTAGAATTTAATGTACATTATATAACCGCTTTGAATGCATAGAAATGACATTCAATAACCATCATAACTTTGAATGTTCTCTAGGTTTATTCTCTAATATTTATTCTATTATTGTTATATATTTAGATTAAGTTTTTCCTTCTAGAAATTCTATGTGAATTTCTAATTGCATTTAATGGAATTTATTTAATTTTATTTCATTTTAATTATTTCCAATTCATTAGAATAATTGCATTTTCCCATGACATCCAAAATGAAAAATTATGATGGTACAACAAAAACTACCAGGTGTTAAATGTATTTATGCGGGTTTCGAATTAATTATTATTTTCTTCTTCTTATTATAATTATTAAGGGTGAAATAAGTGGAACTAAATAAATCTAAATGTTTAACTAAAAAAATAAATCCTCTTGTGGTGTTAAAGAAAAAAGAAGTGCAAATAGAAATTATTTTTGTTGTACAAAAAATAAATAAAATTTATTGATAAAATTTCTTCAATTTCCTGCAACAAAAAATTAAAATCTTAAAAGAAACACTTAAAATAATTTTATTCATTTATTTATTTTTGTCTTATTAAATGAGTGTGTTAATGAGTTATAGAGTTTATTTAAAGAAATGCACGTACTTAAGTTTTTCTTTTCTTTTTTTCGTCTTCTTCTTTTTCTATATTTGAATCACAAATGACTGATAACACATATAGAAAATTACAACACTGTTATTATTATTATTATTATTATTATTATTATCATTATTGTTTTTGGTTTTGTTGGGCTGTTGTGACCGTAAAGACATTTGATAAGCGACCAACTGAGAAAACCACACTACTCAATCAAAATACCCTTTTTTTACAAAAAAAAATGTAGTTTTAAGATAAGAAATCGATTTATATTTTATGTATTTATTTATATGTATGTACACACATATATACATACATTTATGAATATTATCTAAAAGAAAAAATATATATAAAATATCAGTTTGTTTTTTAAGAATATTTATTTAGACATGACAAATGTTGTTCAAATATCTGGATGTGAATAGAATAATTTTGAATAAGTTTCATTTTTTTCAATTTGGATTAATTTTAAATTACGCTGAGTTGTTTATACAAACATTCACACGTACACATATGTAAACTAAAGTGAATGGAAAAATTTTGGAATATAACTTCCTCCAATGATTGAACATTTTTAATAGATTTTGAATAAAAAATGCATTAATTCTGAAACTCTTGAACAATTCGTGAACACTGAGAGCAACTTAGAAGTCGTTTTGAATAAAACTGCAACGTTAAGGGGTTCGTAAACGCAGTCTACTTGAAATTTTTCTAGCACTTATAGTGTCGCAATTATTTTGAAAAACTTCCATGGATGTAGACTGCTATAAATCAAAAGTTGTTTTAAACACGGGTCAGATCCTTGCGGCTGTCATTAAGAATCAGTCTAGTATTGCCTTGTCTATCTCGGTTTAAAAATAACTGCATCGTTAAAGAATGGATAACCCGAGTCGAATAGCAGTTTTACTTAAACTCCCAGTGTAGTGATTACTATGAAAAACTTTTCAGCTATTAATGGTTCAAGAGTTGTCATGAATACAGCTCAAATTCTTATAGCCATGATTAATCCAGAGTTACTTTGTTCATCTCGATGTGACGTTAATGCGTGAATAATCAGTGGAACGGAGTTGAAGGATGGAATCTAATTGCAGTTTTCCTAACACAAGCAGTATCGTTATTAATGTTAAAAATTTCGATGTATCTAGGCAGCTATGATTTAGGTCAGTTACTTGCAGTCATGGTCCAGTATCATTCTAGAATTGTCTTGTCTTTTTGCAATTGCAGTCATGATTCAAGAGTTTTATTGAACGTAAATCCTATAATTCCGAAAGATCTATTATAATCCCAGGGTTAGTAGAGTTTATTCTTCTGTATCTGGCTGTTCTTACTTGGGAAAAAAAGTTATCTGATTGATACAGCTGTCACTGAGTTGATAATTTTTGTCCGAGCGTGACCCTGGTCGTTCTGGAACATTGATACAATTGTCTCGGGAATGTTCGGTTGAGGTTGTGTGACAGTGTGTTCAAAAAGTCTTTATGTTCTAGATTTCTCTACGCTCTAAGTTTTACCACGTTGTCGCAGTTGTGGCCATTAAATGGTGGTCAATTGGAGTAAGAAATAAAATTGCATTTAATTGACTCTGTGTAGCTGTTTCATAGTCTTTAATTTTCAAACCTGGTGCGCTTTGTAAAAGAAATCTGTTAACAGAGAGAGGCTTCCGTGCTTCCAAGATGTTTTTTTTTTTAACTCCGCAACTTTTGATCCGTTAGAGATATTAAAAATTGACATGGGTACAGCTGATGTCTTTTCAAAATAGTAAAGAGAATTACTGGCACCTAGTTGGTCGCGGGTATTGTAATTTTACTGTCATAGTTGGCCATTTAGAGGAAGTTTCTCAAAATATTCCTTACAAATCTCATTAAAAATGAGTTTCGTTTCAGAAATATTGTCATCATTTTCAGAATAATTTTTCGTAAATTCTAATAAAATAATTTTACCATAAATTTATAAACTATTTTGGAGGGTCCCAAACACGCTATTTTGTGATTCGTTGTGAAATTAGTTTGCGTGTGAATTTCACCCTGATTGTGTACAAAACAACTTTGTTTAAATGGAAATATGCGGGATGAAAAAAATATTCCAGACATGGTTGAATGCGAAATATATTTTTCCATTCCTGCGTTTTAGATGAAAGAATAAATGGTTTAAATATGTAATGAATGCCCCAACCATCCAACTTACTTAAATGTCACAATGGCAAAAATATTTACTTAGAAAGGAGGTGCTGCAATCAGACGAACCTGGAAAGATATTTGTAAACTTGAGAATCTTTTTCAGATACCATTTCATATGATGACAAGATTGTAGTAACTAGATTAATTCCAGATTCCATAAAGTTTATATATATTTTTTCATAAGATTAAAAACTGGGTCAATTTAATTATGTCAGTCTGTTGGAAACATTGTCACAATTACAATAATGAACCGTTTCTAACGAAATTTCGAATGGATTTTTATAATCCTATTCAATATGTACCGATATCTGTGGTAACCTTAAAATTTCACGGCTAAAACTAATTGAATTTTAATAGAAATTATCGGTCAAGTATTGTACCGTGTAATTAATTATCGTACCAAAGATAATTTCTAAGATCGGATTAGTAGAATAAAGATTATAGGGAATAATGCTCTAATTTTAACCAAAATAATAAATAAATTGTCTTGGGCCCATTATTGGACGTTGCTCTCATATGAAGTCCTTTCCCGAAATATGTTTTTAAGCTTTTAAAACACTTAATTATTAAATTAATTTATAATTATAATAATTAAATTGAAATTTGGCGCAATTATTTATGTTACTAATTTGGCAAACATATTTTGCTATGCCTCCCCTGGGCCTTATTTGTAAGAAGATTTTTAAACTCTTAAATGTAAAAATAAAATGTTATCAACATTCGACACAATTATTTTTCTAACTGTACGTAACATAACAATTTGACAAATATACACAAATATAAGGCCTCTTTCCAAAATGTAAGTGGTGGATTGTATTTAAGATTCGGCACAGGCGAATTTGAATCGAAATTACAACTCATTTTAGGATAAAGAGTGATTTCAAACGACGCCTCAGTTTTGTTTGGAGTTTATTTCCATAACCTTTAATTTCTTGTGGCCTTCCCAATATCACATGGTTCCCCTTATCCAATTTAAAGAAAAATGGTGAATTTATCGTCTTTTATTTAAAATTGAATTAAAAAATCGTATTTAAAATTTTTGTCGTACCTGTAAACGGAATTTTTAGGAAATATGTTTACGTTGTAATTGTATCTAATGATCCGGGAATGTCTATCACTTACGTTTATGTTTATGCCAGGTTATTGGAATATTTTATTATTTTATAATATTTTTAATTCCATCAACATCATCAGAAAATTTCAAAAAAAAAAATGTGAAAAAAATCACGGGAATTTTTAATTATTTATGTTTAAATAAAATTTTTTACTTGAAACTTGTCGCGTGAATACCCACCCAGACGATTAATTGGCGTTAAGTAATTAATAAATAAATTTTATTAAAATTTTAATAATAAGATAACACTACCTTGTCCTATATAATTAAGGTCCAGGGTTTTTCTTCTTAAAAATATGAAATTTTGTTTAAAAAACAAAAAACAAAAAAAAAAACTTAATTACAATTTTATAATATTTCTATATCTTAATTACTCCAATTACCTCATAATCACTATTTGTAGATGATTATTCATGGTATTAAATCTACTTTTCCTTTCAATATTCGTAGAAAATTGTTAACATGAATACGAGGGAAAAAGACGTAGAAAAAAAATCACTTGCATTGACGTAAAGACATAAGAAAAACCAACACTTTCCGAACTACTTGCACTTACAATGACACTAATCTATAAATTGTAATAAACACATACACATACACATACAAACGTATTGCTTATTGTCTGAGTAATGGTTAGATGCATTTACTTACTTACACTTGCGATCAGCAGCACATATTCATATTCATATTGTCTCAGATTTAATTTTACAAACAAATATGCATATTCACACACGCACACACACACACACATACTAAGACAGTGGGTATGAAATCGTTTATATATATAAATATATTAACAATAATATTTATTGCATACAAGTTAAGTAAATTGGTAGCAGAAAACCACCAAACACGCTAACAATCAGGCAGCTGTACATACAGATACGTTTTTTTTTCTTTTCGAGATTGTTGTTTTTGCTTACGTATTTAAGTGGAACAGGAACTAAATGGTAAAAATATAGAAAACAAAATATATACAACACAATACTACATCATCCAACAATCCACATCAACAACAAGAAAAAACAACAACAACAGCAGCAACAGTAACAGTAACACCAACAACAACAACAACAGCAGCAGCCAGCCGTATTAGTATTAGCAAGTTTTTTTGTTTTATATATATTTTTTGTTAATTTAAAATCTCGATTATTATTCGCAATCACAATAACGTAACGTAAATTTTAACTGACGCAACAACATTTACACAAATACATTCATACCTTTAATACGTACATAACAATCGACGACAACTACAGCAGCAACATTATCGACTGGTCTGGTTTATACGAATGAACACAAATATATTCGGATGAAATGTATAAATAAATTATCTTGATCTACAGAGCACTAAGATAGACAAGCGAACGAATGGACTGGACTATCGGACTTGCTAAATAGTTACAGAAAATGTATGTCTGAAAGGCCAACATCTATGGCTTTTTAGAGGCTGTAATGTTAGATCTCTCTAAAAAGAGTAGTCTGGTTTTTAAATTGATTTAATTGATTCGAAAATAATTCGAATTCGAATTCGATTTCTTATAGAATTTAACGCACCGATAGATTGTGAAGAAAAGAGATTGGGAACATATTTATTTGATCCTATAATCTATGAATTTATAAGTTATTGGAAATTATTTTTTTGAAAAACTATAATTCAGTAATTATATTTCATCGATCTTACACTGTTTTTATTTCTCTCCCCTAATAGATTCCCTAATCCTTCAATATCTCTACAATGAGCTCAGCTCGGATAAAATTTTGAACTTTCTGATTAAAACCGATTATACAATTACTTTGCTTTATTTGTGATTTGATACACACAAATTTATTTGTAGATTGCGGAGCCCAAACAGAAAAAAGGAGAAAGACTACGGTTTTTCAAATTACCTCTCATAGAGTCCAAAAAGGATTATACTATTTTCTTCACCTACTAATTCAGACATATTTTTATTCCTGTCGCAGTTGGAACCCTAATCCTTAATATAACTTCTTTTCTAACAGATATTTTAGCAGTTTTTTGTAACCTTCTCCATATGCAACCTTCAACTTTTAGTCAGGAAGATTTTGGAAGGTTCAAGATGTTTGCCTATTTGAATTTGACATTTCCTTGTTTCAGTGTTTCACAAGTTTAAGTGTGAAGAAGAAATGGATTTTCTAATTGTGAATTATTTGGGCGAAACGTGTATAAGAAAATATGAAATTGCTCTCTCGCAATTCGCTTAGTGTCCATGCGCATCCATGCGCATCTAGACTTAATTAGGTTCAAAAGTGAATTTTGATTGAAGCATTAGTTAAAATCGAATTGAATTACTATTAATCATGACTAAATCGTATTAATATCTGGCAACACAATATTACTTACCAGTGTAGTCAACTTAGTGTTAGACTACATTAGCATTTTTTAAATGGCAAACAAAACTTAAACCCAACGGAAAATATCTGCAGGGTTGATTGTTTGGTTCAGTGGTTCGTTTGTTTGTTCATTTGTTATGCCTGTCCTAAGATTTGTTTCTGGTTTCAGTGGTTAGATTGGTTACTTTGTTGGCCAAATCAATGAATGACTTGACTGGTTTTAATTTTAGATATCAACGTATATAACTCTTTGGCTTTTTTGTTCGTGTTCGTGTTCGTCGTTGTTTCTTGTTTGACTACTTTGAATTGTTAAGCAATTGTGTTGAGCTGTTGCTGTTACTGCTGCTCCTCCAGCACCACCACCAGCCGCTTGCTATTCTCCTTAATGTACGGGCAGACACACTAGTTTTTCTTTCTTTCTTTTTTAAATCTTTGTGTGTTTAATTTTATTTTCTTAATAAGAAATATAAATATAAATTTATATATAAAATTATTCGAGGTGTGTTGGTGGAGTTTGCTAATCGCATTTGTATTTGTATTTTTTTGTTAACTCATCGCAATAAGCAATTACGCGAATATTTCATACAACCAGATTTATATTTTATTTTACTGCTAAAACAAAATAATAAATTAACTTAACATATTTAATATATTCTTTAATTTTAATTCAATTAATTTATATACACAACAAAAATACAACAAAAACAACAAAATTTTTAATCATCTAAAAGGGGAACTTTTTATCCATTTGCACTATAAAACTTGTATTCCATTTGTTACCCAACCAAAAAAATATAAATATAAATAGAAATAGAAAAAGAAATTACTTTTTAATTAAAAAAAAATTGGAAGAGAAAAAATTTACTTTCCGCTTTTAAAGACATAAAAAATTAGGTAACAAAATAATCATAATGTCTAAAACTAAAATGTTAATCAATTAGTGTATTAAAAAAAATTGATTATTTCGCAAAACCGGTTTTCGAGTTATTCGAAAAATGGGCTTTTCAAAAAAACCGGTTTCGAATACGGTTTTATGTCAAAAAAAGCGGTTAATCGGTTTTTGTTTGATTATTACAAATTTATAGCAAAAAATCATTATTTAATAGAATTTTGGAGTTTACACCGAGTTTTTTATGGAATGAAGTTAAAATAATGGTTCCATCATAATCAAAGTGTGTAAATCATTTGAAAGAAAATTATATCAAATTATCTTTGTACTGTATGACGTCCTAAAATGGTTGGGTTATAAAAGTTTTTGTCTTTTTTTATTTTCCGATATCGTATTTAAAATCATATATATAGATCCCAAGGTTTTATATAAATCTAATATTTTGCTTTACATAAACTTTTTTAATTTCTGAATATGTTCAAATTATAGGTCTATAACTCTTTACCTAAAAAATGTATATTACCGAATTAAAAAATCTCATTTAAAAATTTTTACTGACGTCATCATGTCTAAAACAGCCGGACATAGCAAAATCGATTCAGAATATGATGTCTGAGAATACATACAGCAATAAAGCTGAATATTTCAGTGAAAAGCCTAAAAGTGATTTCCATAAAAATTGATTAACCGACTGAAAAAAACCGGCATATCGAATAATTCGAAAATAGAAATTATTCGAAACTGGTCGGTTTTCTGAAATGCAAAAAAAAAAAAATGATTAACCTATTTCCGGTTTTCGATTACACTTGCTAGATGTTTAATTCACTGAAGTGAATAATATAGTTATTTTATGTTATTTTGTGAAGTATTAATTTAGTTTTTCGTATTTTTAATCGATTTTTCATAGAATATATCTTCAAAATAAAATAAAACTTTGGGCTGTTTAATTCGCCCTGAAAACAACTAACAAAAATTAAATTTATATATTACAGTGTTTATAGCAATATGTACCAGTGTATTTTAACTAAATTTCTCCCATATGAATATTTTTTAACATGAAATGTATTCAAGCATCAGATTCAGAAATTTTGGAAATACTTCTGGATTTATATTATTTTTATTTGTATAAACAGATTTTTAAGTGTTTCTTTTCGTTATAGAAATTTATGATGTCGATACTTTTTTCCCATTTTTTCTGTTCCAAAAGAACTATTTCGATTTTTAGGTTAAGAGTGCATCAAGCCAATTCTGATATCCTCTTCTTAAGTACTGACTAGCGATTAAAGTATTGACTTTAATTATGTTTAAGAATTGATTCTTATAATCGATTCTTTGAATCGATTCTTTGTAGTGAAATCGATTCGACGATTAATGAAATATTTTTCGCTTCTCTTGCATCAAAAAAAGTTAAACATAAAAGAAAATGTTTTTAATTTTCAAGAATTGTTTATTATTTCGATTAAAAAATCGGGTACTGGGTTCGATTAATCTACTAAAATAATCGAAAAAGAATCGATTTTTGATTTTGTTGATCATTTACTATTTCAGTGAAAGGCGTTCCTCACACATCGAAACAAATGAAAGTTTTCGACATAAAACTTCCCTTTCACAGTTCTCCATGTGGACGAGTATCATTAAGATGGAGGATATGGCCTCGATTATTGTTGATTGCTCTTTTCGAAGTAGTTAATGGAAAACAAAATCATTATTCGATTT